>CM052716.1:27091299-27218331 GCA_028551405.1 Uromys caudimaculatus | reverse complement strand
AGATTCCACCTCACACCAGTCAGAATGGCCAAGATCAAAAACTCAGGTGACAGCAGATGCTGGCGAGGATATGGAGAAAGAGGAACACTCCTCCACTCTTGGTGGGATTGCAAGCTGGTACAACCACTCTGGTGGACCCTCAGAAAAATGGACATAATACTACCTGAGGACCCAGCTATACCTCTCTTGGGCACATACCCAGAAGATGCTCCAACAATGTAATAAAGACACATGGTCCACTATGTTCATAGCAGCCATATTTATAATAGCCAGAAGCTGGAAACAACCCAGATGTCCCTCAGCAGAGGAATGGATACAGAAAATGTGGTACATTTACACAATGGAGTACTACTCAGGTATTAAAAACGACTTAATGAAATTTGCAGGCAAATGGATGGAACTTGAAAATATCCTGAGTGAGGTACAAAAGAACCAACATGGTATGTACTGACTGATAAGCGGGTATTAGCCCAAAAGTTCAGAATGCCCAAGTTTCACTTAACAGTAACTGCTGGACTGAGAGTGAGGTCCCAGATGGAGGGGTTGGAGAAAGGTCTGGAGGAGCTGAGGGAATTTGCAGCCCCATGGAGGGAGCAAGAGTGTCAATGGGCCTGAAACTCCCCCCCCCCCCCAGTTCGTCCTGAAGTTTGGACCACCAACCAAAGAATACACATCTATGGACCCATGGTTCGGACCATATATGTGGCAGATCACCTTGATGGCCATCAGGGAGAGAGGAGAGGCCCTTGGGCCTGAGAGTGTTAGAGGCCCCAGTAAAGGGGAATGTCAAGGTGGGAATATGGGGATGGGTGGGCGGGCGGGTGGGTGGGAGGTGGAATTCCCTCATAGAAGCGGGGATGGGGAGGGGATAGGGGGTTTCCAAAGAGGAGACCCAGAAAAGGGGAAACATTGGAAACGTAAATAAAGTATCAAAAATAAAAAAATAAAAATAAAAGCCCACGATCCTTTCTTGTTTTTCAGGATTCAGCATCCTTCTGGGCGATGCCCCCAGAGAACTGATGAGGAGAGAAGAGAGATTAAAGCCTGGATGAAAACAAAGCGAAAGGAGCGGATGGCAGAGTACTTGAGTCAGCTGGCAGAAAAGAGGGGGCAGGAGCGCCAGCCTTTCTGCCCCAGCAGCAGCCCGGTAAGTCGGTAGTGTCCCAGGGAAGAAGGTCTCATGACAGGTACAGGGGGGTCTTCTGGCAGAATTTCAAGAAAACGATAAGTATGATTTAGATGCCTTTTTTATTGAGCAGATAGGAAAAGTTAGTTTCCTGAACAAAGCATGTTAGTATGTTGTGCAAACTGTGCTCTATTTAATGAGTTTAAATATTGTTTTCACTGTCAGGCTAATTAAGGCTCGTTGTTTTTAACAAAGAGGTTGACTGGGTGCTAGTTGGAGTTACGTCTTCATTTTCTGTGGCACTCATTGGTAGCTGAATAAAACAGTGTGCTCTTAGTGAGAAGAGACGGCAGTGTATACCACAAACCACTTCATTAGGAAAACATCTATCTGAGCTGCGGAGCTGCTTCATAAAACTAGATTAAACCTGGCAAGTTCTAAGTATTCTTAAGCTACAGTTATCTTAAGTGGATTAGATTCTTCAGAGGCTGGGGTGTAATCCAATGGAGTGTGTACAGGCTGAAGAAATGGCTCAGTGATTAATGCAGGTGCTGCTCTTGCAGAGAAGTCACGTTTGGATGTGGGCACCCATGGCAGGTAGATGATAACCCCTGTAATTCAGCGCCACAGGACTCCTTGGGCACTTTCACTCCCCTGTGCCTTCACACAGACCAATATGCATAATAAATGTTATCTACAAAGAACTCTTTTTGGAGACATGGTCCCTGACTGGCCTACTAATTAATGCACACGTCTTCCAGTCTCCACACACGTAACATGGTATGTACACATCTACACATAGATACATCCAAATCAGTAAGTGTGAGTATGTAGTTTACTTAGCTGACTCTGGGGAAGCCTGTGCATTAGTGCTATACTTTCTTTTGTCAATTGTTTGATGTGAGTGCCCGTTCTGCCTGCATGTATACACGTGTATCATGTGCCTGCCTGGTGCTCATTTCAGGCCAGAAGAGAGGGCTTTGGGTCGTCTGGCACCGGAGTCACTGAGAGTTGAAAGCTGCCATGTGGGTGCTAGAAATCATACCTGGGTTCTCTGGCTGAGCAGTCAGTACTTACAATCACTGAGCTGTCGCAGCCTACGCAACACTTTCTTAAGTAACCTTGTAGACACCATTGAAACGTTCAAGTCTATTCAAGTATGAACCAGAATCTTGACGTGTATATGGATAGATGTCTGTGTTCTCCTTTCCACTAATGATGGGCTCTGGCCCACTGTCAGTCAGATATAAAAACCAGACATAGATTTGTTTACATTTAGAGTAAATTAACTGTAAACATATAAGGACAAGTTCTGAGAGACGGTTTTCTCTTTCTGTTATATGGGTCCCAGGAATCAAACTTGGGTCTTTAGATTTGGCAGGAAATGTCTTTACTTGCTAACCCATCTTTCTGGCCCTAACACATAAATTTTGAAAATAAGTCCAACTTAGGTCTGGAAATGAGGTCTCTCTGTTTAGTCCAGGCTAACATGAAATTCATGACCCTGCTGCCTCAGTCGCCTATGTGCTAATTTCATGGTGTTTGAATCTAAGATTACACTTTATGCTGAGAGAAAACTTTCTCAAATATGACAGTTTTCTGCACCTTTGTAAATACCAGAAGAATGTCTAGTGCCTTAATTGTTGGGACAGAACAATAATAACTAACTGGATATTTCCTGTACAGTTTTATATGACTTCGAGGCAGATCAGACAAAGACAAAAGATGAAGCGTGAGAGAGATAGGTAAGTCCAGAAGCCGTCCCTCAGCATGCTCTCTAGCTCGCTCGTGCCTTGAGATTGCATAATCGTTTTCTGTCAGTAAACGGAATGTCATGGAAGATATACCATTTTAAGAAAAGAAAAGCTGCTTAGGTATTTGCTTTCAAATATTACTTGAATGAATTACCATTCAGGTTGTATGACCTTTATTTCTGCTGCTCCCCCATGCCCAACTTGGGTTCGTCTGCATGTGTCTGAAATACCTCAAAAGCCAAACACACAAGCACCTTTATCTTGCCATCATCATTATGTTGGTTCTTTGAACCTTGATGTCATTATGTACCCAGTCTGGCCTCCAAGTAGCCATCTTCCTGCTTCAGTCTCCCAAACACAGAGATCATAAAGTGTGTGCCACAGCACCTGTCTCTACAGGAACATAGTAATCCACTGTGCTGTCCACTGATTTTGAGAAGTCTGATAAGCACGTAAAGCACGTTCTTCTAGACACGAGCAGGAAAGGGACTGAGAAAGTGACATTCGGTTTCCTGTTTACAGGTTGCAGCTGTCTAACCACTATAGTCAGCGGATCTCACAAGCATACTGTCTGATGAATGAACTGCTGTCTGACTCAGCACAGATAACCGCACCTGCAGATAAACCCTCACCTCTCAGACGCCCCAGTGCTCAGCGTTACAGACGGCAACAGTGCTCCTCTCCTAAGAGGTGAGACAAACAAGGCTTGGCCTGTCTAACCTCAGGACTCATAAACAGCATAGCACTGAGACAGGATCGCCTGTGTCCCACGTTGGCCTTGAACTTGCTATGTGGTCAGTGATGACCTTGAACATACGATCCTCCTGCCTCTACCTTCTGATGCCTAGGACTACTCACCCTGTTTGTGCAGTGCTGGGGATTATACCCAGAGCCTTATGCATGGTAGACACGTACTAAGTTGCATCCCCAGCCCCAAATGCAGCACTTTTGTGTCACAGGTTCAGTGTATCTTCATCTATGCTACCTGAAGTTATAATGATAAAGGGAAGAAAAAAATTAGCTCCATAATTATGAATTCTTACAAATTTATAGAATCACCAAGGAAAAGGTAAGTCACTATGTGTTAAATTTCTAGATAAGCTACAAAAAAGCATTTTGGAATACGTGAAATAAGGATGTTTGGTATCTGGTCCATGAAGATTCACTTCTGTAATTTGCCTCTAAATTCCTCCCATCCCCCACATGCCATTTTCATTCAGGTAGGAGTGGAGTACCCAGCCCCCCCTCCCCATCCGCACATCTCTTTCTGCTCCCCTCTGACCCTGTCTAGTTAGGCCCACCCAGCTGCAACTGCTGCTGCAGTGTTCTCTTCAGTTCACCACCTGCAGTAGGTTAGATAAGAGCCCAGTGGGCAGAGGTTTACTAAGCAGAGTGCTGCTCATGTCCCAGTTGTAAAGCACACAGATCTGTTAGAGTTAGGGAGTCAGATAGTTCTTATTCAGAATATCAAAGTTTTCTTCAATAAAACACATATAAAGTACATAATATAGAGAGAACTGAAATGGGTAGATATTTCTAAAAATAATGTTTTATGTCTGCGGTAATACTGTAGTATAGTGTCATTATTTGGAGTTTTTAATAATCATGTGATATCTGCTTCAGAGAGAATGCACATGGACAGAATTTATCTGTAAATAGACCTGGAGGAGGCAGACATATTTCCAGATCAAGTCATCTCCGTAAGGGGAAATCCTTGGGGGAGCCCCAAGGCTCATCACAGCTGCGAGGTAAGACCTGAAGCTTCCTTGTGTTTTGTGATTTGCCTGTGTTCTTGGTAGCCTCCAGAGTTATTTTATTAGTAAAAGCTCTGGCCCCAACAGAGAGTGTAGTATTGATAATCGTCTAGCTGCCCCGGGGTGTGCTCTCCTCTGCTGTCTTAGGTGCTCGCATTCCCAGAGTGAACTCCGTGCCTGGCTCGGGCTGCTCCATGTCTGAGAAAAAAGCCTTGGATTCCATGGAAATATCTTTTTAGATTTGTTACCTCATATTAGGACTGTGGCCATCGCCCCACTGTGCTTTGGTTTACCTCACACACCATACAAAGTCATACAAAGACATCCACACTTTCTCCACAGCCTCAGGCCACCAGAAAGCCACATCCGTATACCAGGCTTTCTGTGCTCTGTTCCTCACTTGCTCTCCTCCCTTAACCCTTGGGTGTCTTTGAAGACATCAGCCTTCTACACAGAATATAGACAGATGCCATTGCATGTGGCTGTTAACATGTTCAGGTTAAATTTATCTACATTTGTGAATGGAAGTCACTGTTTAATCTGCATAGTTGCTGTGAAGATGCTATAGTTAGTCTAAGACTTTTCATGGTCCATATTAGGCTAATTCTTTGACTAGACCAACACCTTGGTCATCTTTGTATTGGCCCTTACATGGGACAAATGAGATACTTGAGAATAACTACCTGAAAATGGCTGGTTAGCTTTTATTTTTTTTTCTTAAACATAGTTATATGAAATAGTTATATGTAAACAGATTATTAACAATATTAACAGCATATATATAACCTGTCAAATGACCAAATGCCTGGTCACTACCTTTGTTAACCTGCTACTTGTTTTTAAAAGGTCTAGGTTTTGGAATCTTCCAGCTCTTCTACCTACTTTGAGCCCTCAGGTATATTATTAAAACCTAATTCTCAAATCTGGTGTGAGGGTATAACTCAGAGCCCCAGCACTTGGAAATAGAAATATGGAAGGAGCAATCATATAAAGAAGCAAGCTGGGTGGTGTCTCATGCCTTTAATCCCAGCACTCTGGAAGCAGGTGGATCTGTGTGAGTTCAGGGTCAGCCTGGCTCTACAGAACCAGTTCCAGGACAGCTAAGGGCTGTTACAGAGAAACCTTGTCTCAAAGAACAACAAAGCTCTCCTAGTGAAGTACACATGGAAGTCCCACCTGCTTGAGAAGTTAAGGTCAGAGGAACACTTAAGCCCAGGAGTTCAAGACCAGCCTAGGCAACATACTAAGATCCTGTCTCAGTAAGTAGACAGATAGGTTAATAAATTACTTTTAAAACTGTCTGCTAGCAAGATGGCTCAGCAGGTGAAGGTGCCTCCTGCCAAACCCCATGACCTGAGTTCAGTCTCTGGAACCCCTGTGAAGGTGAAGAGAGCAGATTCCTGCAGGCTGTCCACCATAGTGTTTTTAAAAGTCACTGAGTATTTTAAGTAGAGCATAAAGCAAATAGTTGTTACTAGCCTTTGATTATAAAGCCTTAATCATGGTCTTGATAAACTTAAGTTGCTGTTTAGTCTAGGACTTTACTGTAACAGGCTTATGTCTTTGGCTTTCAGGCTGCCAGAGTCCTCTAAGACACCAAGTTTCATAAAAGTAGTCTTCCTCGTCCTTTAAAGGCCTGCAGTTTTGTTTCAGTTTTTTGGTTCAAATGAGCTGAGTTTATTGGGTGATTGTAGATGTCATCAAGCTGACAGCTGACATTAACCATCACACTTCCTACAGAACCCTAGGGTACCTGTAAGGATGTAGGCAGGCAGCCTGTCTCTGAGAGTAATTAACTGGCTGTGAGTCCTGAGCAGCCCAGGCAGGGCCAGTGACTTGGGTTTAAGGGGTGTATAGGTAATGGGTTGTTAGTTCAGGCTCCTCTTGCTAGATCGTAGACATTGTTTGGCACTGAGGGTCATCGTCTACTGATGAGAAGACTCCTAACGTCATAGCTAGGTAGGGTTTCTATTTTTTATCATCATATTATGTGTATGGGTGTTTTGCCTGCATGTATGTCTATGAACTATGTGCATGCAGGGCCCACTGAGGTCAGAAGAAGGTATTGGATCCCCTGACCTATGTGCTCTAGAAGAGCAGCAAGTGCCCTTAATTGCCGACCCATCTCTGTAGTCCCTTGGTGGGTGTTCCTGTTGACCTTTTACATTGGAAAGCATTCATTGACACACAAAGTATCAATGCCTGGTGGTGCACACCTTTAATCCCAGCACTTGGGAGGCAGAGGTAGGCAGAATCTCTGTGAGTTTGAGGCCTGGTGGTGCACACCTTTAATCCCAGCACTTGGGAGGCAGAGGTAGGCAGAATCTCTGTGAGTTTGAGGCCATCCTGGTCTACATGGTGAGACCCTGTCTCAAATGAAACAAAAATTATCAAGATAAATAGATATTACAAGTAGGTGATAACCAAAGGACAGAAAGTAATGTTTTTCTATCAGAAAAAATAGACTTCACGTCAAAGAAGTTCATCACTTAATGATAAAGGGCTCAGTTTGTTAGGAAGGCAAAACATGTGAGTGTATGTACCTGAATTGTTGAGCCAGATACATAAAGCAAATACTCAGGGGCACAGAGGGAGAAACAGCTCCCAGCTGAGGAGACAGCACTCCGGGGGACCTGCTTAGGTTGCTTACTGCTGCTTGGTTGTCTCTGTGGCGCTGGAGACAGCCCACCCTAATGGTTAGACGTTGACTCTCTACCTGCTTCTTTCCATCTCCCTTTCCCCTGTTGTTTTGAATGTCTCCTCACTAGCTGTTGTTGCTCTGGAGATGAAATCACCATTACTTTCAAATCAAAAGAGGTGGTGAAAATTCAGTGTCTGTGTCCCATCCAGACCTCGTGGTTTGAATACTTGGGGAGAGACATGTGCCTTAGCAGTAAGGTCACAGTCCGTCAGTTCTGCTGTTTTCCTTCCACAGGCTCTAAGCCTCCATGTCGGAGCCAGAAGCCTATGAGAAGCCATGCGGCTGTCCGGGTTGCTCCTCCAGTGCAGCAGGCGTGCATAGAGGATGAGAGGGAAGAGATGGTGGTGAGTCCCTGGACTCTGCCCTCCAAAATCCACAGGATTCTTCATGACAGGCCCGAGGCCCTCCTGCAGGTAACCTGCTGCCCGGTGCTCTGCGGTCCTCTTTTCTTTGTGCGCTTGTTTTGTCTGAGGCAGGATCTCACAGCCTCTGTTAGGTTTTGGGTTCATTTTCTTTGATAAATTTCCAGTATTTTCTAGTGCCTTCCTCCCTTTCCCAAAATAAGTTTCATGGTCCCTCTGTTGTCTTACCTGGATTTCTAAACCCTCTGACTTCACTGTTCCATGGCGTCTTTTCATTTCCCTCTTGTGTATGTGAACATATGGTGTACATGCACAGGCCCCTAACCTAGTCCCTGAGGCAGTTTGCTACTGACCCTGGAGCTCACTGGTTTTTGTGCTGTGTTGACAGGCTAGCAAGGCCCCATGTTCATCCTGTGTTTTCTCTATGGGTACTGGGGTCTAAACACGGGTCTTCATCCTTGAGCAGCAAGCACTCATACCACTGAGCTCTCTCTCTCTCACCCTGGTTTGCTACCCCCACAACCCCCTTTGAGAAGTCTAGACAAGCTTCAAACATGATATAAAGTTGAGGTTATCCTTCCACTTCTGATCCTCCTGCCTCCATTTTGGAGTGCTAGCTATTACGCCCAGCTCCTAGGGTTTCAAACCATATTCAGCAAATAAGTCTAGCATTTAACTATCAGAATTCTCCTTAACTTACGTTGTTATTAATTAAAAAGAAAGTACAGAGAACAGATTACTGTACAGCAGGCTCAAACCCCGTCTTGACTGCCCATCAGACCTAATGCCCACATGCGTGTCGTGTGACGGCTCCTTGTCAGTGCAGATGTGCTCGGCAGCCACCACCCACATTCCCTGTCCCTCTTTGATGGACCACAGCTATTTCTCCAATCCCACAGGACATGTCGCCAGCTGAAGAGGAAGAGCGTGAGCTAGGTGGCATGGACAGTGTGTCTGAGAGCACTGGCAGCATCCTCAGCAAACTTGACTGGAAAGCCATTGAAGACATGGTGGCCAGCGTGGAGGACAAGAACCTGACTGTCCACTGGGCCTTGAACCAGTAGGATCTGGAGAGCATTCTCTTTCCAGGCACTGGCCAGAGTCTCACTGATGTGTTCTGAGAGTTTTGTGGATCTAAGGCTGTGAATGAAACACGGAAATAAATGAGCATTTACTTGCCGCAGCCTTAGGCTTCTCTGGGTTAACCATTCTAAGACAGAAAATAAACACGTATCAGTAATATTGCCTTTATGAGGAGAGGGTGTCTAACTAGAGGAAAGCACTGTGTTTGCATGTGATTCATCTTAAGTACATGTCAAGCCAGGTTTTCACAATATTTAAATTACCTCAAATAAAAAAACTGTATCTTTACTTCCTTTCACCACTCTGTGTTTCCGGAACCTCCTGTTGCTGAGGAGGAACTCAGTCTCTGCTTTAAAGCTCAGCTTAAAATCCTGCAATTGGGCTGAGCAGGCTCTGGCCGAGGAGTGACAGGGGCCAGCCCCTTCATGCTGAGCCTGGACTTAAGTCCGGGCCAGATTGGCCTGTGCTCTATCTGGCCTGGTAGATTCGGGGGAATATCAGGGGTGAGTGCTTTAGGTGGTGAGGGCATGGGGACCCTGGTTAGTTGACACTAATCTTGTATTTATTGTGTGTGTGCATGGGTGCACCGTGGCTCCTGTGTCAGGTTACAGAACAGCTTGCAGGAGTTGGTCCTCTCTGGCATGTAAGTCTCCGGGCTCGGCAGCAAGCGCCTTCTTCCTGCAGAGCCACCTCTCTGGCCTACGGTGATCATCTTAACCCTGGAAAAATCACAGGGCTGAGGCTTGTTAGTTTTGGAGATCATTTTCAGAGAAGCTTCAACACTTGTCATTTGGGGTGGTATTATCGGAGAAGGCTATGCCAACCCCCAACTCTGTGATGTCAGATGTTTGCCACGTTCTTCAACTAAAAGCATCATTTAACACAGAGATAATCAACTACTTCTATTCTTACAATCTGAGATGCATGCGTCCAGTTTTCATAAGTCTGTATTGTAGGGTGAAGATGTAGTGTCTGCCTACTGTGTGCAAGGCCCTGGCTGCAATCCCCAGCACCACAGAATAAAATCATGAAGAAACAAAATTTTCCCCCATCCCCTCAATTTCTGGGGGTGGTAATGAGGATTAATCCCAGGTCATACCAGAGGGATCTGAGGACTGTAGCTCTCAGCTTGGCTGGCTGAGAGGTCCCCTCATCAGGGTTTGTCCTTGTACTTCCCCCTCTGGCATGTGTGACTCATGATGGCTCTGCTTTTGATTGCAGGTTGGGTCTTGGGCTGTGTTTATTTCTACCCCTCGTTCCACTGTCAGTCACAGTCCATGTAAAACCTGCTTCCTCATGCTATCCCTGTTTCCTTTCACTCAGTCAGACTTCCATAGTTTTCCAGTCCCTGCTGTCTCTGGGCCCAACAGCACCATCTTTCTCCTTTAGCTGGTTCACCCATGTCAATACTTACACCCCTCTTGCTTTAACACTGAGAACACGCACAGACATAGGCAATTGGACATCCATCCAGAGATTGACATTACTACAGTAGTAGCAGGTGACTTTGGTAACTGTCACCACTGACAGGTCTTCTCAGAAACACAGTAGAGAATATGCTAATTAAGTGACAGCACAGTGATCAGACACTTAGCATCTACAGTACATTCCATCCAGACGCTGCTGACACCTTCTTCATGAACAGCAGCCCATGTGACTTTAGCCAGAATAGACCACATTAGGACATGAGGCAAGTCTCAACAAACACAGGACAACAGAAATGATTCTATCTTACCTAATTGAAATGGGAGAAGACTATAAATAAATACCCAGGAAACCCTAAAACACACAAACTCATGGAGAGGAAGCAACACACTTTTGAATAGTGACTGAGTCAAGAAATCAAGAAAGAAAACAATTCTTTGAATCACATGAAAATGAAAATACACATCCTCCAACCTGTGGCATCCACTGAAAGTATTTCCAGAAGGTAAATTTATAGTTCTAGGTGTTTGCATTAGGAAATTCAAGATCTCAAACAATGGTATACCTTAAAGCTCTGGAAAATAATAAGCCAAACCTCAAAGCAGTACACGGAAATCACTAAGATCAGGGCAGAAGTTAATGCAAGAAAAAAAAAAAAAAACAAACAAACAATAGAATCAATGAAATAGAGGTAGTCGTTGAAAAAAAAAGATATTGTCAAACTTTTGCCCAAATTAAGCAAAAGAAAGAGAAGATCCAAGTTAAAGTAGTAATGAAAAGCTGTCACAGCAGATACCAATTAGATTTAGAACATCATTAGATTTATCTTGAAAACATTCCACTAGATTGTAAGGGAGAAAAGGAGAAGCATGAGGCTGTGGTGCACTTGGCCTGTGCTATCGCCTAGGACCGTGTCTAGGTCCATGTCCACACAGCAGTGGAGGTGGGGGGCTCCAGCCCCAAGGGGTGAGCGTAGGAGAGTAGGTCCCACACTTTGCCTTGGCAGCACAGATAGAGCTGACCCTGGTCCATGGGCTAGGAAGAGCTGTCAATGAGGGCATAAGAGCAGACGAGCTCGCCCTAGTGGTGTGGTGCAGGAGAGCTGGCAGTCTGACTAGCTACCCCCCCCCCCCCAGGCCTACCCCAACATTTACCCCATTGATGAACTGCTGGAATGTGTAGGCAGCCTACTTTTAATAAAGGTTCAACCTCTCCTCTAGCCCACCACCCAGCAGAGGGAGTGGAAGAGAAAAATTATTAGGATATGGGGGAAGTGGACCTGTTCAGTGATACTTCTTTTGGGGTGAGCTTGATCTTTGGCAGCAGTTCAGTCCTGAAGCAAACACCAAATACAACTCAGCAGCTGCAGACCAGTCCTCTGGGCAGGCAGTCACCAGGCAGCTGTAGTTCAATCCTGAAGGAACCTCAAGGATCCCAAACTGGCTTGAGTCGAGGCCGCTGGAACCTCACGAGCAGTTCTTGGGTGTCTCTCAATGGCGGCTTTATCACAAGTTGAGCTCAACAATGATATGTAAGGCAAACCAATACATGCGTGTCTTTAGTGAAGAATATCAAGGCGGAGCAGACCAAACCAAGGCTCTGTGCTCATCCCCCCACTGTCTGTGGGGTTGTATTGATCCTCCTTCATGAAGTATCCTTTCACGTGTCTGGTATATCCAAACATCCTTTCTCCTGTGTCTGTTTCAGGAAAACAGCCTTTCACATGTTTGCTTTAGCAAGACATCCTTTCACCGTGTGCCCCAGCAAAGCATCATTTGACATAACTTTCCAAAGAACTAGAAGTTTCCATTTCAGGAGTGCATGAAGGGGCAGTCCTGCAGAGCCAAAGCTGCAGGATCTCCATGACGGGGCAACAAGAGGATGTCCTAGACGAGTCTCAGTAAGGGTCCAGTATTGCTAGTGTAGAAGCTAGAGGCCTAGAACCAGACCAGTGACTCATTGGGACAAAGGGTATGCTGTGTGACACACTGCAGCTTCCACGGCAAGTAGGGTTCTTTTTTTTTTTTTTTCCTTTATTTTTTATTTATTTTGTTTTGTGGGGGGAGGTTGCAAGGGTGGAGGGCAGATCTGGAGGGGAGATGACAGGGATTGGGGTGAACAATGTGGAATTCACAAAGAATCAATAAAAAGTTAAAAGAATGAAACTAAATTCATATATCTCACCCTGCACAGAAATTAAATTCTTGAGGCTTGACTTAGATTATATATAATCTGAGGTGAAATAAAACTATATTATATATTATATATTGCTCCTGCAGAAGCTCTGGGTTCTGTTCCCAGCAACCACATAATGGTTAGCAATTATCCATTACTCCAGTTACAGAGTACCTAATGCCACCTGCTGGCTTCTAGAGGCACCAGGCACACATGTGGAGCACATACAGCCATATAGGCAAAACACTCATACAAATAAACCTTCAAACAAATAAAATACCCTACAAATGGACCAGGGGAAAACCAAGATGGCCATCAGTTGATGAGTGGTAATGAAAATGGAATATTTATACAACGTATTCAGTTGTTAAGTAAAATGAAATCCACAGGGAAATGAATGCGTCTGGGAGAACTGATTCTGAAAGATAAATACCACATTTTCTCTCATTTGTGGATGTTAGCTTTGAATCTTACGTTGTATGTTTCATTTGGAATACCCATAGAGGTCAGAAAGTATTAGCGGCTACATGGGGTCACCTTTAAGGGAGAGGAGCTAGAAAGGGATGCTCTAAAGGCTTAAAGTGATTAATAAACCAGGAAGGATTTAATTAGGATGGGGGAATAGGAGAGCAGGGTAGAAGAGGGACTATGGATGGATAAATAATACTAAAAAAAGTTATTTGGAAACTACCTACTACCGTAGAAGCTTCTGTAAAAAATTAAAATATAGAGAGTTAAAACAATTCACCCTGTAATGGAGCCATAATGCCCCTAATAGACATCACAAGCTGAAAAATAAAAACCCAGTCAACCATACAGACCTAGAGCTAAAGTCTGTATGCACTTGAGTCACAGAGCATAGGAGTCAGAAGCTGGAACTTACATGGAAACATCACACCTACTGCTTTAGCTTTCGTGGTGCTGGGGGGCACTGTGCACGCCCCCAAAGAACCTTGGAGGCTACTGACCGGCCTGGGAAGCCGTGCCCGCTGGTACAATGCTAGCACGAACGTCAGGAGACAACCTCTTTCTGATTGAATACAAGCCCCAGTCCATGAGATGAAACCCATACCCATGGCCAAACAGTTCATAGGCTCTAGTGGAGAACCGATTATTATTATCCTGCTAAGTGGACATAACATTAAACCAGTGCCTAATGACTTCTGTAAGGTTACACACATAGATCAATGCATCTCTCAACTTCATCAGAGAAACTTCTATTTGTAATAGGTGGTTATTAAAACAGATCCACACACAGCCATGGAATGCTTAGTTCTAAATGGGGCATCTATATTGCACGTATCCCGGGGCTCGGGGACCATTGTAAAAGAGGGAGTAGAAAGACCATGCGAAGCAAAGGCAGGAAAGAATGCAAGGTACAGTCTTTTGGACATGGACATTGCACATAAGAACTCACAGTCAAGGTACAAAGCTTGTCAGATGTACAAATCAAAACACAGAAACACAAGCACGAAGGAAGGCATGGCATTAACCCACTCAAAAGGTAATTCTTCAAGAATGCTCAAACTGGCTGCTGGGCATGGTGGCATACACTTTTGATCCCAGTGCTTGGGAAGCAGAGGTTCTCTGTAAATCTGAGGCCGACCTGGTCTACATAGAGAGTTCCAGAATATCCAGGGTTAAATAGAGAGACCCTATCTCAACCAAAGATCAAAACCAATTAAGAATGCTAAGGCTTGAGGAAGCCATGAAGGCCCTGATACTAGGTGGAGGGTGGAGAGAGACGACTCCGGACAGAGATTGGACTGTGGCCTGTGATGTAGCGATACAGGCTTGGATTCTGTTACATCCTTCATATTGTAACAAGTTATGCAAAAACTAGACATTTCTAGGAAGGCAAGAGAAGGCATGAGCATTGTGGAAGCCATGGAGCATTTGTACCCAGGAAAGGCAAAACCAGCAAGAAGATCACCATTCCTGACTGTGGACAACTCTAATTCTTTTGATTTGTGAGCATCTTATCTACTGGACCATTCTTACTTCTGTAGCTCAGGAGAGTGCTCACACCTCCCATGCCCTCTGCTCCAACTACCCTGTAATCTCTGCTCTCACTCAAGTTCTTTGGGTTCCATATTTCCTCATTCCCCTCCATGTCTGGCTGCATTGTAGAGCTTATGATTATGAGTAAAAACTAAATAAAAACAAGAAAACGCCTTTGTAAGATCAGGTTGTAGGCAGTCCTGTAGGGCATTTTCTGAATTAGTGATTGGTGGGAGCTTTAGCTTACTGCAGGCTTGGCCAGCCCTGGGCTGATGACCTGGGTTCTATAAGAAAGCAGTCAGAGGAAGTGCTGGGGAGCAAGCCAGTAAGCAGCACCCCTCCATGACCTCTGCATCGGCTTCTGTCTCCAGGTTCCTGCCCTTCTTGGGCTCCTGTCCTGACTTTTTTTGATGATAAACTGTGATATGGAAGTATAAGCTGAATAAGCAAAACCCTTTCCTCCCTCAAATTGCTTTGGTCATGGTTTCCATCTCAGCAACAGTAACCCCAAGACAGTGAGTACCATGAGAATACTGAGTAAATTTCATGAGAAAATAGATGAACACAGGAGAGCTAGGGAAGAGCCAACCATGGTAACCTAGGAAACAAGTGCCCCATGACATAAACAGAGGAGAAAGAAAAGAACAAACAGAATTACAGAGAATCTCAGTGATAGCTCTGAATGTCAACAAACTGAACTCCCAACTACAACACACAAACCAGTTGCTCATATTAAATAAGATCCAATAGCCAATGAAACAAAGAGTTGGCTATTGAGAAAAAGTGATCAATAAACTTCTAGACAAAGTAACCAAAAGAAAGTGAGACAAGACCCCAAATAAGTATTAAACTACAGGTGACAAATGGAGACATTACAACAAATACAAATGGACTCCAGAGGACTTTGAGGGATACTTTGAAAGCGTATATTCTAAAAGGCTGGAAAATCGAGAAGAATGGACCAAGTCCTAGACGCATCTGACCTACCTCTGTTAGAGCAGGGCATGAGACGGAGCTGGGTCTGTCCTGAGAAAAGAGGGTGAAAGCGAAACAAGGACCCTCATCTCCCCAGACTCCCTCGGCAGAGCCGGTCCCACCCTGATGCTAGAGCCAGATAAGGAAGCTACAGCCGCATAGCTGCAGAGATGGTTTGGTGATTAAGAACACTTGCTCTTCTTGTAGAAGACCCATGTTTTGCTCTAAACACCCACAGAGTGCTTCACAACATTCTATAACCAGAGTTCCGAGGGATCTGAGGCCACCTTCTGGCCTCGCAGGCACATAAATACACAGGCAGAACACCCACACACATGAAATCAAAATGAATTTAACAGCAGCAAAAACTATGGCCCAATCTCCCCCAATGAATGTACATGCAATAAAATATTTTCAAGATGAATTCAACAGCACATTTTAAAAGGTTATAACCATCACCCAGTTGATTTTGCTCCAGGCATGTGTGAATGCTTCAACATATGCAAATAAAGAAGTATACTACAGCACATAGTCTCAGGTGCAGAAATCCTATGCTTATCCCAATAGCTGTAAAGGAGACCAACATGCCTTCATGTTGAAAGACCGGAAGAAGGGTTGTCTGCTTGGCTCAGTGGGCAGGACATTTGCCACCAAACCTGACAACCGGAGTTTGATCCCCAGGACCTGAATAGTGAAAGGAGAGTTGACTCCCACAAGTAGTCCTCTGGCTTCCACATGTGTGTGCAAGCACACACATACACACACACACACACACACACACACACACACACACACACACACACACTCACACGTGTTTTAAAATATAATTAAAACATTTTTAAAGCCCTGAAGAAACTAGAAGAAACACGACTCAAAATAATAAAGGTGGGACTGGAGAGATGGCTCAGCACTGACTGCTTTTCCAGAGGTCCTGAGTTCAATTCCCAGCACCCACATGGTGGTTCACAACCATCTGTAATGGGATCTGGTGCCCTCTTCTGCTGTCTGAAGACAGCAACAGTGTACTTATATACATTAAATAAATAAATAAATATTAAAAAAATAATAAAGGTTATGCACGACAAAATTAGAGGCAACAATGATATTAAATGGGAAAAGCAGAGCATTTGCTGTTTAGAGTCTTTACTACAGCAATGAGGTAAACAAAAGAAAAAGGCTTCAAATAGGAAAGGGTCAAATATTCCCTGTTTGTGAATGACATGATCCTAAACTGAAAACATCCTCAAGACTCCAGCAGAAAATTTAAGCTCCAGTGAACACTTTCAGCCAAGTAGGGGACATAAACTTACCTGTATCTCTTTAGTCCTAGTTAGGTTTCTATGGGGACAAAGGCACTGACTGAGAGCAACCCAGAGAAGAAAGGCTTGATTTCACCTTACCATTTACAGCTGGTCAGAAAGGTAGGTCGGGGGGAACTTGCGCCGCTGGTGGAAGCAGGAAGTAAAGCAGAGAGCATGGAGGACTGCGGTCTACTCCCTTGCTCCTTCTAACGCACAACCTTCGCAAACAATCTACAGGGGCAGCATCACCCACAGTGAGCTGGGCCTCTCACAGTAACCATCAACAGGAAAACTCTCACAGATTTTCCTACAGGCTAGCCTGATGATGGGGACAATTCCCTAATTAGGACTCCTTTCCCCAGATGTGTCTAGGTTTGTCTTAAGTTGACAAAACCAACCAGACCACTTTCCTCCCCCCCTTCTTTTTTTTTGAGACAGGCTACGCAGCGCCCCCCCCCCCCATACCCTGCCCTCCTCCTAACTGTCCTGGGGCTTGCCATGTAGAGCAGGCTGGCTTTGAACTCACAGAGATCCTCTTGCCTCTGCCTTCGAGTACTGGGATTAAAGACACGCTCCACCACAACCAGCTTCAGACAGGCTAGCATACAGCCAAGCAGGCCTTGAACTCTCCTGCCCTCTACCTCTCAAGGGCTAAGACTCCAGGCTTCAGTACATACATGGCAAAAAGAAAAGAAAACCACATTTTTTTCAAAGTATCAATAACGAACTTGCTCGTTAAGAAACCGAAAAACCAACACATTCATGACAGCTTAAAATATACCCAGGAATAAGTCTAAGCGTCGAGGTGAGACTCTTGCAGTGAAAACTTTAAAACACCGAAGAAAGAATGTGAAGAAACTAGTAGATGGGAAGACCCCCCTCATTAACAAAATTGGCAGAATATTCTGGAAATGGCCAAATTACTTGTATTAGAGTCTGGAAGAACAGAACCAATGGGATGAATACACACACACACACACACACACACACACACACACACACACACACATAACACACACATATATATATATATGCACATGCACACGCACACACACACAACACACATATATAGAGATATATATGCACACACACATATCTATCTCTCTATATAGATATATATGCACATGCACACATGCACACACACCTGTGTGAATTTGTTAGATCAGGATTAAAATGGTAACAGCTAAATCATACCAGAGATGCTGAGAGCCTCGTAGATGGTTGGTCCTTGAGGCTGAATGCCTCAGCAGTCAGTAGTCCCATCAGAGCTGTTCTGACAGGGAGAGGGAAGGTGATAACCAGTAGCTACTCAGTGCACAAGGTAAGATGCCTCAGAAATCGTCTCTGGCTCCTGAAGCCCGGAAGTCTCCCTGAGAGCCACTGGTCTGTTGTCTAGGATGGAAGCCTAGGACCACTGGATCTGCTGGTAGTGAAGGAGCAGGGGCAGGGTGAATCAACTCCAGGCGAGTGGGAGGCCATGCCAGCACAAATGGAGACCACCCCCTCCACTGGGGAGTCCACTATCCAGGTGGGTCTTCCCATCTATCAAGACAGTCAGGATGGTTCTTCAGGTGAGACTCCCTAGTCAGGTGATTCTAATTTGTGCAAGTTGACATTAAATCAACTATATACAACATTACTGAAAGTGACCCAGAAATTCAATGCAATCTTCATCAAAATTCTGACATTCTTCTTAAGAATAGAAAAAAAATCATAAAAATTCATTTGTATAAAAGATCTCAAAGAGCCTAAAATAACCCAAGTAATCCTGAGGAGAGAGAATGAGTGTCACACCTGATCTCTTCACTACAGAGACGTAACAAAACCAGCATGTGACAGTCCCAAAAATAAACACATGGGCCAGTGGGATAGAGGAAAGGGACTAGAATATTCCATTTAGCTACAGCCAACTGACTTTTGACAAAAGTTTAAAAAACATACATTGTCAGAAAAAAAAAACCCCAGCATTTTCAATAAATGGTACTGAAAAACTGACTACATATAGAAGAACAAAATTACACCTCTATCATTTATCCTGAAGAAAAATCCAATCAAAATGAATCAGACATTGATTAAAGACTCAAACTCTGAAACTGCGAGAGGCCAACACAGGCAGAACACTAAGATATGGCCCAAGTAAGGACTTCCTCAAAGGACTCTGATAGTTCTGGAAATAATACCAAGAATTGGCAACTGGAGGGTTGGAGAGATGGCTCAGTGGTTAGGAGCACTGGCTGCTCTTCCAGAGAACCTGGGTTCGATTCCCAGCAACCACATGGCGGCTCACAAGCATCTGTAACTCCAGCTCCAGAGAATCTATCATTCTATTCTGGTCTCCATCACCAGCACCGGGCATGCAAGTGGTGCCCAGATGGTCAAGCAGGAAAAACACTTATCTAGGATTCTGAAATAACAAAGGTTCAGTACAGGGTGCAGTGAAGAGGCAGCCTCCAGAGTGGGAGAAAATGGTTGCCAACTGTACATCTGGCAGGCTACACAAAACAAAAATCCACCCAATAAGTTTGCAAGAGAATAAATACAAATGACTAGTAAATACATGAAAAAAAAAGTTCAATATCCCTAGACATCAGGAAGTGCAAATTAAAACCCCAGTACAAATGGCTACCTCAGAAACCAACTGAAAGCAAACGCAGGTGAGGATGTGGAGAAAGAGAAACCTTTATTCACTGCTGGTGGGAATCCAGATAGTGTGGGATTTGGTGCAGAGGTTTCTCATCAAAATGAAAACAGAACTACCACAGGAAGCAGCTGTGCAGCTCCTGTGTGCAAACCCAATGGCGTCTAAGCCAGCACAACCCGGGAACCTCCACGTGCACGTTTACTGGCGGATTAGTCACCCCGTCAGACGCCCACAAACAGGACATAGCGGTCAACCATTGAGAAGAAGGAAATTATATATTTTCCAGGAAGATAAATGGAACTGGAAATCATGTTGAGTAAGCCAGACTCAGAAAATGAGGCACACGCACAGGGGGTGAGAGAGAACATTTGTTTTTCTTCAGTGTGGTTTACTTTGCTCAACGTGATTTCCAGTTCTGCACCAACACAAACGTGTGTGTGCGCGTGTGTGTATGTGTGTGTGAGTGTGCATGTGTGTGAGTGTGTGTGGTGTGTGTGTGTGCGTGCGTGTGAGTGTGTGCATGTGTGTGGTGTGTGTGTGTACACGCATGTGTGTGCATGTGTGTGAATGTGTGTGCGTGTGTGTTGACATTAAAATCAATGGGGAAGAATAGGGTATGGACATGTGGAAAGTACAATTAATGACACACACACATAAAAATGTCACAACAAACTCGGGCAGTGGTGGTGCACGCCTTTAACCCCAGCACTCAGGAGGCAGACAGATTGGTAAATTCAATGCCACCATAGTCTATAAAGCGAGTTCCAGGACAGCCAGGGCTACACAGAGAAACCCTATCTCGAAAAACCAAAACAAACAAACAAAAAAAGACAATGTCACAACAAAACCCATTCTTATGTAAGACAACCCCCAAACCAAATTACAGTGTTAAAAATGAAAACAAATCAATTCGCCTAGGAAATAATGGAAGAAACCCTTCTCACATCTCATCAGGCCATTTGCCTTCTGATGAACATTTTTACTTCTGATTGGTGGCCAACCAAGAGTTGAAGATACATTGTTTCCCATTTTCTGAGCGAGTTCCACCCACGGATTCCAGGGGAGGCAGATCTGAGCTTCTCTCGGATCAGCACTGGGCACTGACA
Organism: Uromys caudimaculatus; assembly: GCA_028551405.1. NCBI lineage: Eukaryota > Metazoa > Chordata > Mammalia > Rodentia > Muridae > Uromys > Uromys caudimaculatus. The sequence continues at coordinate 27,197,927 of CM052716.1, read as the reverse complement.
ATGGGGAGCAGCTGCTTCTCCTGCTAAACCCACTAGGTGAGCATTTTCCCATGGTGGGCACAGAGCGCTGTACTCAGCAGGTGTGTTCTGAGCACAGATTTGGGGACATTGGCAGCAAGCTTGATGAGCTCAGATCTGGGCTACAATATGTTACCCACATTTGCTTTCTTAGCAATAAAGCTGTTTGACAAGAGTTTAAAATTCTAATCAGACTACCAAGAAATACTCGGATTGCTCTGATAGTTAAACCTGAACACATGATGAGTGTTGGTTGTGACTTGGGCTCAAGCCAAGTGACAAATGAGAATTCTGTTGGATATGAAGTGTTGCTTTCATAAATTACTGTATATGAGGAGCAATCAGAGAATGAGAAAAAAATACTTCAAAATTTAAAATATAGTTGAAATGTAAATCAAGGGATTATATAATTAATTCATTATATAAAGCCCAGGATTTATAACATTGTAAGTTTATTTCTTAGAAATATAGATATCTTAGTAGTTAAAGGTACCTGGCACCAAGCCTAGTGATCAAGTTAAACCCTAGAATCCATATTGTGGAAGGAGGGAACTGATTTCCACAACTTTTCCTCTGATAGTCACATGTGCCATCCCACATGTGTGCTCTCACACACACCTGCACGCACACACAAGTGCGTACACACATAAAGGTAATGAATGAAGACTGAAAAGGGGATAGACAATGTTTGAATTTTCTTTTTTGGTTTTTGTGACAAGGGCTCTCTGTGTAGCCTTGGCTGTCCTGGAACTGACTCTGAAGACCAGGCTAGCCTTGAACTCATAGAAATCCACCTGCCTCTGCCTCCCAAGTGCTGAGATGAAGGGTGTGCACCACCACTGCCTGGGGACAAGGATTCTAATGAGGAGTAAAGTCCAAAGCAGTCTTCTCTATAGAGGAAGTCAGATGGGGAGGGAAGGCGTGACAAGGTACTATGTTACTCTTAGTGGAAAAATTAAAAGTATTAACAATATAAGGCTTAGGGGTGAATTAAAAGCATGTCTTTAGAGTTGCCATCTTGAAATCACTGACTATTACAAAGAGCAGGTCCTTAAGGTTGCAGCTGACTGTTTGAAGGCATGCGGACACCACCGAGACTTTTCTCCTTTTGGGTAATGCCATCTTTTGATTCTTTTGTTTCCTTTAAATAATGATTATTATCCACAGCTATGCTCTAGGTAAACCTCATCTCATCTCCTGCATGGATCCACACCCACAAGTTAGTCTTACAGTAAAATTCACATTGCCATCTGCTAACTACTATAAACTGAGGAACAAGCCTTCAACACAAAGACCTTTGGAGGATATTTAAGATAGAAATCATGGGGCTAATGGGGGTGGGGGAATTTTAAGGTGGGACTTGGAGGAGAAGAGGGTGGTGGGGGCTGTGATCAGGGTGTAGAGTGAATAAAAAAAAGTAAAATTATGGGGAAAAACCCAACAAACAAACAAACCCACAAGAAATCCTGGGGCGGAAGTGATGGCTCAGTGTCCCGAACAGCCTGCAGAGGTCCTCTATTTGATTCCCAGTAACCACATGAGATAGCTCAGTCACCTCTAATTCCAGCACCTGGGGATCTAATACTCTCCTTTGGCCACCTTGGTCACAGCAATTGAGTGCACATACCTACATATACATACCCAATTTACATAAGTAGAATTTAAAAACCCCAAGGGTTAGAACAGTGTTTCAATGTTCAGGAGCCTTTGTTGCAGAGGACCTGTGTTCAGTTCACAGCACCCACATGGTGGCTATCCATGACTCCAGTTCCAGATGTGCTGTCCTCTTCTGACTTCCAAGGGTACCAGGCACGCACGTGGTTCATACATACATGCAGGCAAAACACTTACATATATTTAAAAAACAAGACAAAACAAAACCGAGACCACGACAGATCTACTTTTCATCCTCAAATCTTGAAGTCCCATCCCGAGTCTAAGGAATGAACTGACTGCTGAAGGGAAAACCGTGCGTGTGTGTGTGTGTGCGCGTGTGTGTGTGCGCGTGCATGCGTGTGTGTATGTGTGTGCGTGCGTGTATGTGTGTGCGTGCGTGTGTGTGTGTGTGTGTGTGTGTGTGTATGCTCACCTTCCCATTTCTCAGCATCATTTGGTAACTTTTATGCCTGTTGCTTCTCAGGCTTTATCTGAGGTCTAATTTGATGTGGAGTAGAAACCCTTTCTGACTTCCTCCAACCCACCAAACTATGTCAGCGCTACATACTCTCTTAGAATCTTTCTATTTACACAATTGAAATGAAGTATTTCATTGTGTACTTTGTGGTAACTTTCTGTCTCTACTCCAAACATGCAAATTTATTTACCAGTGTCTTCATAGCTCACAGAAGGCAGTCAGCAAATCCTTGCTAAAGTGGAATGTGCGAAATTTAAAAATAACGAACCTAGCATCAGTACCAAGTTGTCTTCAGGACAAACTACTGGTACATAAGGAAGAGTGAGCTCAGGTCTTAGCTCAGGACAGAGCTGAATGTCTGCGCTCTCTGCTATTGTCAGTCTGTGCCTTGCACTGGCCACTCTTAGAACTCTGCCTCTTTCTGATGCATCCTCCCCTGATCCCACTCCACTGGGCCAGTCTCATTACACATTGCTTTCCCAATTCACGGAGACCTGTGAAGCTCCGGCCTCCAGTTTCCTCTCACATTAGTTCTCCACTAAGCACTGTCTCCATGACGAAGCACACTTAGGGGAGGTGGGGCAGCTGAAAACTTGGAGAAGTAAACATAACCAGGAAGTTTAAGTGGCAGCCAGTGTTGGCCTGCACTTCTGAGCATCCTAAGCCCTGTTTAGACTCCTTCTGTGATTGCGGCATGCCGGGCCCTTCCCTGCCCTCCCCAGCCTCTCAAAATTTCAGCTCTCTCTACCACTTTTTAAAAGATTTCAATCCCTTTCTCTCTCTCTCTCTCTTTTTTTTTTTTTTTTTGGTTTTTCGAGACAGGGTTTCTCTGTGTAGCCCTGGCTGACCTCGAACTCACTCCATAGACCAGGCTGGCCTCGAACTCAGAAATCCGCCTGCCTCTGCCTCCCAAGTGCTGGGATTAAAGACGTGCGCCACCACTGCCCGGCCTCCATCCCTTTCTCAATTCCATCACACATGCAATCCTGCTCTTTGCTTTTATCCCTATCCTTAAGTCACAACTTTGTAACATGGAGACCCACTGGTTTTCCATCTTGGATTTCCTCACAAAGCTCATTTTCTCCATCGTACCTTAACCGCTGGCAGCCTCGGAGGCCCCTCCTTGGCTCCCCACTGCCCTTCCTCTACAGCACATGCTGAACATCGCCTGGCCCAGGCTCCCCGTCTCTAAGGGCCATACATATGTGTGTCTTCCCTTTTGACATCAATGGAATGTCCATGGGAACAAACTTAAGAACATTGTCACTAGAAAAGTTGAACATTGTCATTTGATCTAGAGGAACTTGCTATCCTTGTTTTAATTTATCCCATCCAGACACCTGTCTAGTTATTTTTACTTTCTAAACATATATGTAACTCTGATAGTCTTTTCATTTGACAGCACACAACCCAGGGTCCGTGGCTACCTTTGAGACTTAAATGTTCTTATCCCGGCATCCTTCAATCTGCATGCAGCAAAGTGAGCTTTGGTTCGCCCCAGTTCCAAGCAAGGGTTCTACCCCTGTAATTGCTTTGACACATAAATGGTCAAGGTGTATCACCACGGAGGTTGTCTACCTCATCACAGTGCATATCCTGTTTGCGAGGGTTTGTAGTCTTGAAGGCCTCGTTCCCCAGGGTTAGGATGGCAGAGTGGGATGCACTGGCCAGACTTGCCTGACTTTCTTAGCCTCATCTTTTGATACTGAGCTCCGTGCACACCCATTTCTCTATCAGTACGAGGACTCCACGCAAAGGCAGAATTCATTCCTCCATCCCCACGCACAGCAAACACTAACGGTCCACCTGTATAAACCATACAAGAAAGTTAGGGATTTAAGCTTTCATGTAACATGCTAAGTGATTTTTATTTACGAAGCTTTGTTTTACAGTTTCAGAAACACATGGCTTCAACCTATGTCTTCTGACCTTAAATATAACACTTAAAAAAAAACAAACAAACCAACAATCCAAGTTTTAGTCCTCTATTATCAAAGTTTAAAAAAATAGAATACAGTAAAAATACATTTCATATTCTCCAAATATCCAACAGCATGGTAGACACCACAAAAAAATCTGGGAAAAGAGATATTTTTGGAAAAAAAAGCAAAATTGAAGTTTAGTCTAAGTAGCCTATGCTTTTTTAGGAGACAGAATACTTTCCGAGCTAGAGCTTGGTTGTTCCGATCCGGGAGGAGCCTGGCACTGCCCTTGAGGACAGCATGTGAATGTCACATCCCCTCACTGTCATCATAAATGCTTTGGTTAAGATCTCTAAAACGGTACATTTGGAACTGGGGTGGGGTGACTGAATTTCTTGAAATTAAGTGTACCGTACTGAGTATAGATTGTGTTACCAAGTATGGATTAATTCATTACTAAAGGGCTTTCCTAATGCATCAGAATCCCCAAAGGTAAACTGTGAATGGACTTGCTTAAACTAACCAAGAATAAGTGATTTCTCAGGTCCCCCTCTCATATATACATGTATATTTTAAAATTATGGAATAAAGAGGCTCATTGTTAATTTAGGTTTTATGATAAAGCTTTTCTCCATGTTGTTTCAAGATCTAAATCTGAGAACGTTAACTTAAATTGATAAACTTATGCTGCCATTTCTTAGAGGAAGAAAGTGTGAAATTCCAGAGATTCAACAGTGGCTGAGAAAAGTCCTAATTCAAAGTCTCAAAGTGCCATCCCCCAGGAAGCATAGCACACGTGAACAATAGTTGTATGCCACAGCCAGCCCCAAATCTACTTACTCTCTGCAGTAATTAACCACCCAGACATCCACCTGCCTCTGTTTGCAAGTGCTGGTATTCAGTTGTATGCTTGGTCTTTGCAGCTCCAATGCAAAGGGACAAATAATACGACTATTTCCTGAAAACTGGACCTTGTTCATGCCACGATTCCTACAGCATCTCTTGTCTTGTTATATAAGGTCGAGAATTAGTGGACCTGGAGATCACTCGAACACATAAAAACCAAGATAACTGTAGTCCTCCATTTAAAATGAACTATTTTCTTAAGAACCGAAGGGGAAAACCCAGTTACTTACAAGCACATTTTACAAGCAAAACAATAAAGACAGATGGAGAGACCCCAATGTGTGAGAAAGTTGGGATTTTCTTTTGGATGAGGTTTTACTGTTGTCTGAAGTGGGCTCAGACGATGCTCTTGCCTCAGCCTCTTGAGAGTTGGGAGTGCTCGTCATAGCTAGACCACTGGAGATTGGGCACTTAGTGGCCACTCGCACTCGAAGGAGTGTTCACAGTTATAAACTACATGCCTAGGATTTTCTCACATGCCTATGTGAGGGGATGCATAGCACGCTTAAAAGTTGCCTGAAATTCAGTGTGAGATGGAACACTGGCTACATGGAGTTTCCTAACAATTTTTAATTAAAAAAATTCAAATAAGAATAAAAATGGCACACTGCCCTACTGTCAGCAGTGAGGTCACACATTATTGATCTTTTCCAAAAGGGTGTTTGATGGTACTGATCCATATTAGAATGTTTCCCCCATAGCAGGAATTGTACCTAGGACCTCATAGACAGGTTAGGCAAGTGCTTACCCTACACTGCACACTTACACTTCTGGCCTGATATTCTGAGACAGGGTCTTGCTGAGTTGCTTGGGTTATCTTCAAATGAGATTCTTCTGCCTCAGTCTCCAGAGAAGCCAGGGTTACATGGGCTACTCACGAGGTTTTAAATGATCATTTTGGTCAATACACTATACAAACAAAATTGGTTAGAACTATCATATCAAATTGTCAAGTATTTTAAGGCAATTTCTCATGAAGGGGAGGTATATGTTGAGGAAAAGAAATTCAAATTTAGTAAAAATCAATGTGCAATAAATATACTTCTACTGATGAAAGTTATACAGAGCATTAAACAAACTAGCCAAAATCGAGTAAGGCAAACAGGAAAATTTGAACAAGTAAGTTTTTTTTGTTTTGTGTTTCCTTTATCCATGCTAGGCAGACTCTACATCATGGCATTAACAGATTACTATAGAGCACGACTATCAAATGCTTTACATATTGGTATTTTTGCAGAGGAATTATATGAGTTTTAAATGTTGAGTCACACTCTAATCCCAGTCCCAGGGAAGCATCAGTACATATCCTGACCCCCGTCTGTACAATGAAGCAAAAGCTTATTCATTTGTCTTGACCAGTTTTGAAGACACAAAACTACCTGGCCCTCACACTAATGACCAGGATTCCTTTGAGGCCAAAGGGATGGGGTGGAAAATGCCAGTTCCTTCCTTTACTTCCTAAATTAAACTTTGAGAAGATCACCAGCTTCCGGAACGGAGGAGATGATGGCTCATTCATTAAGTACTTGTTATGCAAGCATGAGGTCCTAAGTTCGGATCCCCAGCACCCATCTAAGACCCAAGCCTGGCAGGCCTGGCCCCCACATGCGTGCCCGTGCACCTGCATGGCTAAGAAGCAAACAAAGGAAAAGTCAGCCTGACTTAACTGTGCTCATCAGAAAAACCATTCAAAAAACTGCTGAAATGTTACAGGCAAAGAGGTCAATCAGCCACACTCAGCAGTAAACTACGTGTTATTTTTTCTCTAAAGGCTGTTTTGTTTTTTAAAGATTATTAAGTTCTAGAAAATTGTACGGACTTTTCTGCCATGTATATTTCCATATGGGTATCTTTTTAAAAATTAGACATTTAGTTAAAATAGTAAGATAATTTGAATGTGTTAAAATATACAGATTAATGTTAGAACCAAAAGTGTACTTGAAAAGCTGTTTTTTCTTTCAATGGAGTCTCATCGTATAGCCTTGTAGCTGTGGCTGGCCTGACATCCTTAGCCCCGAGCATTACTATACTAACTCTATCTTCAATACAAGTCAGTACGATTTACTAAACTACAGTAGTTAATCAAGAAGGCAGATTAAGACTGAACTTTGTAACCCACCTCCCTCTTATACATGAAGTTAATTTTCTATGCTTGACTACCAAAGCCGAGACCTTCAGTGTGGTTAACATCTAGAGGTCACCTCTGAGAGACTGCCAATGTTTTGAACGCTCTGGTCACATATGTAAGAGTCATCATTTTCTCAAATTTGCACTTACATTACTAACAGCTTAGAAGTTATGGAAAAATCCCTGAAATTCCAATAAATGGCCAACAGTAAGTAACCTGCCTCTGATTAAGGCAAGAGACTTATTCAGGACATTTGCTCTAATGCTGACTTTAACAGGATCCCCAGCCAGGTACGTAGTGGATACCTATAATCTGGCACATGGCAAGTTGAGGTGGGGGACTGAATTTAGGTCAGCCTGGGCTGCAAAGTTAGGTCTGGGCCTACAAAGGCTACATAGTGATACTGTATCTCAGAAAACAAATGAAAACTCTGTATTCCTAGGGAGACAAGATACTTTCGCGAAAGGGTTTCTTTTCCATAGGCTCCTCCATTTACTGCTTGCCACCCATGCAAAGCAGGGCAGCACAGGCGCACCAGTTCTAGATTTCAATACTGAACGACCACACTGATGTGCCATGCCCACCATCCTCATCTAGAGATTGGGAAGGAAACACTGTAGCATCTTGTGAGGAGTGAGGGACAGCACCACCAGTCACACATTACTAAGAGTTGGCTTGTATACTCGCGTTTTAATACTCTCGAGGCTGGACTTTTTATCTAGATGGTGTCTTACCCTTACGGATAGATCACTGCTTTGTATGTTATCTCAAGCCTATTTTTGACCTAAACAAACTCTAGGGTAAATCCACTCTAGTTTCCTCATGAACAATGAACAGTAAAGAGGAAAGACCATGCAGTTAGGGGAAGAGACAACCACGGCCTTCAAGAAGACGTTCTGAAAGATCCCACATAGGAAGTAGAGCTTGGAGGTATTTTCATAGTGTTTAATAGGAGTTCACAAAGAGGAGTTCTGTGGCAGCCATCGTTCCTCACAAACTGAGGGTGTTCATTTACTTGCTGATTTCATAAAATTTAACATTTTAGAGGTCATTATTTCCAAAGTGATTTAAAAATCAGTACATATAATACCCTTTTCCCAATTTAGCTGAGGTATTTGTAGTAGCTAATCTATATGACAATCGTTCTGAAAACGCGTATAAAACTTGTAGGCTACAAAATGAACATCCCGACTAGTAAAATCACTCTTGGCATTAAAAAATAGTGTGTCAAAATGTAGTGTGTTTAACTAGAAAGTGTCATACTTATTTCAACTCTATTTTTAAAATAACATGGAGTCACTTTAAGAGAAATGCTGTTTTTCCAAAATAGCAGAATTGTTATCTTTCCCCATGGTTTAAAAAATAAGTATTCCCATCATGACATCACTAGAAAGAAATGGAAGCATACAAGGAATAAACTATAGTTTCTTTTTATATCAAAATGTACTCTTGAAAATGTGTTTGGCACAGTGCTAAATCATATATAGTTAATACTAAATATTGCAGGATACAATAAAACCCTGGAGTTGTTTACACCCTCTTATGGGAATGAAAATAATAGATACCAATTATTCAGAAGTCAGCCTGTACAAACTGTATAAACAATATTTTATGTTTTGCTTTGAAAACCAATGATATAATAAATTTTACATAAAAGACTGCAAAATAATATAAATGGATTTAAACAGATCTTTACAATAAGAAATTCAAATGGAAACAGACAAGTAACAAAGAGAAGTAAAAAAATTTATTGCAGTATTCGCTCCACCAGATCGCCTGGGGATCCCTTTTCTTGTACTGTTTTCAGGGTGACCTAATACAACAAAATCTACATTTACAAAAACTCCTTCTGCAGATAGGTCATAGATACTGCATGCTTTTTTTTTTTCTCAACAGAATAAATTATATATCCAGGAGATTCTGCCATTTTACAGCCTGGAGAAAACAATGCTTCCCTGGAAACTGGGCTAAGCTAAAGAAAGCCATCCGCTGCTAGGTTCAACTCCAAGAACACTTTATTAAGAACATTAACAGACTAATTTCCAACATTCACTTGTTTATTTTTTTAAACAGAAAGTTTTTTTCCAAGATATAAACAATTTTGTTAAACTATAATACAGTGGGAGTAAAAACGAACCGAGAGACGTTTCTGCTGCACAACAGCGAAGGGAGCTCCCACAAAAATGTCTGCCCAACATTCCTTCCTCTGTTCCTGCATCCCAGGTTCCACGCTTCAAAAAACTGATTTTTTTTTTTTTTTTTTGCCAGAATGTTGATATTTCAAGTTTTTTTGCCTTTTAAAAAAATTCCTGTAAATTTGGCTGCATGTACAAATTCATTAGCTGGAGGTCCCATCCTTGGCGGCATACAGGGATCGTAAAGTCTGAACAACTTTATTAGTCAACTTATTAGCACTCGTTAGAGCAATTTTTTTGTAAATAATGTCTGACTCTTTAATAGTGTCTACCCAAGGCACCAGTTTGCGGCCATCGCGGCGCTTGGCCTCCGTCCAGGAGCCGCTGTAGGAGCCTGCCATCCACTGGACACTGACGCCACTGCTGGTTCTCTGCACTACTCTTGCAATCTGTGGTCGGTCTTTGTACTTTGGACAGCAAATAGCGATGACATCCATGACGTCAACACTTTCATTCATCTGTGCTGCCAACTCCGTAGAGTCTGAATTTCGTTTTGACCTTCTCAATGACTAAAACATTGGGAGGGGGAAAAAAGACCAAGTGTTACACAAAAGAATTTTAGTGAAATTATTGTTTTTATTGCTTTTAATCCCTTGACGCCGGGAGTTGGGATTTCCCAGCACACTTCCATTGCCGGCAATGAGACGCACCGTGACCGCCAGCGCCAAGGGGTTAACATATACTTGTAAAACCATATAGCTTTTAATTTGTACCCGTGTCTTTACTCTTGATATATAAAATTATTATATGTACATATAAACCATAAAGCTACATAAAACTTAGCAACAATAAAAAGGATAGCACACATTAATACAATCCAAAAAATTATTAACCCTTTATGCTGAATAAATCTCATTTCTGTTTTTTTTTATTATCTTTTATGTTAAACTTTCTACAAAAGGATGTATAAATGGTTAAGTAGAGAATCTCTATCTACAAAATGTTTTGTTTTATAAGTATTACATTACTTGGTGTACATTTAATAGACTGACACACATAAGCACATAAAAATCATTTTACGTAATACGCTGGGAAATACGTTGACTCCTCCTCCGCCTCACCCCTGAAGTGCCTCCTCCTCTATCCTCCCCATCACTCTCCTCGTCTTCTGTGTCTGCTGCTGTGTTATTTTTAGGGCTGCCTCCTCCTAGCAGCGAGGTAATTGCTTTGTTCCGAGCATTGGTGCTAGCCGACACCTCTCCTTCCTCTTCTTCTTCATCAGGGTCTAGATGTTCCATGAGAAGTTTAAACTAAAACAAGATTGAGAGTTTTCTGTAAATACTTAAACAACACCGGCGGATTCTTAACTGTTTTCTGTGGTGGTGGTTTAGAGTGGATAAGAGACCTCGGCTACTGTGCAAATCAGGGAGTGATTGGTGAGCCTTTCTGTACAGAGGCAGAATGACAGGCAATGCATTTGGGGCCGGTGGCCACAGTCCCTGCTGCAATTACAGCTCCCCCACTGCTGTATGAAAACATATAGGCTGAACATGGCCATGCCATTACAATTTCAGGACAGTGGGTAAATTTGGATCAAGACCCATAGTTTGTTGGAGGTGTGTCCAAGTCAACAAACATTCAGGAAATAAATATTGACAGACTATTTATCGACAGGCCTTGGACTCAGTGCTGGAATTAAAGGCATGTACTACCATACTCAGGAGTTCATTTATTCTAGAACACTTTCTTTTTGGGGTGGTGGTTTTTGAGACGGAGTCTTAAAAACTTGCCGGGAACTCGAATTACAGCCCAGGTTGTTCTTGAATTTACAGTCCTCCCACCTCAAGCTCCCATGTGCTTGGGATTACAGGGCATCTGCCACCAAGCCTGGATCTTTAAAGACATCTTAAAAGGACACGAGTGCGCGCACGCGCGCGCGCACACACACACACACACACCATCTAAGCATATGTGCAAGAAAAGCTAGGTGTGGTGGTGAACACTTTTAGTCCAAGCACCCAGGACGCAGTGGCATGGGGAATCCCTTTGAGTTCAAGGACTGCCAGGACAACACAGAGGGATACTATTAAGGGGGGGGGGGGTGGAGAGAAGGGAAGGGGGTGAGAGAGAGAGAATGAATGAATGAGTATGGAATGAATACAAGGAAAAACATTTAGTTGCCAGAAAAGTGAGGAACAAAATGGCCAGGAGGGTAAGATGACACCTCTCCATGGCTTTAACGTTTAAGGCTATAAGCCATGCGATCTGTTAAATAAGCTTCTGTGTTTGGCTCAGATCATGAACGGACAGTGGGCAGTGGGCACAATGCGAAGGCTAGCCCGCAGCCGTGACGCTCCTCAGTTCGGTACTCACGTCTAGGTACTGCCTTACTATGCTCCTCTTCACATCCTCCGTCAGTTTGGAATTGGCCATGTCACTTCGCAGGAAGTCCAGTGTTTGTTTGGGATGAAAATGAACCCCTGTTTTCCGATTAATGGCTTTATCATACACTTTTGCAGATTCAGATGGCGAATATTTCTGAATTTTACTGTTTTGGAAATATAAAACCAGAATTTCAAAAAAACCCACACACTTAACCTGACTCTAATTCTTTCTTACTTAGTAATAGCTCAAGTTTTAAATCATATAGATTTCAACCAATGAGAAGAAAAGAAAAAGCAAACATCAACAGAGCACCTTTGCTCTCATGGATGTCTATACTGATGGGGACAGGAACAAGACAACTGGCTCTGAGGAGGGACAGACCCGGAGAGTCTGGGTTACAAGTAAACGGTGTCATCTTCGTAAAATCAGTTTCTCCCAATTTTTATAGACCGTGACTATGGTGCTAGGGCAGCTTTCTTACAACTGAGTCCATTTAACTGGTGTGCTAACTTGTAGTTCTTTCCTGTGGAAAGAACTTTTAACATTTATTTGGGCGTGTCTGAAGGTATGTGTGTTCACCTCTGTACATGCGTGGAGGCCAGAGGACAGCTCACAGGAATTAGTACTCTCCTATCACTGTGGAGTCCTGGAAATTGAGCATGGCTTGCCAGGCTTGGCTGAAGCACCTTTATGCACCGAGTCACCGCACAGGTCCATCTTCTGTTTCACATTTATTAAGACAGTGGGAGCTCTCATTACCCTGTGTAATCTCTTCTGTGGTAAAAGGTGCTAAGGTAAGTCTCTCTCTCTTCCTCTTACTGGTGTTAGGGATAGATGCCAGGGTTTCACACACACTAGCCACATGCTCCATTACAGAGCTCTGTTCAACAGTTGCAGCATGAAATGGCCCTTTACATGAAGTACACTGTGCTAGCTGGTTTTCTGTCAACTTGACATAAGCTAGAGTCACTGGGAAGAGGAAGGGAGCCTAAGTGAGAAAATGCCTCCATAAGACTAGGCTGTAGGCAAGCCTATGAGGCATTTTCTTAATTATCGACGAATGTGGGAGGCCCAGCCCATGGTAACTAGAACCACCCTGGGCTGGTGGTCCTGGGTTCTCTAAGAAAGCAGCCTGAGCAAGTCATGATCAGCAAGCCAGTAAGCAGCACCCTCCTGAGTTCTTTAATGATGAACAGCGGTGTGGAAAGTAAACCTTTTCCTTGCCCAAGTTGCTTTGGTCATGGTTTTTCATTGCAGCAAGTGACCTTCACTAAGATACATACTCTTTACACTTGGCTACTGATATTATTTGACTTGGTGATTTAAAAAAGATTTTTAAAGTTCATATGTTATGTGCATGCAGTGCCTGCTGAGGCCAGAAAAAGCTGTCAGATCTCCTATGGCGGGAGATACTTGTGGGTGCTAGGAACCGAAGCTGAATCTTCTGTAGGAGGAATAAGTACTCTTAACCCCACCTTTTCAGCCCCCACTTGGTGACACACTCAGAATGTCTCCAATGGCTTCTGGCAGTTCTTTATCTTCACCTCCTCTATGGTCAGTCTATATTTGCTCTTACTGCATGGCATTTCATGTTAAAACTATGATATATTTTAAAACTAGACTGACTAATAAAGCATTTTTTATGGAAATCAATAAATTAGTAAGTCATTTAAATCTGGAATGCATGGAGTGAATTAATGAAGAAGTATCCTTTCCTTTTGTCTAGTATTGTAAAAAAAAACCCAAAATAATTTACAACAAAGAAATACGTAGCAATAAAATGAACCAAATCCAACCCCGCCTCACCCTGTCCTGCGGATTTTTAAATGGTGCCTGTCTTGATACTCTGAACAGGATATGCTTTTCTCTTACTGCTTATGTAAACTTACCTATCAGAAAATCCACAGAGATTCTTCAGGTGCTGCTTTAACATAAGAAGTAATAAAATACCCTGGGAAACATTTGCGAATTCAATCAAAGGGGCTGAATTTTCCGGCAAACACTTCATCACTGAATTTATATCATCTTCTGAGTCCGAGTCTGACTCCGAATCTACCCGCTTTCGAGACTTTCGAGGTCTGGACACTTCTTCTTCACTCTCACTGGACTCGTTCTCTTTAGCAGGGGACGCTTTTCTCTCTTTCCTTTTGTCTTTTACCATAGACTGAAAGAAAAAGGAGATTGTAAAAAACAAAACAAGAAAACCACAATGCCACTAACAAATACAAGTATCCGTCATCCAAGAGCTGCAAAAGGCTTCCTTCAGCAGGTGGGTCCTGAGCCACTGCTGGCAGCTGGAGAAGTAAGCCTTGGAAGACTCAGCCTCAGACTAAAGCATACACAACACTCTCCCTACTGCCCCATCCAACCAAGCAATGACTTTCTCCTAAGGCTTGCAATGAGAGAGATGGCTTAGTTACAAAATACATAAGCAAGCCACTGCAGAATAAGAGCAATGCTTATGACTTCTTGGATTTCTTCAGTTTCTGTTGTTATGTCTCCTTTTTCATTTCTAATTTTGTTAATTTGGATTCTGTCTCTGTACCTTCTGGTTAGTCTGGCTAAGGGTTTATCTATCTTGTATTTTCTCAAAGAACCAGCTCCTGGTTTTGTTGATTCTTTGTATAGTTCTCTTTGTTTCTACTTGGTTGATTTCAGCCCTGAGTTTGACTATTTCCTGCCATCTATTCCTCTTGGGTGTATTAGCTTCTTTTTGTTCTAGAGCTTTCAGCTGTGCTGTTAAGCTGTTAGTGTATGCTCTCTCCAGTTTCTTAATGGAGGCACTCTAATGAGGCTCAAGTGGATACATGAGCCAACGACAACACTTTGTCAGTGCTTAAAGTGACAGGAGAAAATAGTGGGCTGACCTGATCCATCAACAGCACTGTCCACATCTATGTAGAAAGTATACCTCAACTATCTAGAAATGGGATGGCTTTAGATCTGAATAGAAATGAAATAGCAACCCACCTTTCCCAACTTAAGAGCTTCCCAGATTTCAGTAAGTTAATTTAGAAAAATTTTATATACTTGGAGAGGATAATGAAAAACAAAACAACAAAATCAGCATGCCTGCACTTGGGCAGATGCATTTAAAAACAGCTGGAGCAGTGGCACACGCCTTTGGTCCCAGCACTGGTAGGCAAGGCAGGTGGACCTCTGAGTCTGAGGCCAACTCAGTCTACAAAAGGAGTTCCAGGACAGCCAGGGCTATACAGAAAAATCCTGTCTTGAAAGAAAAAAAAACAAAAAAAACAAAAAAAACAAAAAAACAAAAAAACCAAAGCAAAGCAAACCAAGGCAAAGCAAAGCAAAGCAAAGCAAAGCACTCAGCAACACGTGTAACTTACCTCCTTGAATGACTGCAATAGGTTACTACCGGAAACAGAGAGCGTAATGTCTATGTGGTGCATTATAAACAGCGGCTCTTCCTGAGTCTGGTATGGAAAACAGGCTAGATTGTCTGCTATGTACAAGAGCATAGTCACTTCTGTTTTCTGCAAATTTTAAAAGAAGGTACACATGCTTAGTGGCAAGATAGAAACCCACCTAGCAAGCTTTTAGAACACTATTACAGGGCATTACACTTCATCAATATTGGAGAGAGAAAGACAAAGGAGAGAGTAAGAAGGAAAAAGGCAAAGAGGCAGAAATAAAGTGAGCGCGCAACCACCTTAGAAGATTTATAATGACTTACACCATGCTACCTCAAGAAAGAAGAGGTGATAAGTACAATTAAGTAAAAATCCTTCTTTTTCTTATAGATTGTGCGAGACCTTGAAGACAGATACATACTGTATCAGAAAGTATACATATAAAAACATAATTAGCCATTGGCTTCTCCAAATTTAACACATACGGAGATCAGTTACACAGGGAAATTTTAGCCCCCCCCAAAAGCATATGTAACACACTACTAATATGTGAATTTACCCACCTCTAATCATGGACTGATAAAAATCATTTTTCAGGGCTGAGCCTGGTGGTGATCACCTTTAAGCCCAGCACTGGGACAGCAGAGGCAGAAGGATCTCTGTGACTTCGAGGCCAGCCTGGGTGTATGTAGTGTATAGTGGGACACCTAGAGCTACATAGTGAGACCCTGTCTCAAAAAACAAAATCCAGACAATCCCCAAACTATGAAATATACCAAATACAAGAGAAATTATGGTTGACATTGGTTGTAGGTTTTAAAAAGAACCTTAAACAGAAACCTTCAGGGAAACACTGTGACATGCCTGTGACTCTAGCTAGCACTAGGGAGGCTGGGGCAGAAAGATCACTTGAGTTAGTTAAAGGGCTCAAGATCAGCTTAGGCAACACAGTGAGACACAGGCTGTAAATAAATAAGTAAATAAAATGGAGGACATGTTAGTATTTAAATTGATTTTTGAGAATTTAAAGAAAAACCATCATAAAAGTAGTAACCAAGGCAATTACTTGCAGATCTTCACCGGTAAGCGTACCTACTTTATGAACTGTGACTTGGAACTCATTAACTTTTTTCTTTGCCTTTTTAAAAGTCATCATCATGACCTGTGTGTAAGGGGCGGGCAAATGGCAGTGAGTCTCCTTCTGCCTCTAGAGTGGTTCTAGGAATTTGACTCAGGCTGCCAGGCTGGCACGGCGGCAGCTTCACCCTCTGAGCCACCTGGCCAGCCCCCTTTTGCTCTTTTCCTTTTTAGATTTATTTTACGTTAGGTGTTTTACACGTGTGAACACGGTGTGTGCCTGGCTCAATGGATCCCCTAGACCTGGACTTGTGGATGATTGTGAGCTGCTCTGTGGGTGCTGGGACCTGAACTCAGGTTCTCTGCAAGAAGTATAAGGGCTCTTAACCTCTCAAGACACCTCTCCAGCCCCATTTCCTCTTTCTTAAAATCTCTTCTTTGGATACTGGCCAAAAGCTCAAGCACGCTCGTCCTGATTCTCTGGGCGAGCCAGGTATGGTAGCACACACCTTTATTCTCAGAGCTCCAAAGCATCTTAGTGAGTTCCAGGACAGCCAGTCTTACACAGTGAGACCCTGTCTCAAGAACCAACTCAAAGGCGCTCCCCTTATCAATCGCCTTCCTTCTAGCGCCCGCCACAATAAACTGCCTATCAGTTCTAACACTGTAATTCATATTCTATTTTTTTTTCTAAACGTGAAAATGTTCAGAACTAGAAAGTCGAAGTCCTAATTGTTCCCTCGTCTCAAAATCAAGCTCCTTAAATAACAACCTACCACTTCCTCATAACCTGCACTGTGAATACGAGGTAAAAACCTTCGTTCCTAAAACACTTTCTGTCTGCCCTTGCTGGCCACATTTTGTTTCAACATTTCCCACAGTCCTCTGGTGCTTACGGCTAGCTGCTCCTATGGTCTAGGTACTGTGCTCAGTAAGATCTCTCATTCAGACAAATGGCAATCTACCCAGTGTCCCACCCGCCTCTACTCTGTGTCATCTCTTTAGGCCTATAGTGACTCGTTCCTTTTCCGACATCCTGGGTTGGAGGCAGTCAGAATAGAGTTGTTTCTTACGAGAGCTTGATTTCTAGCTTCAAAGACTGTGGTAACAGAACACCTAGTCAATTAACAGAGAGTATGCACTGAAATCACACAGGAGTAAACCCCAGCAGAGACTAGGCCTGGAGAAATACCAATAGAAACCACATTCAATTTATGCTAACTACAACCAGTACTTATGTTCCTTCTTTGTATTTTGTCCTCTAAAGTGGAAATAAACCCTTGGAGGCCTCAGCACACATCACAGCATCCTCGGCCTTAGCAGTCCTGCACAGTAAAAGCTCAACACTAAGACGACCCAGCGAGGTGCCGGGGAAAGGACAGGCGTGTCTCAAACAGACTTGGCACATTTATTTGCTATGTAACATATAAAAATTTTTCATGTAGTATTTTAAAGAGATGGATGTAGTAAGGTATCTACGCTTTGGTAATTAAAATTTTGATTTACTATAAAAACTCTGTCAAGTGATTAAAACGAGAAAAAAATTTACACTGCTCATTTACAACCTGCTATACAGATAGGCTAGTCTGTGTGCTCTGTGTGGGCAGGTAGGGGTTACAGTTATAATTACTGCTTCATCTGTTAATGTCTTGTACAATGGATGGCACCATAACAAGCACTAAAGAAAGTGTTATTTAAATAAATGAATAAATAAAAGAAAAAAAAAAGCTAAAGAATAGGATTTTCTGCTTTTTTGGCTAGTGGTCCTGGCCAGTGCAATGTGTGTCAACTTGTAATTACATAAAAATGTAATTTGCTTCATAAAGAAAATCAACATAAAAAACTCAGCAGCTAAAAATCTGTATTATTAAGCCAGACGGTGGCGGCGCGTGTCTTTAATCCTAGCATTTGAGAGGCGGCGCAGGAGGATCTCCAGGTTTGAGGAGAGCCTGGACTACATAGTGAGTTCCAGGACAACCAGGGCTACATGGAGAAACCCTGTCTCCAAAAACTAAAACCAAACCAACAAACAAAAACCTGCATTATTCTCTAACAATATTTGAGTTCCTATAGAATAAAAAAAATCATTTTACTTATGTATGTATGAATGCATGTACATATGGAATCTATTCCCAAAGTGATAGTTTAAATGATGCAGCCGACTTTTGATTATAGGAACTGTTACTGAGGTGGTGAGATGGCTTGGTAGAAAGAGAAGCTTGTTGCCTCTCCTGGGATCCACATGGTGGAAGGAGATTTGTCCTCTGATCCCCAAACCCACAATGTGGGACTTCCCAACCCCCCAAAAAAACACCATAAAATAATTAAATGAAAAAAAATGTAAAATGTAACAAACAAACAAGCAAAACAAAAACCCGTAAAACAACAGTGATAACATTTCCAAGACATTCAGTATAGAGATACAACCGTACTTTATTCTCAATACATTTGCTCACGCCCCCTTTGATTGTGATCATAAACTTCGTAGGTAACTTAGTAGAAGCTAACAATTATATAGTCAATGACACTTATCAAAATGGTAATATTTAAAAGTCATGACTTCTTTAGCCATACAGTTTCTAGAACATTTATTTCTTGACAATAATAAAGTGTATGCTTACTGCTGTGTCATCAAAGAGGTTGAGTAAAGAGATAAGAAAGGCGCGTCTGTGTTGGCGGTTCCCGCGGATCATGGAGTACAGGTGTGAGCACAACGCACTGGAGGACTCATCTTGCCTGAACCCCCTCACAGGGTCTTTCAGGCACGTGTTGATCGCCTGTTGTACCTGGTAAGACATCTTCATTCCAGCCACGGCTTTCATCTGAAATGAATCAAGGCCGCTTTTGCATTAGGGATAATGGACTTAGAGTAATGTATACCCTGAACACTACATCCAAGGCTAACTTCATTATTTGGTTTCCTTATTCAAAAAAAAAAAGAAAAATCACAGAACAAAGTTCTGCCATAGTAAGAGCATCTACTGCAGCCCCAACATCTTACACATACAAATAACCAATGTCCAGAAGTCACTGCCAGCCAAGGCTACATTAGTGCCTGCAGTCCATGCTCCCTGACCTGTAATTTACTGGGTGTTCTGAACCGTCAACCTGGCACAATCTTATAACTAATTGTAAGCTACAATAAATACTCTGGGGGCAAACTTGGTTGTAAATTAAGAAAAATATTAAGGAAATCATTCTAAAATAAAGACCTATAGGAAGTAGTGGTTTATTTGAGCAATACATTCAGGTAATCTATTAAAAGTACTTACATGGATGAATCCAGCATATTTTTTGTCTATTTCCACAAGCTGCTGATCAGCCTTGTTCCGCATAGCAGGTTCTGGATCTGTGCCCATGGCAATTAAATATGGAACACACTGAAAGGGGGAAAAAGGGTTTATAAGGCATGCAGTGATAACGCATTTCAACACATGTCAAGACTGCACATCAGAGATACCAATGTAGTAGTAGACTTTCTAAATCTGGTGTCCTTTTAAAAGTGATAACCTTTCTTTACTTAACTTAAAGCAAGGAAACACCAGCAAAAATAATGATCCATAATTAAACAGAGATTTAAACAATTTCAACACACATTAACAAATGTAAGTTTCTTTAAATGTTCCTAGGTTAAGACTATCCATCTAAGACCATGATTCAGGGCTCAGGAAGGTAGCTCTGCTGCCAAGCCTGAGGACTGAAGATTAATCAGAACCCATGCGGTGGGTAAAGAACACCAAGCTCTGCAAGGTGGCCTGACACACTCGCATCCCTGCACCCTCCGCATCCACACTTCCTAACCCACTCAACCATCTCATGGGCCCTGTCTGAGTTATTTTTTTAAAAAGGTGAAAGTCTCAATATACTACTATATGTTGTAAAGTGACTTTAGCAGTTCTGAGTGTCAAAAAATAGACTAGACATTTGTCTAGGTGTTATTTTATGAAACTATGCATTTAGATATGTATTAGAAAATATCAGAAAAAATCATTTTCTCACATATCAGTGTGCATTAGAATAGGCTCTGCGGAAGAGAGGCACCAACAGTCTCTGGCAGTTTCATAGTCCCTTGACCATCTGACAGTAGTTAACGTATGAGGAGGGAAAGCCAGTGTTCATGAGTACGTAACATTTTATGGCATTACTTTTATTTTTCTTCTTTTTGTGATGCTGGGATCGAATACATGACTTGAATACATGAATATCTTAGGTAAGCATTCTACTACTGAGGTGCAAACCTAGCCCTTTAACCTACCACCCCCAACTGCACTGCAAAGTTTGAACATGCAGTATGCCTGCTGTTACCTCCAATTTGAAAAGAAGAATGCAACTGAGATGACAGAATTTGCCTTTTTTGTGGTAGACCAAAGCTTTACCCATTTAGGTTATCACTCTTAAACCTATTTAACTCTGTTGACATTACACATTGTTGGTTGTTGTGGGATCAGAGTAAAATTGGATTAAAATGGAATTTTACCAATGCTAGTGAGAAAAAATTACGTTTTCTATTGTTAGAGACTTAACAGAGACAACATTATAAATATATAGATATTTCACAGCAATGGTAATATAACAGATTATCCAGTGTTTAGACTCAAGAGTTCAAGACAGCTCAGGATACTGAGGCGGGAGGACACTTAAACTCATGAGTTGTGAAGACTTAACCAAAGGAAGAAGGAAGGAGAAAGCAGGGGAATAAGACAAGCGGTGGCAGGAGGACAAAGACCTTATAAAGTGGGACGGAGTGACTGCTGGTCTCAGCACTGTCAACTGCTCTCTCTGGCTGTCACTGGGTGCCATTGTCATAAGCCTTGCTTACCTGAACCGGATGGATGAGACCTTGGTTTAGAGTCAGAGCGATCACATTTAGGGCAAAGTGGCGCACACTTGACTGGGTGTGAAAAAAGGCCTCCAGCACCTGCTTGAGGTAGAGCTGCATGATGGAGCTGCTCATCCCCGAGGAGACGTCCCCCATTTCCTTCAGGTCTTCCTGTTTTGCGACTTTCTTCCCTACAAGAGTGCAGAGGAGAAACACGGTAACTTAAGAACATATCAGCTCTGCTTACTACTCTGACGGAGCCTACAATTCAAACCACAAGATGGCGCAGCTCACGCTCATGCTCAAGCGGTTTCCAATCTTTTCCTCAACTGTGTCAGAGGCTCTTTGAAAACTCAGTAAGAACTGTAATCCCTCTTCCTCCTGCCAAATGCCTGTAGACTGCTAACATTTTATAACTGCCGTAGAGTTGACTTAGTAACTTCTACTTAACCGGATGCCGTCATCCTCTGTAGGACATGAGGAACGTTACCCTCTGAGGTGGAGAAAGCATCTTAACTATTCTGTCAAGTAACAACCTTACTTTCACTTACAGTCTCTGTCTGCTTGCTGCATCCGCGTATCCTCCTCTTGTAGGTAAGTCTGCAGGTTTTTTAACACTTGTATTTTTAAATTTACTGAGGAGTTCTTATCAGATAAAATACTATTATACAGATTCTTCACTTCTTGCTCAAACATCAGACTTGGATGCTGTATAAAGGCAAACCCTAAGAGAAAGGGAAATGCGTCGTCATACATTCCTACTAAAGACAAATGTAACACAATGAAAATGTCAATTATACAAAGATCTCCTTATTTCAAAACTTTAAAACTTAAAATGACTGGAAGAATATGCGGGTGGCCTTACCTAGAGAAGCAATACAGCAGGCACTTCTTTCCCCATGAATTAAAAACAAGAAATTGCATTTCAAAGGAGAATTTCACACAAGAGGAAACCTTGAGGAGGGAGCAGGGCCTAGTGGCTAGGGGAGTGGATTAGGAGTCAGGAGTCTCGGGTTCTATTCCTGGCTCCACCACTGACTTGTAGTGTGACCTTGGGTGAGTCACACAATCTCTCTTTGCCTCAATTCTCCATCTGTAAAATGGGGACAATAATATTTACCGCCCGCCTACCTCAGAGGGATGCTGTCAGGACTTAAGATGTAATGTCTGCAAACATTTCTCAGACCCGTAATAGAAGGTACTACAGTGACAATGTAAAAACTATTGAAATAAATCCACTGATGAAACAGAATTTAAAAGTAGAGCTAAAATCATCTTCCTAATTCTTTCTCAAATGGCCCTAAATTGAGGCCACAATGCTAACTTATAACCACAAGTTAATAAGTAGCAAAATAAAGTTATTATAAATGTACATATAGATAAATGTTTAATAAGAAAAAATTTAAGACTGTTGATGAGAATCAGCATTATTAATACCAAAACCAAACCCAGAAAAAGCAGAGAGTGATCAGATAGCTAGTCCAAGGTCACACAAGATAATCTTGTCCCATGTTACTTTTTGAAAACTGTTCTACTGTTCCTTAAATTAAAACTTCATTTATTGTTCTCTGAATTATCTGCAACACAATTGGCTGTGTCACTCCATAGAATTTATTAGCTACACTTACTATTTAAGGCTATAAACTGGCATGAAAGTATATTCCATGGCAAACTCTCGGGGAAATGATGGTTATATTTAACTATGTTTCTACTGTAAGTTCTTTTGTTTTCTCTTTAGGTTTGAGAGGAGACTTCATCATGTAGCCCTGGCTGGCCTAGGACCAGTTCTGTGGATCAGGCTGGGTGGAATTCAGAGATCTGACTGCTTTTGCCTCTGCCTCCTGAGTGCTGGGATTAAAAGTGTATACAACCATACCTGGCTTGTAAGTAATTTATGAAAGGAATGAAGTGTAATAAGGCAACTACCTTTAAGTATTTATAAATATTACCAACATGATTATAGGGGCTTGAGTAACTCAGATTCTTATCATTCACTTTTTAAAGACTAATGTCAATGATTCCATACATACTAATTAAATTATAATTTGAAAGTGCTATCAAAACATTTCCAAGTAAGTTACTGTGTTTATATGTATCTCAACAAAATACTCATTAACAATAAAACCGAAAGCACAGGACATACTATTCTCTTTGTCTTTTATAAATAAGAAAAAAATTTATTAAAGGCTTCAGGCATGAGAGTTAGATTTCTTTAAGACGAGTATTTAATTCAGGTACTGTAATAGTTTCCTGTACCTATTTCTCTATACTCTAATTCATTTCCAGGAAAGCTGTACAGAGCTGCTTGCAAAACATATTTTTATTTTTTTCAACTTCCAGAAACTGAACATGGACCAGGTATTGTATCTCAGCTGTCCCTATAAGTAGTCTACACACAGACTGCCCATTAACAAGTGGTAGATGTCAACACTATTTGCACTAAAAAGAATAATTTTAAGAAATGCAAATTAGATAAAAATCCCATGTCCTTAGTATTATGGTGCTTCAGCGAGCATTCTTAAGCTAACTCTAGGAACTAGGGTCGGAGATAGTATTTTTATCTCCACATTATTTACAAACTGATGAAGGGAGGAGACCCCCAGAAAGGCCACAGTGTGAAGCATGAACAGAATCCGGCTGCTGTTTTGAATCCCAATACTGCACTCTGCACATCAGATCACTGATAGAACCATGTCTAAACACACCAACGACCTGGACCCCCGGTAGTCAGAAAGCTTACTTCACCCCTCAAAGAGCTAGAAACTACTAAGAAATTTAGACTTAACTTACCTAGACCAATGATGGCTTTTGTTTGTACTTCTTCGTCTGAGTGTTTTGTAAAATACATCAACAGTTCAAGTACTTTATCCTTTATGTTAACCTGGAGGGACATAGTAAAGGTATTTAAGAAGATCATTCAGTGCAAAGGTAAGGTTTCAAGTCTGTGTAAGAAAGAGAAGGTGGGGGTACATAGAGGGGGAAGGAGAGAGGAAAAAGGAAAATGTGCTGGCCCCATAGTGCCCTTGGGGAGGTACGGAGAATTAATTCTAAGGACTTGGTTATCTTCTGCAAACCAGTGGGATCTAGGGATCCTCAGGTCTTCAGTTTTATGTGCAAGTACGTAAGACTGTTAAGCTATCTCACCAGCCCTCAATTCTCAACTATAAGGGGGGAAGTGCCTAGAAGCAAACAGTGAGAGTTTTCATGTGAGCTTGGCTGTGCATGGAGGCCAGCTGCATTGCAGTGGCCTGGCAAATGCAAGGCATTAGGTTTCATTGACAACACTGGGAGGGAAAAATAATCAGTTTGATTAATTTAATTTGGTTTATTTAAACTTATTCAAACTTATATATGCATATTTGTTCTGTCTGTATGTATGTGCAACATCTGTGTGCCTGGTACCTGTGGAGGCCAGATATGGGTGTCAGATCCCTTGGGACTGGAATTACACAAGGTTGTGAGCTGCCATGTGGGTGCTGGGAACTGAAACCATCATCCTCTACAAGAACAGACAGCGGTTTTAACTGCTGAATCGTCTTTCCAGTCCCTCCATTTATTTTAGAACAGTGGCATCTGATGCCATAGTCTGTGACAAGTATGCTGTTCTAAACAGTGTGTCTGTGTTAATGAACTGATAGAACTGGTTGTGGAAAATCTGTCTTAGCTCAGTAAGAAACTGCTCATAGGTCAGCAGAAGTCTAGAGATCATGCTTAGCCTAGCACTCATCCCAAATTCTCATTATTCTAATGCTTTCTTCTGAGATCATTACAGTGATTGTTAGCTCAGGGCCACAGGATTGTGTTTTATAGCATACTAGGTAATACTATGATCTTTACCTTACTGTTGCCTTTAAAATCTTCCAGATCAAAATCAAAATGCCGACAAAGTGCTCCAACAGTGAAGAGGGACCTAAGAAGCGCTGGTTTATTTGTTAAAAGTGAAGTGTTATTTGGGTCTTCTTGGTGCTGACTTTTTAATTTTGAAATGGCACCTAGTAAAGATAAATACTAGTTATTTACAGTAATCTTTATCTTTGAATCATACTTAAACAATTACTAATGAAATACAATTAACTTTTACTAACGGTTTTAAGTACTAAATAAATTTATAATATGTGTGGTTTTGTTTGTTTTATGTTTGAGACAGGGTTTCTCCATGTAGTTCTGGTTGTCCTGGAACTAGCACTATAGACCAGGCTGGCCTCCAACTCACAGAGATCTGACTGCTTCTGCCTCCCAAGTGCTGGGATTAAAGACATGTGCCACTACTACCTGGCTTGTGTATTTTCTCTAGAGCTAAAATCATGTAAGAAAAAGATACTAACTGTTACTTTTGATGTGGGCCAGAAAATTTACCACTTTTAAAGCAGAAACTTTTGAACCAAGGAGAATGTGAACGAGCAGAGAACAAGTGTTGAGTGTGGGCTGAGGAGGAAGCACACTTGTCTCCTCACTGCTCTCCTGGACCAGATCCATTCACGACCTGGACACAACTACAACTTCATAACCAATGGGAAAGCCCAGGCACTGAACTTACCGTAGTATCTATTGAAACAGGCCCACACAAATTTAAAATTCTGGGTCACTTTATTTACAACAGCCCCAAGACAGCTCACACAATGCTGTACTACCTAAAAGATAGAGAAAATGTTACTCTTTAAGAAAAATCTAAAACACAGTTGAAACATATGACCATTTTTTCCTTTATATTATTTGTCTTAAAATAAGAGATCTTGGGACTTAACCCTGACATATTAGTGATATTTTATAAATCATCACCTGTGCATTACACACTCAAATACAGAGACGGTAAACTACTCACAGTCATGCCATATTTGATGATCAGCTTCATCAGATCTTCTTCAATAGTGGCAAGGAAAGTTTCACTTGGGTGTTCCATCAGGGGTACAACTAACTCAAGAATTTTTGCAACATTGCAGATAACCATGAAGTCATTTTGTGTCTGTAAGAATAAAATTAATGCTTTATCCAAGTCCTAAAAAGAAACTACACACAGCTTTATGTCTAGAGTACAAGAATGCAGCATTATGTATGTATATATGTAAAACACTTAAAGGTATTAGAAAGGAGCCTTCCCCCAGAGTATAGAAGGAGCAGTACAGCTGGGCAGTGGTGGCGCACCCCTTTAATCCCAGCACTTGGGAGGCAGAGGCAGGAGGATTTCTGAGTTCGAGGCCAGACTGGTCTACAGAGTGAGTTCCAGGACAGCCAGGGCTATACAGGGAATCCCTGTCTTGAAAAATCAAAAAAAAAAAAAAAAAAAAAGGAGCAGTGCTTGACAGACCATCAGGAGTCTGCAGTCTAGCTCTAAATGCTAATTTACCAGTCACCTTAGGGAACTTAATGTTAAAGCTATTACATTTAAAATAATTTTGGGATTTCATTTATGAGTATGATTATTTGCCTGAATGTATGGTGCTTGCAGCCAAGTGCTCTTAATCACTTAATTTATCTTAATTAACCTAAACAAAATATTTAAATATTAGAGGAATATTTTACAAAGACTGTCATATCTAAGTTTTAATATACCTTCTTTATGTATATGAGTACAGTCACTCCTTTCAGACACACCAGAAGAGGGCGTTGCATCTCATTACAGATGGTTGTGAGCTACCATGTGGTTGCTGGGATTTGAACTCAGGACCTCTAGGAAGAGCAGTCAGTACTCTTAACTGCTGAGCCATCTCTCCAGCCTTAAAATACCTTCTTAATGAAGGTTATTAAGCTAATAGCTTTTTCAACTGTGGGTGACTATGCCATTTTCTACCTACAAGGGTTTTGCGACGTTGGGAGAATTTGTACTTGTCACAGTGAGAGGTGACATCCATTAGATAGAGACCAAAAGATGCTGTTGGATACAAACAGAAGATCTTACCAACAGTGAGTAGTGCTGGAGTTGGGAATACTGTGGTAAATATATTTTACTTAATAAATATATGTATTACCCCACAACTAGGTAGAAGGCTTTTTAATTTTATACTTTTAGATTTTTCTTTGATTAAAAAAGTTAACTAAGCACATGAAAAATTTTCAGTTTTATTTATTTTAATGTGTTATGTGTATCAGAATTTTGCCTATTTTTATGTATGTACTGTATGTAGGCTTAGCATCCATGAAGGTCAGAAGAGGGCATTGGATACCCTGCAACTACAGTTACAGATGGTTGTAAGCCAACATGTGGATGCTGGGAACTGAACCTGGGTCTTCTAAAAGAGGCAAGTGTTCTTAACCACTCAGCCACCTCTGCAGCCCCACGGCACAAAGTCTTTCCCCTTGTCCTATGCTCAACTTGTTGTTCTCCCTTAAAGCAACACTCCTTAGCTTTTTACTGGCGAAAACTTTCCTACATCACATCTATTCTTCCTTTCAGGATGAGTAGGATTTCCACATAAAAATTAAAAAAAAAAAAGGAAAAGGTACGATGAACACTTTTCCCTCCCTGGAGACAAGGTCTCTCCATTGAGGTTTGGCTGTCCTGGAACTTTCTATGCAGACTAGGATGGATTTGAATTCAGAGATCTGCTTGCCTCTGCCTCCAGAGAGCTGGGATCAAAGGCGCATACCACTAAGGCCGGTATATAACTAAAATGTTTAAGTTATTGACAAAATCTTCAAACTTAAAAGGCACACAATTCAAAGAAAATAGAAAAACTATGAATAGTCAAATTTATAAAAACAAAGTCCAAATGGTCAATATCACAGAAAGCAGTTAATTTTCTTGGAAATGGAGTAACAGGAAATCATTCCTTTACACCTGATAGATTATTAGCAAAGGGTAAAGAATAATGATTCCAATAGCCATGCGCCAGTTCTCAAAAGAGGTAAAGATCATAGCCAGCGATCTCTCCCAAATCAAACAAAGCCTACGAAGAAGAAGTAAACAAAACCTCCGAATTTCCCTAATGCTCTGCTAAGTCCATTCCTCAGAATGTGGACAATAAAATGAATGCAACAGTGTTTGAAAGTGTACGCCAGAAGAATTGTGGTTTACGCTATAAGCCAGACTCTGAGGGAGAGAGCACTGCACTGGAGTACAGTGCTGGGACTAGGGAGCCAGGTGACATAGGCCAACTGTGTGTCACCGTGTTTAACGGCTGTGAGTTAACTATCAGCCACATAGTATCTATGAAGCTAAGTTATTTCTGGATCCTAAGATAGGATTAGTGCCTCAGACGAAGTCCTTAGACAAAGTTTTTGTTTGTTTGTTTGTTTATTTATTTATACTACTTTCCTTGATTCTTAAAAATTTCTTAAGTAGTCGTGAGGTTTTCAAAGAGAACTTATAAATCAAGGGGAAATTGCCTCACACTAGATAACAGAAAAAACAAAACAAAATCAAATCTAGTAGAGAAAACTATTAAATCTCTAGAAATAACGGGAACACATTATATAAATACATTTCTAGAATATTTTAAAATTTAGCATATGTAAAAATTCACAATTGTTATACATCCTGTTTCAAAAATCTCATGATTTACACTATTATTTTTATTTAAGCAATGTTTTGTGAATTTTCATTTTATTTTAGGAGAACCTAGCATATGCTAATATACCAATGTCTCTAATATGATACTAGATGTTCCATATTCAACATATGGCTTTATAATAAAAGTAAAACAAATTTTTTAGAGAAACAAATGAATTGCAAATTAAGAATCCAAAATACAGTAAGTTTCTTCAACTTATAATTTCTGCTTTATTTACTTCTGAGGTCTTAACGAAAATTACAGTATTTCTTAAGCAGTTACACAGTAAGAACTAACAGGGAAATAAAACTTGGATTTTAATTATAACTTATTAGAAAGCTGATGTTTTTAGATAACTTGTACTAAGCAACAGAATGTATATTTGAGTCAATGACACAGACTATCTGTCGGTGAGAATGTGGCAAGCACATGTGAATTCTACATCTAAAACACGTACTGCCTGTTGCACGCAAGAAAGAAAAAAACAAGACAGCACAAACAGGGTGTGGTGGTGCACGTCTTTAACGCAGCACTTGGGAAGCAGAAGCAGACTGAATGTGTACAGAGTGAGGAGTTCCCGGACAGCGGGCTGTTGCACAGAGAAACCCTGTCTCACAAACCGGCAGAAAGCACTTATACTCACACTGCATTTAGTGGTAAGGTACGGCTGCATAGTCATGGCGTGTTTAACCATGAGCTGGGGTCTTATTTTGCTGAATAAGAACAAAGTGGTTATACAAGCTACCAATCTTCCAGAATTTACACCTTTATTGTCTGAGTCTGGAAAAAAAAGAGAAGACATTTGTATTTAAAGAGTACCAATGAGAATGCTAAATAATGGAAATGACAAAAAGGAGAATTAGGATCAATACTCTATGCATTACACAAAACACTGTCCAAAGGAGGCTAGTTAGGAGACACTTTGGTTCTTAAACAATACTTATTTTTAGAGATGATTAGTAACATTGAACATTAGTGAATATTAGTATCACCAATGAAGTCTCTGGTTAGAGAAATAGAAAAAGAAAAAAGATATGGGAAATAGGAAAATTAAAAACTACAATAAACCCTGTGTAAGAAAAGAACAGATATCTGCATTTGCCTTAGGTGCAAATGCCATCTCAGCTAGGCAGTCAGTCCCTGATGGAGAAACTGAGGTCAACTGCTGCTCCTCACTGTGTACATCAAAAAATGGGAATAGAAATGGTAACAGTCTGTGCTTTTATATAGTAGTACCAATTATGACTTATATGTGACTCATATAATGTAATTGATAATATAAAATACTAAATACTTAATTTATATTGAAAGTCAATAGATTAAAAATTAAGAGATATTTAAGATTAAACATTAAGTATTAAGAGTATTTTATACAACAACTATAAGCAGTATTAGAAATAGAGTATTATATTTTAAAAACATTGCAATAGTTAGTGTAATTTCTTTGAAAGTCTTCTAGAATTGAAATAATACCAAATGGTTTTGTGATGCCATTTAAAAAAAACATTGGGCTCTAGACTTCATTCTTATTAAATATGATATCTAAAAGTACATATTGAAAGATATGTAGAAGAGATGAGATTTAAGCTTTTACTACAGTGTTTGATTTAGGTAATCTTAGAATATAATTTAAAACGAACTACCAAACAAATTTATATCATAAGAACCAAATTACCCTTAAAAGTGATGTAACTAGTTATTAGGCAAGCATTATCTAGAGGCAAAACTGATAAAAGAGCCAGAATATTTAAAAATAACATAAAATTAACTCAAGGACTAATATATAAAATGTCTTACCAGCTAGAGATTCCTCATATTTAAGAATATGCTCAACTAGGTTATCAACAAGTTGAGTACAAGCTTTCTTCACAGGTTTATATGAGGAGTCCTCTTCAGACTTCAGCAACTGTATGTGTACACAGAAAAAATCCCAGGAACATTACTCATCACGTAACAGTAATAATGTACATGCATTAAATGTCAAGAAGCATTTTTCATTTCTTTTTTTTCGTTTTTCGAGACAGGGTTTCTCTGTGTAGCCCTGGCTGTCCTGGAACTCACTCTGTTGACCAGACTGGCCTCGAACTCAGAAATCCGCCTGTCTCTACCTCCCAAGTTCTGCGCCACCACTGCCCGGCACTTTTCATTTCTTAATATTAAAATACAAATAAAGCAAAAATATATGACATATTTAAAAATATTCTTTAAAGCAGTAACTTATAAAGTCAACAATTTTAGTATGAAGTATGTAAACTGCTGTGTACAGGGCCTGATACTGCAAAAACACAGGAAGGCTAACTTGTCTCTCTCATGCCAGTCACAACCACAGAACACTACCCAGTGCTAGCTGAATTATTTTAAATAATTAGTAACTGTATCTGAATTATACCTTAAGCTTTGCAATTATAAAACAAAATGGCATATTCTTTGGCAGATTTCCTCTGCTTCATTCTTTGCCAAACCATTAAGAAACTATGCTTAAAAATACCATGAAGAACAATGATGACAAAGAGAAGCCTATCTCTATAGTCAAAAAAAGTAAAACCAATCCACTCTTACAATCATAGGTCACTGGAGAAAAATGACTTAAGCTATGTCTGTTTTGACATTAATGATTAACCGAGTATTTCTAAGGATATTAAAAGAAAATTGTATTTTTTTTTCTGTGGAGGGTTTTCCTGCGCTATCAGACATAACTTTCTGCAAAAATATAAACATTCTATCTCTGCGTTGTCTGTCAGAATTGCAACAAGTCATGAGTGGCACTAACATGAAGTAAAACAAAAATTCGAAATTCAAAATGCACAATTTACTTTTAGTACAAGATGCATGTGTAGGCATCTTACATTTACAAAGCACTATAGTACTGGGCTGCCTATTTTCTGAGTCTTAGTGCAGAAAACTTAAGTTTCC
Source organism: Uromys caudimaculatus (assembly GCA_028551405.1). Lineage (NCBI taxonomy): Eukaryota > Metazoa > Chordata > Mammalia > Rodentia > Muridae > Uromys > Uromys caudimaculatus. Next base: position 27,166,629 of record CM052716.1, on the reverse strand, counting down.
TTTTTTTTGCTCTATCTGTGCGTCTAACTATGTATCTATCTATGTATGCATCTATCTATGTATCCATCTATCCATCTATCTTTTATTTTATGTATGTTATCTGTGGACCAAATGCATGTCTGGTGCGCATGGAGGTCTGAAGAGTGTGCTGATCTCTAGCAACTGGAGTTTTGGGCAGCTGTAAGTAGCCCTGTTGATGGTGGGAATCAAACCCAGGCCCTCTTGGACACTGGCCAATGTTTGAGCACCCTTTTCTGGACATACATTCTTTTTTAAAAATCTTTTTGGATGCTAGCCCTTTCTGCCATGCCATGCAGCTGCTTATTAAATCCCACTGCTGAACCTGCAAGGCTTTTATGTACCCAAACTCAAAAACATGGCTTCCTTCCTTTCTGTACCCCCCAACCCCTCGGGGACAGGGTCTGTCTATGCAGTTCTGTCTGTCCTCAAACTCAGAGATTCTTCTGCCTCTGTCTTGCTGTTTTCTTAAATTGTCTTCAAGTTTTTCTTTTTTTTTTTTTAAAAAAAAAAAAAAAAAGCCTGGATAATTAAAATGAGTGACAGTACCCACAACAGTATGGAACAGCACCATAGATGAAAGACAGTCTTGATTTACTCAAACTCAATTGTGAAGTACAGGTTTTCATTGACCACTCTTAAGTGCTGCTACCAACTTAACACTCTAGATTGATTTACTTGGGGCAATCATCAAAAACTGTTTCTTCTTTTTTTTTTGTTGTTGTTATCAGGTAAGTGCAAAATAATTTATTATAAATTTTGGTTCATGACACTATCACTGATGACTGATTATGTGTTTTAATGTATTAATTATAAATAACAATCTGATACAGGATCTCATTATGTAGCCCTGGCTGACCTGGAAATCACTCTGTAGACCAGGTTGGCCTTGAACTCACAGAAATCTCATGCCCTCGACTCTTAGAGTGCCGGGATTAAATAAAGTCCTATCCTACCATGACTGGTCCGGGCACTTTTTTTTTTTTTTTTTTTTTAAATTTCCAACTTCAACAAAGGTATAAATGTTTTGGGACTTGTGTTTTTACAAAACATTATGATATAACTCTAATTCAGGTTTTTTTCAGATAGCTAGAGTTTATTATTTCACTGCTCTACATCAGTCTTCCTGATGTAAGTAAGCCATGTAGTGGCTCTCCTGTGTAAAGATCAAGTCAGATCTTAGTGATATACGCTTGTAAATGTGTCCTAATTCACATGTACAGTGTTTTCTGGAATATACATCTTACAGCAGAAATACTGAGCCACAACACATAGGAATATTCAACTTTTTGAGAAACTGCTGTCAAATAATCTTCTCAAAGTGATTATATAGGATAAAACTCTTTATGTGACATGCTTAAGACTAAAAGTCTTCAGTATTTTAGAGTATATGCATACAGCACAGGAAGAGCTTCAGCAAGGGACAGCAATCTAAATGTAATACTCATTTAAGTTTCATATATTCTTTATATAAATTGCTTGAAGTAATTTTAGTATGTCTGAGTTTTGGCTGTCAAAATAAGATTAAGTGTGGAATTTTCTTTATTTTTTTAATACTGGGTTTTCAAGACAGGGCTTTTGTGTAGTTTTACCTGTCCTGGAACACGCTCTGTAGACCAGGCTGGCCTCACACATATCACAGATCTCTGTCTCTGCCTCTGCCTCCCAAATGCCAGGATTAAAGTGTGTGCCACCACTGCCAACTGTGGGACTTTCGATCTGTGGAGTCAGCTCAGTGCTCAAATATTTCAAATTGGGAAGTATTTCACATTTTAGATTTCTAGAGTAGAAAGGTACAGCCCTAACTGAGTAGTAGTGTTTACAGACATGACTTCTTTTTTATTTAGATCTATCTATTGTTTTGTGTATGAATATTTTACCTGCATGTATGGATATGCACTACCTGCATGTCTAGTGCCCTCGGAGGTTAGAAGAGGGTGTCAGATTCCCTGGACTGGAATTACAGATGGAGGTGAGCTGTCATTTGGATACTGGAAATTGAACTCAGGTCTTCTGCAAGGGCAGCAATTACTCTTAATTCTCTATCTTCAACCAGCACTCAGGAGGCAGAGAGGCAGGAAGATCTTGAGTTCGAGGCCAGCCTGGTCTACAGAGTAAGTTCCAGGATAGCCAGGGCTGCTGCACAGAGAAACTCTGTCTTGAAGAGACAAACAAACAAACAAAGAAACAAGCAAACAATTCTCGTGTGTGTGTGTGTGTGTGTGTGTGTGTGTGTGTTTGGTATTTTATTGAACAGTCTTTCTAGGTAGCCTGTTGTACCTGAATCCAAGATATTTCTGTTTCAGCCTGAAGAGTGCTGAGATCATGCCATGTGGGGTGGTGCATGCTTTTAGTCCCAGTATTCTGAAAGTTGAGGCAGGTAGATCTCTTGTAAGTTCAATGCCAGCCTGATCTACATATAGAATTCCAGGTCAGCAGGTGTACATGGGATAAGGGGACTAGGTCTAACTCAATACTAGAATGCCTAGTTTGTACTCCCAGCATTACAATGGGAAACATGTCAAAGACTCTTAAAAATAGTAAAAACACAGGACTGGCAAGATGACTCAGTGGTTAAGGGCAACCGTCTGCTTTTTCAAAGGACCCAGGTTCAATTCTCAGCACCCACATGGCGGCTCACAACTGTCTGCAACCCCACTTCCAAGGGATCTGACACCCTCACACCAATAAACATAAAAGCAAAAAAAGTTAAATAAAATTATTTAAAAAATAGTAAAAGTCCATCACAAATTAGAAAAATATATGTAATATACATATAAGCAATAACTACTCTCAACAACTAATGTTGACGATTTTTACTTCCTAAATGAAAATGAACAGCTGACAAATACAAATGAGGGCCACATTTTACACTGTTCAGTTGGCAAATTTTGGGAAATCATATGATAAATAACAAGTGACAGAAAGACTAATAGACTAAAGACTAGAGATGTTGATTCGTGCTTATTTGTACATATATAACCAGAATGATAATACTCTTCTGTGGAAATCTTCTTTCAATTTTCAAAAATTGGTGCATGTGTGAATCTGAAGGTATTTAATGTAGTACTTGGTTTTCCTAAGAAATTATATGCCAATATGATTACTGATTTACAAGAAGTCAATTCACTACAACTATAAATCTCTGAAGTTTGTTAAATAGGATACACGCTTTATGTCTGGAAGTATGGAAATGGTGGATGTGCCATGTAGTCTTGACTTGGGAATCTCTCAGAAGCCCAGCAGGCACTGTGCTCTGGCAGACATAGCTGCAAGGTGGCTATCATCCTGTCACATGTATTTTATCAACATTTTGCAGCCTGGGGTGGGAGAGATAGCACAGAGGTTAGGAGCACTTAGTGCTCTTCTAAAGGACCTGAGTTCAGTTCCCAGACTCAACCACCTGTAATACTAGCTTCAGGGGATCCAGTGCTACCCTCTGGGCTGTGCATACACATGCATATACACTGACACAGACACAGACACGGACACACACAGAATTTAAAAAGGACTACACAGAACTGTTCATGAAGTCACAAATAAATTAAATTGCTGTAACTAAGGTAGGATCACACAAAAGAGGGAACTGACCAGACCACTAATTAAACAAGACTACAAGTAAAGACAAAAACTAAGTGAAACCATCACTGAGCTACCATAGATCTGGCCATCTCTCTTTTGCTTCTCACTTGCCAATATATCAAATTTTGATTTTTCTGTAGTAATCCAAAAAAATAAGTTACTTCATATTTAATAATTTCTCATAATCATCAGAAGAAACGTGGTTTTAAAGGTTTTATAAATGACTATGTCTTCTTTGGGCTGGCTGATAAACTTTACTAGGAAGACTGTAAAGCTGAATAATACAGAACTGGTTCTTTGATTTAGAAAAGAAATGTTGCCAAAAATTTATAAGGAAGGAAGGAAGGAAGGAAGGAAGGAAAAAAGAAAGGAAGAAAGAGAAAGAAACACAAGTTATAAAAAGATCTAAGATATTAGATTGGAAACAGGCAAATACCATAAATATATTCAAAAAGGTATTTTAAAATCTCAAAATAAGTAATATATCATAATATACTACCACACTAAAATGGGTTAGGTTTGAAAAAGAGAAACAGCACTAAGTAACCCTAAAAGTATGCAGCAGGTGGAATGCTCACACATCACTGGTAAGAATGGAAAAGAATTGAGCTGTTCTGGACAAATACAGTTTAGTAGTTACTAAGTCACCACACGACCCAACAGTCGTTTCTGTTTGTTTATTGTTTGGTTTTTCTGAGACAGGGTTTCTCTGTGTAGCCCTGGCAAACTTGAGGTATAAATATAAAATATCACAAGATCTGGGGACCAGTTTAGTAGCAGAGTGCTTCCTCTCCATGCATGAGGAATACAGCTTGATCCCTAGTGCTTAATAAGTGAAAAGAAAGAATAAAATAAAGCAAAGGTCCACTCCCCCTCCCCCATACTGACGTAAAAGAAAAAGGGCCGGAGGAAAGGCCGATGAAGGACGACTGGATATGATAGGGAGGCAGAGGGGAAGGATCACTGAACCTAAGAGGTTTGAGTGCAATCTTGAGGGGGAAAAATGTGAGATATTGCTTCCAAAAAAGTAAAAAGTAGGGCAAAGTGTTGGAGAACTAAGTCAGTGGAGTCAGAGCACTTGCTGTGTAAGATTAAGGATTATACTTGAAATCCTGAACACACAGAAAAGTTGGGCATGGCTTATGTGTCTGTATCCCCAGCACTAGGGGCTGGCTCGCCAGCCTAGGCAAATTGGTGGATTTCAGATAGAGGGAAAGAATCTCAAGAGAACAAGACAGAGACTGAAAGAAGACCTAACATTCTCTTCTAGATTCCACGCGTGCATACACATCTTTATAGCACACTTACTTCCTACCTCCTACACAGAGACTGGAAGGAAACATGCTGGTAACGTTTAAAGACTGGAGATGAATACTCTTAACTGAAAACTTCTAAAAGCACTAATTGTGGTTTCATTTTATACCACTAAAAGAAATTCCATATATTTTGTAATAGGCCAAATAATTATTTGTTTTATTTAATTCAATGTTATTTTTATATTTATTTATAGATCTCATGAGTAGGCCTTAGTAAGATCAGTGGTTCTCAACTTGTGGGTCAAGACCCCATTGGGGTCATGTATCATATATCATGCATGTCAGAATTTACATTACTATTCTAGATTAAAGGGATAAGAAAAAAATTATCGAAAGTGTAGCTAGAATTTCGGTTAGTAGTTCAGAAAACATATCTTAGTAGTCAGCTGGATAACTGATTCAATAACAAAATTAAAAGACACAGCTTAACACAGTGAATTAAGTTTCGCCTACTAAAACTAATATTTAAGAAAGAGCTGAAAAGTTCCTTTTTAAAATGATAAAGACCCTTTATTAAATTTCATGCTACCACAATTATACTCACTCACATTTTGAAGGAGTTGCTCAAACCAGTCATATCCAGTATCTCTACATGCTGCAACCTACAGTGAAAAAGTAATAACCTATTAAAATGAGGCATCTACACTAACACTGTAAAGACTTGAGCAGGTCACACTGTGGAATATATATGTTCATACATATACACAAGCAATAATAAGGAAAAAAGAGATCAGGAATTTCAAAGACAGCAAGGAGGGTTTGGAGGAAGGAAAGGGAAGGGAGAAATGTTGAAACTGTATTATATCTCAAAAACTAAAACAAAAGACATCTATTTTAAAACAGGTATTATAGTTATGTCGTAGCATGAATTATATGTACATTTTTTTAATTTGAAAGGTTATACTTAAACTTTTTTTTCAGCAACTCAAACACTTGTCAATATGAAAAATATTAAAGAAATCAGTTTATATTAAGATTGATATGGTACCAAATTATAAAAAAAACAGCCTATGACATACTCTATCAGAAAAGTTTGTAAGGTTTCAAACAATGGAAAAAAATGTTTTGTTTCTTCACCCTCTAGATGAAAGATTTATTGAAAACTGTGAAAATGGAGGTGACCATGTAACTGAGTATATATAAAAATTGCTAATATTCAAGACATAGACAGCATTCTGGATCAGCAAGTTATAGCTCATTTATGTAATAATTAAAAAACTATCCTGTTTTTGTTTGTTTGTTTTCAATTACGGAAGAAAAACACCAATAATAATGCTTATACACATGAGTCTCAAGAAATTAGTATGTGAACTGTTCCCCTTTTACTTAAGCCCCAGCAGTCCCAGAAGTAAAAGAAAAGCAGTACTGAGTGGTAGGCACAGCTCGTCACCATGGCAACACATCAGCTGGCCTTGTGCTCACAGTGACCACACCCTTGTCCATCCTTCTTACCACATCAGTGATGTTTAAAATTTTCCTTGTCATTGCTTCTTTGTCATTGTGTGGAGTTGGAGTAAACCAGAGCTTTTGGAATGTTTCATTTACTAATTTCTAGGAGAAAAAGAAACCCAGTCAAGTACTAACAAAGATTGCAAACTTTTAATTAATTTTAAATTCCCATTAAAGCCCAACACAAAGCTATAGCTAGATATTAAAAAAGAAATGTTTGAGTTAATTAAAAATTTTCTTGGGATTAAAACAACAGATTTCGCTAATTATAAACTTTGTCTAATGGGTTAAGATTTCAAATAGTGGATGGATAAAACTATGTTTAACCTACAGCTCCTGCATAAAATACTTTAAAAATAAAAAACTGTATTTGTTGTATGCCTGTGTGTATACGCATCACCTGTGTGCAAGTGCCTGCAGGAGGTGTTGGATTCTTTAGACCTGGAGTGCAGGTGGTTGTGAGCTACCTGGGATGGGTGCTGGGAACTGAACCTGGTTCTCTGCAAGACCAGCAAGAACAATGATGAGCCATCTCTTCAGCCCCTGAATTGTTTTTGAACAGACTAAAACCACTTTTATGGTTGTGTGTGTGTGTGTGTGTGGCCCATGAACAGGACATCCGGTGTCTACCTCTATCACTTTTCCGCCTAGCTGTCTTGAGACATGGTCTCTCCCTGAACTGGAAGTTTGCTGTTTTGGTCAGGCTGGCTAGTCAGAGAGCCTTTGAAATCTGCCTGTTTCCACTTGCCCAATGCTAGAGTTAAGGCACATGCAGTCATGTCCAGCTTTTTATGTGGATGCTGGAGATTTGAACTCAGGTTCTCATGCTTGTAAAAAATTGTTCTTACCCAATAGCTACCTTTCATTGCTTTAAAGGGAGAAACTTGTGTGGGATAGTTTTATATCAAGCTAAGTTATCTGAGAGGAGGGAACCTCAATTAAGAAAATGCCTCCTTAAGATCGGTCCTGGGTTCTATAATAAAGCAGGCTGGGCAAGCCAGATGGAGCAAGCCAGTCAACATTACCAGTAAGCATTAGCTTCTGCCTCCAGGTTCCTGCCCTGCTTGAGTTCCTGTCCTGACTTCTTCCAATACTGAACAGTGAAGTGAATGGTAAGCCAAACAAACCCTCTTCACCCCAAAGTTCCTTTGTTCATGGTATTTTATCATAACAACAGCAACCCTAACTAGGACAGAAATTGGTACCTGGAGAGTGAGCCACTGTTGTCATAGATCTGACAGTGTTATTTTTGGGAAGATTGTGGAAGGACTTTAGAACTTTGGGCAAGAAAAACCATTGGGCGTTCAAAGCCTGGTGAGCGCTTGGTAGAGTGTTAACATGCAATGCAGAAGATGGAGGCCTGACTTGTGAAATTTCAGAGCTGCTTGCTATTTTGAGTTAAGAATTTGTGGTTTTGGTTAGCTAGGGCGTTAAAATAAACTAGAAACACTAAGGAAAAAACTTTGCTTTACTGTGACAATTGATGTTGGTCGCCTGGAGCTGACAAATTGGTGGTTATTAAGCAGAGACCACCATCACTCCGGTGAAATCTTTTGAGAAGTGTTTGCTCAGAGTCAGCACAAAGAAGCTGTATTCAGCGGTAGCCAAGATTGTACCTTGTGCGGGCACCCAAACTTGGTCATGTCTCCCAGGTGGTACTTGTTTTGAAGGCAAAAAGGGGTCATGGAGAGCAGCTGAGGTTTGGCACTTTAAGAAGCCAGGGGAGGCCACTCGTGAAGGTATAGCCAGAGTAGCAGTGGAAGCCCCAGGACTGAAGGGGTCATGGGGAAAAGTTGAGGCTGTGCATCATGAAGAGAACCCGTTGGTGAAAGCAAGCCCAAATGCAATAGAAGATGCCAGGCTTTGGAAGATGCCAATACCACGGGAGGACTATCATAAACAGCAGTAGCTGCTGTGTGTGGGGTGGCCCAGTCTGAGTCCAGAAGACAAGCTGTGTGTTTCCCAGACTGTGGAACCCGAGAAGTGACCCGGGTCCATTGGAGGATCCTGAAAGATCGTGAGTGAGTCCTAGATATTGGACATCTGAGTGATTTACACTGTTGAATTTGGTTTTGCACTTATCTGATTGTGACTGTGCCCTCATTTTTTCCTCTTGAAATAGAAGTATTTAACTTAATTTTGATTTTATAGTAGCCCACGCTTGCAAGACTTTCTACTTTAAGAGACTTTAAAGGGTTTGAATTTGTAAGACTGTGGGACTTTTTAAGTTGGTAAAATGTTTCGTCTTATGATGTTTATATTAATGTTAGATCTTGAGGATAAACAAGAAAAGTTGTGACTTTCCAGTGATTTGTGTGTCAAGCTGACAAGAAGTCAGTTATACAGTGTAGTTTTATATCAACCAGATACTAGCTAAAGACATCTGAGAGAAGGGAACTTCAATTAAGAAAATGCCCTACAGGCTGTAGGCAAGTCTGTAACTGAAAATCAAGAACATACTATTTAAAAATCAAGATAATTTCAATCTGGTAATAATTTTGGATAGAATACAGTCACTACAGTTAAATACTGTAATGGTTGAATAGGTTGGAAAAGATCACATTTTAGTAATATAAAATCTAGAAACAAAATAAAAAAATTAGATTCAATAAGCACCTAAAAATTTTAACATTAATAAAAAAATTTCATATGATCAGATTTTCATCTTACCTTAATGCCCTCTTCATCATTGACTCTACGAATCATTTTTACACACATTTCTGTAATTTTTGGAAATGTTGGTTGTTCAATACAGATGTCTCTTAAAATCTTTATTACTCTTTTCCTGACACTTATACCAGTATCCTAAGAACAAAATGTATTTTCAAATGTTAGAAAAATTCAGATGTTTTAAGTGTGTGAAATTTGAAAAAATAAAATTAAAGATTTCTCATAAGCATTATATTCCCGATTTGTTAATTAAAAATTATTTTTCATGTATTTTAAAAATATGATATAACATCTATCTATACTTTGTAATGAACTCAAGACCAGAGAATAAATTTGCTGGATTTAACTAAGGTGATAAACTTCTAGAATAGTGTCTGGTACTTCAAAAGCATACGAAGTACCATCTATAATTAGAGAACAAAGTGTTTAAACTAAGTCAAGTAAAACTTTTTGCACTAACTACTCTTGTACTATACTAATGGTAATGACAAAACCTTGTCATTGCAGCCATGTATAACATTGTGTGCTAATGCATCAGTGTCTAGTTCTATAAGAAATCAATACGCTTGAAGTGGGGGTGTGCCTGCCATGGAATTCGTACATAGACAGACAGACAGACACACACACACACATGCACACACACACACTGCAAAGACAATATAACTACTCTGGAGTCCTGCCAAAACCAGTTAACTATCATACATAATTACTATTAGTGATTATAAACTGGCATAAGAATAATTAAAAAATGGATCTAATTTTTACCAACAATGGGCTTTATAATACTGAGGAGCTTGCCTCCTCAAAGCATAACCTTCTTTAGAATGTTGCTACAGTTCACAGATTAAGCAATATAAAAAAAGATAATTCACGTTTATTCTTTTTAGATTAAATTATCAATTTTAGACTAAATTTAAAATAAGGTGTGACGTTTAAGGCAAATTGTGTATTCATAAGTTACTATAAAACAGAAGAAAAATACCAGTATTCTTTCAATCAGCATGTCATAATACTGCTCAGCAAGCTGAGGTCGACAAAGGACAAATCGACCTAGTAACTCCACGGCTGCCTCGCGAACACTAGTGGAGTTATCCATTAATCGTCCATGAACTCCGCGCTGCATGTCAAGCTAACGAAGAGGGAGAGAGATGTCATCTATGGCAACAGAGATAATCTTCAAATTTGAGGAGAAAAGTAAAATAATCTATTTTTGCTCTTACCCTTGCTAGAATACTGGGGTCTACAGCAACAACCTCAGACAAACACTTCATGGCTTTTGTTCGAACGGCAATTGCATTTTCACCAAGAACTCGTAGTATCTGCCAGGCAAACATTAACACTCTCATAAATTTTAAAATACTTAACACAATACAGCATGAAAATACATAAAAGAACAAAATCTACTATTTATTTTTGTTTTATGTGTGTGCAAACTATTTATTATCTGACTGGTCCAAAAGTTATACCAGTACACATAGAGAGGTATTCTATATTTTCAGTATTTTCCTTTATTTCAGTATTCTCAATTAAATATACATATACATTTATATATACACACTTAATAACATTGAGCTTCACTAAAATCTTACTGTAACTTTTATCAAATCTTATGTGTAACTGTTATTTGCTATGACTTGATAAATGAAAATTGATTTTTATAGTGCTATACAAACACAAGTCCATTTGTTTGTACATATGTAGAGGGCAGGCATAGCCAATGACATGTGAACAACAAGGAACAAACGCTGCTTCCACAATCCATTGGCGCTACCCTTAACAAAGATCACACAGTCCACCATCTCCAAAAGTAACCAGAATAACGAAAAAAAAAAAAAATCAATCAGATCAATCAATTTACCTGTGTCAAATAAATATCAAAGCTCTGGGCAAACGGCCTCATAGAGGCCAAATATCGAACAATCAAACAGGCATCATCATAGTCCACAGTATCAGAGTTCATCCTACAACAGAAAGCACCGTGTGTAACTCGTATGTCCTTTGAAGTGGACACACATGCTTCATACGTGTCTGACCCACTTTCTCTGCATCTTACTTTAATGTGCTGAACTGAGAAGGTGTGGTTTTGATAATGCTTCTAAGAAACTTTTTCCGGTTCTCAGCTCGATGCATTATTTGACCAGTTGTCTCAATTTCTTTTGAATGATGTGTCCCATCAGATGATTCTTCATCTTTTTGTGATTTCATTGCTTTTTCTGTTTCCAGAGTTGTGTCACGGAACCACTGGGCTATATAGAATTTACGAGAAAACTGGAAAGGACATTAGATAAATTTGAGATGATGCAATTAATAACATTTCTAATTAATCAGAAATAGAAGTACTGTAGTTTTCTTTAAAACAACCTCTATTGGAAAGAAGCATAAAAGACAGATGAAATTCTGAAATATCCTGTATCACAGAATGTTTTTTTCTTTTTTTACATTTAACTACAAATTTGTTAATGTAAAAAACTGACTTAATAAAAATGATTGTATTAAATATAGATAGACTAGCACTATCAACTACTTGAGGTAGACATTCACATACTCAGTAAGATTTGGTGATAAGACCACTGGGAAAGTTTAGAATAAATGTATAAAGTAGTGAAGGTAAAAGATCCCCAAATGTTTCCAACTCTTATACACAAGTTAAATACAATAAAACAGGTCAGCACTGAAGCACTTCTGTGTATCTATTCTAAGACTATAGATTAGAAATCTGTAGTGGGTGGCTAAGATACAGAGGTTACTGTAACTCAGACCGATTAAAAGATAAATTGAAAACACCCTAGTGTTTATGTGCAGTGTTATTTATGAAGTTTATGCCAGGCCTACAAAATGTACAAACATGGCCTATTATATTCTGGATATGTTACTTAATTTTCAAAGAATTGTATATACACACATATATGAATTTAACAGCTTTGTATGTGCTAATGGAGCATCTTCAACACTGAGTGACCTATACTCATTTTTAGAATTAGCCTAGATTTAGAGATAATCTATAAGCCAGGTAGTGGTGGCGCACGCCTTTAATCCCAGTACTTAGGAGGCAGAGGCAGGCAGAACTCTGAGTTCAAGACCAGCCTGGTCTACAAAGTGAGTTCCAGGACAGTCAAGGCTGTTACACAGGGAAACCCTGTCTCGAAAATCCAAAAGCATACCAAGACAAAAAAATCTATAAAAATATTTCCAAATATTCTATTTCCCCTTTCTCTAAGCCCCCAATTGACTTTTAGAACACAATTTAAATTAGAGGCAACATGGGTCTCACCACTAGCGAAGGGTCGGTCTCGGTGTTCTCCTCCAGATAGTCAAGCAGTGCCTTTTGCAACTGTTGGATCTCGTCTCCTCCCCCGGAGACCTAGGCCACAGTGACAGCAACCACAATGTTAGTGGCGGCTTACTTAGCACTGACCCCACCCACTTCTGAAACAGGCTTTGTGAACTTCTGCCCTAGTCTTCCAAAAGGTGGAATCACAGACACATAAGCACCAAGCTACTGGTATGCTTTAACAGGTTGTGTAGATGTTAATACACAGCTGATGGGGAAAAGTGAGGAAGACACAAGTATAGTTATTTTAAGAATTAAAAAGTATGATTTCTGAAAAGCATAAACTGCTACCTGAGCTTGGCTTTATGAACTATATTCTATCTTTAAAAAAGTTTGTAAGTGGCTGATGTAAATATTATCACAAAAATGTCCTATCCTGGCACTGGTACAGAATTTACATTTGACAAAAAACAAAACAAAACAAGATGCTATTTTTTTTTCCCTAGAGACAGGACTCACATATCTGAGCGCTGTTTTGAACTCATTGTATATTTTATACCTTATGAATATACACCAAAATTTTAATCTAGTAAAAGAATGATGTTAACAGCTGTACTGATATGCACTATACATTTCAGGTGGGTTTATAATTACTATGAAAATAAAAATTGAGGGGAAGAAAGAGAGTGTATTTGTGGGCTCTGGGAATTTAATTGACTTTGCTTGGTGTGGATTCTGGGGATCTGAATTCAGGTCCCCGCACTTGTGTGGTAGTTTGTGCTATCTCCCTAGCACTGTTCCAGTTGTTCTTTGACTTTATTTCAAATTATACATAACCTTTACAAATCTCCTTTCAGTCTCTCACCTGTGGTATCATTAATTTCTTCAAGGAATCCTAGTCCTTTAACTAATAAATGATAGTAAGGTAAAGAATGACTGCAGAAAAACACCTGGACTGGCCTCTGGCGTCCACATGCTCGTGCATACATGCACCCCCACACCCATGTGCACACGCCCTAATAAGTACACACATCACAAACACAGCAAAAACATACACCTACTCTCCTGTGCCACTGACACCCAAAATAAAATATAAGGAACATGTCAAAAAGATACAAAAGTTAGCTCAGAGGGAACTTCACTAGTCAAATGTAAGTAGGGTTTGATCATTAAAATAGGAGCTGGAGAGAAGGTCTCAGTGGTTAGAGTGCTTGCTGCTCTATTAGAGGACTGGAGTTTGGACCCAGCACCCATATTCAGTGGCTCACAAAGGTCTGTAACTCCAGCTCCAAGGGGATCCTATAGACCTTTCTGGTCTCCATGGACACCTGCACATACACGTACACACACACACACACACACACACACACACACACACACACACACACACACACACACTCATGCACACTCACACAAATAAATGAAATAAAACAAATTTCCCAAAAAAAGAGATGGTTATGGATTATAATCTCAGTATTCTATTCACTGGAAATATAGTAATGGTAAGTTTTTGCTTTTGATAGTGTATTATAAATATTTATGTGTCAATTCTTATATGTACAAATATATACCAAGAAGCACTCAAAATTTAGCATTAATTACAATTTTATGATCCACTGGATTTAGCAGATCCAGAGAAGGACCTAAAATTTGTCTTTAGGACGATATCTTGAGGACTGTCAATGCTGGTGCTGCTTTTGTAGGCAATCACATTTGAAGATTTTAGCGCTAGAGATTTAAAGGGGGTGGCATGGGACATAATAGGACATTATGCCTGTAAATAATTAAAACTAGTCCATAAAAGAAAAAAACATGCATATAAGGGACATTTATTAATTCAAGGTTAGCCTAGAACATATAGAGAGCTCATCACATTCAGGACTGAATAACAAAAAACACTTTCCTTGAATCTACAAAATCTATGCTTAGGCTATAAAGAAAGAACATGTAGGGTTGGATGATACAGTTCAAGTAGTAGAACATTTGCCTAGAATTCACAGAACCTCGGGGTCAATCCCTAGCACTCCATACACTGGCCTAGGGACACATACCTGTAATTTCTAGAACCTGGAGGTCATTTTCGACTACAGACTACATAGGAAGTTTGAAACCAACCTGGACTATAGTAGACTCTGTCTTCTTCTCCCACACCAAAAGCAAACAAGCAACTATTTATATATTAATTTAAATCTTTTATTTCAATACCTGTTTTAAAATTCTTTCTATAGACCCTTGATCCATCTTGCTGGTGACAGCATCTTTTCTCAGCCGTGCAGCAACAGTCCCCAGGTAATCAAGAGATGCCACTCGTAAAGCCATTTCTGTTGACTTATTACTGAACTGATGAACCTAAACAGCAAAGATGGGGTATTGCTGATTAAGAACTTGTAAAGACGAAAATCCTATTGCCTACAAACCATTCTCAGAGCTTCAGGACAGCACTATTACTTTCTAAAGTTCATAAAGAGTTAGGCTTCTGAAGTTTTGAATAATTTATATTGCACAACTCCAGATATACTTTAAAATGAAAAGAGAAACTACAGTATTTTTTCCATTACTTATATTGTACTATGAGGACTTAAAAGTGCCATGATTTTAAAATAATCTAAAAAAATGAAAGAATGTTCTTACTAGTCAGTTTCATGCTTTCAAATTGGTAACTGCAATAACTCAGGACTCATACATGAGATGTTCTAACACAACACTGTAACAGATACAAGCCCCCACCCCTAAAACCGACTTAAAAAGCACTGCTATTATATGTAATGAAATCAAAGTGCTAACATTCACATTCTTGCTTTCTACAGGTACTGACGATTTAATGTACAGTTATATACATGCAAAAATAGATGCAATGTTCATGTTCTTACACATTTTTAAAGAATTCAGCATCTGTGAATCAGAGTATATCCTCATTATGTTGTCTTCTAGTAATTAATAATCTTTAAATGCTATACTCTTACCAACAGTCTCCCTAACAAACTAAGGAGTAGTTCAGCAGCTGGCCACTCGGGCTTATTGACTGTTGAAAGAAGGTCTTGAACAAAATTTTCAAAAAGTGGTCTGTAATCTTCTTCACCTTGTTTACTACCACATCTAGTCAAAGAAAAACAATGAAAGAGACATTCATTTTCATAATGTGTAAATTTTGTTAAGTAGATTCTCCTGCCCCTATATTTCGTAACAAGATATATAAGAGTACATTAAATTAAATGAGCTCTAAAATAAAAAACCTATTTCTTCAATTGCATTTTCCATGAATTGTAAAGACTACTAACTGATACTATTACTACTCTCTGGAAGTTATAACAATTCTTAACAGATTTTTTTTTTTTTGTACAATTATCATTAATTCTCATGAACCTTGAGTAACGTCTTTCCATAAACTTTGCTTTACAAGCAGAATGCCTCAAAATTTTGTAAACAAAAATTCTAGAAATCCAACAATGAAATACTTAAATCTTGGGGGTTTAAGAGAAGTAATTTTACATAATTTTAGATTTTTAAATCTCTTCCTCATTTTAAAGGTCAGGTGTATTTGAGGTTCTGGTAATGGCAGAAAGCTTGATTAATCTTCTTCTACAGAGACCACTCCACACTGTGGAAAATAAAACCACACTGTTGGTCTTACTCACTTTTTAAGGAAGATGGAAAGAAAGTTTTGGGCTGTTCTCATAGCTGTTTCATAAGAATTAGTAATGACAACATCCTGATCAACCTAGAATGAGAAAAATAAGTTTGTAAAGAGTGATGGTTTGTATATGCTCGGCCCAGGGAGTGGTACTATTAGTGGGTGTGGCCTTGTTGGAGTAGGTGTGTCACTTGGGTGTGGGCTATAAAACCCTCATCCTAACTGCCTGGAAACCAGTATTCTGCTATTAGCCTTCAGATGAAGATGTAGAATAGAACTCTCAGCTCCTTCTGCACCATGTCTACCTAGATGCTGCAACGCTTCCACCTTGACAATAATGGACTGAAACTCTGAACCTGCAAGCCAGCCCCAACTAAATGTTGTCCTTTATAAGACTTGCCTTGGTCATGGTGTCTGCTCACAGCAGCAAAACCCTAACGAAGACATAAAGATAGAAGAAATAATGGATAACTGAGGCCAGCTGCTACTGCCATGAATTATCGAATAGAAGTAATACATTCAAGTATTTAAGATATCCTTTCATAGAAAATGGTAGAAGCCGCATATGGAATACTAAACACATTAAAACATTACAAATACTTAGGAACAATGGTAGATTTCATTGAAGTTTATTAAAAATAATAAATGTTATTAATAAATATACTACCAGTAGTTTTTTTTTAAAATCATGATCCATATCAGAACAAGAAGCAATGGAGTCAAAGAACAGAAACTATGTTTTAGAATTGTAGATATATAGTTTACTGTTAGAATATTAGTCAGTATTCTAGCTAAAACAGATATATGTAATTCAACTACAAAATAATCTAACTTCAAAGTTTATAAAACCACTATAGCATAAACAGAAATGTGAAATTTTCAGTAGAAATATATATATATATATATATATATATATATATATATATATATATATATATATATATATATATATATATATAAAATCAATCTACAGCTGAAGAAGAAACTGTTGATAAATACAAAAAGAGCATGGCAGACTTTTGACTTGCAATGGAACTGTCACCAAGGTGAAAATGTGGATGGCCTCCAGTAAAGTAATGGTATGTATTCCAGAACAATTTTGTTTCTAAGCACTTTAAAGAGACTCTTAGCTTTAAGTTATGATGAAATTGTTATGTGTCAAACTCAAGGCAAAAAGAATCTGACAAAAAATGTTGAGTAAAATATTAGCTGTTGAGGTTTGGTCTGTTGCTACACACTGCAATGCTAAATTCTGTACCCAATGGTCTAGTTGCCTAGGAGTGAATTCTCATGTTCACCAGCTTTAGCTATGCCAACTTTTTCCTCAGTTTAAAACTATTAGTTAAATAAAAATGGCTACAGCTAATTCCTGGAGGGATTAGAGGTAGGCAGGGTTTGAATTAGCTGGTCGGGGGTTACAGAGAGAGGAGGACACAGGAGAAAGGAGGAAGTGGCCATGAGAAAAGATGGACCATAGGCACATGGCCAGGAAGCATTTGGGGAACACCACTGGGGAGGCGGCCAGGCCAGCAGTTAGAAAAGTAGATTAGGGGTGGCCCCCAGTAACTGTCAAAGCCAAGTCAACAATCATAGTCTGAGTCTCATTTATTTTTAAGCTAGTCAGGGATAAGTTTAAATTGGTATAACTACAATTAGCCATAAATATGTCACTATCGTTTATGTGTAAATTGTAAAGCGAACCAACTTATTAAATCTCTCTATAAAAACAGAAAGAAACATACTCATGACAGTGGTCACCAATGATCAGAAAGGGAAAGTTAGTCTAGGCTAATCTGAGGTGGAGAAAAACAGAGAACTTCAATATTTTGGACTACATTTACTTTGTTAATTTTGTATGGAAAACACACACACAGAGACAGACACACACAGAGACAGACACACACAGAGACAGACACACATACACTCATACATATTCTGTTCATACTATAAACTATTCTTATTTCTTTGAAACTATATAGTCTAGACCTGGGCATTGTGACACACAGCTTTAATCTTTGCACAGGGGAGGTAAAGATTTCCTTGAATTTGAGGCCAGCCTAGTCTATATAGTAAGTTCTAGGGCAACCAAGGCTACACTGTGAGACCCATCTCAAAAACAAAACAAAACAAAAAAGAAACAAAATGCCCTATAGGAACCAAAAATAAGTATTGATAAAATATGTAAAACCAAAAGCAAACCTTCTGGGTGAGTGACTCATCAGAATACCAAGTCACTCTCCATGCTGATTCTACAGTAAGTATGTGCGTGAATACATGTACGCCTAACTCTACTATTTACTCTGACATTCATTTCTCGACTGAGTTTTACAGCTGCCATAACGAGCCTCTTTGGGTGTTGTTATGACTTGTGTGTTTCATAGTGTACAAAGAGAGTCAGAACCAGAACTCATTTTCTGTGGAATGCTCTACAAGAAACCTAAACCCCAGTCATAAATCCCTAATTAAGAATTTCAGTTTTAGAATTACAGAAAATAAAGGTATTTACAATCATTAAAGTACAGTTATAAAACCTCTAAATAGTTACTTACTTTTTTGTTTGAGTCTTCTTCTGAATTAGGATCCTTCTCTGATGATGGTAAGTGAACTACACACTGAATAAGTTGTAAAACGAGTGCTGTAACCATCTGAATA
This sequence comes from Uromys caudimaculatus, assembly GCA_028551405.1. Classification (NCBI taxonomy): domain Eukaryota; kingdom Metazoa; phylum Chordata; class Mammalia; order Rodentia; family Muridae; genus Uromys; species Uromys caudimaculatus. The sequence goes on along the minus strand of CM052716.1, from coordinate 27,148,040 downwards.
TACATAGGTTCTCCATCCACATCACTACTATTTAACCTTTAATGAAGAAGAAACAATTTAAGTCACAGAGTATAAAAAGAATCGCATATTATATGATCCTTTACCACCTGAAACTTCCAATATGCTTTCTTTACCATCCATTTAGTATTCTGACGGTGTTAGTAAGTATAACTTTTATTTATTTTATATACATTGGTGTTTGCCTGCATGCATGTCAGTGTGGGGTGTCAGATTCCCTAGAAATGGAGTAACAGTCATGAGCTGCAATATGAGTGTTGGGAATTAAACCCAGGACTTCTGGAAGTGTAGCCAGTACTCCTAATCACTGAGCCATCTCTCCTGCCTCAAGTATAATTTTTAAAATCGGTTTGAAAAAACACCAAACTATGCCTATTTGTGAGAGGAAAAACCACAGTATTTAATATGAAATTTTGTATTTTTATGCATTGCAGATAAAAACTTAAAGAATTATTGAATAAATTATAACAATAAAAGTCTGAGGTTTTCCAAATACCCATGTATTTTGGTCCACATCTAGGGAGTAGGGCAGTGATATGGTATTAAAACCACCTACATGGATGTGTATGTGTATAATGACAATGTCTTGCTTTAGAGTAAAGGCTGGTGTAGAACTTGCTATGTAGAACTTACTAGCCTTGAAATTGCAGCGATTCTCCTTGCTCTGCCTCCCAGATGCTGGGATTATAGGCATGCACTACCATACACGGCCCTAGTTAACTTAAAACAAAATAAGTATATTTATTTGTTCATTAATTTACTGTTTGTGCACGTGTGCACCAGCTACTGTGGAATGTGGCATTCAGAGAACAACTTTCAGGGAATCAGGTCTCTCCTTCCAACACATGGGTTCCAGGGCTTGAACTCAGATCATGATGCTTGGTGACAAGGGCTTTTCCCCACTGAGGGATCTGGTTATTTCTCAATTCGTAATTATCTGCGCTAGAGGATGAGGTCAGTGATTATATTAAACTCAATTTCCAAGTGTTTTAGTTTATAGACACTGTAGAAGTGTAAGAATTCATTTGTATGTTGAGCACTTTTCTTCAGTTGAACAGATGTTTATCAATGCACACTTAGTTCAAAATATAATTTTATAAAATTAACCAAAAAAAAAAAAAATAGCCCTATATACCAGGCCAATGCATTTAATCATCAGAAATAATGATGATTACCTATGATAATAGACAATAAAGTTGATTACAGCAGTAAATAACTCATTTATGAATATGCTTAGTGATTAAATAGTATTTAATTTGTGTCTATTCTGTTATTTTCTTTAAAAAATATTTATTTTTATGTGTATTGGTATTCGTGTTTTGCCTGAATGTATACCTGTATACTATGTGCATGTCTAGTGCCCATACTTTATATATGTATAGGTGTTTTGTGTGCATGTATATCTGCATTTCATATGCGCGGGTGGTGCCTTGCAGAAGACAGATGAGGGTGTCATATCCCCTAAACCAGAGTTACAGACACTTGGGAGCTACCATGTTGGAATTAAACATGGAATCCTTCTCTGTAAGAGTAGCCAATGCTATTAACTTCTAAGCAATTACCCAAGCCCTTCTACATTATTCTTAAAGTAATTTTTCAGCTCTCTAAAATATTATTGAATAGCTTAACATTGTCTAAAAGATTAAGTCCAACTTTCTTATCATAGCTCATAAAACCAGTTTAAAACTGTCTTTTGAACCACATTCCTTATGCTTTTCTTGTAGTTCATTTTGATCTCTAGACCTTATAAATGTTTTTGTTGTTGCAAATGAAAGGAGATTTCTATCGGGTTAGGAACGCCACTCAGCACATGTACAGCACAGGAAAGGCCTAGACACGAAGGCATTAGCCGCTCCAAATGTTAATAATTCGTAGTTCAAGCTGCCACAGATGCTTTTATTTCAGGACCAATGAATACCATTAAGCCCCTAATTATGCTATATTGTTTCATATATCCAAGCTCTCTATGGAGCACTTCTTTTGTATAAACATCCAAAGATAAACCAAACAGGAATGAAAAGTAAGTACATGACAGTTCAAATGTAACGTTCTTCACGGTAGTCACATTCTACCATAGTTACCTGAAATTCCTTAAACTTCTCTTGCTAGTTGGTAATCTTGCAAGTGAAGTAAAAATTTCTTCCAATATTAACTGCCTATGCTTTTCATATCTTGAAAATACCTGTTTAGTAATTATAAAATTACAAATTAAACTTATTATGGCAGAAAACACAAAATAAAGTGTCATGAAATAAGGATTTGTATTATTTGAAGAGTATACACGCTATTTAGAATTAAAATGTTTTCAACATGTTAAGCAATAATGATCTAAAGAAATACATTAAAATTTTCTTATTTATTGTCCAAAGTGAGAGAGTCTAAAGTTTTGTTTGGATAGGGAAGTATGACACGATTAGGAGATGTTAAATCATTCTGGTTTTTACAATAAAGTTTTTTACATTAAAAAGTAAGTTTTTCAAATTCAAGAAAAAGATAATCAATGAAACCAAATCCTTGGTTAATGAAATCTAATAGGGCTAAAGTAATCCTTATTGCGAAACAAATCTAATGGAAAACAGAAATCTCTCATAACTTTTAGAAATCTGGACCAAGTGATGACAGTCTTATTTCATGTGTGGGAAACTGAAATTACGAACTGATTATACTTACTGCAGTGACTAACTTAATGGCACACAACTGTAGTTCACTGACATTTTCCACAAAAAATGGTGTTATTCCCATTGACGAAACCTGAAAATTCAAGATTAATTATTTAGTATGTCTCTAGATGACTTCAGTAACACTGCACCTTACTATATTCTAACACTTGTACTTCAAAACACCCAGGGAGCATTTTCTTTTCTGTGACTTAATTAACATGTATTTCCTTCTATAGTCTCCTCATTCAGATTAAATAATTTGCTTCTCAGTTGCCATTTCTCTAGTCTCTACATTTTAAACTGAACACCATGGGAATTAAAGAAAGAAAAACCATTTTGTTTTCATGGATGAAAATATTCCAACATCTTAAAAATTAACTTATTTTTCACAGAAATTAGAATTTGGAATTTATATATTCTTCCCTCTTCAGCTCAGGATTCTTCCTTTAAAATATAATGGAATCTATATTTTCTTCAACTTACACACTGTGCGGTTATTACTGAGTGAACACAACTATACAAGACTGAAGAAGATTTCTTGTGCCTAAAAACTTACAAAATGCTTCAAAAAAAAACCAAACTTACCTGAAGAATTGTCGTGTCTGTAAGAAGCTGTATCTCTAGCAATTCTGATAAACTGCTAACAATGTCACAAACTTTGTTATAAAGCATTACTATTACTCTCTGCTTGTGCGTAGAACATTTAGCCCGTTTGGCCTTTGAACTTAATAACCCTCCTAAAATAAAAGAGAATTCAAGATAAGACAAACATTAGCTTTTGACATTCTTCCATGGAGATTACTAGTATGATCTTCTAAACTAAGGGAAAACAAACAATTCAGGGTGCTACGTAAAAACAGTGCCACAACTAAGGATGACTATTAAAGAGGAAATAATTCCTTAGTAGCACTGTACTGGAGCGTTCTTATAAGTGGCTACTATACTGAATTTTCTTTTTTTCCCTATTCAAACAGGAAAATAAGATTATATTTCTCCTTTAAATTTCTTGGCATTATATTACACAATAAGAAATCAAATAAACTGTACCCACATTTAACCATTTTAGTGATCATATAATGCAAGCTATGGAGATACTATATATCTTGAATCAACTCATTTTGTATTATTTTGAGCTAGATTAGAAGGAAGATAAATATTACCCAAAACTATTATTATCTGGAATTTCTCTAACTGAAAAAAAAATTACTTTAATTATAAATACTGGTTGAGTATCTCTTGTTCAAAAATTTTCAGATTTTGCAAAACTTGAGTAGATTCTACCACTTGAAAATCTTTAATCTAAAAATCATGAATGCCACAATACAAAACTTTTTGTGTACTATGCTAGTCCTTAAAGAGTGTTTAAAGATTCCCTTCAAGTTTATGTGTATGTGTGTATATGCCACGTGCTGGATCCCGCTGAGCTGAAGTGACAGGTGGTTATGAGTTGCTCAGTATGGTTTTTGGGAACCAAATTTAGTTCTTTAGAAGAACAGAAAACACCCTTAACTGCTGACACATTTCTCTAGCCCCTCAAAGACTTTTCAGATTTCAAAGCATTTCGGACTTTCATATTAATGGGTGTTCAACCTATAGATGTTAAAGTAATGTAGTAGTAAATATATTCCAGTTAAACAAACAAAGAAACAAAAAAATCAAAGTCAATGTATATTATACATAATCTATTAAGTTGGGCCAATTAAAATCTTAATATTCTGATTGACTTAGCACTGAAAATTTACAGTGGATAATTCTGATAGTTTGCTAAAAAAACAAAAACAAAACCAAAAAACAAAACCAACCAACCAACCAAACAAACCAATCCAAACAAAACCAAAAAAAAATCTACCAGTATAAAAGGGTAAACCAACCTCCATGTGGATCTAATCTGTAAACAGGGTCATACTGGGGATACAGTGTGTTCTGTAAATGAAATTTAGTGTACTGTATAACTCTTTCAATTACATCTTCAATGTATACAGCTTTTGGCATGTTAGGAGATGTCATAATGTTGATAGTTGTAAGACAGGCATCTGCTGACTTTGTAACTCTTTCCATAATTAGGTCTCTCCACAATCTTTCTTCTTCTTCAGTATCGTTATTCTATAAAACAGATCACTGTTAGTAAAGTGGGATAAAATACATATACAAGTTTACAATATTAATAAAACAAAGCTATATGATTGTCATCATCGGGAGGAACAATCTACTATCTATAATCTTATCAGAAAAACAGAAACAAAAAACCACTCTGGAATAAAGTACAAATAACACACCCCTTTGGCCAAGATTAAAACAATGGTTTTTGTTGTTGTTGCTGTTTTTGTTTGTTTTTTTTGAGATAAGATCTCACTGTAGCTCATGCTGGCCTAGAACTCTCCAGGATGGTTTGAACTTGGGAGTAGTCCACCTGCCTCTGTCTCTGGAGTAATACGATTACAGGCATGCACCACTGTGCCTCACTTAGGCAAGATTTTTGTTAATATTTTTGGATTCTGTTTTTGCTACTGCTTCAGCATTTTCAAACACAATTACTCTTCTTCCTATCTCACCACTAGATAATACTCCAAAGACAAAATCATAGCTACCTTTATCTTTGGTGTGCTTCATCCAGATCTAAGATTTTAACCTCAACTATACAGATTGAGTTAATTTTGTGACTTGGGCATAAACATGATAGTTAAACTAAGTGAGAACAAAGGAAGAATTAGCAAGTGAAGAGCTTTTACTAAAAAACAGTAAAATGTTACTGACTTAATTATTCCTAATATATGTTTTTATTTATCTTGTTACAAGGTCTCTCTATGCATCTCTGGCAGGCCTGAAACTTGCTATGTAATCTAGGCTGGCTTTGAACTGTCTCCAAATGCTAGGATTACAGGCATATGAGCCACCATACCCAGCCAAATTTCTAATTTTTTAAGCACTATTTTTGAGACCGTTTGAAAAGTAAATGTATACAGAACTAGTGGTCTAGCTCTATGGTAGGAATGTGAACTTGTTTCAATCTCCAGGACCTCCTCCTCTCCCATCTGCAAATTAAAAGGAAAACCTAGGGATGGCGATGGTTGCTTGTAATTCTAGTCCTTGGAGGATGCTGTGTTTAAAGCAAGTCCGGGCTACATAGCAAGTTCCAGTCCTGCCTGGGTTATACATCAAGATTCATGTCTCAAGAGCCGTCAGAATAGAGATATACAGAATACTTATGACCTAATATTTTCTAAAATGGAAAATTTTAACAATTGACATTAGTCTTTTATTTTACACATTAGCAACTTAATATTACAATTAGAATAAATTGCTTTAGGCTTACTGCTAGAGTGTAAATCTTCCTATCACGTTCTTTTGAAAACTGAACTACAAACTTTCTATTACAGGATTACTTCTGAGCTTCATGTGCATGATTCATGTTCTCTACCACTGAGCTACACTGCAATTCTAGAACTCGTTTCTCCAGGGTACTCATTCTTGGTGAAGTGTCTAAGGAATTTTGGACTTAACCCTGCCATTGCCACCTTGGGTTTCTCTAAGCTTGTGTTCCTGCTCTTTCCTCTCTCCATACACCTTGATTCAAAACCTGGTTAAAGATGTAGCTCATGGGATAGATTGTTTTCTATCACACAGGGCTCCTAGTTCAATTCCCAATACTAATCACACATACTCTCTCTTACTCTCTATCAAACAAAACCTCAAAATAAAATTCCTTCCTTAGATTAGTTAAAAAAGATGCCACTAACTACAGATGAACTGAGGAACGGCTGCGCATGCCTGCAATCCCACCACTCAGGAGGGGTTATCTAGGGGAACGGAGAGTCCAAAGCCAACTTGGATTATATGAGACTCTTGTCTTAAAAAAAAAAAAAATCAACAAACATAATTTTTCTATAGATTTTTATTTCCTGTAGATCACACAGAAAGCATATACATTCTATAACAATTTTCTCATTAGATAGTTTCGTGCATGTATTAAAGATAGACATGTATGTATATGTACAAATGAGAAGTACATATACATCAAAAGTGCTAAATAAGTGCTTATTGCTAGATGAGAATATGTTTAATTATGTTTTAGAATTTCAGCAGAAATACACTACTTTTGTAATCAGACCTGTTTTAAAGACAGACTGTCCCTACACAGCCAAGACTAGTCTGGAACTTGACATCCTCTTGCTTCAGACTCCCAACTGATGGTATTATATACACATCACAACAATCTCCAGCTAGACATTTAAAAATAAATGTAGCTCAAAACTGTCCACAGACTTTATGGTTTTTATTAAATGCCTATGGATATTTATGCTTGCATTCATTAATGTTAGAAACACCAAGATAAGTACACATCTTTCGATAAGTCTACTACAACACCAGGCAGACAGTCTAAACAATGTAGTCAATTGACAAACTACTGTAATTACACTCATCTATTTTGACATAAACAAAATTTAAATGTAGAAATTGTTGTAATTGATATTAATTTACTTACAATGCACTACTGTGTATTGAAACTTACATTTGTCCTTATTGCTCTCTTTGTGGCAACTCTTTTTGCATGTGTGCGTCTGTTTGTGGGGAGAGGGACATGTGCATGTGTGCTTGTGTCTGTGGAAGCCTAAAGCTGATGTCTTCCTTCATCATTCTCCACTTTACTTATGTGAAGCAAGGTCTCTTGCTGAACCCAGAACTTGCCAAATCTAGACAGTTTCATTTGCCAGCTTACTAGGAATGCCTCTCTCTCTTCCCAAGAGAGGAATTACAGGCAGCCAGCAATGCTTGCCTAGCTGTTATGCTGATTCTGGGGTCAGCACTACGGTTATCATGCTTGTGGGGCTGTCTCCCCAGTCCTATGGCAACACTGTTAATAGAAAATTCATATTAACATCAGTAAAAGTGAAATTCTAGTAGAAATGTTAATGAATGTAATTAGTAATATGTGGTAACAAATTCAAGTGAAATTTGGAATTTGCTTAGTAAGTAAAAGTTGTTTTGAAAAAACTTTATGCAGTAAAAAATGTTCTCTAGTTAGCTTTAACTGTCAATCTGAAACAGCCTAAAGAAACCTGAGAAGAAAGTCTCAAGTAAATAACCATCCTTATCACGTTGGTGAGTGACAGATGGTCCTGACTTTTAATGATGTAGGAGGACCCAGTCCACTGTGGACACAGCATCTCTAGGCAGATGGTCCTCGACTGTAAATGAAAGCTAGCTAAGCAAGAGCCTGTGAGCAAGCAAGTACACAGTTCTCCTTCATGGTTTCTGCCTTAAGTTCCTGCTACGATTTCCCTCAATGATGGACTGTGACCTGAAGTGTAACATGAAATAAACCCTTTCTTTTTCCCCAAGTTGCTTTTGGTCAGAGTATTTTTATTAAACCAACATGAAGAAAATTAGGACATTTAACAACATTGGGTATAAAATTATTAACACAGGTCTTAAACTTACATGATTTAACAAAGTGGAAAGCTTTGATCCATCCTGAATATTCTTCTCCAATATATTTAGGATTTTCACGGTTTTGTCAGTTGAAAGCTAAAAGGAAATACAAGTTGTTTTATCACTCATTGGTAAAAGTTTCAAATTACTCAAGAAAAAATCTAAATTATATTTCTTTAGGCTATGGAAGATATAACATTATCATCCTTTTAAATAATAGTAGAAAATAAACTTTCCTCTTTAGAACCTCTACTCAGTTCTGACTTAAAAGAGTAATCATTGCTTTGTAAAGACAGATAGTTGAACACAGAGTGCTCATGGCTCCTAGCTCAACTCATACCATAAATCCAGGCAAGCTTGGGTTTACTCTGATGGCTTTGCCCTCTGGTCTTTGGCAGTGACATTCAACATGCACATGAAAACACACATATAAATGAAAGATTTAACAGTACCACATTATCCAGCAGGTTTTTAAAAATTCGAGACGGGGGGGGGGGGGGGTGGTGGGGGGGTGGTTGGGGGGGAAGTCTAACTATTTTGAATACCAAGCATGAAATTGTGAGTGATAAAGTTAGGGAGGTGACTGGGAATGGGTGGGGCACGCTTTTAATCCCAGCACTCTCAGGAGGTAGGGTAGTCAGATCTCTGTGAGTTCAAGGCCAGTCTGGTCTATACAGTGAGGGCTAGGGTTACACAAACAAACCTTGTCTTGAAAAACCAAAAAGGTTAGGAATGTGAAGTAATACTGTCCTATTCACTGAATAGTATTTCTTTAAGGTTTGTAGAATGCTGATAGCACGCAAACTAGCCAGAAAAGCCAAGCCGATCATAATACTTGGGTCTAGCTTGATTACTTGTGCTGGCTTAGAAAAGACTGTTCCTCATCATACTGCTTCATATTATCTTAGAAAAATAAAACTGAGCTTTTTGAAAAAAAAAAAAAATCTACATTTAGTCAACAGTTAGTGAATTTGCCTTCTGAAAAAGAAGTATTAGCTGCACGTACTTACCGAACCGATAAATGACTAAGATTGGCACTGGTATCTCAAAAAAATTTTGAAATGGTCTTACATACACAATTAATCAATAGTTCTTTAACTATATATAGTAGTCCATTCTTTCTTTTTAGATTATTTTTATTTTAAGTGTATCAGTGTCTTGCTTCTAAAGAAGGCATTGGATTCCCTGAAACTAAGTAATAGCTGACCTGCTGTGTGGGCACTGGGAACCGAGCACAGGTCCTCTGCAAGGGTAGTTAGTGTTCTAAACTGCTGAGCCATCTCTCTAGCCCCAACCCCTAAATTTTTAATTTATTTATTTATTGTTAAACAGATAATTTCTTGGTTCACTATATGGTATTTCTAGCTTTAAAAGTCAATTTTATGGAACACTGATTATTTGGAATGTAGGTAATGTCTGAGCATCAAAAGATATGACTGATCTTGAGTTCATTACCAGGCCCCACACCTGGAAGGAGAGAGCTAGCATCTGCAAGGTGCCCTCTAATCTCCACACTCATGCCACAGAGTATATGGACTTTCCCTGACCACACACAAAATAACCAAATAAATAAATGTAATTTAAAAATTAAAAATAAAACAAACACCAAAATATTTTACAGGCCATGTTCAAATTATGAGATTGAAAAGTAAGTAAACATCCTTACGGTGTTCAGAATCAATTTCAAAGTGAAGATATCATCATTCAATAATTGTTATTAGCCTAGAAGGATAAATAAGCAATGGAGACCAGGAAACGTAAGACTCAGAGTACTAATTCTGTACGGAGACTAGTCAGAAGGGGAGGGAACTGTCTCTGCATACTGGTCAGGCAGTAATGGAGAGGGTCAGCGGCAGATGGTAAGTGCAATGGAAAGCATCAGAAGAGTGAGGTGCTCCTGAGAAAGAGGACTGACAAAGCCCCGTGCATTGAGGCTGTAAATGTTAACAGAAATTAGCCAAACACGGCCACATTCCATTAGCACCCCCAAGCAATGTTACTTTTGCAACCACAAAGGACTAAGGCAACCACAAAGAAGTTTAGTATATTTCTACACTGAATAATGTAAATATTTGACAGAGTGAAGTCACAGTCCATTCTTCTATCAATGCACACATAACTTTGTTTAGATTTTTCTAAGACAAAATTCATTTAGACTCTTAGATGTGAGTTTTCTTTTTAATATGTGCTTAACTTTGTAATTCACCCTGAAAACTTAAATTAATTTCACATGCCATATATTAAGAAAAATTTAAAGTTTTACTTTGCTGAGATACCTTGTCCATTATACCCATGGCTTTAATTTTAGCAGATTCACTCCCAAGTTCATTAAGCTGATGTTTTCCTAAAAGGAGTTCCTGAGGAATTTCATCATCATCACCTGAAAAATCAAGCCAATCAAACATAGTTATATTAAATAAACAGCTAAGACTGGTAAATCAATAAGCTTTTAAAATAAACTTTTGATCGCATATATAAAGAACCCTAATTGGTTTCAGAGAGCTCTGTAAACCATATGTAAGCCATAGGCAAAGAGAGCAGGGGTGAAACAAAGTTCGAAAAAGGGAAGACAGGTAGCTATCCTGTCCTTACTACTGTAGACAGTGTTGACACTTGTCAGTCACGCTCTCTGCGGCAGGAGGCTGACGGGTGATCTAAATCAACACCACCTCATGCCCTCTGGCTTATGTGTGGGTTCAGCCAGTAGGGTGCCCTGTTAGAAGATCAGAGAGGAGAGTGAGCTTAGGCTACTTAATTTTTTCCTACTGAGTGAGTTTTGGAGAATTCTCTTTATTTAATTCTTTTGGGTAAAGGGGCTATAAACAGCTCCATGGCTGTTAACCCTAGGTTCTGGCACATTCTTTCTCAATTTATAGTTACATTTTTTTTTAATAAATAATTTCTTTGGTAAATAATTCTTTCCCATAATATCCTAATTTGAGAGTTCCTGTTTTCATTTTTAGGGATTCTATATTATATAGAAGATAATTTCTTAGCAGCATAGAACTTTTTTGAAAAGATGAAACAGATATTCCAAATAATCAGAATGATACTTTGATTATACTTCTAAAAAAATATTTTAAAAATAGTCAATACACTTTTGAAGGTAACTTCATATAAAAATATTATAATCTATACAGCTTTCATATACACATCAATGAAGGTGGTATATGATGCCTTAGAGTAGGTGAAACAATATATTCATTTTTTCTTTCTTTCCTTCCTTCTCTGTCTGTCTGTCTGTCTGTCTTTCTTTCTTTCTTTCTTTTGTTTTTTCAAGACAGAGTTTCTCTGTGTAGCCCTATCAGGCAGTCCTGGAACTTGCTCTGTAGACCAGGCTGGTCTCCACCTCAGAGATCTGCCTGCCTCTGTCTCCAAAGTGCTGGGATTAAAGGTGTGCGCCACCATGCCCGGCTCAGTCAAAAATTCTCAACAGTGTTCTTAACACATGCTGCTATACTTACAGATATAATTTACATCTTATCAAACTATACAAATGTATCATTAACTATACTGCATTTTAGCTGGTGTTCTATTTTATTTCATATACTGTATTATTGGTTCTTCTCCCAGGGGCTCAGGTTGGATGGATGTTTGCACCTACTACCCTTACATAGCTGGAAAGTATAATGAATGAACCAATGAACTGATTCCAATGTCTCCAAGTTTCTCACTATCTGGGGAATATCCAGGAATTACGTGCAGAAATATTTCCTGACGCTGCCCTGCTGTGGTGGCAGTGTTCTCAGGACTTACGATAGCCACCAACTTGGAGCTTATGTTTTGCAAGTTGTTTTAGTTTGATAACATGAACTCACACTAGATTTCAAGTTTCTTGACAGTATACATTATGATTGTATTTTCTACAGTATCTTGCAAAAAACTAGACACAAAGGGATAAGTAAAAAAACACTGTAAATTGGTTTTACCAAATGCAGTAAAATCCATATCTTCTAAATTATCCAAAATATTCTCTATTGAGGCTGTAAATCTCTTAAAAGTTGAAGAATCCATCATTTCTGCAAGAGAGAGAAAAGAATTATGCTCACACTGCAAGCAGTAAGTAAAGCTGAAGACTCTAACGCTAAGCTAAAAGTTACCTTCGGGGGTGAGTTTTGGCTCATAAGCTTTCCTTTTCTTTTGTTTTTCTTTTTTCTTCATTTTTCTAGCAACTAAAACAAACAAAAAGAATCATTAAAACTCGAGAATGATACCACAATAAAATGTTCTTCAAAGTTAGAAGAGGAAATTGAAATTGGCTTTAGAGACCCACTGGAACTGATGAATTACCCTCACTAAGGCTGGGAGGAGGGGAGTAATCTTCCACATCAGAATCTGACGGACTTCGGTTTCGGTAACGACCACCACCTGAACTCCTCCTTCCGTCATGGGAGTGGCCACTTCTCCTATGATCCCCAGAGCTTCTTCTGTCACGCTCTTCGTATTCCCAAGCTTTATCGTCATCTTTTTTATGCCGTTTCCTAGAGGCTAGAAGCAAATCCCCATGACAAATAATTTACCTCACTTTAAACGACTGTTAAAACTTGTACTTTACAATGAACTACACCTTCCTTCTGTTGGTCTATGAAAGTCTGAGCCATTCATCTAGCCAGAAGATTAAATTATGGTATAGAGAGGATACCATAAACTTTAGCATTATGTAATCTAAAACTAAAGCTTTGTACAAGAAGTCAGCTTGCTAATAAACTGATAGGAAGGTTCTGAGAAATTAAAACACAGTGTACATTTCAGTGAAAGGTTTCAGCACGTCAGTAATAAGTATATTAAAATTCAGATTAATTAAGACTTATAAAACAACCTTTATTTAGACTTTTGGTTAAAAAACAACCACCATTTATAATTTTTGTCAGGAGAAGGGCTTGGGGGGAGGGGGAAATAGTCAACTTTTGAGATAGTGTTACAGAATATACGTGACCAAATACTCCATCAATTAACAGCTAAGTTATACCTACAACTTAGCAATAAATTCCAGAGACTCTGATGACCTAACATCACAAACCTACAGAGATAGTATATATCAGACCTGCAAACACTAACACACTGAGATAATTCTCCGACAATTGGCATGCTAAACTCAAGGAAAGCTTCTAAGCTCACGCATGCTCCAGAAGCATGTTTATTATATATGTTACCTTCAAAGTTCCCCCCATCTTCCCAAAGTTTATATGCAGTTTGCTAAGATCATCAATACTGACAGGAGGAGCCTCTGTGGCAAAGAATTTCATCTGACATATCAACTGATGTAATTAAGTCGAAAATGATTCTGAGCTTTAAGAAGGGTTACAGTTCAAAAGATGACAGTTCTTCAGTGAAACTCGAGGCAGTGCAAGCGAAAAAAACATACTACACCTGGTCTCTGGTGTAGGCACCACCAGTTAAAAACAAGGTAAGACTCATGTGTCTGTCCTACCTTGAGATTATTACAACAGTATTTAAAAATATGTATTTGCTGTTATTGTGCATGTGTACGTGCATGTAGCTCAGAGGGCAGCTCTGCACAGTCGGCTCTCCCACCCCACCTTTTATGTGGGTTCCGGGGTGGAATGCAGGTTGCCAGGCTTGTGTGACAAGTGCCTTTTCACTGATGAACCATCCCTAAACCAGTTACTTCAGTAACAAACTGCTGGTGACTAGTCTGTTTATTTTTTTAAATTCCTTCCTTCCTCTGACTGGCTTCCTCTATGAATTCCTAACTATGATCAATACAGAAATATTAAGAGAAATTCCTTGAACCCACAATGAGGTTTAGATTTTAAGGATGTCAATCTGGCTCAAACACCCTATTTATATTTGTGTTGGTATCACTATGTGTGGACAATAAATGTCTAAATGCCATAATTATTCCCATTCACGATCTGGTTTGTTTCCTGGTACTAAACTCTAGTATGGACAGAAAGGGATAACTTGGTCTTAAAAGAGTTGTTACTGAAAACAGCTGTACGTGATATTCAATAATTTACTTCATAAGTAGGTGTGAATTTGGTTTAGCTATAAACTACGTGAGGACCTCCTCATGTTTATGATTAGGGTATGCTCAAGAACACTATTTAAACAACTTGTTTCATTTATTAGAGAGAAAGGGGGAAAGAGATTAGATGGGTCATGTGTTTATATAATAGTCACTAAACGTTTTGCAACATTTCAACAGTTATTGAATTGTCTACCAAATAAGGAACTAACAAAGTTGCTCAGAATGAGGCATGCTATAATGTCAAGTATGAGACCTTATGCTTATGAACCAAAATTACACACACTATTTTACTTTCTATATTTTAATTAAGTTTTTAAAAAAATCTATATTCAGCCTTCAATTCTATCACTAGAAGTCCTTGACAAATCTTGTGGTGATTAGAAATTATACAATATGCTGCACTCATCATTCTTTAGAGGCCTCAGAGCATCTTTCTGTCTCATTCATTAAAGTTTGGGCAGTCTGGATTAAAACAGAGTGAATAACCTCACAATGTTTACAACACACTGTGTGTTCCGTGAGGTTAGCACCATCCCAATTAGTAGGCTAGCTTGTTAACTTCTCTATTTCTCTCACTGCTCTAGAAAAAGCAGAGGAAGGATAGGAGCACAAATGAGAGCCACAGGAGCATGAGTTCAGAGCTCTCTCCCTCCCGTTCTGACTTTTGGTGCCCCACCCCCATTCCCTTCATCTCCCTTCTCCACCTTTTCCTGGTACCAGTGACCTTATATTTGCATTCTGGTTAAGCTCATATATGTGAAGTTCAACTTTCAAAGAGATTTTCTGGTTATTTATTTATTTACAAATAACAATACTATTTCCTTAATCCTTAGATTTTAGTAAACCAATTTGATTAAACTTCAGGGAAATCATAAATTTCACAAAGTCTATCTCAAAGCAACATAATTTTTCCAACTACTGTTCACATGATACTTTTAAATTTTGTACTGTAGTACAAAATTTTGGTTACTGTTATAGCAAATGACAATTTGGTTCTTTATGTCAACTACCAATTGAACATCTTTCAGCAGTCAAATCAGTAGACCCTTGTTTTTTATACTTAACTAGATTGAAATAAACCAAGTAAAACAGTAAACCATTTGGGCATCTTTTTAAAGATCTAGAGAAAATTTCTTTTCTCATAGCAGAAGTTGAAGCCTAAATACTCTTAATAATATTAATAGCAGCTTTCAGTACACCTGGGCACAGCTATAGGACACCCATGGTCTTAGGGTGAGGCTTTACACTTCCATGAAATGAGACAGTATCTCTCATAACAGAAAGAAAAACTGTGTCTACAGTGATGACAAAGGTGTGGCTCAACTTTTCCCTGTTTTGCGGTTAGTGGACATTTCTGATCGTGTTATCCTTTGCTTTTATTATTCAGTATTTTCACAGTCCATACCAACTTGGCAATGCAGGCAGCCGCCCAAGCAGCTAGAGGTGAAGTGAAATTTCTAATGAAGCTGCAAGTAAGGAATTTAGAAATGGTGAAAGAATAGGGAAGAAGCAGCAGACAGACCAGCAAATAAAAGGGACTGAGTTTTAGGGCCAACACGCTTCCTTTGTCTTCTCACTTTCCAGAGCTAACCATGTCCTTATGTCACCAAAATGTTTGATTATAATTAAAAAAACTTTAGCCATTTTAATATACTGTATTGTTAATACATCTCATAATAATACAAATTATAACAATCACACATGTCAGATTATCTATGTTGTATATTTCAATTTTAAAACTTAAAATTTGTTCAGTATCATAGTCTACTGCTCTAGCTGAAGAGCTCACAATTTTGAAAGGATGAGTAAATGAACATTGATTAAAAACTTTGGAGGAGGTGAAGAGCTTCCATCGGCAATATACACTTAAAAATGGCAGCATGCATCTGTCCTTCCTGCCCTTGCTTGTCACACCTCAATCTACAGACACTAGGTGGAAAAGGTAGAACACACTGGTGGTCTTCCCACTTCTTTTGGTCATTATGACTAAGTCAGTTGGCACACAAGTGAAGATCTCCCATAGTCTGTTTCCACTGAATGCCGTTTAAGTCAAACAAGGTTGCTGACCCCTCTTGGCTAGGCTCAATTCTCTTGCTCCAGAAGAAGGAAGATAGGGATAAAAGAGAAGAACTTTTTCAGTGGACCAGTAGGAAGACAGGCGAGGTATAGCAAGTCTAGTGCAAAGACAGGTGATCACAGTGTTGTAGAGAGGTAGCTGTGTAGTGAAGAAGCCAGCTCTGGAAAACAGTGAAACAAGGGAGGAATTCCAGGACACAGCTGGGCAAAAGGAGAAGCCAGGTCCAAACCACACAGATAATTCACAATGTGGCTAAGCCATTCATAATTTAGTGATAGTATGGTTTTAAATATTTCTTTATCTGGCTATCTCCTACGTGTCCTTCCAGACTCAAGTGTCACCTCTTCCAGTAAGCACTCTCTGAACCCCCACTGACATTGACGCCAATGTGCTTGCACAGCACCCTGCATCTATGGTTACCATTTGTAGTACAATTATTACAGATCCCCCAACAGACTAAGACTGTGAGATAGGGGGTCACATTTTAAATTTGTATTTTAATTTCCAATGCCTACAATATATCAAGAGTCCAGTATAGGTTAAATACAAATAGACACATAACGGGTGTTTTCTATTACTGATTACAGCTCATCTAAATTTTTTCTTGGTGCCAACTGAACTCATCTTCCATACAATTTTAAAGTATAAAGAAAAAAATCTTGCTATACTAAGTTATTAAGGATTAAGGTAACTGTGCTCTTGTTAACCCCCAAATTATGTTACACATATTATCTGCCTTTAGTTCCTAAAGACAGTTAAATGATACTTACATTCAAAAGCTTCATCACTATCATTATCTTCATCTGAACTGATTTCAGCATATTTTGGCTTTTCATTAACTGTGCTACGCTTGCGTTTGTTCATTTTCACACGTTCACAAAGTGGCATGGTAGATTCAATTTCTGCCAGGAGTTCAGGGGGCAATTCTTTTAACACTGATTGATCTATACTACCTATTAATAAAAGGCAAGAAAGAAATTTAAATCTGAAGATAAAAATTTTAACCAAAGTAGCAGTATAAAAATATATTTTTACAATTATAACTTAAATATTAACCCTAAACATAATACATTTTTATATGTATATATAATTATATAACAACTTCAAAACTGACTTTATTGTTGTAATAACAAAGATTAACGATCCTGGCCTCTTGTCCATGTTAGGTAAGTCTGTACCTCTAAGTTACACTGTTACCCTACGTTGTGTCTTCACTAGGTCTACAGCAGGCCTCCACAGCCTGAAACTAACGCAACCTCCAGTCCACGTGGTCAGACAGAGGACACTTACCACCTCCATCTTCTTCTATGATTCTGACAGTTGCCTAATGGTGGTTGGGTAAGAGCTTTGTACATCTTTACCTGTCACTGTCTATTTGCAAAGCAAATTAGTACCTTTAGCATCATAAAAAATTTCCTTGTAAGGACAAAACAGTGAACATTTAATTAAATATAATAGAAGTCTATAAAGTAGGATCTATACACCAAAATATTTTTTAAAAAACCTTGCAATTGAAAATAGTAAGTAAATTCACGTCTGTTATGAAATAGTTTTACATTTTCCAATAAAAGAGTAATGACAAAAAAATCTATTAAACTATATTAAGAGTCATTACACCTTACCATGTAAACCTAGAGATATAAGCATTCATATAATTTCTATAAAGAAAATGTTTGTTAGTTATTTTGGCAGTTTAAAAATAAAGTCAAAGTAGCAAACACTATTTTTTCAAGACAATTTATCTTTGATGACTAATAAAGGTGACAGACAATTTAACCTAACTTTACTTACCTATGTAAATCTTGGTGTTGAAGACCAGAATTGATTATCTTATATGAAAGATTTCATAAAATGCAATCAAACAGTTCTTAACTGGTTTATAGCAGGAAACGTTAGTAACTGATAGCCAACATTAACACTACCTCTTCTAATATTCAAGTAATAGTGCTTATATAAAAGAAAGAAATCACACCAGAAAAAGAAATGGGCATCAAGATATATTTCCAAGTCTCAAGAATCTGTAACATTAGTTAAAACACATAATGTAACACCAATTTTGAGAATATACCCATTGCTGCTCTCAAAGCTTTTACTTAGTATCACAAGGCCTCTAAGTCTTCTGCTTTTGCTACCAAGACAGACAGGTGTAAATGTGTGATACGTAAGTGACCGGAGGGTTCGCAGAAGACTCAACTAGGGACTCAAATCTCCAGTGAGTGCATGGGGATGGACAGCTCGTAAACACAAACTCTCAAGGTCACAAAAGGCTGGCTTCAGAGAAAGAATCATTGCTATATGTTTGAGCACTAACTTGAAAAAAAAAAAAAAACAATAAAAAACCGAGAGAAAAACTATATACTTTTGGCATGGAGGCTCATATATATGAGTCAAAACTAAGTGAGTAAAATGTGAGTGGTCATCAGTGTAATAAGAAAGAGTACATGTTCATAATTCAGGTCACAGAGCAAGGTCTTAATTCAAGGGAGTAGAGAGGGACACAGCACCAGTGTGTAAAGCTGGCTTAAGCACACAGAGGTCTTGAATGCTGCCTGGAAACCTGTGGTTTAGCATCCCACCCCCACCCCCCCAAAAACGCAGGAAGAACAGCTAACAGTCATTCTTTGTGGCTGTCAGAAGAGTTATCAGGGTAAGCTGTGCAAGTGTTCTCTTCTGGTAGCATCCAAGCAGCACTCCTGAAAGTAACAGAACTCTGCAATCTATGAACTGGTGACTTAGTAATTTCCTAGTATTTTTCTTTTTAAAAATTATTTATTCACTATGTGGAGTGTACATGCAAGCAGGAATTCACATGCCATACTGCATGTGTGGAGGTTAGAGGACAACTTTATGGAGTTTATATTCTTTCTCTGCATTTTGGTTCTCAGGGACTGAATTTAGGTTGCCAGGTTTGGTGTCAACTACCTTTACCTGGGGAGCCATCTTACCAATCCCTTACCAGTAATTTTCAAGTACTGACTAATAAGCAAGTTGGAAAATTAGGTTTATAGTTGCCCTTTCACACACCTGTTCACTCACTCATCCATGTAACTATGTATCATTCATTCATTCATTCATTCATTCATTCATTCATTCATTCATTCATGTAACTTTGTAGCTCTGGTTGGCCTGGAGCTTGCTTGCTATGTATATCAGGCTGGTCTCCAATTTACAGACATCTATCTGCCTATCTCAAGTTCTAGGATGGCATGCACCATCTCACTGGGAAGTCTTACGGTTCTGAAATTATTTTTAATGATTCAGGCTCTGCTTCTAAGTTCCTTATGTATATGTACCATCTTCTGACCCCTGCTCACTCAGCCTCCACTAAAAGTATAAAAATACAAATACAGCAAATAGTGTTCAAACTCTTTAGCAAGACAACAGTTGAATATTTATTCAATAAAATAAAAGAGCCACACTGAAGATTTTTAGTTTTAGCCACTATAACCTTAAAACGTCCCCAAATAAGGGAATACAAAGAAAGTAGATCACACTGAAAGATAGTTACAAAAATCATTGGTAATAAAATAGCAGCATTTACAGAAAAGGCTTTCTGGCCTCTCATCCTTGTTGTATTACACTTCATAAAATTAAAGTAATGGCTATCATGTTGGTGGAATCACTATATAATCTACAAAGTCATTACAAAATCATCTGTTATTGGTGGAGTGGGATTATTGAGCATTAAAACCAGTATCTTGAGCCTGTCAGGCAGGTCTTATTGTAAAATGGCTTACTTAATAAAGACAGACATCATGGAATTACTTTACTTGTACCAACTGAAAGACTACTAGTATAAATGATACAGGCAAAAACCAAAACCAAAAAAACCCCAAAACAACCCAACCCAGTACTAGTATTATACTAGTTTTAATTCTGATACCAGCATTACAAAAAATTTCAATGTTCAGTCGCCAAATTACTACATGAACGACGGTTAGAGCATGCTTTCTGCTAAGTAATTACGTAAGTAACAAGATACTACTCAAGACAGAAAAGTAAGAACTAGGGGTCACGTGACCCCATTTCTGTTGGGTCCATATAATGACAGGAATGAAGTGCAGCCGGGACATCCTAAATATACGATGTTACAAACAATATACACATGAAGACATTTGAAACTGGACTGGCAACATTCCCATAGAGAGGACAGCTCTTAGTACAACACTCATTTGCACAACTACACAAAGCAGAAGAAAACTGGTTTCTCAGTTTTCAAAGATGATGAATGTATTAAGCTTTGAAAGGTAATTATTATTCAAAGAATGAATTCCATTATTTCTAGTACTATATTTATATAATATAAATTTAAATGAGAATCTTAAAAAATTACATTAGAAGCCAGAGAATTTTGGTGGGAAAGGTATAAAGGCCCATATTTAAAATACCTATTTTACTTAAAGTACAATATCAAGTAAGTATTTATTATCTTAATGTCTGCATAGATTCTCTTTAGCAAGGTTACCTTAATTTTATTTAGAATAAGGGAATTTAGTATGTTAAAGATCTTCTTTCTAAAACAGAATAAAATTTTTGATGAGAGTTATTTGCTGACCCTTCCTCTGTCATCAAATATGCGATGGCTCATATTGATTATCACTTGACAGGCTCTAGAATCAGCTATGAGACAAGCCTCTGAGCACATTAGTGAGGGTTTATTTAGCTTAGGTCAGGGATGTGTGTATGTGTGTCCTGGACTACATAAAAAGGAAAAGGCTAGGTGGGCCCCAGCATTTATTGCTCTCTCTCCTCCCTGAAGGCTACAATGTGGCTGCTTTAACTTTATGCTATGTTGACATCTCTGTCATGATGGACATGAACTATCCTCTCCCCCTTAAGTAGGTTGGTTGGAGTATTTTATCACAGCAATGGAAGAGGAACGAAGACATGACTGTCTCTACATGTTTGAGAACTCTACAGAAGCTATGCTATGAGGTGACGTGAAATACAAAACGGTTACGTAGTAAGAACACCTTTAGTACATGCTCATGCAGTACTAAAACTGAGCCTATTGCCTATACCAACCTTTATGATGGTAATTACTGATATTAAACTGTTAAGGACTATGTAAAGCATGTTGATTTATCATGCCGCTGTTAAATGATCATGTTTTATTATTACTACTTTATTTGTAGATATCTTATAATTTGATAAAAGTTAAAAAGAATTTTTGGTATTTTTATATGCTGATATAAATATAAGACATTAAAAGATTTTCCTTGGTATCACAGAGACAAGGATAATGCTGAAAGGAAACAGGATGGCACAGAACCTACTGCATAATGACTACGAATCAAAACAGGTTCAGGAGAAGGGAACATGCAGGAGTAGGAGTAGGTTTCTTTTGTAATGTAACAAAAGTCAGGAAGCTGGCAGGACAAAGTGTTATTACAAAGTTTAGGAAATAAGAATTTGGAAATTAAGTAGCTCTTGTTAGAGACTGTACCAACATAAAAGATAACATTTTTTTTGTTTTGTTTTTGTTTTTTCCAGACAAGGTTTCCCTTTGTAACACAGGCTGTCCTCCAACTCAAAAGAGTTCCCCGCCCCAGCAATATGCTGTCCCCAAGGGCTGAGATGAAAAGGTGTGTACCACTACTGCCTGGCAAATTAATATTTTAAGAGTAGATTTTTATGGCTTTTTTTTCCAGCAAACAAAAAGTTACTAAGAATTTTTGTGCTAAGACAAAATTAACTGTAAATGTATTTTAGCAATATTCAAACTAATTATTTTACCTGTGCTTCAACTACAAATAAAATTCACAATTGTGTAATTGTGTAATTAGTACAGATATATGTCACTAAAAACAAAACAAAAGATCTAGATTCTGAGTTATAACCCACACTCCCTGATCTAATATGTTGTCTGGAAATAAATCTGAGGACTGAAAGATATTTTTATCAAAACTCTGGCCATGCTTCAGTACGGTGCATACCTTTAAATACAGCATTAAGAAGACGGAGGACCAGGCCTACATAGTGAGTTCCAGGACACTCAGGGCTACAACAGTATGATCCTGTCTCAGAAAACAAACAAAATATCCCCAAAATGCTGCATATTGTAATTGCAGGTCTATTAATATATGTATACACACAAATATCCCCATATCTACATATATATTACTAATAGGTAGACACCGCCTAGTCTATTTCCTTACTAATATGACATCAAGCATATGTTTATATTAGTATACTTATAAGAAGAGACATGCATTAACATTAAAGAGATGTGAAGAAACTATACAAAATAATATTGCTATTAACAATTTGATGTAGCCCCTGTCCTCTTTCTCAGCAAGTACCTTTGCCTTCTGAGCCTTTTCCCTGGCCCCATAATATACCCTTTATGCTTGTGTTGTGTTTTTGAAATCCTGTCTCACCTTCTCTTTACAGGATCTCATGGTCTAGTTCTCGCTGGCCCATCTCCCTATGTAGAGGGGGCAGGCAGGTCAACAGGCTGCTCCTTCCTGTCTCTGATGCCTAGGTGCAGAATCCTGGCTCACAGGCTTGCACCATCACAATCCTCCTCTATACACTTAATAATGTTCTTTAGCAGCTGGACAAGACTTTGTTAGAACAGAGCTTAAAAAGCGAGACAGCTGATGGGAGGAAGGGGTAAAGATGGTCTAGGTCAAGGGAAGAAAATGGGTCACCACTTTCCATCTCTCTACTTCTATTAAAAGTATATGAAATGTGATCTTGTGTGTGTGTGAACATGCATGTACCTGCATTGTGTGTGTGCTGGCATGTCTGCTGTAGCATTCATGTAAAGGTCAGGGAGGTTTGTGGACTGGATTCTCTCCT
This sequence comes from Uromys caudimaculatus, assembly GCA_028551405.1. Classification (NCBI taxonomy): domain Eukaryota; kingdom Metazoa; phylum Chordata; class Mammalia; order Rodentia; family Muridae; genus Uromys; species Uromys caudimaculatus. Next base: position 27,125,059 of record CM052716.1, on the reverse strand, counting down.
TCCACACTCATGCAGGTTCTGGGGCTCAAATGTAGGCTGCCAGGCTTGGTCATCAGGTGCCTTCATTCTGTGCCTTTTCACTGGCTTTGGTCATTTATTTTGTTTTTGTGAAACAGGTTCTCACTAAATAGTCATGGTTGTCCTAGAACTCACTATGTAGACCAGGCTGGCCTAGAAGCTCACAGAGATCTGTGTCTCTGCCTCCTTAGTGCTGGGATTAAAGGCACATACCACCATACTCAGCCCCCAAACTATATTCTTTAAAAATACAAGCTGCCCCCAAACTTTCACTGAGAAATATTTAAAGAAAATCTTCATTTAGCATGGTGGCGCACGCCTTTAATCCCAGCAACTGGAGGCAGAGGCAAGTGGATCTCTGAGTTCAAGGCTAGCTTGGTCTACAGAGTGAATTCCTCATGGACAGCCAGGACTACACAGAGAAACCAACCAACCAACCAACCAACCAACTAACCAACCAACCAACCAACCAACCAACCAACCAACCAACCAACCAACCAACCAAAAAAACCCTAAACCAACAACAAATCCTATCAAACAAACCAACAAGCCTCATTGAAAAGAAACAATTTGTGCCAGTCATATATTCCACACCTCTTTGTATTATTTTAAGAGATAATTGCAGAAAGATGCATTCAAGCCACAATTAACACCACCTTTTAGTTTGTAGTTCTCACTGCCCTAACAAAACCTAGATGGGCACAAATAACAGTGATTCAGAAAGTAATCTTTGTTTTTGAGAAATAAAACAGTAAGAAAGTGAATGTTTGATACAAATCAAGTAAAAATAAAAACAGATTAGCCACAAATCACTTTGAATAAAGAGATTTTTGTAATACTCTTCCTCTGTAGCTAAGCTACAACAGTATGTTACAAAATAACTTGTTTTGATTATACTGCAGTGCTGCTACACAGTTGAACGTTTTGTAATGATACAAATTTTCTCTATCCCTGCTGAACAATACAGCAGTCAATAGACACATGTGACTACTGTAAAACAGATTTCAATATTTAATTTATATTAATTTGAACTAAAACAACCAAAAGGCTACAGACTACTATACTGGACAGTAATTATGGACTTCACATACTTGTTTATAAGTATATACAAAGTTAAGTTTTAAGTGAAGGTCACAGAATGTAAACCTAAAATCAAACAAACTTGGGCTCTACTGCCTTTAAACTGTAACTTATTTAGATTATATTATTAGATCTTACACAGGCTAAGCAGGTCTTTGCACATGGCATCACTACAAAACTATGTTGTAAATACAGGTATACAAAGGAATACAAGGATGTATTTTCTTCATAAACTGCAATTCAATTCTCAGCATTTCATTTTAGTTGAGTAACTTGAGAATTTAATTCAGCAACCATGCAAAAATAACACTAACTTCAACTCCACAAAGTAACAATTTAAACCAATTTAAGAAGTAAACACCATTCCCAACCTTTTTGTATTTTTAAGTTATAAAACCTTTTTCACCAACTTCCTCTCCAGAAAATAACCTTTTACATTATTTTATAAATAACAAAAACTCAAATGATTCAATAATGAAATCATAAAGTCTGTAGGTAAGGAAACAGTATAAGACAATTAAAATTACAAACTTGGTCTTTCATACCATGTGTGACTTTACCGAGACAATAAAGATTAAGTACTTCATTGTAGAGTGTGTCTCTGTGGTCAGGGTACCTTTTTAAAGCTAAATATGTCTACCATAATACATCATTCATTTGATTAACAAGTAATTTTCAGAAATCCCTGAAAGAACAGAGAGAGAATATCTTTCTATACCCAAACAGAAGTAAAATTCATGACTATCATGACTAGTTCAAGTACAGGTGAGAGAAAACAGTTTACAAAAAAAATTTATATATTCCTGAAAAAAATCACTGTTGTTTTATTTAACTGTTGCATTTTCATGTATCAGCTTTTTTTGTTTTTGTAGATGTGCACTGCTTGTATTTAGCAAACTTAAAGAATACAATGACAGTGGAAGTATTCTTACCTTTATTTGACTTTGATGGCTTATTCTTGATAGACTTAAGGGAGCTTCTTGATTTCTCCTCTCTATCTTTAATTAGCTTCTGGACATCATCCAGCGATAGTTTTTGTAGGACAACTACAGGCTTAGCTCCTTTGTTTAGATCTTCAACTAATCCCATTTTTTCTACTTTGTCTTTCTGCTCTCCTTTCATGTCCATTTTCTTAGTTTCCTGAGTTATGTTGCCATCTTTATCCCTCTTGATTTTTGGAATGACGAAATTTTTCAATGCACCAGACCTCCCCCCCAACAAATAGCTTGGAAAGTCGGCCTTATTATCAGTGTGTGATTTATTACTGTCTACTTTACTTCTGTTACCCTCTGTCCTTTTGTCATCTTTACTATTTGGTGACTTAAAACCAAGTCTTGATTTATTAGTATCTCCTTGTTTTACACGAGGACTGTCTGGTCTTGATTTTTGTTCCCCAGAAGGTCTGTCCCGTGAATCCCCTGATTCATGCCTGTGTTTTCTTTCTAGCTTTTCAGTTTTTGAACCATCTGATTTAGTGCTATGTTCATTTCTACTGGAAGATCTCAATGTTTCTGGTCTTCGAACCCTTGACTGATCACCCCGATGGCGTTCTGACTCACCCCTGTCGTCTGACTTTTGCTTACTATCATGGTCACGTCTTAGTGACTCCGACCGCCCATCAGGTCTCTGCTTTAAGGTTTCAGCTCGTTCTGATTTTAAGCGAGGCGAGTCAGATTTGATATCCTGTTTATGCTTAGACACATCGGGTTTCTTCTCTGTTGACGGCTTTCCAGAATCCCTCCTATTTTCATGCCTATGTTTTGGGGTTTCAGGCCGGCCTTCACTCTTTTGCTTTGGAGTCTCAGGTCGTCCATCACCCTTCTGTTTTGGGGTTTCAGGCCGGCCTTCACTCTTCTGCTTTGGGGTTTCAGGCCGGCTTTCAGCTTTCTGCTTTGGGGTTTCAGGTCTTGCTTTTGTGTTTTCTGACCTGGTGTTGTTTTGTTTGTTGTCATTTGGTTTTGTGTCACACAGTCTATTTTCATTCTGCTTAGGCTCAACTACAGCACTCTCACTCTGTTTGGACTCTGTCGTTTTGTTCTCATTCTGCTTAAGTTCTTCTGTTAGGGTCTCAGTTTTAGTTTCTAACTTACTTTCATTTGATTTTGACTCCCCCAGTTGGTTTTCATTTGGTTTAGATTCTGACAACCTACTTTCGTTTTGTTTCATTTCGCTTTTTGAAAGCTCAGAATCAGACTTTTTTTTAGGAGTCTCAGGATGGTTTTCTGGTATAGACTTAAGACTTCCAACAATATCTTCCTGAAGAACAGAAATGGGTGCATCATTACACTGTTTGGTTTCTTCAGGCTTTTTTATGGAGTCTGAATCCTGAGTTATAGAAGCCTGAGAGTCCACTCTTCCTGCCTGATGAAGATCAATGCTAACCATTAATGCTGGCCTTGACCCATTGCCCGTAGAACCCGTCTCCTGAGAAGCTGGTCTATTACCTCCTGTAGCACCCCCAGCCTCCTGTGGGTAAGAATCTTGTTTTCTTTTTTTCAAAGGCTTATCTGAAATTTAAAGATAAATATTCAATCAGCAACAGACACATTCTTTATCTACTAAAAACAATTTTTAATAGTAACTTTTTCCAATGTATTGATTACAAATATAAGTATGCAGATATAAACAGCATGGATGACTACTTTTAAAACTTAAGTTTTGAGAAGATATATATGTATACTTACTGAACTTCAATAATTAACAGAGAATATTAATAATTCAATAGCAGTTTTGAGAGTGTAAGTACAAGAATACAAATGAACAGAACTTTTAACACATACACATGAATTTATGTTTATATATAAGACCTAAGTTGTTTTTATGAGACTAGCTATTACCCATATTATTTTCACTTAAAATCACTTTAATTATTAAAACAATTACAAGTCCTAAATCTGCCAAATACAACTGGAGACACATCTCTTACTACGTGCAAAGCATATGAAATAGAAAAGAATAAAACTAAAGAGTAGATATAAGGTGTATCACTGGAACAAGGTAAACGACAGGGGGCTAACCGGACACTGTGATTGGGCCATTACTCTTTAACCTAGCACTCTCCTCCTCCAGGGTCACCAGCACATGTGCACCTCACAAGGTAACATTCAATGAAGTAAAATGGAATGGGGAAGTTGTGTCATGGGCACACTCAGAAGCATGGAACAGGTACATATTAACCTGGGCTAGAAGTTACAGTGTAGCCCAGAATGGTCTGAACTCTGGGTCTGCCTGCCTCAGGCTCCTGTGTGGGAGATTATAAGCACGTGTTTTACTTTATTTTTTAAAGATAAATCTTGCTTTGAGCAACTTCAATGGACAAAAATGTCTTTAGGCTTTTCATTCTAGTGGTTTATATTATCAACCACCCGGGAAAAAAGAACTACAGTATTCTGAAATATAATGATGCATGTATACTAACAGAAATCTACTGTTTGATAGATTGTGAAGCACTTTCTAAAAAGCAGCTGTGCATTTCTATGTCTGTTTGATTCTATTTTTAACTCAGAAGATTTCTGGTTCACTGTCTATGAACTGAATCTCTAGTTCTTAGGAACAGTTAGATTTATAGTACTTTGTAGATTCTGTGTATTCAATTTATTTGCCAAACTTCTTGATTATGTTTTAAAAGTTATTAGTTACTTTAAAAGGAGAATTTCTAGATTCTCTGATAATATCCATCAATGGGATATAACACTTAAGGAAAACAGTATCACAAGGTTAAAATTAAAACTTCAAGGTGATTGGTGAAAAATGGAATAAATCATGAGAATATTTTTTAAGGTTGTAATGCTTATTTTATATACCTATTTTATATTTGTTTTATTCTCAAAGACTGAAGGACCAGCTCCTTCCAATTTGAAGTCTAATAAAATATAATGAAAATGTACTTTGGGACTGAAAATGTCTCAGAGGAAGAATGCTTGCCGAGAACGTACGAGATCATGAGCTTCATCTCCAGGATCCCTAAACATACAATCTGCTCTCTCTGTTACACAGAAGTCAAACCCACAGTCACACAGGCTACACTTCTAAAACAGTAATAGAATGGAACTGTTATCATTACACTGTTTTCCCAAGTTCCAAATACCCTTCCAGACAACAGTATATATAAAGTCTTTTGCATCAATGCCTAAGGAAAAAACTCTCAGAATACAAAAATTCTTTAAAATATTGCCACAAAATTTTTAATCCTGTCATAGAGCATACGAGACAATTACTACAACTACATTAACCAACAGAATCTCTTACTAAGCTTAACCTTTAAACCCTTATGACAAAAACAGAAGCATAAGACTTCTATATTTTCAAGGCAACAGACTTTGTAAATGTCATTAAAATAGTAACTTACATAAACTTCAGAACTAACATAAATAATCCTAGGCATCTGGGATTTTATTAAATCTGTGGCTCATTCTTTTACACACCCACACCCACACACACCCACACACCAACAAACAAACAACCCAACACATATTTTGGAAATAAACATTAACTTAGCAAGTGAACCTTTATAGGATTAAAAAAAAAAAAAAAAAAACACCTAAAAGGGTTTATGGATTATTAACGTCATTCTAATTTACCTTTTGTTATAAAAACAAAATTTTGGCAAATAAGTTATTTCAAAGAAATTTATTAAAACTACAGAATCTGTGAACTCTAACAAAAAAGATAAATTGTATATAAGCAATACAGTAAGACTAAGAAAGATCTTACTTTTTCTAGCATAAAAGAAATCCTGCGGGGTACAAAGTTTTAAGTCAACCCTCTTTCCCTTTTCTGCTCACCCCTCTTTTCTCTGACAGTGGCCTCAAACTTTTCGTCTTCCTGCCTGGCTTGCTGAAAGTACACTTATGGACCACCAAACCAGGTCTGAATTTTTCATATTTTTCTATAAAAGCAGCAAAAATGTATCACTGTTGCAGGGAGTTTGGCGACAGGAGGAGCACTCATTTTCTGGTTTCGGCGGCTGATTCTTCCTTCCACAGGTTCATCCCTGTAAAGGGGCTTGCTCTGACTGTGGACAGCTCACCCCTGCCCGCGTCTGTGTGCCAGCACTATTATACCATGACCTTCACCTGTGTAGTCCTTTATGTACAGCCCATCTGTAAAGAGTAATTTTACTATTCGGGACACTGAGTACCTTTAACTGCTCTTCAGAATCAGGTATCTTAACCATAGCTACCAGAATCCACCACACTTCTGAAGAAAACGTATACAAAGGGTAATTTCGAAACCATTTGTCACCTAATGGTGAATATTTTGAAAATAAGACCAAATCTTTTAAAAACTGCAGCTTATAAAAAACAAATTGTAACAGTTACTAAATATATTTTAAGTAAAACCTAAAACCACTTACAGCAGAGTACACAGTAGCCACCAGGACAAATGACAATGCCCCACACCTACAGGTAGCTCACTGTTTTATTCTTGCTCCAAGTAACAGTACTACTATTTCAAAAAATAGTAGGTAACTATCCCTTATCCGAACTGCTTGGGCTGAAGCATTTCTGATTTTGAATTTTTCAGACTTTGAAATATTTTCATGTACTTTACTAGCGGAAAATCCTGAATCTCAAAATATAAAATTCAAAATGCTCTGGAACCTGTAAAGTTGATGCTTAATAAGTTTTATATGAGAGAGCATTCTAGATTTTTGGGGGGTGGAAATCAAAGATACTCAATCTATACTTTACTTTCTATAAGAGCTACAATCTGAGTATCTTAACAATGGGAAAAATGATAGGAAGCTTGGCTATTTCTTACATTTGCTGATGTGGAAAACAGACCTAGGGAAAGAGAAGATACAGAAAGATAAACTAAGAAACAAAAAGAAAGCAGGAATAGTCAGCACATGAAAAATAGCTACAAATCTGATCGGTCATCCTAGAAGCAAAATGCAGTCTTTAAAATCAGTATATACACTTACGGATGATACAAGCAGATCAAGACAGATTGAAAGAAGCATTTTTGGGACGGTGTGTGTAACACTAGGTTGCAATTAGTCTTTTAGTGTATATTTTTATGACTGTCCAAAGAAAGAACATAAATACACAGCAGGCAGAAAAAGGGTTTTGCCTATGTGTAGAACCAGGTAGTACTATAAAAGTATAATTTAGGTAAAATATTTAAGACTAATCTATTTGGCCTTTTTAAAATTTACAGTTATCAGCTTTTATTCTTACTTATAAGATATAAGTTAGTCTCTGTTTTTTGACAGAAATCTTGCTCCATAGCAAATCAATGTCCTGGGAAACAACTCAGACACTAGAGAGGGCATACAACAAAATTAGACCAGACAAGTAGTTCGTGTGTTCCTTGTTTCCAGTGATACAACAAAAGGTCTCAGAGCCATAGTCTAGAATACATTCAAGTCAAAGTTTAGGATTTAGTCTTAAAAATCAAAATAATGGTAAGAAATGATGAATTAATTTCAGTGAGTATTGTATCTTTTCAGGGCTCACTTGACAAAATCATCACTTCAGAAAAATAACACTTTTTATTTATAATCTTACCTACAACCTTGGAACATCATAATTTTAGGTAGAATTGGCATCAGAAAACAACTTAAAAATGGCAACTGTGACATGAAGTTAGTAAGACCTACTTGTCACAGAATATGTATGAACCTTCATTAAAATGGTGTACTAGCTTCGTCCTCTGAGTTTCAGTTACATTTGTTTTAGCCATATAATCACAGATTATGGAGAAAACTATTTAGATAACTCAAATAAAATACATATTACAATTTCTTGGAGGAATAATAAATTGTAATTGCTCTGTTTTATTCTCCCAAAGAAGAGTATAAAGTAAGTGTATTAATAGGCAAATCCTACCTAGTATAATTACCTTTATTTTCACTCAACTTTTTAAAAATATGTGTATGGATGTTTTGCTTGCATGGTATATCTGTGTACCACAAGTCTGCCAAAGTCTGAAGATTCCCTGGAAATAGAGCTATGGAAGATTGTGAGCTGCATGTGGGTACTGGGGCTCTGCAAGAACAAGTAGGTTGAACTGCTGAGTCACTCTCTAGCTCTTTTATTTGTGTGTGTGTTTTCATGTGTCAGGTGCCTGCAGAGGAGAGAAGAGGGCGCTGGACCCCCTAGAGCTGTAGCTACAGGCATTTGTACGTGCTAAGAACCAAACCCCAGTCCTCTGCCAAAACAGAATGCGCTCAGAATCCATGGACTCATCCATTAAGCCCCTCATTCCACTTTGAAAAATAAAATCTGTTTTCAACAAACGTGATATTATAAAAATACAGAAAAGGTAACAAAAGTGTTTGCCATTTTTTTTCTGTTTTTGTTCCTGTCAACAATTACTAAAAATCATTTAAATAATCCCTCAGAACAGAATATGCCATAACAAAGATTAAATGTCACACAGAAATTAAGTTCTCTATACTACTACTATTTTTGGTCAGCCAATCACAACTTTCGATATTTGTTTCAAAACTGTTGCAGTAATTACAAATTTTGCATAGATCAATATTATCAAGAAGCACTTGATAACGCGACATGCACACATTTTTATAAAGTCAGAGAGTACAATGCATATTACAACCGATATTGAAACCCATATTACAAACTAAAGTAAAAAAGAATCAGCAACACTTTCTCTTTAACAAAGGTTTATGACCAAGGCTTTCAAAAGGTCAAAAAGAAAGACCATAAACAGACACCAGTTCTCTAACTAGGAAAATAAAGAATGTATGGCTTCTATTTAAGATTTATACTGCAAATATTATCGTATAATAATTTATAAATATATACCATTTGTTCTCAACAATGTTAAAAATTCATCATGACAGGAGAGGTAACATGAACCTTCAGCATATTTCATAGACTAAAATACAGTTCTTTAGTTACGGACCTGTCATATAACAGATTGGCAAAAATGACCTCCATTCAATATCAAGAAATAAAATTAAACCACAAAGCATGCTTTAAGTTTGGATAATCAAATCTACACACACATTTGTAAAGACATCAAATTCATAAATCTGTAAACTGTATTTGTAATTTCAGCAATTCGTGTATCTCGCTTAAAACTTTTAAGGGATTTTGTTGCTAGCATTTATCAAATAATTAAGTACTAGAGACTTACTTTTATTTCGTTATGAAGGATGAAGTAAGCCTACAAGCTAATAATATAGGTATACCTTCAAACTCTGCGCTGCTATTCACTAGTCTGATAAAAGGGAACCCTTGCAAACTTTTTTTTCTTCGAAGAGTAGCTTTATTGAGTTCAGGTGAAAACTATCCATTAAATTTAGCAAAAACAAGACAAAAACAAAAAAAAAAAAACCTGTCAGTGATCTTTGAACTAGATCACAGCTTTTTGTGAAAGTTTTTTTCTTCATCTAGTTGTCTGAGGCTAGAATATAATTTGTTAAACATAAAATACTTGATATTTTTCTGCTTAATGCATTGTAATGGTAATTACATTCCTGTTGACAAATTGATAACTTTTCACTGATTGATATTCTATACCCAAAGGTTGTTAAACTCTCAGTTGTCTTTGTGATTACAGAATATCAATGGGAAGAGTTGAAGTTATGAATAAGGTTGGTAAGCTTATCTATTTTTTTAAATTGCGCATAAAATTTTATCTAGTAAACTTATTTCTAGGAATTTATGTTGACAGAAATATGTATGTACTGTGGGATATCACACAATGGTGAATTATGAGAAACATGTCAAAATTAAATACAGAAGTAATAAATTATAAAGTTACTTGTAGACATTTCTATAATAATTAAAATACTATTTTCTAGGCTAAAACTTTAGAAGCCAATATTATCATCATCTCATGATTTCACATTATAAATATGATTAAAATAAATTAACTCACTTTGTAAAAACACTATGCAATTGGAAATTATTTCTGACAGATCAACTCTTACAGTTTTTTTGGCCATTCATTTTTTTCTCCTTTGAAATGACAAAGGAAAGTTGACTACAGTCAAAATAGCACACAACCTAATCTCATAAACCACATATTTAATGTTACTTGTTTTCAGTAGGTTTTAAAAACCTTACTGTCATCCTCAACTAGAAATAAGTTGACAACTCCTGACTAAATTCAGAGAAAATAAATATTAGTCTTCTAAAATATACAGGACTCACCTCTCTAATGTGACCACCATAAAATTCAAATACTTCCAGTGTTCTCCCTTGAAGATATATTAGCTTCACTCTGAGCAAAGAGCATCATTCCTTTGCATCTCCCAAGGCCATTACACTGAGATTAATCAGATACCTATAACACTTGCTGAAGTTACCCAAGTGTCCTTCCTTATTTTTTTTTGATAACTTTTGATTGAAAGTTGACTTTATTTGATATTAGAATGGCTACTCCAGCTTGTTTGAGACCATTTGCTTGGAAAATTGTTTTCCAACCTTTTACTCTGAGGTAATGTTTGTTTTTGTAAATGAGGTGAGTTTCCTGTATGCAGCAAAATGCTGGGTCCTGTTTACATATCCAGTCCGTTAGTCTATGGCTTTTTATTGGGGAATTGAGTCCATTGATGTTAAGAGAAATTAAGGAAAAGTGAGTGTTGCTTCTTGTTATTTTTGATGTTATTTTTATGTTTGTGTGGTTATCTTCTTTTGGGTTTGTTGAAAGAAAATTACTTTCTTGCTTTTTCTAGGGTGTAGTTTCCCTCCTTGTGTTGGTGTTTTCCATCTATTATCATTTGTAGGGCTGGATTTGTGGAAAGATATTGTGTAAATTTGGTTTTGTCATGGAATATCTTGCTTTCTCCATCTATGGTAATTGAGAGTTTTGCTAGGTATTGTAGCCTGGGCTGGCATTTGTGTTCTCTTAGGGTCTGTATGACATCTGCCCAAGATCTTCTAGCTTTTATAGTCTCTGGTGGGAAGTCTGGTATAATTCTGGTAGGTCTGCCTTTATATGTTACTTGACCTTTTTACCTTACTGCTTTTAATATTCTTTCTTTGTTTAGTGCATTTGGTATTTTGATTATTATGTGACAGGAGGATTTTCTTTTCTGGTCCATTCTATTTGGAGTTCTGTAGGCTTCCTGTATGTTCCTGGGCGTCTCTTTCTTTAGGTTAGGAAAGTTTTCTTCTATAATTTTGTTGAAGATATTTACTGGCCAAAAGGGAACACTGAACTGTATTCATTATCAAAAGATGTTTGATTCTTAGTGTTTGTTATTTAATATTAGCTTAAAACTTTCCAAAATTTACTATAAAAATCTTCATATTTTCAAAATAGAAATTTAAACAATCTGAAATATGCAATTGTTTAATAAGCATACATACATTAAGTTCTCAGATATACTCACTTTGTATTATTAGTTTATTTTATTGGTTATAATCTTGAGACAGGGTCTCACTCTATAGCCCAGGCTGACAGCAAACTCATAAAGTACAGCCTAGCTTTCAACTTGCAGCAATCCTCTGGCTTTTGCATCTCCATACTGAAATTACAGCTATCAACTATCACCCCTGTGTGTACCTGCTTTAACATTAATTCAACTGGTAATAAACCTTGTTCTGGCAGAAAAAAAAATTGGCGGTATGTAATTCTGTTAGCATAACTTAGAGAAAATGAGTGTAATATTAAAACAACAATGCTTATTTTAGGAGAAAAGTCATGTAGTTTGGTAATATATGGTACAGAATTATCAAATCTGATATAGATGCTTCAGATAGTGACTGGAATACATACATGAGAAAAGACATAAGGATTAATTACACACATGCCCAGATGCTGAAAGTAGTAAAAAGAGATCCCATACCTTTATCTTGAACCTCCTTTGAGAAGCGTTCCCTTTCAATGGCTGATTCTCTCTCTATCCGTTCAATTTCTGCCAACGCGTCCAATTCGACTTCATCATATATCGGCCCCTGTTGTGATACCTGTTGCTGATTCTGTACTACAGAAGTCTGTGGTTGTTTTGTTGCAACTGAAGTGTTCTGTTGTAAAACAGGCACTTGATTTGCTGGAAGGAATGCTGTTTGTTCTTGCTGCGACAAACACTGAGCAGCATTAAGTGGGCGGTTTACGTCCTGTGGAGTAATGGGTGTTTTTGAAGTCTGTCCTGGATACTGCACATTAAAAGGAATATCATTTTCTGATACATTGCTATTTTCCATACCAGATAGCATATCCTCTTGCTGGTCCATATCTGAAGATCTTACACGAGAAAGTCTTAACGTAAGTTTAGTAGAGTCCTTGGTTGGAGAGCTAATTATATCATACATTGCAGCTTTCTCGTTCTGGTCTTTTTCATCCTTGCCTAATTTCATTTTCTTTTGCTTTTTTTGTTTTCTTTCTGGAGAATCTAGCAAGATATCTGGAGGAACATCTCGAGGTGACGAACAAGGTAAAGACTGAGATTGTAGAATTAAAGGTGGTCTTGATCCTACAAAAACAATTCAGCAGAAATAAACGGTTGTGCCAGTTCACATAGTAAGTGCTAACACAGTTCAATTGAATCAAATATTAAGAACTCATCTAATAATCCAAGCTACTTTGGAACTGTAGCTTGAACTACACAAGATACTTCATGGACCACCACTTCACTAAATCTTTGTGACAAAGACTCAGCTATCCCAGCTGGCCATGAACTTGCTAGGAAACCAACATTTACTTAGAATTCCTGATATTGCCATCAGCTCTCTAATGCTGCACCTTTATGTACCACCTTACTTCATTCATTCTTTTATTTTTAAGAACATTCTTGAGCATTACTGTCACAATTTTGCTAAAAAGGAACATGTTTACAGAAGCTAAGAAAATTTTTATAAGTTAAATAGCTAGCAAGCAAGAAAAGCTAAGGATCAGATTTTTCTGTCTGAATTATTACATAGTAGTATGCTTTTCTACTTAAAGTTTATGTGGTAAATTATATATACCTTAGATTGTAACTATTTACCTTAAAATCAAATTAAAATGATTTGACAACAAACTAATATTTTAAGACTAGTTGGAAAGCAACCTGATACAGTGAAGTTTAGGCTTCAGATATATAATGTATTTATGATATTGTTTATACTATTTCAATATCATCCATCCATCCATCCATCCATCCATCCATCCATCCATCCATCCATCCATCTACCTACCTACCTACCAACCAACCATCCTTCCATCCATCTTCCTGTAAGTGTCAGAAGAAAAGAGGGCTCATTATTTAGATTAACTATCTATTGCTTTGTTATCCCTTCCTGGAAGTCATAAATAACTTCCCTTGACAAAGCTTCAATGATAACTTTTAACTGTGATGGCTAAAGAGAGTGAACCTCCACGTTATTTTCTGGTTTAGAAGCTGGGTTTTTAAACCCCTCAAAATGTATACATTTACTGAGCTAAAATACCATACACTTCAGCTTTCTTACTCACTCCATTTTTTTTTAAACCATTCTTGCCTAATTTCATTTTTTCTTTCTTTTCTTTTTTCTTTTTTCTTTTCTCTTCTCTTCTCTTCTCTTTTCTCCTTCCTTCCTTCCTTCCTTCCTTCCTTCCTTCCTTCCTTCCTTCCTTCCTTCCTTCCTTCCTTCCTTCCTTTCTTTTCCTTTATTTTGTTTTCTCTGTAGAGAGTCTAGCAAAAATTCTGGCATAAAGTCTTGAAGAGGAAGATTCAGCCTCTACTTTATAAAGGACATTTGAGTTGAAACATCAGCAGCAAAAAAAAGTGCTTTACCATATGGGGCAGAATAGCTTTTATTAGACATTTAAAATGAATGATATATTATTAACTGTCTTGCAAGTTACTGCCTTTTTTCTACAGACAGGGTCTTATCATATAATTGGGATAGCCTGGAACTCACAGAGATCTATCTACCTGTCTCTGCTCCCAAGTTGGGATTAAAGGTCAAAAGCTCAAAAAAAAAAAAAAAAAAAAAAAAAAAAATACAGTAGGGACACTGATTTCTCGAGATAGAAATCTTGAAAAAGGAGTAAAGAAGAGAGAACCCACAGAAATGCATTAAAATTGAAAACAACTGTCAATGAAAAGAGCAGGAGAAAAGCTGGTCAGTTCAATATGAAGTAAGTTCGTCTTCAGGAGGTGGACAGGTGAGTCTCATCAAACCGTTCAAACATTTAAGAGAGGTTAAGATAGTTATGATGGTGAAGGGCCATTGCATGCATTAGTGAGAATGATACTGTATAACTGAAGAATACTGTAAGAGTTTACTGGGCTCTAACAAATATAAATATGAAGAACTTAAATAAATTGGAACTGATTTAAATACCCATATACTTGGTCTAGATCTGCTTGAAACATGAAACACACAGAAGGAAATTCTAGTTCTAATACCTTTAGGAGTTCCGTCACTTCCAGCAGGGGAACACACTGGCTGCGGAGACCTTAAGGGAAAAGATGCAGCATTCCTCATTGTTGAAGAATCGCCATCCTAAGAATAAAACATAAATTTTCTATCTTGAATGCTAGGAGATGCTTTACTGAAATCTTAAAGATAACTAACGGGAGACATAAATTACTGACAATAGTATAATAGTATAATTCTTCTGCACTTTCCTGTTTTCTTCATGGTACATCTTAGAAGAATTGAAATTGTATCCAAAAGGATCAACAGCCTATGCATGGCAATGAATAAAGAAAATTGATATTATGACCATGCTCCATTTGGGTTTGCTTTCTATAAAAGGAGATGTGACGAGTACCCTATGAGGCACAAATATCGTGAGGGCAGAGTCCCTGTCATCTGTGATCTTTAAATATAGGCAATTTACATAAAAGTGCTGTGACATCCACAGCAAGAAATGGAACCAATATTTAGAAAACATTAAATATGAGAAAGGGGGAAGTTGAACATGGAAAAAAAGCCAAATACTAACAAATAAAAGTTTGCTACTTGAGATAATTTTTTGGTGTAAACACTATTAAATTAAAACTGAAATTTAATCCTGCTCTATGGATTAAGCTTTGTGGGAAACAGGAGCCATGGTGTTCATACCTAGATTCTCAGAATCTAGTTTAATTCTCAAGGTAGAATAAATATCCTTCACCTGTAATATGAAAGTGCTGGGCTACAAAACAGACATCAGCCACTACCACATTTATTACTAGCGTGTTACATACATCACTACTTAGCCTGTGCACCATGTGTAGGTAGTCGTCACTTGAGCCATGTCTAGGGTTATCAGCATGATGATTAGCTGAGTTGCCAGATAATGGACCAGAAACTTTGTTATCATGGATGTTTCTCAAGCCACCGGCAACAATAGGACTTGATACCGATGCTGGAATAAAAATTTTTAAAAATATAAAAATTAACTAGAGAAATTCTTAGAAATTAATTACAAGAATATTTTAAACATACAGAAATTATAAAGAATATAATGAACACTTATGTATTGATCCTTGACTATATAGTAAATATGAAGCCAGCATGGGCTACTTAAGAGCCTGCCTCACCAAACAAAATCAAACCAATCACAAACACTGACTACGAATCTTGATACCATGACAGATGTCACTGCAGATCCATTTGTAAAGAATTGTAACACCACAGACATGTGGAAAACTCTCAGTATAAAGAGTGTTTTCTTTATTTTCCTCTCTCTTTATTTCACAGGAGAGAATAGTTTAGCTTCAGACCACTCTATTTCTGCATGTATGTCTTTATACTTTTACTGTAAGTAAACATATTCTAAATAATACATAAGTACTGTTTTCAGTATAGTGTTCTAAATGGTCTGTTTATAAATCCCTTTATAACTGATATTTCTTCTTCTTTCAAATAGACCCTCAGGTGACCCTGGATGGCCTCAAACTTGCTACGTAGCTGAGGATTTTCTTCAGCCTCTGGTACTCATTCCTTTTCCCCTGACTGCTGGGATTCCAAGCTTGTGTGCCACCTAGTTTTATGCAGTGCTAAGGACAAAAGCAGTCTTAAGTTCATTTGTTTTAAATAAACAGTTACATATATTATGCTGCATAATGTACACAATGTATTCATTTCTATATGGGAATGATGAATTATTATAAATAATATATAACCGTGGGCTTCACTGTTTAAGATATATACATGAGGCACTTTTTATAAATATACCTATAACTTAAAGACTTACACCAGCAAATAAGATTATTAGTTACAAACATTTGTAAGTCTTTCTGAATGCTACTAAATAATTTTACAAATTACTCAAGTCCCTTAATTCATCAGTAGTATGTGAAAATTCTCACTGCTTTATTTACTTACCCACAATTTCTGTTACTCTGAGGGTAAAAAATATTCTTGATAGTTATTTTAGTTTACATTTGTTAATTCGTAGCAAAGCCAAGATTCTTTCATGCATATTGTCACTCATATTCCATGCTTACCAAAGTTATAGAAAAGTTTTCTATACCTTTTTGAAAAGTTGTCTAAAAATAAAATTTATTTTAAAGTATATTGTAGGGAAATGACCCAAATAAGCTTTCTTTCCAACTGTCATAGCAGTTAATTAAATAATATTCCCCTATTATAATACACTATTATATATTACATAGTATATAATAATATGTGATTCCTATTAAGATGTATATGAAGTTTCCATTTGATTTTCTGTGTCTGTGCTTAATAGTACAACTTTGTTTCCTGTTAGACTGAGCTATACAAAACTACTTTAAAAAAAAATTATCCTATCCAAAACCAGAGGGCAGCTGAATATGATAAAGTATGCCTTTAATCCCAGAACTTGAGAGGCAGAGGCCGGCAGAGGCCAGTTTGATCCACATAATGAGTTCCAGGACAGCTATGGCTAGTGAGAGAGATCCTGTCTGCACTCCTCCCATTCTCTCCCCCTCAAAAAAATCAGAAAACAAAACAAAACAGAATGAAACACCCCAAAACAGGACATGCACTTGAAAGTAAGCAAAAAAGGAGGTTTTAGGAGGGTTTAGGGGGAGGAAAGGCAAGGAGAAAATGATGTAATCATACAATCAAAAAGATGAAAGAAATTAAAAAAAAAGTCCTGCATATCCTTAGACTTTTATTCTTTCATATCCATTTTAAGAAGCTGCTTAGGTTTCACAATATAGTTTGCTTTGAATTCCTCGTAATGTTATACTAAATTTATAGATTTGAAAAAATAATGTTTACCTTGATATCCTTATCTATGCGGGCAGCACAATTTCGCTTTTTATCCTGTTGTTAACAAAGGTCATACAACTTTCCCTTATTACTAGGCATCTTGCAAGGTTTCTTAAGGAGTGCTAATGATATTAAAAATCTGTAACTGTAATTGCTTATTGTTATATAAAATATGGTTAATTTCATTTCTAATAATACATTCAGGGACTATAAAGAATTATTTTTACTTTTGAATTTTCACCAAGACAGTTTGTGCTGGTTGGTTTTGGGTGTCAACTTGACACAAGCTGGAGTTATCACAGAGAAAGGAGCCTCCCTTGAGGAAATGCCTCCATGAGATCCAGCTGTAAGGCATTTTCTCAACTAGTGATCAAGAGGGGAGGGCCCAGCCCATTGTGGGTGGTGCCACCCCTGGGATGGTAGTACTGGGTTCTATAAGAAAGCAAGCTGAGCAAGTCAGTAAGCAGCACCCTCCATGGCCTCTGCATCAGCTCCTGATCCCTGACCTGCTTGAGTTCCAGTCCTGACTTCCTTTGGTGAAGAACAGCATGGTGGAAGTGTAAGCTGAATAAACCCTTTCTTCCCCAACTTGCATCTTGGTCCTGATGTTTGTGCAGGAATAGAAACCCTGACTAGGACTCAGTTATGTACCCAAAGTGACATTTTATTTCTTCCTTTCACAAGCACACATATGTCCATGTGTATATCCAGACATATACATTAGATATGTGGAGAGATCATATGCTTCTCTATGTTACCCATTGCTCACTGAGTTATGGTAGTGACTACAGGTGCTCATGTCTGATACATGATTTAGAGAAAAATATTTCTAAGTTGACACCACTGGATAGATAACCTTTAGCCAGATAAAGCTGTACCAACTTACTATCATTCGGTAATGTTTTTAAAATAATTAATTAAATAGAGTATTCTTTTTGATCCCTATTAAGGAGCTTATAAGATGTGCCCTGCCCCGTCAGTTTGAATTGGAATAACTATAGGCTCTGAAGCATTCCAACGATCCCTAGTATATATCCAGTGTGACCTAACGGTTGGTGACAGCGATGGCCTTCAGGAACATGGTTACAACAGGCTCATCCGCTTTCTCATCATATTCTCTTTCACTCACCTGACTTTGGAATTCAGTTATTATTTGATTTTATAAAATAAGGTGGAAAAGTACACATGTGTTTCTTTTTGATAAAATGGTTAAAGACCTGAGTAACTTCATTAAATGTTCTGTAAATATGATAAAAATGGTGTTTTACCTCTTAACCATTTTTAAGAAAGTTTCACCTACCAAGTGAGGTAAGTAATTTATAAACTATGCAAATTGTTCTCCGAAAAAGTTGTATGAACTTTTATCCTTTTTTTTTTTTTTTTTTTCGAGACAGGGCTTCTCTGTGTAGCCCTGGCTGTCCTGGAACTCACTCTGTAGACCAGGCTGGCAACTTTTATCCTTATTAAGAATGTAAAACATTTAGCAATTTGACATAAATTTTATTTCAATTTATACTATATCTGTTTATTTATTACTTCAAGTTAATAATTATTTTAAATATCTTATACATTCTGTGTCTGTTGGTTATTTAATTTAAAAAACGCCTATTTGTCTACTTCATGAGCTAATTTTTGTCTTGCTCTTGACATATATACAGAATATAGTAATAATCTTTATATAGTTTAGTATCTAAACTTAATATGTGTATATAATATGTACTCCAAGAGCTTTACTCAATATGCACTTAAATACTTACATAGTCATATGTTCTCAGAAAAAAATGTAAAGTTAATCTTTTTTTCTCTAATCTAGATGTTCAATCTGCTCAGAAACTGGCTTATCTCATTCTCAAACTATTAACAATTTGCATTTTTGTTGTATAGTTTATCTATTTAGAGCATTTTGTTCTAAGTGATTCAGTAGTACAGGTATAATTTTAAAATTAATAAACCCTAACCCTAAACCATTAAAATTAATGATCAAGATGACTAAATAAGAAATTCTTACAAACTTATTTTAAGGTGTCATCTTTTGAATGAAAATTAAAACTATTACGGTATTCTGATAATTAGTATTAAAAATCTTAAAAACAGATGATCTCTCTATAAGGTAATGAAAAATAGGATATTTAAAGTATCAACCCAGAATATTTAGTAATTGCAAAGTTAAAAACACATACTATGCTTAGATCAGTGAACATGAGATGGGGCCACCAAAAAGCTACAGTGGACTACTGGGCCCTGTGTAGTTCCAGATATGACACATGACAAAGTATACATTACTTATGGAATGTTCTTGCAGAGATACATTTAACAAATAAACCCTTTAAAACATATTTCCAGATGAGAGAAGATATAAGGAATATGAAAACAAACTGAGCCATGATGTGAGAAAACGGTGACGTCCAGACTGTGAGATTTATTTCACAAACTCAGTAGAGACTGCTGCGTCCCACCACACATAAAAAGGAGCAAGCCTAGTTGCAGTCTTGTAATCCACCTACTCAGGAGGAAGGCAAGTTCAAGGCTTGCTTGCGAAACAGCAAGTTTACTGCCAGTTTGGGTTCTGTCTCAAAATAACAACAACAAAAGACTGGAACTATAGCTCAGTGGTAGAGTGTTTGCTTAGCACACAGGAGACCATACATTGAACTACCAGTATCAGAAAACAAAGCAAACTTAGTATATTGAAGGAAAAAAGGGTACTGAACCAGGTTAGCCTGAGAGCCGAACGAGCTGGGCGCTGTTCCGCAGACTGTTAACTCCTGCACCCGAGACACTATATGGTAGATCAGGGACTTGAGACCAGCCCGACCTACACTTTAACAAGTTGTCTCAAAGAGGGAAAATTCAAGAGAGAGAAAAAATGAAAAACCAAAAACTAAAAAAAAAAAAAAAAAAAAAAAACTCCACCAAAAACAACCAAACAAAAAAACCCAACTACAACATTCAAGAAACTCGATTGAAAAAAAAATATGTTAGAGACATATTTATGACAAATAAAGCTGGTGAAGTTGAAATATACTGTGTATTAGATGATGTTAGAAATTAATTTCTTAGAAGTAAAATAATCTAATGAACACTGATTTAAAAGAAAAAAAAAAAAAAAAACGGGCGGTGGTGATGCACACCTTTAACCCCAGCACTTGGGAGGCAGAGGGAGGCGGATCTCTGTGAGTTTGAGGCTAGCCTGGTCTACAGAGAGAGTTCTAGGAAACAACAAAAAAACCAACCAACCAACAAAAAAAGAAAGAAAAATCTTTCTTAGAAAATGCTGAAGGGGGCTCACTGGGCACAGTGAATTTTTCTGCATTGTTAAAATTTTCCTATTAAGTTGAAGAATGTTTTTATTTTCAATGTTATGTTTCTCATACTCTAAATTTCCCTATCTCCAATTCTTTTCTGTTCTTCTGGCTTAACATGTATTCTGTGTTGTGTAACATCTAGGGAGTGCTAACCTCTCAGTGATGTTTTTTAGTTTCTCTGGTGCCTGAACATTCTCAGGAATAACTCATTACTGAATTGGGCCTTAAACCATATATTTTTTTTGATTCATTTTGAAAAATGAATCTGTTTTGCTCAACATGGGTGGGGAAGTTTCTAGTATGCTTTCCCACATGCACTCCTATGTACACGGCTGTTTATATGTTAAAAGTTCTCTTTGGGTTATTGTACTCTTACTTACTACTTTTATGGGAAACAAAACCAAAGATGTTTGTCTTTTATCTTTTCTTGAAAATTTATGTTTCTTAAATACTTAAAGTGTGTGAGAGATTTTATATTGCTAATAAATCATTTAGTAGTCATGAGACACTATAATCTTTAAAAGATAAAAGTTCCCTGAAGCAAGAATATCCCCCTGGGCTAGAGAGATGGCTCCATGGTTAAGATCACTGGCTGTTCTTGCAGAGGACCTGGGTTTGGTTTCTAGAACCTACACGACAACTCATAACCATCTGTAATTCTAGTTCCATGGAAATCTGATGCCCCCTTCTGGCTTCTGTGGTCTCTGCACTCATATGGTATACAGATACACATATAAGCAAAACTACAGGTAAAACATACAATAAAATGAGTTACTTAAAAAAAAAAGAAAAAGATAAAAGATATAAATATATGATATTGAGCACTGGCAATAAACTGAAATTAGTAATCCAATGCAGAAAATTTTATATCAAAACCTCTAATTTTTCAAACTATAAAATGAATACCTAACTAAAATGTTTTCATAATATATACTTAATTAAAATGCTACTGTAAGAAACTCAAAGAGGAGTCCTTAATTTTATAACAAGATATAACTACATAGTAACCTAATCCAAGTGCCAAAGATAATGCCATATTTACTCCAATGATAAATCACCAAAAAAATAAATGTAATGTGTTTAAAACAATTTAAGCCACAGTTAATTTTTTTGACAATGTGCATAATATATTATTTTAGTTTATGCCTAAAAAATATTTTTAAAATGAACATGCTTGGAATTATAGTTATTTAGGTATATTCAATAGTTAATATAATAATTTAGGTAGTAAGCAACTTTCTTACCTTGCTGCATCTGTGGATGTGTTGTGTAACTTGACGGATGGGAGTATGGCATGTACCCTGCAGGACTCTGTGGGGCATATGGACTAGGCACTGGGCTATTTTGTTGTGGCATAAATCTGTTCCCAGAGCTTGTCTGTGGTGGCACAAACCGGCTAAAACCCAAAACACAAATGAAGTAGATTAGGAAAAGATAATCAACAGGCTACTTCTTAAAACTTAAATGTGACAAAATTCTTTGAACTCCAATTTAGATATAATAAAATTGATACAAACAGAAAAACAGCAAAATAACATAAATTATTAACATTCATAATATAAGAGTCACGTCAAATAACTAAAAATTTATTTAACTACATAAAAACCACCATTCTATTTAGGAATACCAGTCTATGTCTCTTCAAATAAACTGTCTTCCAACTTTTGTTATTTATAGCAAGCTTACATCAAACATGGTACTTTTTTTGTTGTTGTGTGTCTGCTGGTAGTGCTGCTGGGAATTAACCCATTTAACCCAGGGCTTTGTGCATGTTCGGTTAGCACTCTGCCAGGAAGCTACATTACCACCCCAAACACATTATTTATCAAACTTTTTCTATGTAAAAATCAATTAATATATGGTAGCTTCTTTAATTAGTAATCATTGTAATTCCACATGCAACATTTTTAGGTGAATGTTCATAAGGTCTAGTAAGCATAGAACTACTTATTTATACATAATTCATGAATACTTAAATGTATGTGCTTTGATATTCACAGAAGCATATTCATTTGCCATAGAGTATTTAATAAATAACATATACATAAGTATCTGTTTACCTGGAGGGGCTATGTGAGATAGTGGTTTGTTGATAATTGGAAGATGCAGGACTACTGTGCATGGAATTCTGAGAAAGTTTATACTGAGACATCATCATTCCTGCTCAAAAGATAAAAAACATTAAATATTATTTTCTTTTTACTATAAAGATTCAACTCATTATTTTTAAAATATTTGAAAGTTCTGTTTTTCCAGAATGGTTTTGTTTGGGGAAAGCAATATATAGCTACTAGGAAAACTAAATTTCAAGCACAAATTTATAAAAACACAATTTTAATACCTTTAGTCTAGTATTGGAAATAAGAGATGATGTCAATGATTTTTATAGAACTAGGAGTTGACACAGGGCATCATATACACTAGGCAGGCACTCTAACATTGAGCTAATACCCCCAAACTCACACTCATATCCTGTTATCATTTAGACTTAGAACTAAAAAGAAGTTTTAAATCACTTCATCTAGCTATTGTCAAAATACTATATACTTTCCTTTAATATATGCCTCTGTTTTACTATTATATAGAAATATATTTTAACATATACTTCCCCTGAGCTTAGTAACTTAATTTCACAACATTAATTGTTTTACACCTAAGTTTTATAATTAATCTATGGACAAAAATTTTGAGTTCCCACAAATTATCCAAAATTCTATTAACATAGCATGATGTTCCTATTTCTTCTTCTAAAATAACTTTTTTGCTACTTAGTGTGGATTGTAAGAATATTTCGATAGTAAATGAAAACATGAGGTTAGCTTTCATTTTTTAATATTTAATTTATCTTTCTTATGTGTATGAGTATTTGCCTGCGTGTTCATATACGTGCAATGTGCGCCAGGTCCCCTTGTGGGCCAGGACACTGGATCACTGCAACACGTCCCCTTGTGGGCCAGGACACTGGATCACTGCAACACGAGTTAAACAGCTGCCAGCAGCCACGTAGGTGCTGGGAACCACATAGATCATCTGTAAGCGCTGAGAGTGTTGTTAACCACAGTGCCCCCTCCAGCCTGACTGACTCACAAATGGCATTTTGTAATAAAGAAACAGCAGAAAAACTCCGTTAATTAGATCAGAGAGAAAATTTGCAGCTAACCCTGAATTTTCTTATATGACTTTCTAGGAACTGTAATCAATAAATTAATATTCCTAATTTCATTTCTTGCTGTTGATATGAAAAGTACCTTTTATCAGAAATATTCAAACAGAAGGCATATGTTGATTTGCCAGTAATACTACAGACAAGACTATAGTTCTACAGTCAGGAGCAGAATGAGATTTGGGCCCAAGACCACCTCAAAGACTACCACTAAAACTGTGAATTAAAAAATTCAAAACAAAGTAGTTTTATTCCATAGCTTCATAATTTAATAACTATAATTACTGTTCCCGATTGACTTTTTTTTTTTTTTTTTTGGTTGTTGAATGAGGAAGGCAATACCATAAGATGGGAATTAAATTTTTTCTCCTACTCAGTTAACAGTCATCACTGGGGCAAAGCTGAAATTACTAGTTAGTTTGAAAGTAATGGCTATTTATATAAAGGGTCAAGCAGCCGGGCAGTGGTGGCGCACGCCTTTAATCCCAGCACTTGGATGGCAGAGGCAGGTGGATTTCTGAGTTCAAGGCCAGCCTGGTCTACACAGTGAGTTCCAGGACAGTCAGGGCTACACAGAGAAACCCTGTCTCGGGAAAAATATAAATAAATAAATAAATAAATAAATAAATAAATAAATAAATAAATAAATAAATAAATAAATAAGTGGTCAAATAAAATCAGAACAATTCTCTCTGATTACCTCAAAGTTCCAAAGAGCTATGAGTTTAGTGACTTCTATACAGTAAGATTTCTTCATGTGTTAATGTCATTTACATTTGGCAACAGAAAGATATCTAAGGATGGAGACGGCTCCGTGGGGAAGTACTTGTTCTGCTGCAGAGCAGGCTTGAGTTTGGAACCCCAGAACCCACAAAACTCATAAGATGCTGGCTGTGGCCACACACTTGGAACCCCAGTGCTGGGACAGGGTTACAGTAAAAAGGGGTGGGGACAGGTGACTTCCTGAAATTTGATAACCAGCTGGCCTAGGCTAGCTGATGAGCTAAGTTCAGTTAGAGATTCTGTCTGAAAATGTGAACAATGCAGAGTGATCGTTGTGATAAGCACCCACATATGCGCATACCCACAATACAACACACATCTACACAAATTAACCTTTAAGAATTTAAGCCTTTTCTTATGAAAAATCCTTTTAACAATGACAACTATTAACAAATTACTTTTAAAAATTCTACTTTATCTTTTCACAAAACAGGATATATAGAAATATATAGTAACTATACAGTTTAGTTAAAACTATATGCAGAATTATACATAAAATATATAACTTAGAATCTAAATTCATACTCAAAAATGTAATATTGGTATCTTTGGATGATTTGATTTATCCAAAATTGTATTTATATTATCCTAAACTTATTAATTCTTTTAGGCCTTCTTTTAAACTTTTATTCACATTATTTTTAAAAAAGTTTAGGCACGTGTTTTCCTGTGTGGATTATATACATCTGAATGCAGCTGCCTGAAGAAGCCAGTATTAGACCCCTTAGAAATGGAGTCATAAGCATAAGGTAGGAAATGAAGAACAGTGTATGCTTTTAATTAACTACTGCACCATTTCTCCAGTTTCCCACTTCTGTAACCAGCTAACTTGATATTCTCTTTTGATTCCGGCTTTCAGATTGCACGGCTTTATTTCCTTTCACTACTGCTATGTCTTCTAACTGTACTCTAGTTTATTGGTCCTAGGTTCAATTCCCAGCACCCACATGGCAGCTCACTGTCTCTAACTCCAGTTTCAGGGGATCTGACACCCTCACATAGGCATACACAGAGGCAAAACACCAATCAATGCACATGAAATAAAAATAAATTTTAAAAATTCCTGATAGTTTCCAAACCTTCGATGATTTTCTAAAAGCAAAACTTCTAAAGTTCACTTAATACATTTCAAGATACCTTAAAAAAACAAACAAAAAAACCCTTTCAATGTTTTGTTTAATTCCATATTAAACCACAAGAATATTGTTTCCTTCTCACTTTTGGCTTGATTTAAACTATGGACAGACATTTTTAAGTGAGAAACCAGCTAGTTAAAGCAACTGAGTGTAATGGCACGTGAGACAAGTTCTGACCCAGGGCTCACAAACATGCATCACAACGAAGAGCCTCACCGCTCTGTACATATCTGCTCTGCATGCTTTTCTCCCTGAAAACGTTCGGACTCCTTGCCAGGACGGCCTGCAACAAGACTGGTACATCGCCTTCCGGGTCATCACTGCCAAGGTTATCTTTCAGTTCTCTGGCATTGAAGAAAAAAATAATTATAACCAAGCTTGATTTCTTAAGAAGATTTAAAGAATAAAAACATGTAACTTCAGTAGGCCCAAGGTACACTTTCAAAGATGCAATTTCCAGAAGAAAAGAATGACCGAGGAATTCCTACACAATGCCCTACATGTTATTTTTCTAGGGGGTGAGGAAAGGGATGCTGGAACTGTATTTTTATGGAACTACCGGTTTATTTAAAAAATGTTCATGTTAACTTTAGGAAAGTGAACAAGCAGAGTCTATTACATACTACTCACTAAGGAACACCACAGAAGTGACAGTGACGTTGAACTGCTATTGACTTGGAATATATGGATTTTCCCTCGTGTCTGAACACGAGTGAGTGTGACTGTCATAGAATTGTTCTTCCAATGAAATATGCACTGTTGCCATACTAAGAGAAGACATACAAGTTATGTGATATTTCTATCTTATACAAGTAATTGTCTAATCAGCAAATTAAATTAGACATGCTTGTTTGGAAACAAACAGTGTCTTCAGTTTTACATTCACAATCTGAATACTATGCCCAACCCTGCCTAGCTTCTGAGATCAGAAGTCATTGAGAGTATTCATGGTGACATAGTAGTAGACTCTACTTTCTAAATAGCACTTTTTTCTCTGCACTGCTTCAACATGGTGGAAGTTGAGAACTACCGTCTGAAGTTTTCTTCTGACATCCACATTCACTCGCCCTGGCACGTACATGGGCAAGCATGCATGTATGCACAGAAACTAACTGGATCTAACAGTAAATACCTAAAAGATACATACAAGCAGTAAGGTTCAATAAATTCCAGGGAATAATCTTTTTTGTTGTTGTTGTTTTTTTGGTTTTTCGAGACAGGATTTTTCTGTACAGCCCTGGCTGTCTTGGAACTCACTCTGTAGACCAGGCTGTCCTCGAACTCAGAAATCCACCTGCCTATGCCTCCCAAGTGCTGGGATTAAAGGCGTGTGCCACCACTGCCTGGCACCAGGGAATAATCTTAAAGGAACTTCATGTAAGATAAATCCTAATTTTTATGTGCCTTTTTCCTTCCTCTTTAAATAGTCAGAAAAAACTGTAGTGTGTGTATCGACAAAGGCAACTGTGTGATATCTAGATAGTGAAATTTCTAGAAGGATTAAAATATAAACATTGTACTTCTGGTTGTAAGCAATCAATTCTTAGTTTCTCCATCAGAAAAGCTACATTTAATAAGTAGTTCCACTGAGTCAATTGAAAATTGCCTTCCCCCCATATGTACTGTACCTAATATGGGTCATTTTTTTTCTAAGTAATGAATCTTTAAATCTGAAAAATTAATAAAGAATAGAGGGTATATACATACTATTTAAGTGATTGATCTTGAGAAAAATTTCTTATCTATGTATGTATGTATGTGCACGTGCACATGTACAGGTATGCACAGACCATGGCACAGATGTGGAGATGAGAGGACAACTTTGTGTTAGTTCTCTACTCCCAC
The DNA here is from genome assembly GCA_028551405.1 of Uromys caudimaculatus. Lineage (NCBI taxonomy): Eukaryota > Metazoa > Chordata > Mammalia > Rodentia > Muridae > Uromys > Uromys caudimaculatus. The sequence continues at coordinate 27,097,653 of CM052716.1, read as the reverse complement.
CTTTGTGTGGAGTCTGGGACCCGAACTCAGGTCATCAGGGCTTGAGCGGCATGCACCTTACCCACTGAGCCATCTCCCTGGTCCCAGATGAGACTTTTAAATACATTTTTGTGTTGTTAAGCCTGTAAAGTATGCACTGCTTTTGTAGCGACAAACATATGAAGTGCAATCTTGTTGTTTAGCTTAATTTTATTTTTAAAAGTCTACTATATGAAAAACACACCTATGCTCAAATGAAAACGAATTTTACTTTTCATGAAGTTAAATATTGAGTTCTGTTATATTCAGCATATTCCTATGTCTAGAAATTTTAATTAATCTAACAATATTAGAAAAGGGGAGATAAGTTTTATGAGCTCATTTAAATCTGTGTGCAGATGAGCTCAAGATCATTTCTATGAGTGGAAATGATCTGCAAAGAGACACGAGTCAACACTCGTGTCACAAATGACTATGGCCTACCTAAATCTCTTTAACATCACATTAAAATGGGCTATACTCTCACTTGAGTACTGATATTTTCTTGTCTTTCTTTTTTGAGACAGAGTTTCACTAAGTAGCCTTGGCTGATCTGTAACTCATTAGGTAGACCAGGCTGGCCTAGGATTCAGAGATTTCCTGCCTCTGCTTCCTGAGTGCTGGATTAATGGCATGTTACCAACTACTGGATGGATAGTATGAACTATATGTAATTCTAGTCCTTCGGTGGTTGAGGCAAGAGAAGGACAGTGGGTCTTAGGCCAGGCTGGGTTATAAGGCGAGGCTCTAGCTTTACTAGCAGAGTGTACACCTAGCATACATGGAACTCTGCGTCTGACTCGCAGCACACATAAACTCAGCATGGTGGCACACACATGTAATACCCGCCCTTAAGAATTGGTAGCAGAAGAGAAGTTCCAGAACCTCATCAGCGGCAGAGCAAGGTCAAAGCCAGCCTGGGATACCTGTCATAAACGACAATAAAACAAGACAAACAGAACCCCCAAAAGTATGAATCTGAAAATTTCAGAAATAACTTAAAAGAAAACACTGATCTTTTTTATAAGACCAAAACATTTTACTGTTAGATGCAAAGTTGATTGTACTTACATGTGATCTGTGGATACCTGGTTGAGACTATGGACAAGCTGTGAAACCAAATTGTCATCCCTACAGGCCAAAAGGCAGTTCACCTCTTCTGCTATTCGTGAATTAAAGAGGAGGCTCTTTGTAGTTGTAGCAGGTAGAGGAGATGGAAGAGGCAGCTGGTTCAGGACTATTTAGAATAAAAGCAGAATATTAAAAATTAACTGACTGCAAGAAGCCTTTATATACATGGCTGTGTTTATGTAAATTGTAAGACTAAAAATAAGTTGTAAGTTTCATGACTGATGACTGAAAAACATTACTTTCACTCTGAAAAAAATCTCAAGAAATCACTCCTCCCAAAACACCTGAGGCCAGTACAGACTATATTACTAGGAATTACTTAGCTTCTTTATATTCATGCTTTAATTTTCATTTAAAAATTGTTTTAATTAACTAAATAAAGCATGACTTTGAGACATAAGGTTAGAAAGTAGCTTATCTACAAGATGGACCAGATCAGTAGCACTCTTAGACAAATAAATCAAAAACAATACCTGACTCTACATTACACTGATATGCAATACATTTTTTAAAAGCTTAAGAATTTAGAAATAAACAGCTCACAGCAGTAGAATACTCAGAGTACAACATTCCTGAAGAACAATAAAAAATTCTTACCATAAATTCCTAAATAGTTCTCTTTTTTCCCCCCTATTCTAAACAGCAAACAAAGAAAAAAATGAGTATTCTGTGGCTTAAATCCCACTATTTAATGTAAGTAGACTTAATGGGAATTTGCCTAAGGGTTAAGAAACCCAGCCAAAATATAGGTATCGTGTTTTGGGGTTAATTTCTAATTGACTCCATAGTTAATTACCATACTGCTTGTGGCATGGTTTTCATTAATAAAACCACAAAGTAATCAATTGTTATTTCACAGAGTTTACCAGGAAGATAAGCATTAAAAATGTGAGGTACACCAGAGGTAAAAAGGCAGAAAAAACAAAGTCTAGCAGCATATATAGCTTTCCATCCATACAGGTTGTGTTTCTGCCTTAAAACAAGTAACAAGACCTAAAGCATGTTCCCAGTGTGCCCGCAGAGTTAGGATAATCCAACCACCAACTCTCTAGTGATGCAAGCTTCTTTCTTTCTTTTTTTTTTCTTTTTTTTTTTTTGGTTTTTCGAGACAGGGTTTCTCTGTGTAGCCCTGGCTGTCCTGGAACTCACTCTGTAGATCAGGCTGGCCTCGAACTCAGAAATTCGCCTGCCTCTGCCTCCTAAGTGCTGGGATTAAAGGCGTGCACTACCGCCCGGCTGATGCAAGCTTCTTACACTCAACTGAAAATACACAAAAGCAAAACCCAGGCAGGGACTCTGAGCTGAAAACAGTTCTGGAAACTACGAAAGTTATTTCTTCATAGATTATTACAAAGTTCCATTTTTTACATACTGCTATAGAAAAGGTGTCTATGTTTTCATTTTGTTTGTTCTTTTCTGGCCTTTCCTTTATCTCTATTCCTGTACTAAAAGGAGGAAGACACAAGGACAAACACTTGGGCAGACTCTGTGTCATTATCCAAGGAAAAGAATAGTTATAAGTGTCTACCAAAATAGGAACCCTTAAAAATTGTATTAACTAAATTTCTAAGTATTGACAATTTTTAATACCTTAGTGTTCAGAGTAAAGTGGGCTCTTATAACGATGACATCTCATATCTGTTAACAATTCTAACAGACAATTCAACCCAGCATTAAAAATTCAGTACCACTAGAATTTAGATAATGTGGGCTATCAAATTTTCATTCTTGGAGGACAATTTCAGGAACTGTTTTTGTAAATGCTTTCTAAAAAAAGAACTTATTGTTTCTTAACCCATGTTTCTTTATTTAGTTTTAGCATCTCTTAAAGCTTTGCGTCATTTTTCTAAAGTCTTTATTTATTTTTAAGGTCTTTAAAAATTATCACACTATCATTTCTTTAGGAGTCCATAGAAGGATAAAGAAATTAAATGTATGTATTAGGTAGAAACATTAATTTTTCTGCTCCCACAAGCACACCAAATATATATTTTTCTGCTATATATGACATTGAAGGTACATTTGTGTCTCTAAAAATGAATATTGGCAAATAACAGAACTTAAGTTAGATAAATTATCCAAACTTACGGTCCGTAAGACTAGCAATCCCCGCGAGAGTAGTTATGGGGACATGGGGCATATCCCCATTCATCCTGAAGTTCTGGAACGGTGTTGCCTATGAAAGTATTTAGTTCAGGTGCCAGCTGTCATTACTTTCCATTTCCCAAACTCTGCAACACACACAAAAAGAAAACAATATAATTATTTGTGGGACTATGTCAAATATATGTATGAGTAGCAGAGAGATGCTTAATCATTTAGAAACAAAAATCTTAGTTTCTGTTTGTTAATTGTGTTTAACATGTCACAAACAGCACTTGCCTTACACTAAACACTGCAAAATGCTTTGTATACACTAAAATTTAGGCCTCATAACAACCCAGGTACACAGCAGAGTACTACTTTTTCTGCATTTTACTAGTGAGAAAATTACAGTGAGTTTAAAGTAACTACTGGAGCTGTGATTCAAATGACACAATCTGGCTCCAGAATCTGTTTATTAATTTCTGTTCTATATACTGCTAGAGCAAGGGTACTCTTTCTAAATTCTAAGAACAATAAAATTTTTACTTAATAATCTGACTCCTCTTTTCACTCTCTTAAAAGACTCAAGATTCTTTTGGATCCTTGTGATTTGTTGTGTGTGATTTTTATTCTCCTTTATTCTAAATCCTGAGTTCGAGGCCAGCCTGGTCTACAGAGTGAGTTCCAGGATAGCCAGGGCTACAAAGAGAAACCCTGTCTCGAAACAACAACAACAAAACAAAACCCCAAAATAAATCCTATAGCTCAAGAACACTTTCACTCCACAGCGATATTACCTCCATTAGGATAACTGAATTTATGACATTTATTGCCCAATATTTTCTCGGTAAATCACTATATATTCCTTTGTGACACACTTGATACGTCCCTTCCCCCATTTGTAATTTGTTTCTGTTAGCATTCTGTCTAAACTCCACCCCACAGTTACCTGGCAACATTACATCTCTTATCCCTCTTGTTCCCTCCCCCCCAACGTGGTCATGGCCGGCCTCTCCACTTCTCTACTCTTTTACTTCTCTCTCCCTCTCTCTGCCTTTCTCTGCCTCTACTACCCTCTTAACTCCCCTCCCCATGCCCTGAATAAACACTATTTCTATACTATACCTTCGCGTGTGGCTGGTCCCTCTGGGGGGGAAGGGATGCCTGGCCATGGGCCCGCTGAGGCACTCCCTTCCCCCACACTTCTCCCACACACATAGTACATATATATCTTTATCATTTTTATAAACACATCAGTTAGTGTTTGTTCACTTAGTGTCCACATGCATTGTTGTGTGCCTGCTATGATTGATGCGTGTGCAGATCAGAATACAACCTGCGGAAGTAGGTTCTTTCCTTCCACCATGAGAGTCTGGAGGACTGAACTCGGGATCCCAGGCATGGGGTTGGCACTTTTCCTTGCTGAGCCATCTCACCTGTACATCTTCTCCAGTTTCTTTTGGTTTTTCGAGACAGGGTTTCTCTGTGTAGCCCTGGCTGTCCTGGAACTCACTCTGTAGACCAGGCTGGCCTCGAACGAACTTAGAAATCCGCCCGCCTCTGCCTCGCCACCACTGCCTGGCCTTTGCCAGTTTCTTAAAGCATGGTCTCACTAGTTAACCAGAAAAGCCTCAAACTCGTGATTCTTCTGCCCATGTTCTCAAGTTCTTGAATTACAGTCAGGTACCAAGTCGTGTAGCTTGTTTCATGTCATTCTTGCAAGATTACTTCATTTTCATTCCTGTTAGTCTTTCTAACTGACTGCATGTTACTAATAGAAACTCATACAATCAGTATGCATCAACATAAATGGACAGGGAAAAGCATACATTAGTGTTCTTTCCCATTCCCTTTTTTTTTTTTTTTAATATTTTTATGTATGAATGTGTGTGTGTGTGTGTGTGTGTATGTTTACCATGAAGTGTTTGGTGCTTTCAGAGGTCAGAAGAAAGTGCTGGATCAGAACCTGAACTACATATGGTTGTGAGCCACCATGTGAGTACTGGAAACTAAACCTGAGTTCTCTGCAAGAATAGCAAGTGCTCTTATCTGATGAGCTATCATCCCAATTTTTATTGTTTTTCAAATAACTTAATTGATTCAAGTATTTAGTATTTATAATAAAATTATCCTCTTTCTCTAAAACTAAATGTAGGGCTGGAGAGATGGCTCAGCGGTTAAGAGCACTAGCTGCTCTTCCAGAGGTTCTGAGTTCAATTCCCAGCAACCACATGGTGGCTCACAACCATCTGTAATGGGATCCAAGGCCCTCTTCTGGTGTTCATGAAAACAGCTACCATGTACTTATATAAATAAAATAAATAAATCTTAAAAAAAAAAAAAAAAACAAACTTTAAAACTAAATGTATGTACATATACATAAAAGATAACTTGCAAAACTGAACATTTCCCCCTTTCAATGTCCCCAGATTTTATCTCAGTTTAAATTTATGGTTTCAGTAACGTTTTTGTACGGAAGATAATATAACATTTCAATAACCTGGGCATTAATTAAAACATACTTTTATTAAATTACTTTGTATATGCTACATCAATTGCAACACATGCTAAACTAGAAAACTAAGTTGTTTTGTCACTAGTATATTTTATTAGTATTGTTTTGGGGTTTTTTGTTTGTTTGTTTGTTTTATTCGTATTTTCAATGCTGGGAACTGAAACCTGGGTCTCAAGCAAGCCTCCATCACTGAGCTATACTGCTCAGAAACTGTTTCTAGTTCAAATGTTTCCATTTTCAACACTGTACTTGTTAGCTGCTTTTAAGAGAACCTCTAAAAGTTTGAGTTTTAAACTTCAAAACAGTTACTTGATATAAGTGGCATGCTTCCCTTATTTATACATCTCAACTCAATTTTGCAAGCAAAATGGTTCAACAGGTAAAGGCAACTGCCAGGAAGCTTGAGGAGAATCTGAGTTCCAGTGAGGTCCCTGGAACTCACATAGGAGGAGAGATCTGACTCCATGTTATTCTCTGACATGTGCACACACAGATACTCCAAACCAAAAAAAAAAAAAAATAATAATTTTTTTTAAAGTTATTTATTATATGTAAGTAAGTACACTGTAGCTGTCTTCAGACACTTTCTCTTCTCACTCTGGGGG
>CM052716.1:27003096-27082952 GCA_028551405.1 Uromys caudimaculatus | reverse complement strand
GGCTGCAAACTCCCTCAGCTCCTTCAATCCCTTCTCCAACTCCAACTGAGTGTGAGTCCAATGGTTACTCAGTCCAATGGTTACTGTGAAGTGAAACTTGGGTATTCTGAACTTTTGGGCTAATATCTGCTTATCAGCGAGTACATACCATGTTCGTTCTTTTGTTACTGAGTTACCTCGCTCAGGATGATATTTTCAAGTTCCATCCATTTGCCTGCGAATTTCATTAAGTCATTGTTTTTAATAGCTGAGTAGTACTCCATTGTGTAAATGTACCACATTTTCTGTATCCATTCCTCTGATGAGGGACATCTGGGTTGTTTCCAACTTCTGGCTATTATAAATATGGCTGCTATGAACATAGTGGAGCATGTGTCTTTATTACATGTTGGAGCATTTTCTGGGTAACTCAATGAACAAGCAAGCCTCAGGCCCTCCGAACTTGTCCCAACAGTCAACACAACTGACCACTCACTCTCTTCCTGTATCTCCCAAAACAACAGCACAGACTGTGTGCTCCTCTTGGATTCCTACTTTGCTCCTTTGCATCTTCCTGCCTTCATTCCCCTAGAGATCTCCTTCAGGCTGCAGTTTAAAAAAAACAAACAAAAATCAGCACTTCTATGCTGATAACTCCAGGTAGTACTTACAACTCTGATTTCTGCACACTTCAACCTCCTAGCCAACTATTTCTCGTGTGTGTGTGTGTGTGTGTGTGTGTGTGTGTGTGTGTGTGTCTCTAAGTGTAAATCTAGAGTGAAGGCTAGATACAGACTTTGAGAACAGTTTGTATAAAACTTCAAATATAAATATTTACAGATATTTTCTCTGTTTTTTGTTCATCTTTTTATTCTCTCAACATTAGTCTTTGAAGAACTGAATATTAATTCGATGAAGTCTAATTCATCAATTTATTGTTCTGTAAGTAGTACTTTTTGGTGTTACAAGAACTTTCTACTTAATATGAACTCATAATAAAATTTCCCACTTTTCTTGTATTTTACATAATGTGAGGTATAAAATAAATTTCAGTTTTTCTGTTTTGGATATGGATATCTCGGTGTTATTACATCAATATTTGATAAAAACAACTTTCTTTTTAAACTGAGCAGTTTTTATGATGTTGTAATCCCTCAGTTTCCAAATGTCAAGTGTGTCCAGCTTCTCGACGCTCTCCTTTAAAATATCACATCATCTTGATTACTATCATTCTCCTGAGTTTTGGCATTAGGAACTGTTAGACAATATTGGCTGCTCTTCACTTAAAAAAAAAAAAAATTAGTCTGGTTCTAGGGTTTTCCTATATTATATAAAAATATAGAAATTTATAGATTATGTCCATATAGATTATAATAATTTATTATAATCTACAAATAAATTATAATCATTTTGACAATTTCTAAAGTTTACTGAAATACTGATAGGTATAAAAATTGTATACCTACTAATTAGAATACAAATGACATGTTTATAACACTGGTTCTTGTGATCTATAATGTATATGTATCTCTTGAAGAATCTCCATTTTTCTTTAATTGCTCTAACCCATGTTTTCTACATTGAAGTCTAAATGCACTGCTTTTGTTTGTTTGTGTTTTGCGGTAGTGGTTTATGCACTATAACCTCAGCATACAGAAAGCAGAAGAGTGGCAGGGAGACCAAAAAGCTCAAGGATAACCTGGGCTACATACTGAGGCCCTGTTTCAGAAAACAAACAAGATAGTCAGGATGTCTCAACAAATACAAGTGCTTGTGGGCCAAACCCGATGACTTCAGTATGTATGTATGTATTATTTTAAATGCTCTTGGGTTGTTAGTAATTTCCTTAGTCTACAATATATGATAGAGGATTCATTTTTTTATTGGTGAAATGACCAAGAAAAGAAACCTTGTCACATCAACAGGATTTTTGTTGTGTAAGAAATCTAAGCAAAAATTAGAAGTACAGAAAAGAGGGATGCAAAAATTCTCAAAAGTATTCTCAAATTATGTTTAAAAACATTTTCTTTATGGTGTTTTTGAAATAGAATCTCCTGTCCTTCCTGCCTGAGCCTCCTCAGTATGGGAACAGGTGTTCACCACCTGGCTTTCAAATTGCATTTTAACACAATTAGCTATTACACAGAAACAGAAAAACAAACTGAATAAGGCACTTTCCACTTAAACTGTAATACTGAATTATCTGGATCAATGCAGTAATTTAACTTTTCTTTACCACTATCAGATTATATTAAGTATACTTAATTCTGGAAAATTAACATACAAATTTTCTTCTTTCTGTTAATTTTCTGAGTATGAAACTTCAGCACCTATGGAGAAACTGAAGGCCCACATGTAAAAAAAAATATAAATGAAATTAGATGTCTATCTTTGACTTACACAAAAATCAACTATACAGAACCAAAAACTTCAACATGAAGGCTGAAACACTGACACTGCTAGAAGGCATAGGAGGTTCGAGAACTGACTCTCACAGTACTTGGAAGAAGTAAGCAAGTGGCCATGGGAGAGAAGGATCAATATATAGAAATGAAGGATTACAGTCGACAAGCAGGACCTCATAAAGTAAGGAGCTTCTGTGCAGCCAAGGAAAGAGTCAAGTACGGAGGAAGGCTGCAGAGTGGAAGCTATGCATCTGAGGATTAATATTCAGAACCATAAAGTACTCAAAAAGGAATCAAGAAATAAGTAAGCAGCACTCAGGAGACAGGGGCATCTTGATGAGTTCCTGAGTAGCTAGAACTACATAGTGAGATCCCGTGTCACCAAGCAAAACTAAACCCAACCAACAAAACAAAAACAAAAAATAAAACAAAAACAGCAACCAAATTAAAAAGTGGGCTATGTGTGTGTGTGAAAAAAGTTCTCGAAAGAAAAATAGCTATGAAATACCTTTAAAAGTGTTGAATGTTCTGTTAGGGAAATGCAAATTAAAACTACTTTGAGATTTCATCTTATCCCATTGAGAATTGCTAAGATCAAGAAAACAGCTGGAAACAAATGCTGGCAAGGATGTCAGGAAAGAGGACCAATTATTCACTGTTGGTAAGATTGAAATTGGTGGAGAATCCCTGGGAAACCACCAAAAGCTAAAAACAGATCTATCATATGCCCCGGCTGTACCACTCATCTTGACATTCTACTCCACAGATAGTTCAACCATGTTCGCTCTCCCTCTCCCTCTCCCTCCCCTTTATTCTCCCCTCACTCCTACCTCACCCCATCCTTCCAAGACAGGTTCCATTATATAGTCAACTCCCTATGTGGACCAGGTTCGTTTGGAACTCAGAGATCACTTGGCTCTGCTTCCTGAGTGCTGAGATTAAAGAAGTGTGCCACCACACCTAGCTGAATTTTCTTTCTTATTTGTGGATCCACCCTAGCTCTGAATTCATAGGCGTGAGTCTAAAACCCAGAATAACCTGAGATATAAGGAAAAAAGGGCCCCAGTGGGGGTAGCAAAGACACAGATGCAATGACAGGGAAATGGGAAAGACTGGGAACAGAAAAACAGCAACACAGGGAGGAAAAAAATATAACACCAGGGATGGTTGAAAAAGTCACAGGGAATCATATTATCTTATGCTTAGTTAAAATCATAGACACACATATACATAAATGCATATAATGAAATATACATATAATATAGTAATATATATAAATACATATCAATTATACTACATACATGCATATTTTTAAAATATTTTGAGATTATAATATAGCTACATTTCCTTCTTCCTTTTCTATCTCCTTCTCGCTCTTTCAAATTTGTGGCCTTATTCTTTAATTGTTGTTTTATACACCGGGGGGGGGGGGGGGGGGGGGCAGGCAGGCAGACAGAAATATGTATGTACCTAAATATATCCTGGTCAGTCTATATAATTTTACTTGTTGGAATCTTTTCAGGGTTGAGTATTTGACATTGGATAACCAATTGCTGATCTCTTCCTTGAGAAAGACTACTTTTCCAACTTAGCATTCTTTGTTGCCTTTAGTTCTCTGTCTTGGGTTGAGGACTTCTAAGCTTTCTTCCTTCCAGATTAATATGTTCTACTGGTCACCACACTTAGGCAGCCATACATCAAGTTTCCTAAATGAGGGATAAGAACTACATTCATCCAGCTATGTCCTGGAGAAGAATATGATATACGTACGATATACATATGTATATATAAAATGAAGTTATGCCATGTGGGTGACAATGCTCCTTCCAAAAGCCACAGACTATCTAACAAAAGTTCCAGGGCCGAGCATGGTCAGGAGTCCAAAAAGACTCCCCAGTAGGCTACTACCATTGCCCCTGGTTGCCTTCCATAAATTGAAGGTTAGACTCTATTCCTGAAGACATCACATATTTTGGACACAACAAAGCTTTCACCTTGTAAAAAGCAATGGTCTAAAAAAAATTTCTGTCCCAAAAAGGCAAGGAAGGAAAGCTGTTGCATATTTGATTCGTGGAGGCCAGGCTCCATCCGAAGCAGGCAGGCAAACTTGGCAGCATTGTCCATATGGTCTGGCTTTAGAGCCATGAGGATAAAAGAGTAAAAGGGTTGTGAAATCTACAGCTAAGGAAAGCCACTGAAGCATTTGCACACAACTGTGAAACTGAAGCTCAGATTGTGTTGGAGACCCCCAAGACATTAGGGGGTGCCAGAGCTGTAGGATCTCCCCTAAGGAGAGCTGCACACAGGAAATGGAAACAGCCTAAGAGAGAGAAGTGTGATGCAATGAAGCCATCTAAGTCTTTTGACATCAGACATGGAGCTACAGGAACAGCAGTTTGCTCTGCTGGATTTCAGAGTTGCTTTGGTCCAATATTTCCTCACTATGCTCTTACTCCTTTTTGGAATGGTGAAATATATTCTGTGGCACTGTGTGTTGGAAGTATGTAACTGTTGATTAGGGGGGGAAGGGAGGTATTACAGTTAATAGATTGATACCTTGAGTCTCAGAAGCTACTTGGACTTTTAACTTAAAGCCAGGTATGGTGACAAATGATTGTAATCCTAGCACTCAGGAAATTAAGGCAGGAAGAGTTCAAGGTCAGCTTGTACTACATAATGAGACCTAGTCTTAATAAAAAAGTTAATTTGAATTACAATGTATCTATTGAATTAAAGAGCTTTTCTCCGGGGCAGTGGTGGCCTACGCCTTTAATCCCAGCACTTGGAAGGCAGAGGCAGGAGGATCTCTGAGTTCGAGGCCAGCCTGGTCTACAGAGTGAGTTCCAGGACAGTCTCGAAAAACCAAAAAAAAAAAAAAAAGAAAGAAAGAGCTTTTCTCCCCTGAAAGCAAAATGCTTTTTTAAAGTTTGAAATCAACTGCTTTCAAAATAAACTTTTAAAGGACAGCCCTAAGTGTTAGGTATATATATTCACACACACACCTTTGGATATTTATGAAATGAAATCTGGACATGAACATTTGTAACAGCTTTAGCTGTGGTATCTTGAAGCTAGAATCATTAAATATCCTTCAGTGCAGTTAAATTGTGGTGGATCTATAACAGGGAATGAATGATGTTACTCAAGAATAAAAAGCAACAAATTATAGGCATACACAATAACTTAGAAATCTCAAGAGTATCACTTCAGAAGAACACAATTGTAAGAACATAGTTCTTACAATTACTGAGTAAGTCTACATCAAGTGTCATAGTGTATAAGTATATGCACACATATGTATATACATATATATAAACACATGCGTGTATATGTATATCCACCCCCCCCCAAATAGTGCATATATGGCTGGCTAAATCTAAGCAAGCTCTGAAACTGAAATTGTCACAGTTTCAAAATGCATTAATATAACATCTATTGAATCTGGTAGCTTGGCAACAAAATACATTACAGTGTCTGTTATTTACACTCAGGATTTCATTGCTGACTGAGACCTGAGGCTCACTGCTGCCTGTCTTAGCATAGAGTATCACAGTACCCACAAATCACTAGTTCAGTAAGAGATCAAAATTCAGAAATCAAAGTATGGTTTCTGTTGAAAGCATATTGCTTTTACACCACCATAAAATCAAAAGCCCTTAAATTGCATTATCAAAAACTGTAGACTGTTTCTACAAGCTTTTTAATACTGAGCAAAATCAAAAGTTTAGACTAACAGACTTAGAACTTTACTAACAGACTTAGAACTTTGTAGTATAACTAACAGGTAGAACATTTCTAGTTTAAAAAGTGTTTTAACATATTTCAGATTGAGATATTTTGATATGGATTTAAACATGTGAGAAACTATCACAATCTTTATTAAGAATTACCAATTGTTTACATTTTGCCTCATCTATTTTAATACTCACAATCTCTTTCCTCTTTTTCTATGTGTGTCCAGAGGCACACATGCTTATGTATCTACTGAGCAATTTGAAATCCACTTCTCTAGGACAACCATCTCCAACCTGGAACCACAGGCAGGCTAGCCATGCTGGTCCCCTGGAAATAGCACAGGCACAAATGAACATGCCCAATCCTGCAACGGCCTCGAGCTTTCAGTCATGCCATACCCACTCACTTCAGTAGAAAAGGGAGACCTGTGGCCAAATTGAAAGTCAAGGGGAAGGAGAACACTCCCTGCTTTTGTGGAGGTAGGAAAAATGCACCTAGACAGTAACAGTCCACGGATCTGGTTACTAATAGGAACAAAGAACTGGACCTATTCATGAAATTTATCTTATCTGGATGCTGGGTGCCCAAAGCTTTCTGGAATGAGAACCAGTACTTACTTACATCAGTCTTCATGTGATTTTGATACATGATAAAATCTGAAAGTCTCTAGGTTCCATGGATTGCTGGGCCTTAGCACTAAAGTTTCTTACTCAGAAGGTCTCGTGTAACATCCCAAAACATATATTTCTAAAAATTTCCTCAAATGATACCAATGCAGTTGATGCATGTACATACTATGGGGGAAGAGAAGAAAAAAATTCTGGTGAAATGTCATTTGTAACAGTATTTTAAAGTTTGATAGAAAAGCAGGAAAAACAAGTGGAAAGGCAAATAGATACAGAACTGCTTAGCAAGCTTAAGACCCAGATGGACAGAACCACACATAGGTTAAAATAAAAACAAGCAGGAAATATTGCAGAAAAGTCTACGTGTTACACATTAATGTAGTCCGAGTATGAGTGAAAGCTACAGAAAGCCACAAAGGATTTTATAATAAAAAAAAATGAATAGACCTGGAGTTAGAACCTACTTTATGGCCACATTATGGAAGATGCGGAAAGCAACAAATTGTAGGCAGGAAGAGTACATAGGAAATATATTGATGAAGCAGTGAGACCTGTGAAGACAGGCCAGGATGATACCCAGGAAGAACTGGACATATAAAGACCAAACTGGGTGACCACCTGGATATGGAGAATGAGCATCTCAGAGAACTTCAAAGAGCTGCCTTGGGCAACTGAAGCCATAACACATACAAACATAGTCTCATACACAATCAGCACCATATCTTACTTCATTCTTGAATATATATGATAGAAAATTCAGGGCAAAAGATACATCCGAATAAAAAATAAAATAGTACACAAAAAAGCACATTATATTCTCCTAAAGGATCCAAGTATTTTTTTTTTTTTTTTTTTGGTTTTTCGAGACAGGGTTTCTCTGTGTAGCCCTGGCTGTCCTGGAACTCACTCTGTAGACCAGGCTGGCCTCAAACTCAGAAATCCACCTGCCTCTGCCTCCCAAGTGCTGGGATTAAAGGCGTGTGGCACCACTGCCCGGCAAGGATCCAAGTGTTAACACTCAAATAAAAATTAATATAGAAGCAATTGTTCAAAGCTGAGAGGTATTTTTCCAGTAAGTCCTCATAAAGAACTGGGACTTGGGTCTAGAGAAATAGCTTAGTGCTTAGAAGCACCAGATGATCTTAGAGAGAATGGGGTGCAGTTCCTAGTACCTACATGATGGCTCACAACTGTCTGTAACCCCAGTTCCAGAGGATCAGACAAACTGTTATGGCCTCCTTGGGTACTGCATGCATGAAATAAAAGACATACATCTAGGCAAAACACCAATACACATAAAAACAAAACTAACCCATCAGTTAATTAACTAAGTTTATTGTATAAAAAAATAAAATAACTGAGACTAGATGAACGATATCATGGGAGAGTCCTTGATAGCATCCCCAAACTTCCCAAGGATCTGTTTAGGATGAGCTGTTCTGTCTTTTCTCCTAAAAGGCAAAACAAAAAAAACAAAAAGGGGGGCTGGAGAGATGACTCAGCAGTTAAGAACACCAGCTATTCTTCCAGGGTCCTGAGTTAAATTCCCAGAAATCACATGGTGGCTCACAACCATCTATAACGAATTCTGATGCTCTCTTCTGGTATGCAGGTGTACATGCAGATAGAGCACTCGTATACATTAAATTAATAAATAAATCCTAAAAACAGCAAAACAAAAGCAAAAAATTCATATCTTAAAAATATATATAAAGCTACAAGGAGTCCAAATAATATAAAACACACATATAAGACATCTAATGCCATGATTTCTCTAAGATTAAAGTATAAAGAATTCAGAGGAACGGACAGAATGCCATATAACCAGCATTCTGGCGACACATCTTCTTAAAACGTGCTAACATGTGAAAACATTTGTATTATTTAGGGAAGAAGTGTATATAGTTAATTAATCATATTAAAATGGCATTAATTTATTTCTATGTGCATGCATGTGTAGTTTTGTGAGTTTATGTGTATCATGTGTGTGCAGGAACCTGCCAAGGCCAGAAGTGGTATCCGATCCCCTGGCACTATAGTTACAAAGGTTGTGAGCCATCATGTGGGTGCTGAGAACTGAACTTGTTCCTCAGCCGGGGCTGAACCTTCTTTCCATTCTCTGGTATCATAATTTTATGAACGTTATCCAGACCATGTGTGGTGGCACAGACCTGTAGCCCAGCCCCTGGGTACTGGAGGATAGAGGCGGGATGATCTAGAGTTTAAGGTCAGCCTTGGCTATACCGTGAGTTTCCTTTACATAAAACCATACCAAAACAACAAAGCAAAATAGAAAGGAAAGAAAAAAAAGCTAACTACCTAATTAACTATTCCACTTCTATATAGATGCTGTGGGCAAAATATAGTATTATGCAAAATAAGACTGATATTGCATGGTGAGTGGACTGTGATTCCTATTTATAAAACCAGTGCTACTAACTATAAATAAATGTTGTATGTAACTTAGATAATTTTGAAGATCTGAAAACAAAAAGTTGATGAAACAACTTATATTAAGCAGTATTTCATAATGTCCCTATTGTTCAATACCCTGCAAATTGACATTTGCGGAAAGAAATCTTAGAGATGAACAAACTTACCAGGCTGCTTAGCTAAAGGCAACCCATAGCTCATATTCTGAGGTCTACATGGGGAGAAAGAGTCTTACCTACTGGGAACCATGTACCTTGCTAGTTTATATTATTTTCCTTTCATTTACTGTTCATAGCTCAACAAGTAAGTTTCATCCTCATTATTATAAAACAAATAAATTTAAACAAACTACCCAAATATAAAACTATCACGACCTAGAGCTCAACAGTAAAACCAGTTTATTGCTTGGATTAAAAAGAAGAGCAACTGAAACAGCTTTTACAATAAAAAGGCAATCTCACATCTAATATCAGACATACAAATTAAAACTACACTGAGACAACTAGGTTTTAAATCTTGCCCACCACATTAATGACAAACAGCTCTTGTTGAAGACTGTGGCAAAACAGGTACTATCACTTTTGGTTAGAAAGCAAACTGGAGGTGAAGGTAGTAATACTTAACCACACTATGTATGTTTGAGCTACACACAGTGAATCATGCCTGTAATCATTGCTACAGAATGACCAGACAGAAGGGCTGTGCATTCACGCCCAACTGGCAGCGTATTCTCATTCTCCCTTACCCTTCACCTTTTCCTTCTCTTTGAGGTAGTCTTACGTAGTCGAGGCTGGCTTGAACCTATGATCCACACACCTTGGTCTCTAGAATGTCAGGATTACAGGTGTGTGATACCATATCCAAATAGCCTAATGCATAAGAATCTGAAATATGCACTATGAAATACAAAGGAGTCCCCCCCCCACACCTACCCGAAAAGACCTCTACCAATAAGGAATAATTTCTAGGATATAATAAGTAAGAAAAGCAACATATTACACAAAGTATACATGGAATGTCATTTTTTCTCTAATGAAGGAGAATTAAGAACATAGATAGACAACTGCTTGATTAAAAAAAACCTTGAAACTAGTACGATAGATACTCATTTAAGGTAGGTAAAAGAGGTCAATGAGACTCAGAGTGTAGCTTCTTAGTATAACTTTGACTTTTTGAACTATGTATGCTAGATATCCTCAAAAGGTAACATTAATAGAGAAGAAGTAAATCCTACAACCAAACACAAATAGCAACAAATGAACTAACTATATTATTATTTCTACACAAAGAAAAAATTACTCCTAGGAACTCTGAAAACAGTACTCTAATTGTAAATTTTCTGGGTTCAGTAAGATGACAAATATAGACTCTTTTCTTTCCAAAACTCTACTGGAAATATATAAATGTCAATTTATTATAAGGAAGGATATATATCCAGATGAGTTCATCTTGGGTATAGGATAGAGCTTTTATCTAATGGTACATATACAGTTAGACAAAGAAGGCAAGATAAAGATAGAGGAAGACTGGAGTTACGCAGCCCCAAGAGAAGAAATATCTGGAGCCACCAGAAGCTAGAAGAAGGAAGAAAAGTTTCTTTCCTAAAGCCACTGGGGGTTGGGGGGATAGTTCTAACAACTTGGTTTTGGGCCTCTGGCCCTTAAAACCGGGAGGACACATTTCTGCTGTGCTTAGTCAACTAGATTTCTAAGAATTTGTTATGGCAGCCCTAGAAAGACATTTAGCTAGAATATATTTTAAGGAAAAACAAGTGAAAAGAAAGTTAGAAGCTTACCTAGACAGCTTTGTACTGGCAGTATTGCTGATATAGCAATTCTAGCACAATGTTGTGTCTTAGAAGCCAGGAAGAGTCAAAACTGAGACCTGACAGCTAGAATTGACAAGACGGAAGATGGTCTAGGTGGCCACGAAAAGACCCATTGTGAAAATGACAGAATAAAAACAGTCATGAGTATGTTTAAGAAAGAATGGGAGTACAGACAAAGTAAAATCAGACAACTGTAATGCACAGCTGACAATCAATAGAACAGTAAGAAGTAGAGTCAAGAAGAAAGTCTTTTTTTTTTTTTTTTTTTTTTAAAATCAAGGTATTTGTGTGTGTTAGGCATGTGCTCTAGCATTCTCTCTAGCCTAGGGCCAAATTTTTTATCTCAAAATCAAAGTCCCAGAAGAGGAAAAAAACAAAACAAAAACAAAATAAAAGAACCAAACCAAATTACTTTATTATTATATTATCTAAATCAGCAGACAATGTGTAAATAAGTTTTAAAAACTTTTTCACACATAATAAATTAAATGTTACAATAATACAGACACATTTGACCATACTAAATCATAGAGTTTTAATAATCCAACTCACCTCATTTTGCATTAGAAATAAAAATTGTATAGTGTGGCAGTAAACATCTAAATCATAATACTTGGGGGCTAAGGTAGGAGGATGACAAGATCAAGCTCAACCTGGCTCATACATGACAATAAAAAAAAAAAAAAAGAGCAACACATTTATGAACTACTTAGGGAAAAATATCCATCATTACTTCTGGTAAACTGGGAATTTATAAGTAACTCTGAAACAAACATATCAGAAGTTAGTAAAGGTTATTACACTACACTTGGGCAGATGTAAACGTCACTGGATACCAATGTGGATAGCTAACTACAAAGGCAAAACCCCAGAACTGACAACACCATTAATTCGATGATGCAAAATAGTCTCAATCTTTGTGATTATTTAGAAAAAAAAACTTTAAAAAATTAGCTCTCATTTGAGATAAGTTCCTTTCATCAGAGGAATTATGTTCCCCAATGCTATAAAAGAATAAATTCAAAAAAATCTACACAGGAATTTGGTGCCCTAAAAGAATATTTAACATAAAAGATGGCAGTAAAGAAAAAAATGGAAAAAGAAAGTACAATCATAAAATACCAGTAATCATACCAAATAGGAATAGCATAAGCAGCCAAAAGGCAGAGATGAAACAGCAAGACATTTACATACTTCTACAAAAGATGCATCTTATATTCTAAGACACAAGTAAATCGAAAGTAAAAGAAGAGAAGTTATTCCATATATACAACAACGATATGAAAGCAGGAATGGCTATATTAATAGAACACAAAATGGACTTCAAGATAAAGATTTTAAATTAAAGACAAGGAGGGATATTTTATGATAATAAAAGAATCAATATATCAGGGAAGTATAACATTTATAAGTAGATTAAAAATAAAACTACCAAAACAGAAGCAAAAAAAAAAAAAAAAAAGATAAACCAAAATGATGAAAAAGAATTCTGAACATGCAGAATACACGTTCCTTCTAAGAGAACAAAAGCACACCATAATACATTCCACATGTTAAGCCACAAACTAAAAATCAATACATTTATAAGTGAGACATTTAACAGTTTGTGACAACAAAAGAATGAAATCAAAGTCCATTTAAAAAAGAAATAGAAATCTAGGAAAACCCACCAAAGAAGAAATTACAATAGAATTTAAATATTGTGAACTGAGTAAACACACAGAACATCAAGCTTCACAAGATGCCAAGGCAATGCTCACGGGCAAGCCGTGGCTTTAAATGCTGTACAGATCATGCATCCCTTATAATGAGCTACATCCGCGCCATCAACCTGTTAGTCACAAACCCTTATAGGCTTCCAAACTTTAAGAAGCTAGTAAACGAGTAAATGAAGTCTAAAGCAAGAAGAAAACAATTAAAATACATGGAAAACAGAACAGAAACAGTGAATTTAAAAGTCAGTGATTTGAAAACAACAACTATTACATCAATTCATCCTTGTTGATTTGGGTTTAGTGTATCATTCCTTTATTTGGCATTAATTTGTATTTAGTACTGTTCTGAGTCATCCAATCACAGCCTGACACATGTGACAACTGACATCATTATGGTTGGCTCTCCCTGCCTTCATGTTCACACTTTATAATATTAAAAAAAATTCACAATGAATTTAGAAGACAGTTACTTCTACATAATGGCCAATAAAACAAAAGGAGACACAAATTACAAAAAGCAGGAATGAAGACAACTAATGACCTTTTGAAATTGAAAGAGAATACTGTAAACAACTTCAAACAAATTAGATAATCTATAAAGAATTCTTAAAATGACAAATTACAAAATCTGACTTAACAAGAAAGAAAATCTAATAGATCTAAATATAGCAAATAAGGGAAGTGAACTGCTCATTCACACCAAGAGAAGCCCAGAAAGACCTTGTTTCATCAATGAAGGTTATAAAACAAATAAACAACAGCAGTTTTTAAATATCTCTTTCAGAAAATATAAGGCAATACTAACTTTCATGAAGCCAGCAAAGCCAGGCAAAAATATTAACAAAACTTCAAACCAATATAGCCCTCATGAAATCAGACATAAAATTTGTCTAATTTTTTGTTGTTAATCAGTGTTGTTTCTTAAAAACAAAAACAAAAAAATTCTGGGAAACTAAAAACAAATGCTGCAAATTGGTTCTACTATTTCTAACTGTACCTGACTAAAATTTCTCAAGAGGAATGGGAAAATAGTAATGCCAAGCTCACCAAGCTCAGTCATCTGCAATAAACAAATCTTTAATATATTATTTCACTGACTATTATATTGGTTACAATCTGTACCATTACAGGTGTTTGTGTTTTAACTAAAGGGAAAAAAATTCACACAAAATGTCTTCCAGGCTTCAGGTACAAAAGCCTCTAAGTCCCCACTTGTGAGCAGACACACTAGCATATGATGAGCAAGAGGTCCTCATACAAACAACCTCATCCAGCTTCATTGTTCTAGGGATAAGAAGCAGAGACAGAATGACAGGCTTGAAACATGCTTTTAAGGGTAGACGCCAAGTTTCAGTCTCCCGATTTTCCTGCCAAATTAATATTATCTTTCTTACGTAAAATGTTTAGAAAAATTTCTAGAAACACAAAGTAGTTAAGTAGAAGATATGCTGCAAGTTATAAAATAGGTATTTTCAGAATACAAGACAAAGCGGTGGTAGTGATAGGGATAGTTCAGTAGTTAAGGGCCCTGGCTGATCTTCCAGAGGACTAGGGTTCAGTTCCCATAACCTACATGGTGGCCCATAACCATCTAATCCAGTGCCCTCCTGTATCCACCAGAAGCACCAGGTATGCGTGTGGTGCACAACTCTTCAGGCAAAATACTCATACATTCAACAAACTGTAGCTGAGCGTCCTAACATCCTGTCCATGATGGACGGCTTATCGTCCACAGCCCCAGGACCACACAACTGCATCTTCTCCAGGACACATATCACTTTGGAAACCATTACTGCAACTATTACTGTTATTTCAGAATTGAATTTTACCCTCATTTAAAACCTTTAATTCCTGTTTCTAATTTCATTTACATAGATATACACATATAGTTTGAATTCTGCTATTATTATCTTGTGTTTCTAGACTTTAAATTAGAAATAATCTCTAAGATCTTGAATCTGTTTCTGATACAGTAGTTTTCTAACAAAAGTTTATAATGTTTGGGTAGGCAAATGAACTTAGGCAGAAGAAAGAATACTAAATACTAAAACCTGTTTTGATTTGTTTTGTTAGAGACAGAGTCAACCATGTATCCCTGGAGATCAGACTGGCCTCAAACTCCCAGAGATCTGACCTGTCTGTCTCTGCCTCCTGAGTGCTGGGGCTGAAGGCACATGCAACTGATTCCAGCAAGAATCTGCTTCTTAATATGAGAGGGAATAGATTATGATACTTCACAGAAGTAAAACTTTTTCTTCATGAGTAAAATAAAAATACATGATACAGTTACTGACTCGTATAAAATCAGGGAGTAGTGATCAGTTTGTATTGTATGCATCATTAGACTTCAACACACCTGTTATTAAGCTTCAGTAGAAATGAAGCTAGCTTAGTGCACAGCAATGTAAAGTTCTGCTTCCTAAACTTAAGATTTTGCTGTCCAAGTCCTTCCACATGTCAGAATCTTGTGCTTACCTATCAAACTTGTTTGCTCCCTTACAATACATAGCCATGTAGTGTTCTATGTTGGTGTTTCTCAGATTATGAGAGTCTCAGGTTGCTCACTGATTACCAGCCTCCTTAAGGGAACATTTTACAATTAAGACTATACCCTTCAGAGGGGCTGGGGAGGAGACTGTGGGCAGGGGTCAGGATCGGGTGTGAGGAGGAACAGCAGGGATGGCCAGATGGCATGAAAATGAATGGAAATCTGCAACTGACAGGGTTGGGGAAGTATGAAGACATCTTGAGGACATGCTAGAGACCTGGGATAAGGGAGGCACCCAAGAATCAATGGGGTTGTTCTTAGCTGTGACTCACAGCATTGGGAATATGGAACCTGAAGAGGCTACCTCCTGTAGCCAGGCAGGAACCCCAATGGAACGATAGGGAACCTAACTACAAAGTTTTGACCCAAAATTTATCTTGTCTAAAACAAATGCAGGAAAGGGGTTCGAAGCAGAGAGTGAGAGAATGGCCAACCAATAACTGGCTCAACTTGAAACCCAACCCATGAGCAATTACCAATCCCTGACTCTGTTATGTTTACAGACAGGAGTCTAGTATGGCTGTCCTCTGAGAGGCTCCACCCAGTAGCTGACTCAGACAGATGCAGATACCCAGCGAAACAGTGGATGGAGCTTGGGAACTCTTATGGAAGAAAAGGAAGAAGGATTGTACCCCGAAGGGGATAAGAACTCCACAGGAAGACCAACAGAGTCAACTAACCTGGACCCTTGGGGCTCTCAGAGACTGAACCACCAACCAAAGAACATACACAGGCTGGACCTAGGCCTCCCTACACATTTGTAGCAGATACGCAGCTTGATCTTCATGTGGGTCCCGAACAACTGGGGGGTGGGGTGGGGGCGGTGTGGGCTATCCCAAAAGCTGTTGCCTGTCTGTCGGATATGTTCTTCTAGCTGGGCGGCCTCATTTGGCCTCAGTGGGAGAGGAAGTGCCTAGCCTCACAGAGACTTGATATGCAAGGTTGGAGTGATACCCAGGGGGCTCCCACATCCTCAGAGGAGGAGAGGGGCTGACTGGGAGGCAGTGAGGAGGATGTAAAGTGAGTAAGTTAAAACAAAACAAAACAAAACAAAACAAACTATACTCTTTTCCAACCATTTTGTACCTGGCTGGGGTGGTACTGTTCCTTTAGAAAATACATGAATACAATCTAGGAAAATAAGATAGCATATTTTAAAACAATTTTAAATGTATTTTGCTATTATTTGTGTGTGTGTGTGTGTGTGTATGTATGCGTTACATGTGCACACAGCTAACAAATAACTTCAGTTGCAGGATTCCAACCCTCTCTTCTGGCTGGCATGGATGTAGTACTAATATACATTCAGGCATGTATACATAATGTTAAAAAAATCTTTTAAAAACATGATAAACTTAAACCTTTTGTTTAAGCTTACTTTTACTCTTGAAGAACTTTCACCTTTCTGAAGAATTTGAAAACATGAAATAGAAAAAAAGAAATGCTGGAAAAAACGGGGATTGGTTGAGCATGGCATATAAAGGAAGACTAGAAACTGCAAATGACTTAGTGATTATAAAAACATTGGAACTACAATGTTTTCACTTGGAAAACTTCATATGGTTGCAGACACAGAAAACTGTAAGACCAACCACACTTCATGAAAGGGAGGAAGGGAAAGTAGGCAGTCAACCAAGAAGATTTTCAAGCCAAAACCTTTTTCAGACTGCCTCTCCCTAGATGGCTTAACCATTTGCCTATAACAATGTAACTTCTGCCTGTGCAACAGTAAGCAGCATTGTTAACAAAATAGTGTTAGCCATTTCAGATTATTTTTACTGGGACTATTACCTATATGTAATTATCACACATCTCTAATCAGATTTTCATAGGCAACTTTAATCCTAACAGTAGTCTCTACATTGATTATCTTGCTCTATTCTAGTATTAAATCCACCATGTTATTCTTCAGAAATCTTATTCTGTTTAGGCAATTTCATGCTTCTTCTGTGTCTGAAATATACTTGTAACTGTGCATTTCTATTATATCTAATTACTTATAAAAGTCTTGATTTCACATTACTTTATATGCAACTTAATGCTAAACACACTGTCCCTTATTTTAATATATTCCGTGCCTACTACTGTGCCATTTAGTTAGATAAATGTTACGTTGAACTGCTGACCAAAGTTCTTTCCACACATACACACAGATATTCTACAAAACAAACCTGCTTTTAAGAAAGCCACTTTTCAGTTTCCTCCAAAAGAGAGGACTAGAGAGACGGTGCATTCCTTAAAGTACTTACTGTGCAAGTCTGCAGATCCCTAGCACCCATGTAAGACATGGAAAAGGTAGGCGTCGAGGCACACGCCTGTAATCCTAGCCATGGTGAGGCAAAGACAAGAGGGTTCCTGGAACTCACTGGCCAGCTCATCTTGCTGAATTGATGAACTCCAGGAACCCTGTCTTACAACATAAGAGAGAGATAGATATAGGCGGGTGCCCAATATTAACCCCTCTTCTCCACATGCACATGAACATATACATACATATATGAAACATGCAAAACAACACACAAACACAGGATTATCTGATCAAGAACTCTTTTTCTTGAGTTATCTGCACTTAAAGTTTAAAATGCTTGAGGTATATATTCCCCCCTCGCCCCCAGGAAAGTGTTGCTAACTCAAGTACCCACTGTGGTGATGAAGTTACTTAAAACAAGCAAATATAAGAATAGGTAATAAGCAAGAAAAGCCCCTACCATGAAATCTACAGCGAATCTGACTGTTTCTTAGACACTACTCTCCCTCACTTGGTCTTCTCATGTAAGCACTGCACCCTGATTATGTCTAATGCAGCTCCTTAGTTACTCGTCTTTTCTGTCCTTGACACTCCTAGGTAGTTTTACACAGTAGCCAGCAATTTTGTTAAAATACACTACTATTTCTCTCTGCTGAAAAACCTCTCAAGAACATCCCTTTTCATTCAGAAAAGGGTACATACACTCTTTAATGTCTAACAAGCTTGCATGTAAAATTAAACATTTCTTCACCAAAACTATACCTTGATATTGTTTTTTCCCTCTCAGTAAAATACAAGTTTTATCTTCTTTTATAAAATATTGTTTATAATATACTAAATTTATACATGTTGATGAGTGAGAAAATAACTCAGAAATTAAGAGTTAAGAGTAGCCGTGGTGCACGCCTTTAATCCCAGCACTTGGGAGGCAGAGACAGGCAGATTTCTGAGTTCGAGGCCAGCCTGGTCTACAAAGTGAGTTCCAGGACAGCCAGGGCTACACAGAGAAACCCTGTCTCGAAAAAACCAAAAAGAGTAGAAGACTCTTGTCTTTCTTTGAATCTGATCTCTACAAATTCTTTTGGTTTGTTTTACAATGATTTCTTTTTAAGGTAGGTAGGTAGGTAGGTGTGTGTGTGTGTGTGTGTGTGTGTGTGTGTGTGTGTGTGTGTGTGTGTGTGCGCGCGCGTGCGCAAAAGTGCCCAGGAAAGCTAACAGGGACAACTGGGTTTGTTGGAGTTTGAGTTACAGGTGACTGGTTAAGCTATCCATCATGGGAGCTGGGATCTGAACTCAGGTTCTCTGGAAAAATACTACATACTCTTAACCACTGAGATATCTCTTCAATCCCCCGCATCTACAAATTCATAGGCTCAAGATATGAGATGAAGTATAACAATATTAACCAAGAAGCAGATATCCTATGGAAATTTTATATATTTAGAAGAAAAAGGATTCTAGTTTTAATAACAAAACCAACTTCATCTTACGAATCAAGCCGAAGTTTTCTCCAGGAGAAAATTAACTCCAGTTACAGCTGTTCTGATTCTAACAAGTAAGTGCTTAAATTTGTCAGTGGCAGAAATAAAGCAAGAAATCATTTGCACTCCTTATAACCAGTCCAGTTTTCACTTGAATTTACACAATCTAAAATGGGTGTGATTCATGGTGACAGATTAAAAACAGCTACACATTTTTACTGGTTCTCATTGAAGTAGTCTAATTTTCCTTTGATTCTGGGTTGACCTTTGTAACTTGCATGGCAAGTAAAATATAGTAGAAACATCCTCTGGTATTCCAGAAATGTTGGATGACCATGAAAGAGCCATGTAAGTGCTTCTGTGCACAGGTGCTGCTGCTGCTGTACCCAGCCTTCTTCTAGGTATCTCCCCAGCAAGGTAGCCCTTATCTATCTAGCTGAAACTAGCTCGGATCCACTCATTTAGCCAGCCAATACCTTCAAGTAACCACCATCAAAAATCAGATGACCAAAGCTAAGTACCAACTGCATTTTTGATCAACATAAAAAATGGTTACCATTTTAAGCTCTACGAAGTTCTGGGGTTAGCTTGTTACAGAGCAGCAGACATTGGCAGCAAGTAGTTTTCCAAGATGCATTGAACAAATGTTAAGTGGCAAGGGGTACATGATGTGAGTTTAAAAAGTAAGTCAGGAAGTAAAGCTGCTGCTGTTTTCATAGTCGCTGTGGGTCTGGGGCATGGGAAAGCAACTTGACATAACTGAATCATTAAGGAATGAGAGCGGTATGGGTAGAAGAAGATACCTATAATCCTAGCAACAGCAGCAGAGCGAGAGATTAAAATGTATGTATGACGTAGAAATTTGGGCAACAGGACATGAAATACTGTGTTCTTGATGATCTATCTGTACACAAAAAAGAGGAAAGCAAAAAAATATAACTGGAGTAAGAAATCTAAACAGACAAGGGATACAACAGATCATGCACTTTCTCTTAATTCAGTCTCAAGAAGAAACAGTATTCAAACAATGTAGAATGGCAGGAACACTGGCTTTAAAATGATAATTCAGTCACTAGTAGTTGAACAACTCTAAGCTATTAGTTTCTTTGATGGTATCCTCAAATATAAAGTGAGGACAAATAGTATTGAGTGTACATATTTTTAAAATATTAGACAATATACATAAAATCAATACAAGAGAAAGTTTTTGAATAAATATTAATAGTTGTGGGGTAAATATAATATGGACAAAAAGGCTGTTTTAAACTATTATTACTATCACTACTATGGGTAAGCTGCAGAGTGCCTCTATACAGCAAACACTTTGTTAACTCTATTATATAAATGTTAGTCTTCACTATATCTTGCTGGGTGAGATTAACTTTCACACATCTAGGAAATGCCTGGATAGTCAAACTACGTGTTTAACAGCACTGCAAACCATGGGAGACATGAGTATACAGAAAATTCCTGTATTACAAAGACAGAATTTTCTATTATCACTGATAGGAAAAGTAGCTAACAACTCTGGTATATCACTATCTCTTATACATTCTTAATTTTCATTCAAATCATGCAAAACACAAACTCATTAAAAAACAAAAACTTATTTTATACCTATTAGGTGTGAACTAGGTGTAAACATTGTGAACTCAATTATGCCAAAGACAAGATGGTTTCCTTGGCCTAATCAACTTGCAGGCTGTTCCAGAATGGGAGCCTTTTCAAAGAGGTGAAGTAATTTTCTCAGAGTAACACAGCTAAAAGGAGACATATGAACTCAAATGTTACTCTAGACCTACATTCTTAACTTCTATTCTCAATGCCTCAAAAACAATATTTTAAAATAAAAAATTTCACAATTCCTGAGCACTAAAGAAACTGAATGAAAAGTGGTTGTTATCCCAGATACAGTTTTCTGTAACCTGATACTCATCACTTAAGCAATCAGACTGCCAGACAAGAATGAGTGCTGAGTGATGTGACCACAGAGAAGCAATAATTAATAAGAACAAAAAAGATTTAAAGATGGAAAAAAACTAGATCTTTGTGCAAAGCAAAATGAGTGGGCAAATTATAATGATGCCACCTACAGGACAATTAATAGAATACAGACAACTAATTTAGAACTTATAAACAATTCTTAACTTTTATTAGGAATTAATTCAGAATAAAATTATTCACCAATAAAACATTCAAACTGGATCTTGTCCTACCCATTATAAGGCTAAACCTGCTCAGAATTTGATTTTCAAAACATGTACAACATATATGAACTTCCTACAAAAGTAAATCTAGTCTGACAGTGTTAACTGGGTCTCGCCACTTAATAATACATAATATTTTTAAGAAATTTATTCAAGCCATTCAGTTGAAGTCTAAGAATACAAACCCTACATGGAAGTCAAATAGATATGAAGTGACTTCTAAGGCCAGCGAGATAGATAAAGTTCATTAGGTAAAGATAAAACCCACGTAAAGGTGGAAGGGCAGAATCAACTCCACAAAGCTGTCTCTAACCTCCACATGTGCACTGTGGCAGACACACCATAACTAACAGGCCTTCCTTCCCTACTTCTCTCTCTCTCTCTCTCTTTCTCTCTCTCTTTCACTCTCTCTCTCCTGTGTGTGTGCGTGCATGTGTGTGCATGCGTGTCTCTCTCACACATGCACGCACACACACTTAAATAATTTTTTGAATAATCTAACTTCTACAACCACATAAAAAGCTCTTCTGTTTATCAGAATTTTAAGAGTATTTATTATAACACCTAAACTACAAGGCAAAATAACTAAATTTCATCTGTTTTCAGGCCATAGAGAGGAGAATAACAAAAAAGTAAGAAGGTGGGTTAATTTTCATAAAAAAATCGATATGAATTGTTAGCAATTATAAACATTTGAAGATTATTCTGGTTACTAGAAATAATGACCGAGAGATAATGTGTGCAAGTTACTCATGGAAACAAAGTAAAAACCTTGCCTGTAAAGATAACATCATTGTCACACAGAAGTGGGTTTTAAAATTGGTCACAACATATCCTTAAAATGTACTTCTCTTTAGTTTGCCAATAGATATTATTGGAAAGTACCTAGAGTAATTAAAGGCGGATGAAAATTAATACTTCAAATCATCTAAAAACGCACTGTCCTATTATTAGTCATATTTTAAAATTTGCACTGTCAAAGGCAAGATAAAGAAAGGTAATCAGTTTTACACGGGTTTGAATTTGGCATTAACCAGTATCAACAAAATTGCCACAGCACATTAAATCTTAATATAATAACTCTATTTAATAAATAAGGCGACACATGAATAAAATGAGTAAACCTCAAAAAGCCTGTTACTTGCCTAATTTGAAAGGGTGACTAAGCTGAAAACCTGTGTGTTGTAAGGTAATGCCAACTATCAGTCATAATGGCAGTGACAGTACAGAAGTTACTCTCTACTGTGGTTGATATGTTTATATGGGTGAGAAGTATGATAATGGTCTCACGAATTCTCATGAATCTTGCCTACACTATGAATAACATGATTTTTCTAGAACAGGAGAAAAGAGTGAAGAAATGACTAAAAATCCTAATTAAAAAAAAAAAAAAAAAGAGTCAAAACCCTCAAGGCTGAGGAGATGGCTTGGTGGATAACGTGCTTGCTACACAAGCACGAGAACCCGGGTCAGGTGTGCGGGTGTACACCTGTAACCCTAGATCTGAGAAGCCAGAGACAGGATTCTTGCAGCCTGATGCTCTGCTAGTCTTGTCCAATCGGGTTCAGTGACAGACACTTAAAAAAAAAAAAAAAAAAAAAGGAAGGAAGGAAGGAATGAACGAAGGAAGGAGATAAGGAGGGAGGGAAGGAGGGACTAAAAAAGAGTAGGTGGAGGAGAATGACATAAGACACTCAACACTTACCTCAGGCTTCCACATGCACATGTACACATAAAATGACCATGCAATGTATACATGCATGTAACACACACACACACGAAAGATCCAAGGACATTATAATAAAAGATTATTGTGGAATATGGGCAGTAATAGAAACTGGCAACTATTTTAAGAACCATATAGAGAAAAGGTTCTTGGAAAATAAATGACAAAGCACTTATTTTACTTTATTAGTGAATTATAATTTATCTAATTATCACTGAAGTTTTAAAGTCAATTATATGTCCTTTGTTATTCACGTTCACCTTGGAAAGGAAGGATTTTCACTAAATAGTCTTGTAAACTACAGAATTTTAAGTTTTTGATACATTAATTCTCCTTTACATAACTGAAGCAAAGTTATGTAAAGTTATGGCTATTTTTAAGAGTTACAAAATTGAAGTAGTGACAATACAGATTTAATTCAATAAGCCCTCAAGTCTTGATTTTGTCTTAGCAAGAATAATTAAATCTATTTTTTTTAAAAACAATAAGTTTCAGAGAAGCTGTAAATATCTTTCCAACTAAAGCAAATATTCAGTAAATTTAGAGTATCTTTCTTGCTTATCAGATTTAACACTGCAATTCATGACAATAGCAAAATTAGTTATGAAGTAGCAACGAAAAATAATTTTATGGTTGGGGGTCACCACAATACAAGGAACTAACTGTATCAACAGGTCACAGTATTAGGAAGGTGAAAACTAATGTACTAACCAGTTCCTAGTGTATTTTCTAGATTCTGAAGTCTTCATAGCATGTTTCTAGTGTGACTATAGTAATTTTTTTCTTGTTAGTTGAGCCAAGAATTTCTCAAAGAGAAAACAGAACGCAGGGCTGGTATAATGGTCGGTGTTAACTCTCAACTTGTCAAAGGTCTAGAGTTGCCTGGGAGATAGGCATCTGGACATGCCTAGCAGGAATTAT
This sequence comes from Uromys caudimaculatus, assembly GCA_028551405.1. Lineage (NCBI taxonomy): Eukaryota > Metazoa > Chordata > Mammalia > Rodentia > Muridae > Uromys > Uromys caudimaculatus. Next base: position 27,059,100 of record CM052716.1, on the reverse strand, counting down.
CTTCAGTGCCTTGGTTGAGGTCCTGAACTAGGTAACTGGAGAAAAGCTAAACACCAGCCTTGCTCCCTGCTTCCTGACTGTCAGTGTAATATGCTGTCTTTTCCAAGCTCCTGCTGCCTTAGCTTTCTTGCTGTGATAGACTACACCCTGGAACTGTGAGCTGAAATGAACCCCGCCTATTCTGGGTTGCTTTTGCAAGAGTATTTTTATCGCAGCAACAGGAAAGAAACAGCCAGAGAGATGGCTAAGTTGGCATTGTGTTTGCCATGAAAGCTTGAGTTCTGACTTCCATCTGTCAGAATGCACATTTAAAAAAACCAAAAAAACCAAACAGGTACAGTATGTTCACTTGTAATACCAGCACAGCGGTAGCAGTGGCAAGGAAGATCCCTTGGGCTTGGTGACCAACTAACTAGTCCAGGCAAAGTAGCAAGTTTAAGGTTCAATGAGAGACTGTCTCAAAAGATAAGGTGGGAAACTAACGAATGAATGCACTTGCTATCGACCTCGAATCTTTACACAAATGCGTGCAGATGTGAACAAACACCCATACTCACACACACACATAAATACAAACACACATGCAGGAAAATAGCAAATGAATAAAGTAATCCAATACTTAAAGATAGAATTCTCTGTTTCAAATACAGTTTACTATGTAGGCTTCCAGAATAAATGTATCTTTTTTTTTTTTTTTTTTTTTTTGTCTTGGCTTCAACTCTTTCTGAAAGTATAATATTCTCTCTTCCTCAAGAACTAGTTCAGTGTTCTATATAATAATTACTGCATTTTGAGACAGATTAGCAATACCTAAGTGTAGCAATATCAGCTCCCACACTTCTCTTAGTTTCCCCATCACTCCAAGAAAAACAACAACAACAACAACAACAACAACGACAACCAACACACAGAACAAGAGATGGGAAGATGGCAACGTGGATAAATTTGCAGCGCAAACAGGAGAACCTAAGCTTGGATTCCTAGAACTTACACAAAGCTAGACACAGCAGTAGTAGTAGTAGTTCCGGCATACCTACTATGAGGTGGGAAAAGGAAACTGGAATCCCTGAATATTTGTGGGACAGCTAGACTGACTGTACATGTGCATACAAGACACAGTGACTCAGATACAGTTTAGTGGTAGAACTTTTGCTTGTGCAGGAGTTTGATGATCTGCACTGAAAAATTAAAAATTGTTTCTTTGTAGAGAGGAGAGTACAACTTACTAAAGCAATTATTTTTTCAATGAGCAGATAGTATTTAACTATTTCTCTATACATAGGCAGATGAATTTTTTTATTGTTGTTGAGCTGGTTTTTCTTTTTTAGATTCATGCTTATTTTAGCCAATTATTTACCAACAATAATACTGTAAATGAATATTTTAGCAAACAAATTTTGATGCTCCTCAAATTTTCTTAAGGTTAAATTCTTAGAAGTGGGGTTCATGAGAAATGCCTATTTTTAAATTTTGATATAAAGAGTATAAGACAAAATTATCCTCTAAAATGGCTGAATTCATATTCTTTTGAATTTCTAAATTATCAACCTTAAGAGAGGGGAGGGAAATAGAGACAGTAGCAGTCCTGATATCTATTTTTCCAATCTGCTGACATATGACATGAAATTCACCCAGTGGGCTGGGGTTGGGGGAGTCAGCAGGGCAGGCACTAACCAGTATTTTTCTAAGATACCAAACCAATCCTCATTAGAAGGTGGTTCTTGCTCAGCAACCTCAAGAAAGCCTGGAGGGTATTTCAGCACTTAGTATCTGAGGGTTCCAACTAGCCTCACTGAATGGCACATTAAACCACATTGCTAGATGCAACTTACATGAAGATTCAAGGAAACTAAAATTAGAGTTTACAGATCATTTTTCAATGCCTAAAGTCCTTTAGTAACATGTGAAAGGCTATCTTTACTCTCTATTTTAAAAATAATAATCTCCTTTTGCAAATAACTACATTTCTTAATTACTTTTCTTTTCTTTTTTCTTTTTTTTTTTTTTTTTTTTTTGAGGCAGGGTTTCTCTGCGTAGCCCTGGCTTGGTTGTCCTGGAACTCACTCTGTAGACCAGGCTGGCCTCGAACTCAGAAATCCACCTGCCTCTGCCTCCCAAGTGCTGGGATTAAAGGCGTGCGCCACCACTGCCCGGCTCTTAATTACTTTTCTATTGCTGTGAAAAGAGACACTATGACCAAGGCAACTTACAGAAGAGTTTATTGGAGCACTGCTTACAGTTGAGGCAGGGTAGGGTGGAGGAGTAGGGAGGCGGGGAGTGGAAGAGAGGAATAACTGGGAGGGGCCACACATCCCCAAGCACTTCCAAATCATTGTACAAACTACAGACTCTGCATTCAGACAAGTGGGCTTATGGGCTTATTCTTACTCAAACTGCCACACTGCACCACAGTGCCCAGTTTCCTATTGAAATTGCTATGGTTTTCAGATATACTGTCAAGTTTTTATTTATGCATTGTTTTCAACATCTGATCTTTGAGGCAATTTAAGGTTTTTTAATTTCTTATTGTAAATGTAATTTATATTTATATTATAAATTCTGGGGCGATAGATAAAAGGAGATTGTGCCTGGGATTCCATCAACCCACTCTAATTACTATGTTTTTATATTGGGGGGGGTCTTTTCTGAGCAAATGCATTTCAGTTTTAGTCCTATTCTGCATCTACAGGATTTGTTTTCTTAAGGTGGGAAAAGGCATATGATATAATACTTAATTTTTTTTTAACTTTCAGATGGAATTTCAAGCACAAATACTATTTTAATCACTGGTAGTTACATAAATAATACTGCCCTTTGCCTATGATGAATATTCTGTAATGAACATGTAAAATAATCTTGCAAGGACATTGTAAAGATAAAATAAGAAAAGATAAATACAGCTTAGGGTTATAAAACCATAAAGAGCCTAATTCTTTTTAATAAATTGTTAAAGATCTATTCTATTTTTAATGTGTGTGTGTGTGTGTGTGTGTGTGTGTGTGCGCGCGCGCGCACGCATGCACACTACTGAGTGCAGCTGTGGGACAGAGGCCAGAGTTTCAGATCCTCCTGGAGCTGGAGTTAGAGGTCACCTGACATGGGTGCTGGAACTGTCCTCAGCAAGAGTGGTACAAGCTCTTAACCACTGAGTCATCTCTGTAGCCCTTAGAAAAATTACTTCTGAGCCATCTGTCTAGTCCCTGGAATAATTCTTCTGTAATGAATGAAGGTACCATTAAACTTAACTCTAAGTCATTGAGCAGTTTAGAACCTTGCCAGGACTATCACATCGCCTTTGAGCTTGTTAGAAATGCAAACTGTCAGACCCTACTCCAGATATGATTCATAGACATTTAGCAAGTTTGGGAGTAAGCTCAAAGTAGTGTTTTTAAAAATTTTGCTACCTACTTGAATGGCCTGGAAAAACTAAACAAGAAAAATAGAATCCTAAGAGGACTCCATATATACCAATCACCAATTATACAAAAAAACCACATCAAGTCATTTTAGCAATATACTAGAAAACACAGCCAAGGTGCTGGGAGATAGCTCAGTTGCTACAGAGCTCTTCTGTAAGCACGAGTGCCAATGCCTAAAACCCAACGTTTAAAATGCTCTGCACGGTGAACATTCAGGTAATCATAGAGCTGGGGAGGCAGAGATCCCTGGGGCTTGCTGACCAGCTAGCCTAACCTTTGTGGAAAGTTCCTTGTCAATGAGGCCCTATCCTCAAAGGTGTCTGAGAAACAACATTCAAGATTGTTTTCTGGTCTCAACACCCACACTACACCTCTATACACACCCACGTGAGTATGCGCAGAGACAAAAGAAAAGAAAAGAAAAGAAAAGAAAAGAAAAGAAAAGAAAAGAAAAGAAAAGAAAAGAAAAGAAAAGAAAAGAAAAAAAAGAAAGAAGGAAGGAAGGAAAGAAAGAGCAGAATATAAAGTTATACTATAGTGTATCTTTGGGGCTAGAAAGAAGAAATTCATTCATATTTTTCACAGATTTATTTTCTCACATCAAGATACCTTAAAATCAATCACTTCACCAAGAACCAAAGTTCTAGGAAATACTAAAAGCATACCAGTCCCCAACCCAATGCCCTTTTTCTTCAGCAGCTATATTTAGAAATAACTCTTAGACCTAGTATCTACTGAAGACTTAGTAAGAAGCTTCAATAAAATATAATGTCAAGTCAGTTGTTTTATTTACTCAAGGTAAACAGTTAAAAGAAAACTATTAGTGGGAGAGAGACTAGTCTATTGGATCAAAATTTCACCTCATTTCATTCTCTAAGTCAACAATCATAAGGTTCTAATAGTGAGTAAAACAAAATTTATTCTGACAAGAAATTTTTTTTATAATACTAAATGTTGAGCCTAGACATGCAGGCAGGACTGACAACACTATCATTAACTACATCCTCCTTTCCTTTTCTTTTCTTTTCTTTTCTTTTCTTTTCTTTTCTTTTCTTTTCTTTCTTTCTCTTTCTTTCTTTCTTTCTTTCATTTATTCACTCATTCATTCATTTCTCTATGTGTAAGCACACACACACCTACACACGCATGTTCATACATGTATGTATATATACACATGTGGAGACAGGCCAGAGGTCAATGGTAGATTATCTTCCTCAATCACTTGCCATCTTATTTTTTGACTGAACCTAGAGTTTATTGATTCGGCTAGTCCAGCTGGCCAATGAGCTCCAAGGGTCTGTCTATATCTGCTTCCTTTCTAGTACTGAGACACAACTATCACCACATCTCACTTTGTGTAGTGAATGTGTAGGGAAATCTGAACTCAAGTCTTCAGACTTTCAGGATAAGTTCTTTACTGGCTGAGATGTCTCCCTAGCCTCCAAAAAGTCAGTTTTAGTATTAGTGATGTAATACAGGAAAGAATACAACAAGCTCAGCTTTCTTGGTCTACATGAACTGTGAGATATCAAATATTGTTTTAAGCTGTTAATGTTGGTGTAACTTGCCATGCCACTGATAAACAACACATGTTTTAAAATATTTCGCTTTAGTGACAGGGTCTCAATAAGCAGCTTGGGCTGCCTCTGAACTCATGACTGGAACTTTCCTTCCCTGAGCCTCAGCATTCTGAGTGCAGGGTTGCTGGAGAACACTACTATGCAGGCTAAAGATTTCATTTGAAGATCATCCATAGACTATTCTTAAGGGTTTCCCCCCTCTTTGTTTGGCAGTGCTGGGAAATTTTTAAATCTTAAAAAAAGAAACAACAACAAAAAAACCAAAACCCTTTATCTATGGCATCTGTAATGATTTGAATAATAAATGTCCCCCATAGTCCTGGGTATCTGACTATTTGGTCCCCAGTTTGTGGTGCTATTTGGCTGGGTTTAAGAGGTCTTACTAGAGCAAGTAAGGAATTGAGCCATTTTTAGTTTGTTCTCTCTGCTTATGGTTCAAATGGAGCTTCTGTTGTTTGCTGCCATATCTCCCAACTATAATGGACTCTTATTCCTCTGGAACCACAAGCCCAAATAAACTCTTTTATAAGTTGTTATGAGCATGGTGTTTTATCATAGCAATATAAAAATAACTAATCCTTACATTATCCTTATCCTTGCATTAGAATTATTATATTTAGAAGCACTTCTGCTTACATTATTTCAACTGAATCTTATGTACAACTGTCCATGTTCTGTGTAAAAGCTGATATAATTTAGACTTACACCCTCTATTTAAGGATTTTATAGTTTAATTGAATATAACTTTTATACTGAAATTTGTAAAAAGTTGTTCTCATATATCTGGCTATTTATTTTATTATTTATATTCCCTCCCTCTTAAAGTTTCCTCCCAAAGAATAAAGATGTGAGAAAAATTTTTAGAAGTTGTGCACACGCGTGCGCGCGCGCGCGCACACACACACACACACACACACACACACACACACACACACACACACACAGGAGGAAACATGAAAGCAGGAATAGGAGCTGGGAAGTAGAGGGACATACAGGTTGAATAGGTCTGGGAATGGGAATAAGAAAAGTAATGAGAGAAGGGAATATGAACACAAAGCACTGCATATGAAGAAATGTCAAAAATAAAAGTAAAGAAAATGCGAACAGCATACTGGGATGTTGTAGAGTCTCCTCAAATATTCAGACTCCTGAAAAACAGCAGTCTAGAGGACTATCATAAAGGAAGGAATAGCATAAAACCAAAGAGCAAATGAGAGTAATTTAAAGACAATATTTAAGTAATTGCCTCACTATTCATATCACGTCTATTTTAAGCTGGTCTTTTAAAATTATTCACCTCAAATATTTACTGAGAAACTACTAAGTTCTAGAACGAATACTTGATGATGATTGAGATGAGAAGAAACAGCCTTCCCTGAACTCTTTCCTGCTCCCTGAAGGATTCCTAGGCTGGGAGAAGAAGGTAACTAAGCAATAACATAATAGACAGTATAATGAAGAGAAGAGAGAAAGAAGGGAAGAAAAGGATGAAAAAGAGAATGACAAGTCCTATTTTAAAAAGATAAGGAAGGCACTAAAAAAACATGCAATCTTGGAATTTAAAGGAACTAGTTCAAATTTGTTACGTTTCCTGCCAAACAGGAAAATCAATATTCCAAAGCAAAGTGGGGGGAAAATCATGCTAAGATACAAATAAAATTCATATAGATTCTTGTGTCAAAAGACTTACAGGTAGGGCTAATCTATGTTTTAGAACTTAGATCACAAACAAATAAAACAAGATATACACAATTAGTAAGTACTATATGGCTGATGCTGTGCTAGGTACTAATATTAAAGCAGAAACATAATATTCCTGGCCTCAGGAAACCTAATAGTCGTACAGAACTAAGAAGCGTGCACCATTCATTGTTAATTACAGTGACTCTGAAATGCTTGTGAAACTTCTTTCTCTTATCACTTGTGAGAGTCACATTCTTTGTAATCATTAGTTTCCGATGTGCAGAGATAATCCTAAATCTATAACTCAGAATTGTAATGAAACTTGATAAAATTAACATTATTGCTATGACTATTATCCTTTTTGTAGCTCTAAAGCATTTATTACAAGGCCTGGTACTCATAGACTAATTTATCATACATTTACTTAATTTTTTTCAAAACACAAAGCTAATTTATTGTACACGCATGTTTTTGCTTACATGTTTATCTGTATACCATGTGCGCCTGGTTCCAGAAGGGGTCTGAAAGAGGGTGTTGGTTCTTTTTAAAACTGGAGTTACAGCCACCATGTGGGTACTGAGACATGAACCTTTCTGTCCTCTGATTCATCTCTCCAGGCCCTAATAATAATGGTTACTTAATTTGGAAAGGAGAGTTTTGCAAGGTCATGCCTAGAGCTGACATTTAGTAGTTTTCTTCTGCAAAGCTGATATTGGTGAAGGTGTATCAAGAAGACAAGTTCTTTGAGCAAAGACTTTTTAATGAATATATTTTTCAAATACACTGGAGAATCATGCAATGCTGCCTGCACTGGATGCAATCCTGGGCCACAAGTCTGCACTCTCCTTTGCAACTGGACCTGTGATAGCAGAACCTTTCCTCTCGCCTTTATTGTTTACTATGACCCTGCATTATCTTTGAAATAAAGAAACACCCCATCTTTTCTTCAATATGACACTCGTTGTTGCATTACCACTGCTGGATAGGCCTTTCTTCTTAGTCCTGGTTTGCCTTTCTTAACTGTGGCCATCACCATGTCAGCCACACCAGCAGCAGGAAGTCTGTTCAGCCGGCCCTTGATTCCCTTCACAGAGGCGATATACAAGCTTTTGGCTCCTGTGTTGTCAGCACAGTTGATCACAGCTCCTACTGGAAGACCCAGGGAAATCTGGAATTTTGCTCTGGAGGACCCACCACATCCTCACTTCGACATCTTGAGTGCCCAGAAAGAGTCAGAAAGCCATTTATTTAAATTTTTTGGTTTGAACTTCTTTGCTTCAGTGATTCTGGCTGCTGTACAAGGAGATCCTCCATTGTCTGAGTGCTTTAAGAACCTGAGTTGTCATTGAGCATTTTTAATCTTTTCTTTATTGGCAATAGGGCTTAAAACTAACATTGATGTTCCTCCTGTTTTGACATTTGGGGTTCAGACTCCCTATTGAAGGCAGACTTTGAACACTTGCTTTACTTGAGGCTCCACATACTTCATGGCTTGTAGAACAGTAGAGCCTTCACACTCCTTAGCAGCGATGGTCAGTCTGAGTGTTCCCACTGTACTGGCCACAGCTGCACTCCCCAGCCAGTCCCTGTGCACTCCTTCTAGCCTAAGCCAACCACTACCAGGTGCCTGTGTCTATCTTATCAATAGGTTGAGCCAGCACGTACCACCATCATTATTAAAACGGAAGTAAGAGTTTTAGTAGATACATTTTCTATTTTCTATACCATAAAGAAACAGAAAGACTTTGGTTTAGGTCATTATGTATTCTATAAACAAAATTCAAGTATTACTAATATAATTATCATCTTAGGCATGAAGTACCCCTACTCTATCATATTATTTAAAAAAGAAGAGAGTACTAAAACAAGTTCTAATCCATACACCTAATAATACAATCTAAGATAATCTTATTTTGAATACTTGCAGGTTTCTCAACTCCACATATATGTGTGCTTTAAAAGTACTATTTGTAAATGGGGCTGGAGAGTTTGGCTTGGGGTTAAGAAAATTTAAGACTTTTACAGAGGACCTGAGTTCCCAATACCCAAATGGTAGCTCATAAGCATCAGTAACTCCAGTTCCAGAGGAGGATCTGACAACATCTTTTTACCTGAGGGTACCAGACACACATGTGGTACCCTCATACACATATCCAGGCAAAACATTCCTAAATACAAAATAAAAAATAAATATACTTTAAAAAAGAAGTAATATTCAGTAACAGAGGAAAGGCTTAATTATTTCACTTTGGGCCTAGATATAAAAATGATAGCTAAGAAGGTAATTTAGAGTAGAGGAGGTATTTCGAATGATACGAAGAATGGAAAATGTAGCTGTTAATGAAAAATAAAGAAGGAAAAACAGTTTGCCTGAAATGATTAAGTGTGTAATTACAGAAGGATGATTGATGTTTAAAATTGGAAAAAAAAAATCAGGGGAGCCTCTATTACAAGATTTAGAAACAACGCTTTGGAGGTAGTCCATTATCAATTATTTTAAACCTACTTAAAATTTATTTTTTTAAAAATTGCTTTGATTTATTTACCATCATTATTAAGATTTTTTTGGTATGTGTATTACGTGCTGGCAGGCATATACATATCATGGCAAGCATGTGGAGGTCAGGGGACAACTGTTGGGAGTTTGTTCTCTTCTACCTCTAAATGGTTCCAGGTCACCAGGCTCACTCAGAAAACTCAGTCATACGCTTTGCCAGCTTGTTAGCTCCCTAAAACTTCATTTTTATAGGACCATTACTTCCAAAGTTTTAGGAATTTCTTTTAGCTCAATTTTCTTCTACGAAATCCTATCATTCAACTGTTCAACAAACCAAATTCAATAATAAGATTCCCAAAGATAGATATGGTAAAGTATAAAATTTTCATCAAGATTCAATTAAAAACCCCACAATTATTAATCTTATATTTAAGACAATTATATTACACTTTTGTGCAAGAGAGATTAAAAGTATACAGAAATGTTCAACACAGAGAAAACAACTAGAGCTAACCTCTTTTAGCTTTTAGCTATTCCTTTCTTCATTTCCTAAAACTATAAAAGGGATCTCCTAGAACTTCTTTTAACAGCTATTTGGTTGCAAATCTTGACTCTGAGTTTCAAATATCCACTTCTCAAAGAGAAGATTAAGAACACTTGAAATCATGACTAATTCAACAGCATTAAAAAAATGGGCAAATCCTGTATCTGATGTTTCAAATACAATGATGTGAACGTTTTCTAAATAAAATCAAACTTCAACTTTAAACTCTGCATTCAATTTTACTTAACGTGACTTGAGAATCCAAACAGTATTACATTTAATATAACAACTTTGGCATTAGCTCCTTAAAGGTCATGGAGAAGTAGTAACTGTATATCAACTACAAGTTCCAGGATGCCAGCCCTTGTCTGCTTGCCCCCCTTGGGGTAGTAGCAAGGCCTGTTGCTCACCTGACTGGACTGGAGGGAGAGAAGTTTAGCTGTGCAATCCGGGATGAGCATGCAGGCACAAAAGTACACATACCTGGAAACAGCTACAGAGAACTGGTTCAGCATGAGGTGAGAGAAAGGGTATTTATGCACCGGGGAGGTAGCCAGGGTCTGTGGGGCAAGGTTTGTGTGGCAGTGTACCATTGGCCAGGACTTCATCTGCATACTCAGAGGCTTTAGGGTAGGGGTTGTGGGGAGTGCTTTATAAGATCAAACAAGGGGTGAAGCCTGCTGACCCGCAGGGTAATAAGTTCTCACTAGGGTTGATGGTGGGGCAGTTGGCTTCATGGTGCCAGGTTGGGAAGGGGGGGAGGGAGCCAATGCCTGTAGTCCTCATTTGACGTATTGGGAGTTGAAGCTCTCCTTGACCCTTCCTCTGTAACTCTGGGCCATTGCTGCCCCATGCTAGGATAGATTATAGAATCTGGAAAAAAAAAATTAGCTTTAAATTTTCCTCTTTTCAAGATGTACCTTTAGCAAATTACTAATATCCTAAGCTATTTTTTTTTTTTACCAATAAAGGCAGGAGTTACCCCACTGATCTGTCTATATTGCAAGTCTAAAAGGTCAGTGATAGAGTAACAATATCGTTGAGATGGAAACAACAACTTGCTCATAGACTTTAAGTAAGGATTTTTTATCTTATTTAATCCTTAATCAACAGAATATAGTATAGACTAGCTAGAGTTTTACTCTTTATTTCCCTAACTGCAAGTCAGTTAGACATCTTTTTTGTATGTGTATGTCATTTAGTTACTTATCTATTCCTGCAGTAAACACTTGAGGTGGCTTATTAAAGGCAACAAACGTTGCTTTTAAATACTAGAGTCCTGAGGTATTCAGATAGCAGTGAACGAACATGTTCATAACCGAGTGGGTATAACTCCTTCCCCACACCAGCTAACCTTACTTCATATGTGCGTAAGTTTGTTCAGGTCATGAAGGAGTAGGACGGGGCAAACAAGAAAACTGTCTCATAACTACTGCTGGCAGGCAAAGAAGACAACACATCTCCCTGTGCTCACTGATGGGAGATGTCCTACTGTAATGATGGCGCTTGCCCTACAACAGATAACAACCCAAAACCAAACCACAGCTGCATGTTTTGTAAAAACTGTTTTGACACTATAATTTCTACAAATATAAAAGACATCCCTAAGAAGACATACTTAGGTCAAAGTGATAAAACTAAGTCCAAAATAAATTCTCAGATATATGTTCAACCGGATCCTTAGGATTTTTAGAAGATGACTCCACCGTAAGTCATGCCCCAGCCCTGACTACCTTTTACTAACTTTAAAAAATTCAATTGCATTTTTATTTATTTATTTTTTTGCTTACGTTTGAACTTATGCGTGCCATAACATACATCTGTGGACCAGAAAAACCTTACAGGAGTTGGTTCTCTCTTTCCACTATGTGGGTCTCAGGGATCAAACTCAGATTATTTGGCTCTCTTTTACCAACTTTACCCAACCAGGCTCTCTTGCTAGCCTGGCATTTATTTATTTTTATTATGTTTTTATGAAATAAGGTCTCACAATGGGTCAGTATAGCCTAAAACGATTCCCAAGTATCAGGATTAAATATATACACTACCATGCCTGGCTTCAAAATATTTTTGACAAGAGTGGCAAAGTTGTCTTTCATCCAATAGCTATAAAGAATCTTTTTACAAATAATGACAGGCATCCACAGGACATATAGAAAGGTGAAGTTCGGTCTAACTCACATTATATGGAAAGAGAGAGAGAGAGAGAGAGAGAGAGAGAGAGAGAGAGAGAGAGAGAGAATGAGAATATGAATATGATTAAAACAAAATGAGTCAGAGACTTAAACCTAAGAGCCAGAACAGGAGTGGTAATTCTTCTTCGTGGTCTAGGATTACCAAAGCTTTTTTAGGCACGGCATCCAAATCCCAAGCAAAGAGGGCTAATAACAGAGATCAATAGAATGTGAGACGTACTTCCCAGATGCGAGGACACTTACCCAGAAGAGGCAGAGTCAGGTAACCAGGCGAAGGCTGGTAGGTACAGGCACTTGTGCCCAAGCCTGATGACTCAAGTTCAATCTCTGTAATCCACGTGGTGATGGAGAGAGAGGATCAACTTTTGCAAGCTGTTTTCCACATGTGTGCTGTGGCACCCCCTCCCCTGCCACACACACAAAATGACTAAATGTAAAAATATTTTTTAAAAAATAAGTACTAGCAAAAGTATAAGCAAATTAAAATCCAACAAAAATGTTGAATGGTACAACTATACTGGAAGACAGTCTGATAGTTTCTCAAAGAGCTGAACATTGCTAATGTGTAACTAAAACTTCCACTTTTATATATGTACCCAGGAAAACTGAGGTGTACATATATACATCTATTCATAAATGTGCACATACATTTTATATCAACATTATATAAATTATCCAGAAAGCAAAAATGACTCAAAAGCATTTTTGTCTAAGTATAGAGATTTACAATCTCTAGTAAAATGTGGCATATCCATACTGTACAATACTATTCAGCTTTAAAAAAGGAATGCAATCTTGAGGCTGGGGATATGGCTTGGTGGGAAGAGTACTTGCTGAGCAAGCATGAACTCAAGTTCAAATCCCTAGCGGTCATGTGAAAATCTGGGTACAACTGGCCACAATTATATAACCTGTAACTTAAGTTCTGTTGGGGTAAAAACAGGAGGACTGATGACTGCCAGACAGCAGTCAGAGATGATGTCTCAAGAGAGTAAGTCAGAGTGATAGAGCAGGAAACTCAATATTCTTCTCTGGCCTATACATGCGTGTATGGGTATAGGCACCCACACCCACACTCATGTGCATAAGTACATGCACACAGACATGCAAATAAAAAATAAGAAAGGAATGTAGTCCTGACATATTCTCTAATATGGATGACAAAATGAAAAAAGCTTCCAAACTATAAGTAATAGAAGTAGACTGGAGGCTGCCGAGGCTTGGGACAAGAGGAAATCAGGATGACTGCTAACAGGTGTGAAACTTCTTGGCTCCTGATGGGTGCCCCTCTTGTGAATACATTCATCTCCCTTTATCTGTGGTTTCATTTCCCTCAGTTTTGATTACATGTAGTCAGTTGCAATCTGAAATGATTAACTGGCTCATTGTACAAATAACTCATACATTTTAAATGCTGTGTTATTACTCTAAGCATACCATTCTGATCTGTCTCCCTGTCCCATGAGGAAGAGAAACCTTTCTTTTACCCCATGTATCTATATGGTATATACCACATTCTAAATGACATTAATTACTTGGAAGCTGTCTTGCTTACCAGATCAACTGTGAGTTAACTCAGTGTTTGTGTTCAAATTTACAATATGTTTCTAACAATGGCTCCAAACCACAAAACTAAAGATATTAGCAATTCAAGTACACAGAAGAGACACTACATTAATGCTTCCTTTAAGAAACAGCTCTTTGACAGGTGTTGTCGCACTTATCTGTAATTCTAGCACTCAGAAAGCAGAGGTGGGCAGATTTCTGTGAGTTTGAGGCCAGCCTGATTGACTCAAAACTAACTAACTAACTAACTAACTAACTAACTAACTAACTAACTAAAATCACAAAATGAGAGAGAGATCTTTATCATCACAAGAGTCAACAGTGAGATAGAATATTATTTTGAAAGAGATATTTACATAACTTTTATTATAGTTTGTTATAAATGCTCTGTTTATCTGTTAATAGCCTACTGTACGTCATTTACAAATAAGGCATTACAATAGGCATGTACACGTAGGAGAAAACAGCACCTATTAAGTTGAGCACTATCTATGGTTTTAGACTGAGGTTCTTGAAACACATCCTTCATGGGTACTAAAAACCACTGAATTTGTATACTTTACAAAAATGAATTTTACAGTTTTAAGAATATTAGATATAGTCCAGATGAGCTATATTAGTTAGAAACAAAAAAACAAGCAAACAAAACACTTGCTAGGAGCCTGATTCAGACAAAATACTTTTACCAAGAACCACAACAGCCCCTGCACACTAATTTTAATATATCTTACTTTGTATGATTTATTTTTAAAAACTGTGACAGGCTGGGGATGGCTCAGTTCATAAAGTGCTGTGTAAGCATGAGGAACTGAGTTCAACTCCTAGAGTCCATGTGAACCCAGCTGTGGTAATTGTTGCACTGGAGCCCAAAACTGAGATAGAGAGGCAGAAAGGGTGGATCTCAGAGGCTCTGCTGGCTAGCCAGCCTAGCCAAAATGGGTGTGTGTGTCTAGGTTTAGTGAGCGACACTGACTTGAGACTCTGCCTCAAAAACTAAAGTGAAGAGAAAATAGAAGAAGCTATCCAAAGACAATCTCTTGCTTTCTCATGTGCACACACAGGTGAACAAACATGAATACATATTTATACACCACTGACAACCCAAAAGTGAGAAGCCAACGCTTATGTAACTAGTTAACTTATACAACTAGAAAACAAAAAGATCACACAAATTGGGAAAGAGGGAAAATGAGAAAGTATTTTAATCTTGATGTGTGACTGTGATATGCCACCTTCTCTAGTTAAACAAAAACAATCAAACAAAAAACCTATAAAGTCATAATAAAAGGAAGGACTTGGATAGATGGGAAAATCATGATGTAAATGTTTTAATTAAAAATTGTAAGCCACAAATTTACAAAATGAATTATCAAGTATAGTGGACACAGTTATCCATTTTTGAGATTACTGAAAGGCAGATATATATATAATATATAAAACGGCTAAGCTGTGTTGCAAAAGAGTATTTACCCAATACTGGAGTAATTTAAGTTCATTTAATTACTTTTGTTTTATTCTGTCTTGTTTTAAGACAAAGTCCCAATATGTATCTTCAGTTGGCCTATACCTTATTTTACTGACTAGGATGGCCTTAAACTCTCAGATTCCCCTGCCTCTGCCCCCAGAGTACCAGGATTAAGGACACATGGTACTATGTATGCCTGGAGGATTTAATCCATTCTCATCAAATAGTTTCCTTTCTAATAATCTATTAAAGTGTCACAAATTAGCACATTTCTTTGGAAAACATATGCACCAATGTTTAAGCTGACAACTGATCAAAAGGACAAATATTTGCTAAGGAATTAGTCTAAGAATGTATACAGCATGCTTCTATGCAGCCAGAGTACTTTATATCTAATAGGTGAAAAACACTTGAGTATTTTAGAATATTCTTTTAAAATATATGATACTCTTAGGAACACATGAGTTCCACTTTTTAAAAATCTATTTTGCACACACCTGTTTTGATGGTCTGTTGCATTCCCCTCCCCCACAGGTTCCCCTCAATTGCACTTAAAGTACTTGCTACCTTAACTCCTCCCTCAATTCGATGGCCTAAGAATAGCAAGCATTCTCTTTATTTTTCAAAAATAAATACATCTTTCCCTTCTATCACTAGCTGTTCACATGATTCCTTACCCTTCTACACTTCTCAGGTGAGTTTTTGTTGTTGTTTTTAAAATAAAATAAAAAAGGCGCCCTGTGGGGCTGGAGAGATAGCTCAGTTGTTATGAAAGAGCACTTGCTATTCTTGCAGAGTTCTGTGTTCAGTTCCCAGCACCTTGTATCCGGAGGCTCACAACAGTTCCAGGGGATCTGACTCTCTTTTGGCCTCTGCAGTTGTGTGTGTGTGTGTGTGTGTGTGTGTGTGTGTTACATATTCTGACAAGCAGGGACTCACATATACGCATAAATAAATACGAATTTTTAAAAAATTAAAGGAGTGTGTTAAAAATCAACTGGTCAATTATTTCTGATAAATCAGTTTAGTTGCTTTATAATTATTTCTATATTTAACACTTTTGAAAATCTACTGGCATTTTAATTATAATTATAAAGAGAATCCCCTTGTGGTAGTTTGAATAAGAATGGCCTCTATGGGCTCACATATTTGAATGCTTAGTTATCAAGGAGTAGCACTATTTGAGGAAGGATTAGGAGGTGTGGCCTTCCAGGAGGAAGTGTCCTTGAAGGGATGGGTGTGTGCTTGGGAGGGGTGTGTTGAGGATTCAAAAGCCAAGCTAGCCCCCCTCTCTCTCCCTCCCTCCCCCCACCCCCACCTACGGATCAAGAGATAGCTCTCAGCTACTGCACCTGCCTGCTGCCGTGCTCCCCGCCATGATGATATGGACTAAGCCTCAGAAACTGTATCCAAGCCCCCAGTTAAATGCATTCTTTCATAAGAGTTGCCTTGGTCACAGTGTCTCTTCACAACAATAGAACAGTGATTAAGACACCCCTTATGAACTAAGTAACAGTTCTCATTAGAATGTCATTATGTATAATTTAGTAAAAAGGAAGGGCCAGTTTTGAAATTATGCTAGGTAGACAAATATACCAAGGATGCCTAAAAGTATGTTACTTTGCTAAGTGCATGGTAATAGAGTCAATATATTAGGAAATTAAGCATTATAAAAATATAGTGCCATTATCCTTTTGTAATTTAAACCGAACTAGATTGCACACACACACACACCCTAACATAACACTTTTAACATATGAAGACTGGAATGATTTTCCAGAAGGCTTTCAAAATAATTTTCAAAGAAACATTTGTACCCATATTTGGCCAAGCCATTAAAGTTTTCAAAATCCCTTCAAAATGTGTAAAGTAATGTACCCTTTGATAAACTATAGTTTTTATTCAGACAGCCAAAACTGATTGAACTTGTATCTCAAACTCCAATGTCCACGTGTATGAAACTTGGAAATTAAGAAGACTTTAAATGCCTTTCTTCTCCATTACCCAATGTGCCTACATATACTCACTGAATGCCTTAATACTTCCACATTCTCAGGACCTTAACTGAACACCTCATTAACTCTTACGGGCCTCCATGACATCCTACTCACTGCTAACCACGATTTAAAGAGTAAAAACTATAATTGGTGACTAAATAATTTCCCAATCCCCTGTTACCTTTAATGCAAAATATACTATTCATAGCAATGTATGTGTACATGTGGTGTATGCAGAGCACTTCACCCATACATACACATATGGAAGGCTCGGTTCCTTTATCATGATCCACCTTAGTTGTTTTTTTTTTTTTGATTTTTCAAGACAGGGTTTCTCTGTATAATCCTGGCTGTCCTGGAACTTACTCTGTAGACCAGGCTGGCCTCGAACTCAGAAATCCACCTGCCCTCTGCCTCCCAAGTGCTGGGATTAAAGGCGTATGGCACCAATGCCCGGCTTTTTTTTTTTTTCTTTTCCTTCCACCTTAGTTTTTAAGGCAGGGTTTCTCAAATACCTGGAGCTTGTTGATTCAGCTAAACTGGTTGGTCAGTGAACTTCCAGATCAGGATCCACCTGTTTCTGTCCTGTCGGTGATGAGGTAATAAGCACATTCCACTGCTGTTAGCTTTAAAGTATACGTTGGATGTGGACTTAGGTCCTCATGCTAGCACAGCAAGAACTTTACTCGTGAGTTATCCCTCTGGCCCCAGGTATACATATTTCCACGATCTGCGTCTTGCCCTTTCTGTGGTTAAATCTTTTTGGCACCACTTTTAAGCCTATGCCATCCACAGTTTCCAAAATCCAACAATTGCTTCAGGCTCACAAGTCTGACAAAAGCCTATGGTTTACATACCATCTCTCCTAGAAAGGCTTTCCTGGCTTTTTACTACCACACTCAATGTAAATTAGGTTAACACTCTCCTCTCGACTCCATACTCTCTCTGTTCCCCTTGATCACAACGCTCCAGCACCTACAAAATGATTCTTTATGGTAAGGTCTTGACAGGTAGATAGGCAGGCCGAAGGCTTTTATTTCGCCATTTCCAATGCCTGTTGTAGGGAATGGTTCTGATGCTCTGATTAGGAATCTGCATGTGAACAGTGAATGTTCTGATCCCCAACTGGTTCTTGAGTGATCAATAAAGATGCTAGCGGCCAATGGCTGGGCGGAAGAGGCAGGTCTTCCAGGTTCCCATAGGCAGGCTAGTAGATGCAGGAGGGGAAAGAGGATTCGCCATGCTTCGCAGGGAGAGAGAGCCACCAGTCATGTGATCTTGGGTAGAGTGGCCATTGGCTGCTTCCCTGACTGGCCTGGGGTAGCAAATGGGAGATTAGAAAGGCAACTAAGCTGAGGGCAGATTTAGGGTGCTGAGCAAGGAGAAGGTAACTGGACAACTAAGTTGAGGGCAGATTTAGAGGTGTTGAGCTGGGAGTGAAGATATGGACATGTTAGCCACAGGAGCCTAAGATGTGCCCAGCCATTGAGCTAAGAAGCATATTAAAAATAAGTTAGTGTGTGTGTGTGTGTGTGTGTGTGTGTGTGTGTGTGTGTGTGTGTGTGTTTGTGCGCGCGCGTGTGTCATCCACAGATCTGGGGTGACTCCTGGGTGGTGGCTAGTAGCACGGTCCTCAGGGAGCTTACAGTAGGATAGTAGAAGCTACTCGTTACAGCTTATTGATTCTGAGTTGAAACATAACACAATGTTTGATGATTAGAAGAATGGAAACTAGATCAAAGTCATGTACATGCCACACTAAACATTTTGTATTTCAAAAATTAAGACTAAGTAACATGGGTTGGTAAAATCATCAAGACTGACAACATAAATTAAAGACCTGGGACCCACATACAGAAAGAGAGAATGAATTCCTCCAAGTTGATAACATACACATGCCTTAGCACATGTGTGCCCAAACACATGTATGCATTAAATAAAAATACAATATAAAAATTAAAAACAAAAAACTAAGTAATAGGTCTTACCTAGAAACTGACTTTTGTGTCCACTACATTACAGTTCTGGCTTTCTTTTCTTTATTTTAGGCAGATAAAAGATTGATTATCCCTTTAAAAAAATAAAAAAATATTCTTTAACAATCAGCACTTGTATTTTTTAATCTATGTTTTTCACTTTGTCTTGACTAGTTCATAGACTCTATAAACCTAAGATGGTTTATAAAATAAATAAATTTGGATTAATAACTGGCCTACATGTTCCTTGGATAGTAACTAGATTAGATCTTACACAAATGTCACTGCATATCTCCAAATGATATATATAGTTTGAAAAACCATGATTTTTATCATCAAAAATGTAAATATTGGAAACAGCTACAATACTGGGGGGGGGGGATTTAGATGACCTAGAAATAATCTTAATAGAATCAGGACATTCTACATAAAAAAACAAAATTAATTTTCTTTATGAATCACAATATCAAAGAAAATCAATTATGGCAGGGCAAACTTATTGGAACTACATATTAAGAGCCATAAAAATCTTTGACTTTGTGTTTACTGGATTCTACTCTAATGAATAAAGCCTTGAAAAGGGGGACCCCCCCCCTAAATTGTACTGATAAATATGCTCTGTCTCAACATTTACAAAGAAAAAAATAGAAGCAAATAAAATATTCAATAGTGGAATGAAGCTGGGCAGTGGTGGCGCCCGCCTTTAATCCCAGCATTTGGGAGGCAGAGGCAGGTGGATTTCTGAGTTCGAGGCCAGCCTGGTCTACAGAGTGAGTTCCAGGACAGCCAGGGCTACACAGAGAAACCCTGTCTCAAAAATCCAAAAAAAAAAAAAACCAGTGGAATGAAAACGTATGGCTTGTCTACCAACAAATTAACAGGTAGCACCTGAGATACTATCAACAACATAGACTAGGAAAGTCTCTATAATATGTTCTTAAAACAATATGTATTATATTTATAGTGAACACATAATATAGTTATATGTACTTATATAACTATTGTTATTGAATAATCTATTAGGAAAAATAAAGTCTTAATCTATCAAATTCCACATTTTCTAAAAAGCATAAGGAATTCTCAAATTTCTTCTAAAATGAAAAACAAGGACCTTGATAAATCTTCAACTTTAATATTCTTGAAAAAGTTTAAGCACCAAACTTATGATTTAACCTTATCTAACATACCAGAATTCTATAAGCAGTTCTGGCTTTTAATGAAACTAAAGGGAATGGAGTTGTTAAACTACTATTCTACTAAAAATATGTTCATATCTTTAGATAAAAATATTAGGTTATTTTAAAGCATATAATTACTATAGGCAACAACATAGCTCAACTTCTAGTCAACATATTAGAAATCCAGGCACTGAAGTTCAACCTAGAACAGTCATAAGCTTCTAACTGAGTCATTTTAAATTCCACTTTTGAGACTCCTACATCCAAAGACAGAAGGCTTGTCAATTCACATGGACATACACTAGGAACCACGAGTAACGAGATTAGAGTTAAAGTTCTAAGAAATACTTCCTCTTTCCCCACCAATATCTTCTAATTCCTAATATGCACACACAGATTGTGTAGATCATTCTAGCCTGGAGTCTATCCATTTGTCTTTTAAAAAGCATATTGGAGCAAAATAATGAAAAATGGGCTACAGATCTGAAGAGATTCCAGAAAAGAAATATGACTTGCTAATAAACACTTTAAAGTATTCTACATCATTAACCATTAGAGAAATAGAAGTTAAAACTTACTGTGAGGTTTCTCACCCCAATCAGAATGGCCAGAATCAAGAAATAAATCTGTGAGTAATCAGTATGTAGATAGTGTGACTGAGCCATCTTCTCAGTCCTAAGAACTCTTTAGGCAATTCCAAAGCACTCTGAACAGAGGCATAACCTGCAAGCCCATCTACTGGGGGCCTGGAACAGGAGGGTCTGTGTTCAAGATCAGCCTGAACTATAGCCAGTCAGTCAGTGTGTCTGTTTTTGTCAGAGAGAGAGAGAGAGAGAGAGAGAGAGAAATGGGTGGGGGTGAGGGGTGGGGTGGGGTGTCAGAAAGTTAGAGCAATTGCTCTTTCTGTAGAGGGCCTGAGTCTGGTTCCCAGCACCCATGCCTGATGACTCACAACTCCTATGACTCCAGCTCCTCTTCTGGCCTCTGTGAAAACTGCATGCACATGTACAGATCCACACATATCTGCACGTAAGTAATAATAATAATTTTTTGTTAATGAGAGGGGAAAGACACTGAGAAGTAACAAGAGGATTCCCAAACTCCAAAAAGGAAGCTATTTCAAAACCAAGTTGGGGAGGGGCGTTCAAATGAAATAAGCAGAGGACAGCTTGTATCATTATCTGCCTCCATTTTTTAGTAAACAGCATTGTTTCTCCAACTTTAATCTTTACAGGAAGACCATAAATATTCTCACTATAACATATGCTTTTTTTTTAGTATACATTTATAAATTTTAAACTTAAAATCTAAACTATCAGGTGTGGGGTGTGATACCTACAATCCTAGTACTTGGGAGATGAAGCAGGAAGATTGCTTTAAGTTTGAGGTTGGCATAGGTTAGATACTGAGTCAGCCATAAACAACCCTGTCTCAAAACCAACCAAATAGCTGGGGAGATGGCTCAGGGGTTAAGAGCCAGTGCTGTTCTTACAAAGGACCAGGTTTCAATTTCCAGCACCTACACGGGAGGTCACAACTGTCTGTAACTTCCGTTCCAAGGGATCCCTCTTCTGGATTACACTTGTACCAGGCATAATTATGGTGCAAATGCATGCAAGCACACACAAAATAAATACATAAAATAAAAATATTTTAAAAACAAAAAGTATATTCAATTTTTACTTAATTACTAGGTTATCCCTTAGAGTCTACATGCTAAAGGTTTAAAATACATGATGATAATTATTTTCCCTATATGAGAAAGAGTAATGTCTACTTCACATACTTGGTAAGGCATTTAATCTAATAGCATGTACTAATATAAATAAAAGGCATTAATAATGCCAATTATACTGGATTTGAGGAGGTAATGGACAAGTAAAATATTCAATAATAAAGCTACTGCTAAGCTCTGAGAACAATATCCACACTGTTTAAAGTATTACTTTGATAATACTCTTTCATAAGTAAAACATCAAAGAGTATATTCAACATAACTTCAACATTCAGTCACCAACAAACTATTGCTACACATAAATGACAAGACTGTATCCCAAAAGCTTTCTAAGTGAAAGAAATAAGACATGAAAATGTTTTATACACCATATGATTCCATTTATGATATTCTAGAAAAGGTCAACGCTATAAAAACAAAATCAGACTCTATTGCTAAGGGCTGGGATAGAGTTAGGAAACTGTTTACAAAGAGACACAAGAATACTTCTCAGAATAATGGTAATACTCTGTCCATAGTGGTGATGGATAACAAGGTTTAATGTTTGTCAAAACAGAACTGAGCCAGCCTGGTCTACAGAGTGAGTTCCAGGATAGCCAGGGCTACACAGAGAAACCCTGTCTCGAAAAACCAAAAAAAAAAAAAAAAAAAAAAAAAAACCAGAACTGAATGCAAGAGTGACTTTTATGACATAAATTATTTCAATGAGTCTAATTTAATTTTTTAATCCATCTATCAAATCACAACTTCAGTTGAACACCATTTTTATATGTAGTGACATATTTCTCATCAAAACCTAATCTCCCTTACATATAATAGTTGAGGCTAGCAAAGAAAACTTTAAAACCATGTCAAGATTAAAACAAAATAATGAGATAACTACTTTATTTTAATAAACTCTACTATATTATTCCCAAGTATTTAGTCTAAAGGACCAGAACCAACAGGGGGAAAAATGTTTCTTATACTGCACAGTCCCTACAAATTAAAAAAATTCTGTAATTTTTATTTGATTCATTTTTATATGCAAGTTATATTATGCATGTAGTACTAGGGATGCATGTCAATAAAAAAGCTCTTATCCCAGACACAAGGCCTGCAGCCAAGAAAACAGTAGTTTGAAACTTACTGAACTAACTTCCACTGCTCCTCGTAGACGTATAAACACATCTTTAGGAACTATACCTGGCAAGAACTATAGCTCAGTAGTTTAGTGACTAAAGGAAAAGGAAAGGGAAAGAGAAAAGAAGGGGGATAGAAGGAAAGAAACAGCTCAACTTCAACTAACAACTCAACAACGCTTTACCAAGCGCCCAAAGCAGGATGGACGAACATCATACAGTGAATGGACATAGAAACAAATTATTTTCTCCACAGTTGTTATAAACTGTACCATAAAATATAATAAATAATCAAGGAAATATTCATAAAATGCTTTACCTCTCACAAAAAGCACCCACTGACTTTTTTTGAAAAGTAAAACATGTACAGATAAGTTAGACAAACATTTCCATGGATAATGTCAATGATTTTCTATCACCAATATTTTGAACTTTTCTGTATCTATATTCTACATGCTATGTAAAAATTTCACTCAGGCAGAGAATAAATGTATTAGCAGAATTCAGTAACATATTTATGTCATATATGGCTTTCAGGATAACCTGAGCGAGAGTGTGGGATACTGTATTCCTAGTTGTTTTCTCAAGAAGGAAGGGATAGCTTTTAGGCTTACTATATTTCAACTTTCAGTCTCAAGAGTTGTCTTCTAAAGTATAAGAAGAACCTTGGAGAAAATATCCTTTGCATCATAAAAAAAAGAAAGAAAGAAAGAAAGAAAGAAAGAAAGAAAGAAAGAAAGAAAGAAAGAAAGAACAGAACTACTAGTTATAATGAGCTATGCCTAATGTAACCCATGTCAAATTTCAACTTGGCCATTACCAAGGAAAAACTAAACTCCATATATAGCCTATCTCAGATGATCAATTTCTTTAGCTGAAACTGGCAAATCATAATACCATCAGATAAAAGACATGTAAAAGAATGTTTTAAGTAGCTTCTTTAACTGTAACTCTTTTGGGACTCTAGGAGTCATGTGGTTGCTGTGAAAATTTAGCAACAATAAAAGGTTTCTATACATGTTACAACCAAGAATGAATTCAAAGCCACATGGAGATGACGTCAAGAGGTGTTTCCTACAGTGCTCACCCGTGCTGCTGCACTCCACGTCATTGCAGCCTTGATTCTGAACTCAACACACCTCTTCCACAGTTCCAGAATAATATACTCTATAACCTGCAGTATTTTGAGTACACATTAAAGTTTTCTGTGGTATAGAAACATAATAGTTTGTCCATGGAAAACAAAAACTTCTAATATTTTCATAACACACTCCTCAGTTTGTAAGTATTAAATTAGTTTATCTTTGATTTAAGTCTAACATAATTAGAATGTTAGATTTTAAAAATTACTATTTAAGTTGCTACCTGTTTTGTTAACTAGTCATTGTATGAATTTTGACTTGAGACTAGGAACAAATTTCCAACAACTGACCCTAAACATATTTCTACAATTCTGTACTACATATTTATGTGAATTGGTGTTCTTGGCATGTATGATTATAGAATCCAAATATTGATTAACTCTAACAAAGCTGAAGAGGGCTGTGTGTGGTGATATAGTCCTTTAATACTAGCACTAAGGAGGCAGAGGCAAGAAGATCTATTTGAGTTTGAGGCCAGTCTGGTTTACATAGAGAATTCTAGGCCAACCAGGATGTTACATAGTGAGACCTTGTCTTTAAAACAAAAACAAACAAAACAAAAATTACAAGCCTGAAGATATTACATCTTGTAGTATCAAATATGCAGCCAAGATTTAATCTTTTCTGTAACAAAGAACAAACATATATATCACATTAGCATGCAAATTTGCTTTAGTCTTTAATGAGTGGAAAAATAGTATGTATGCCAAAGAATTGTTTTAAAATAAATCTTGTTTATAATTTATTTTTCATTACTTATTTTTATTATATATGATGAAGGCATTTGTTACATTTATGTCTGTATACCACATGCTTGCCATGCCCACAAAGGCTAAGAGGGTATTGGATCTCCTGGGACTAGAGTTACAGATGACTGTTGGCTGCTTTGTGGGTGCTGGGAATCCAATTCAGGGTCTCTGGAGGAGTAACCAAAGCTCTTAACTTCTGAGACATCTCTCCAGCCCCAATGTTTACATTATCAGTAAATGCTTGATTTACATACCTACACACCCCAGGGCCACATAATAATTTCTTGGGGAAAAAAAAAAATCACGAGTGGAAAAAGTTTAAGAAGCCCTTGCTTTATAATTCTTAAAGGGTTTCCAAGTAGCAATATTGGATAACACAGTGGTATATGTTAGGATTAATTTCAAGGGCATTATTTGTTATGATAATAACAAATACCATAAATACTAACCATAAAGCTTAAGATTTTAATGTAAACCATGCTCTGACTTTTAATACTAATTTAGAAATTGTTAAAGTATCTAGAACAATATGCATTTTTTAAAAGTACTCATCACATATAAACAAGTATGCATTTCACCTGTATAAGACAGCATGATTTTTTGGACTGGAGAAGACAACCTAAATATAACTATCAAAAATGAATCTACTATTTCAAGTTTTGTCATGGCTTTGGATTTTCTCAGTTAAATAAAAATAAATTAGTTTTAATAAATTAATTTCTGCATGCCCCAGGTGTTTCCTTTCTGACAAAAGGCAAAAATAAATACAAGATAACTTTAGAGTTTAATGTATCCATGTTAAATGATATGTTTGACACAAGTTAGATGGCAAAGCCAATTTACCTACACAATAATTTTTAAAAATTTAGTGCATTCAGGGCAAAATTAAACACTGAAATAAAGTCATGAAAATAAAATAGCCCTGAGATTTTTAAGAGCAATTTTACATGTATATATTAAATATATGGTTTATATATTTAAAAATCATTATCCTATTTAAATACAAGTATGCATGATATATAGTAACAAAGTATTGTTTAAGACTATAATCTAGTAATAAGTAAGCTATAGCTTATCAAAACGTAACTCTTCTCTTTGGAGGAGGCTGGGGATATAGCTCAGGGACAAGAGCACATACTGAGGACCATGGGGCTCCTGGGGCCCCTGGATCAGATCCCAAACTCTTATACACACAAATTATTTTAAGGCTCTCTTTACAAACTTTACAAAAAAAAAAAAAATATACTCTACTTTATAGCCAAGCCTATACTTTTCATGAGAAATTCCAGGATAAAATTTCAGACTGGAGAGATGGCTCAATGATTAAGAGCACCAGCTGCTCTTCTACAGAAGCCATGTTTGATTCCCAGCACCCACATAGCAGCCCACAAAAGGCTGTTTTCAGTTTCAGGGAATCCAAAACCTTCTTCTGTGGGACCCAGGAATGCTCAAGATGCACAGATACACATGCAGGCAAAACACCCACACACATTAAAAAAAAAAAATTATAATAAACTCTGAAGAGGCAAGATGGAAGAATGCAAATAGAAGTACTTTGGAATTAGACCTATTTGAGGTGAAATTCTCTTAACACTCACTAGGTTTACTACCCAGAACAAGTTTTTAAACATGATAAGCTTCTGTTCCCACGGCTCCACTGAGTAACTGGACAGGTGCACCATGGAAACCGTGGCCCCCAGTACTGAGTAGTGTGGATACAGTGCCAACACTAACACTTCTCTGCTGCTCACACTCTGCTGTGCGACATGAGCTACTTAGTTAATCACCCTACACGCTTGTTTTACACTATGTCCACCTCAAAGAATTGAGAAAATTAATTGTTAAAGACTCCAGAAGTGTTTCTGGCACAAGAAATCCATTCAGTACTACTACATACTACCAGGTGTGGTGGAGCAAGCCTATGATTCCAGAACTCAGGGGAAAGACCAGCCTGGCCTACAGAGTACATTCTGGGCCTGCCAAGAGTATGCAGTGAGACCATGCCTCCTGTCAAAACACACACACACACACACACACACACACACACACACACACACACACACACACTCAACAACAAAAACCCTGAACAAAACAACCAAGCATTACAAATCAAAAGGTATAACACCTGACTGAAAAAGATTAAATTTTAGTGTTATTCCCATATTTAACTCAAATCCACCTTCTGGAAATAAAAATTCACCATAATGGGTTTTATTTTAAATAGACATTTCAAGGCTGAGTGTGGTGGTGCATGCCTTTATTCCAGCACTGGGGAAGCAGAGGCAGGAGGATCAGCTTGGTCAACACAAGGAATTTCAGGCAGGCCTGCATAGTGAAACACTGTCTTGAAAATGAAAATGAGAAAAAAAAAAAAAAAAGGGTAAAGAGAAAAGGGGGAAGAGGAAATGCTGCTATTTCAAATTCCTGCTGGCCATGGTGATGCACATCTTTAGTCCCAGCATTTAAAGAGAGATCTCTGTTAGTTCCCAGCAAAATAATGAGACCCTACCTAAAACAAAACAAAACAAGACAAAATTCCCACAAAATTATGTAATAGCAACAGCTCTTGAACAAGTAAGTACTCAATCAAGTGCATGACTCTGAAAGGATCAACATTTGACAACTACATCAATGCTGGTATTAAAAAAATTTAGTCACACTAATTTTATATTTATCTTTTATACTACAGTTGGTCATTTACATTTTAAGAATGAAGTAACTCTACAGTTATTTTTTCCTTTCTAAAAATAGATACTATGACAATTGCATCCACATATATATGTATATAAATATTTATATATACACACACATACTTAAGAGAAGTAAAAAATGCAGACCACTTAACAAAATTAAAAAGCTAGTTAAAATTTGATTTCAAAAATAGCATATGTATAGGACATAAATTCCATCTTCCCAGCATGACATACATAATTACTCTGACAATATAGCTTATGAATGTTGTGCCAATTGAGAAATCAAAGGAATGCATTTATTTGACAAAACTAAAAATGCAGAACCTTGAGCTTTTAAAAACAAATGTATGCCAGGCTAATTAATTATTCATGTACTATATAACTATGGTGAATTTTCTACATATTCCTAGCCTCAGTTTCTTTATCTGTAAATTGTGGATAACTGTTTCTACTTCATGTACTTTCTATAATTAAATAATATTATGGGGGACATACTTAACACAATTCCTGGCAAATAATAGGCAATCAAAGTCTTATGGGGAAAATTTTAGTTGGCAATACTCTTATTATTAAATAACCTTTCTAAATACCACTTTGGGCCTTAAAAATGATAATGCAATCTCATAAAACTCAATTCATTAAAATTAACTCCAGACTTCTACAAAAACAAAGTTGCATACACTACAAATATCTAAAAATCACTTTTATTAATTAACTTACTTGGGGAAAATATTCTAATCATACAAAATATCCTTTAAAATCAGAATGATGGCTTTAATTGGACAGAAATGGGTTGTCTGAAGTTGCTGTAACAATCAAGTAGAAACTCTAAGACTCCACTAAAGTCATTTTTAAAAACAAAAAGTAAACAACTCAGAAAATGTTACATATCACAACAAATATAGTCACTTGTAATCCTTAACAGGTACACAGGAAAATAAAGTCAGTAGTTTGAACACACACCAATATATATCAAACTACTAAGTTCTCACCAGAAAAATATAACCGTGGGGGTGGGGGGAGGGCTAACATCTCTTTTAAGATTAAAAAAAAAAAAAAAAGGTAAGGTATAGTATTACCACTAAGAAATACATGGTTTGAAGGGCAAAGTGTAGACATTTCTTAGAAAAACATAATCTGATACAAAGAAAAAGTATTAACTATCAGGAAATCCCTTTAACTCACTATATATATATATATATATATATATATATATATATATATATATATATATATATATATATATCTGAGTGTGAAGTTTTCTATTTAAAAAAACCATCCCAGTTATTTCTCTCATATAAACATAATAATATTTATAAATGGATTCAGACAGATTGAAAATTCTAAAACCATAAAATAATATAAAAGACAATTACTGAAAATAGTGAATTTTAAAATGATCTCTAAAGTTTCGAAGAGCATAAATTTACCATCAAAGAACATTAAAATAAGCATCTTCAAGGTTAAAAACTTATTATAAGGATTCTATAAAAGTAACTAGTCAGTACCTTGATAAACAGAATTAAACTACATTTCTCTCAAAGGAATTTACCCCAGATCTCCCAATAAGACAATATAAAAGTGAAATATTAGTTTAAAAATTTAGAAATACTTTCAAATTATGCTTTTCTTAATAAGCAATAGAGTTAAATTAACACTAAAACACAAAGTTAGTTGTTAATTTTGTTATGTCTTAATCTGAGAAAGTAAAAATAGAATAGGCTATGTCAAAATCTAATACAGACATGTCAGATGTTTTTATGATAGTCTGATGATAGATTAGTATAGATAATTAAATAAGAAATTAATAGGAAGGCTTTAAAGTCCATCTTTTAGTTCAGTAGTCTGGTTGAAATAAAGAAACTTTCACGCATCAATTGGCATAGTTCTGATCATATTTTAAAATTTTAATAACAATCACTATGCAAAACCAAAGTTGTTTACTACAATAGTAAAAATCTTCACTTTTCATCTCTACTGAAAAACCTCAATCTTTTTTTCAAATATACCATTCCTTTTCTTCCTAAATCTTGGCAGCAGTAAAATAATTTCTAGTACAGGTCCAAAGTACATTCAAATATCTTTAGTAAACAGATGGGTGGATGGCTTTAGAAAGCATCCCAATACACTTCTTAAAAATGCTTAAGTTATTAATTATTTAATTTTAATTTTGATTTACTAGAGTCTCATTATTTACATTAAGATTATTTTTCTTTCCAAGTTATACAAGTTATTGGTAACTGCACACTCAAGAAAAACACTAAGCCATAGAGTTAAAGTTAGACACACTAGGGACACATTAGGTATATTAAGACTATTTCTCCAAATACTGTAACTAGAATTATTAAATTACTGGAATGTTTAGTGATTGTATCTCTTCACTGGATTAAAGGGAGGAAGGGCAGCACAAGATTTTCAGTGGTGAATATCTCAACCAATGCAGGTGGCATCCAATAGACTACCCATAATCCTTCATGAAACATAAATTGTTCTCTCCAACTAAATTATCCAAAAAGTTCAAGGACTAAGTTTTCCCTTTTAAAAACAACATATTTAAATTAATCTGAGCCAAACAGAAAGGTCTTCAAATTACTTTAAAGAACTGTTTACACTATCTTATGAAAGTACCACTAACTGAAATTAACTACAAATTACAAAATATGTAGAACCCAGATAATAAAAAGAGAGGAAAGAACTAACTGTAACCTAATTCCAAAGACTTAAGAAAAAAATACATCCATCACATACATTAATATCTACTAGACTGATCCATAAGGCTCCTTGTAACTTATGAAACTGTAAATAAAGTTGCTTCTGTTTATGAAAACTAAGCAAGAAGAACTCTTTACCCATTATCTTTCATGGAAATAAGTTCATCTCTTGACATGCAGTTCAAATAAAAGTTGAAAACACAGCCTTTAAAACACTTTTTTAATGACGCCTTTACCCTCCCCTTTACACGCCCCCGACCTAAACACCAAACTGCTTTCTCAAGACGGTACTTCTTCCTCACTTCGGCATTCCCTTCTGGCATACCCCCTACCCCACCACACCCCCACCGCCGTAGGCCTGAGGCCCCGTAGCAAACAGAGTCTAACAGGAGCAGGCAGCACAAAGACAGGAACGGGAGATTAGTGGGAGGGAAGGAGGCTGGGATTGGGGCTCAGCAGGAGCTTCAGGCTTTTTAAAATTCAAACTGCTCCCCGACCAATACAAATCACGGACACGCTACTGACTACTACACGGATTTATAGCATTAAAAACATGCCTAGTACGTGACAGCTATATTAACTTCACTCTTTTTAACATTTATCCATACGTTTGCAGGAAAGGTGGAGCAATTTTTTGTAAGCAGCATGTTAAACTCAAAAATAACCCAAAGAAAAGTTACTTATTCTACAGTGACAAAAACTTAAGACACAGAATATTTAAAGCAATATTTTAACCACTGCTATTAAAAGAAGGAACTTTATTGAGCAGTGTTGCTTCTTTTTAACAAAAGAGTTTTTCTTCAGCGAATACGAAACAAAGTATCAAACGGGACATTTCTTTTTCTGTGCAATTTGTAAGTCTGAGGACTTTAAAAAAGGTATTTCCGTCTTACACCAACTTCCACTACCAAAGCCGTCAGAAACAAGCTCCCAACATCAACTCACTGGTGAACTAGAACTTAAGATACAGAACTGATATTTTTCCCCAGCATTTACAGATACATTTGACCTATTAAAATGACACCTCGCTCATTACACAGTCAAACATCATGGTACAAACAGCCAATGACAATCCTGGGACTCACGAAGATCTGCCCTGACAAGAAAGGATGCACCTTCTACGTGTGTGAGTGTTTTAAACCTCCCAAAGATTCTAAGTGTAACTTAACTTCTATCCTTTGAAAGAAAATAGGTTTCATTCTTATCTCGGCATAAGCTCAAAACACTTAGAATTCTTTGTATGCTTGCACACGTTTAGGCTAGAAAGTATCAGAGAGTTTTATGTAGTCATTTAAAATTATCCTTACATAACAGATACAAACACAAAGTGTCGGAGTAAACCTGTCAAGTTCTTTATACTTGGTCTTTGAATAAAAAGTCCATGTGCAACACACACTGTCAAACAACATAAAAGCTCCTGGGCGAGGATGTGCAGTGTGCACAACGCTATGGTTTTCTATATTAAATATACATGCGGACGGTTTCATCCTTTTACAAAGAAAACGAGTTTTTATTAACTTTCCAACGTCCAAACAAGTTTTGCAGAGAATTACCACTGTAGCCGTGTCTGAGTATTTACATTTGTTTCACTAACTGAAACTACTTCCTCCCTTCATGGGGTCACTGGGGGAAGAAGGGGGGTTGTTTGTTTCACTGGGACGTTCCCCACTCCCGGACCGGGAAAGTTGTAAATATGGGGACGATCGGGGCACATTTGCTGATAGTTGTATTGTTTCCGCCTCCTCACTAGCTACGGCTCCTCTCCCGGGCGAGGCCTGTCACCGACCAGCAGTCGCTCCGCTCAGCCCGGAGCTCTCCTAATCCCCGAGCTCAAGTAGATTCCGCTGGCCCGCGGCCTGCACTCTCCGCCGGGCCTACGCCTCCCCGGCCGCCCGGCAGGAGCCCGGTCCCCGTCACCGAAGCCGGCCGGGAGAGGGTACAAAAACCGCCGCCACCCAGGGTGGCTGCCGCCGGAGAGGAGCGAACTCTCGACTCGCCCCGTGGAAGAGACCTGGGGCCGCTGAGGAAACGGCGGGGAGGGGAGCGAGGAGGAGAAACGCTGAGGACCTGGCGCCGGCGCCGCCGCCGCCGCCGCCGCCGAAATAAAGAGCAGGAATTTACCTGGGCGAATCGGCGTCTGAATCCGAGCGGAGGCCGAGGCCGCTGTGGCGAGAGACTATAATCCGGGCCGGGAGGGGGGGTGGCTACGGCTCCTCTTCCGTCTCCTCAGTGCAGGGAACATGTAGAGCCGGGGGGAGACCAGCCGAGAAGACAAATCGCTGCTTCTTCTTCCTCCTCCTCCTTCTCCCACATAGAAACACTCACAAACACCCGACCGGGGGCCCGAGCTACCGGGGGGGCATCGCCGCGGGCCCAGGAACCAATCCTCCTGTCGGCGGGGGCGTCCCTCCCTGCGGCTTGGTGGTGTCGGGTGAGTCGGTACCGACGGAGGGAGGGGGGGGAGGGCGGGCGGGGGGAAGGAGCCCTGTGTGTGTGTCTCTCTCTCGTTCCGTCTCTCCCTCTCAGAACAAAATGCCGACCGGAAGTGCAGCTGCAGGAATGACTCCCTCCGCCGGCGCCAAACACTAACAACCACCCCCTCTTCCCTACTCCACTTCCGCCACCGCCGCCGCCGCCGCAGCCGCTGCGGCCGCCGCCGCCACTCGGGCTTGCAGCTCTGCCTCAGCGCGACGGCTCCCGCGGGCCCGGAGGCTCCGCGGCAGCGACAGCGGCAGTGGCAGCGGCGGTTCTTCTCTGTGCTCTTTTCCGGGTCTGGACGGCCGTGGATGCAGCCTGTGGTGCTGCTCCTGCAAGGTGGCGTCTGCGCCGCTGCTCGGGTGGCCGGCTTGATTTTTTTTTTTCCTGGAGGCGACAGCAGCCGGGCGCTGGTCCGGTGCGGTGGCGTGAGCCGGGATCTCCCTCTCTCAGGCGCTCTGGGCCTCATAGGCCCCAGAAGGCGGCGAGCCGAGGCCGCGCTGCTCTCCCTGACTCGCGGGCATCAGCCCCAGGGAAGCCGAGCTCCGGCGGGCCAGCCGGACGTGGATGCCGACGGTGCACCTTTCAAACGGCGTTCCTGCAGCCGTGATGGATGGATCGAACGCCCCTCGTCCTGGGAGCGGCCGGACCCTCTATCTGTTTGTGTTATTTCTGCGAAGAACACAATTCTCGGAGGTGAAGGCTCCCAGCCTGGCTGAGTTGGAATCGTGATCTAGTGGTGGTGCATTAATTTCTGTTAATACTCCGGTGCTGCTGGACTATTTTTTTTTTTTTTTTTTTTTTTTGGAGGTGGTTTTGATGCCTCCCTGGTAGTCGGGATAAGGCCTGTAGGCGACGCTGTGCGAGCGAGGAGCGGGTCGCACTGGTGCTGGGGTTTAGGTGTGGGTGGAGCCCAGACCATCTGGACGCCCCGCACCGGAGCCCGGGGACCGGAGCACTTCAAAACATCGTTTTCCTCTTTATGTTTGAAAACTCAGAGGCTCTGGACAAGGCTGGAGTACAAAATGTGAATACGCATACAGTACGGTGCCAGTTGGTAGTGTCTTACTGTAAAAACGGGAGGGCATTTCATCGCCACACAGTTTCCTCTCTCTCTCTCTCTCTCTCTCTCTCTCTCTCTCTCTCTCTCTCTCTCTCTCTCTCTCTCTCTCTTTGTATAAATTGTAAGGGGGCTAATTCTTCAGGTAAAAAGTTCCAGTAGGTAAGCGGATTTTACTCAGGAGGAACCATGCTGTTGTTTTTTTTTTTTTAAATAAAGTAAGTTGTCAGCGTTAATCGTTTACTTGTATATACGCAGATGTGCTAAAAGTATGGGACAACTCGCCTACAGGTTATTCTTTTGCTTTAGAAGTCACTGGGGGTGAGGTGTTAAAGATTTTGTCATTCCTGCTCTCCTGACACTAGATGACTATCGCGACTAGAGAGAGTAAGTCAGGGCAGTGACTTCGGCCCAAGGAGTCCTGCAAGTGGGGAAAAAAAGGTCCGGACGTGATGTCCGTGCAAATAGAACTAAGCCCCGCCATGCTTCTGCCGTCCCTTTCCCTAGAGTGCCCATTGGACTTGCGGCGCCGTCGTCTTCAGGGTTTTGCTCAAATATCACCTGGGTGCCTCCAGCGCTTCTGTTTACCTCCCAGTTTGGCGGCGGCGTTTTTATCCCCGGGGCTTTCTATCTTGTTTTACTCTTTCTCCCAGTAGCCTTCAGGGCTTCAGGAAATGAAGTTTAGCTTTCCTTCGCAGGTGTTCCGCATCGCGCACTGTGGATGCCTCTGACACCCTCCTCCCTCGCTTCTGAACTTTACCCTTTAATATGAGTTTATCTATATCTAACTGAACTTTTATGAAAGATGGTGAAAACTAGAAAAATGTATGGGTGGAACCGAGGTAAGTTTATTAGAGGTCAGGAGAAAGCTCTCTTCTAGACATTCGAAAGCTCATAAAGATGATTGCTTTTAGGTCCCTCTAGATGGCATGGGAGAGGCCTGGGCATTTGTTGATCACACGGCCTTGCCCCTAGTGGGCTGATTCATATTGCTCTAGTGACTCACAAAACTGCCTTCTTAATCCTGTCTGCCCCCCTTCTTGCAAAATGCATGCTATTTTGACTGAACCGAAGTCTAAGAATTTGGTTGGCTCAGCTCAAATACAGCACTACTGGAAGAGTTCATTCAGCAAGTATTTATTGGTGACACAATGTATGCCAGACACTGTAATCCAGAGGGTGTAGGTTTCAGAGGTTATCGAGCCTTGTATAAAGAACTACGTATGGGTTCTTTGGTTACTACTTAATTATGCTGTCAAAGCAAAAGCTACAGGGATTTATTTTTAAGTTTTCTGAAATACAGGTTTTGAGAAAGATGAGGGTAAGCCTAGTGTTGGTATTTATGCCCCACTGGGGTTGGTGTTTCTTTAGATTTACATACCCTATTGTAGCACTTGGTTATATTCATTAACTGAAAGTGATTTTTGAAAAGTATAAATGTAAGACATTTTGTTTCCTAGTAGCTGGAAGAGTAGGTCTTATAAATCTAATACTGCAGTAGACTGGAAGCTGTGAAGTAAGGGCCTTAGTTCTGTTTATTTATATTTACGGAATTTTGAGACAAGAATACTGTTTTAGAAGCTATTTTATACCCATTAGCATAAATAATTAAATATTGTTTGCTATAGTCAATAATCTGCTCGGTATTAATTAATTAATTAATTTTGAGAACAGATTTTAAGTAACTTACAAGTGGCTTAGAATCTTCCTCAGGAAGTTTCAGAATGCCAGCGGCCCGTTTTCCTATGGAAGCAGACTTATTTCTTAAATGTTACTGGTGAGCTAGTGATTTTGCATGCTTCAGTAAAGACAGTTGATATGCCGTTTGGTACAAAATCTTGGCATGGCTCTGGCATTTAATCTAAGGTGATATAATTTTGTTTGTGCATGTTTATGTGTGAGAGTGTACACGTGTGTGACAGAAGCTGCCCACCTTACTTTTTAAGAGGTTTCTTCCTGGGACTTGGGGATCTGTGATTAGAGTAAACTAGCTAGTTTAAAATTCGCAGGGATCACCTCTCTTAGCCTCCCCAGTGCTGCGACTACACATGTGCACGCCGTGTCCACTACCATGTCCGGCTTGCCAGGAACTGAAATCAAGTCCTCGTGTTTGTAGTTTACCAACTAAGCAGTCTCCCCTGCAACTAAAATTAATAACTTTAATTTATTTCCTCAAAACCTATTGAAGA
Organism: Uromys caudimaculatus; assembly: GCA_028551405.1. Taxonomy (NCBI): domain Eukaryota; kingdom Metazoa; phylum Chordata; class Mammalia; order Rodentia; family Muridae; genus Uromys; species Uromys caudimaculatus. The sequence goes on along the minus strand of CM052716.1, from coordinate 27,023,125 downwards.
TTTATTAGGTGCTAATTAGCTCTTTTCTAGGCACCTCATATAAAATAAGGAATGAAAGCAGACAAGGGCTCACTTTCTTTGAAGGTTCTTCCGATAACAGAATTAAATAATTTCAGTGTTTATGAGTATTTCTTCACAGAATCAATTAGTATTTTGCTTGCCTAAATTTAAGATCCTTGTTGTTTTGAGACAGTCTCTCACTAAATAGCTCAGGCTGGCCTCTATCCTTCTTCCATCCTTCAGTCTCAGCCAGCACCAACACACAGTGGCTCCAAACTGAGATCTTCCATAGATTCAGTTACTCTGATAGTAGTGATGTTTTTTTGATTTTGTTGTCTGTTTGCTTTACACCTGTCTTCTTCAACACTACTAGTTTGTTTTGCTTCTACATTTTTATCTCTAAAATCAGTTGACTTTTGCGCCTTGCATTAAGGGAGGGAGTTTCTTGACTCGGTTATTTGCTGAAAATGTTCATGTATATTCCCATTTGTTTTTTTCAAGGGTGTTTTTTTTTTTTTTTTTTTTTTGGTTTTTCAAGACAGGGTTTCTCTGTGTAGCCTTGGCTGTCCTGGAACTCATTCTGTAGACCAGGCTGGCCTCGAACTCAGAAATCCACCTGCCTCTGCCTCCCAAGTGCTGAGATTAAAGGCGTGCGCCACCACTGCCTGGCTCCCATTTGTTTTTTAATCAATGAATTACAGAAGGAATACAACATTATTTAAATATTTTTAAACTTATGTCATTGCCAAAAAATTGGTAAAGCTGATGAATTTTATAAATATATATATTTTAATGAATATTTATCTTCAAGATAGTTGCAATTTGCCTTAAAGTGATAATAAAGGGTTTTTAAAAATTATCTTTTCACTATGCCTGACAATAAGTCTTATTTCTATATTTATCTTTAATAAAGGAACACATTTTTTTTAAAGGAGAAAATATCAAATAAAAAGCAAATAGTGTGTCTTATAGATTATTTTATAGTAGATTCAAAATTATCTTGTATTTAGGACAACTAATTTAGATTTAGGATGACTTAAACTTTGGTGAAGAGTTAAGAATGTTGAGGGTAGAACTTGAAATTGTCAGAAGACTTACCATTCTATGAATGTTACTATTTACTCAATGTTACTGTTACTAAAATGTGCTACTGTTTGAACTTTTGTGCATTTGTGTGTGGGGGTGGGTGCCTTCAGAAGCCATGCAGGAGTTGTGGCCCTCAAGTTGGAGTATAGGTGGTTGTGTACTGCCTGGGGTGGGTGGGTAGGCTCCAAACCTCTGGAAGAACAAGAAGCACCCTTAACTGCCAACCCACCTCCCTAGCCTCATTTCAGTGTGTTTTTGTATGTCTGTCTTTTGTTGTTGTCTTTTTGAGGCAGGGTCTCACTGTGTAGATCTGGCCAGAAACTTACTATGTAGACTAGTGTAGCCTTAAACACCCAGAGATCTACCTGCCTCTGCCTCTGAAGTGCTGGGATTAAATAAAGGCTTACTCCTCACCTCACCTTACCTCATTTCAGGGGTTTGAAGTACCTGCCTTAATTAAAATTATGGTAATATTTATGGAACTAGTTTGATGTGCTTTATCCATTTTTTTGGCTAAAATTATAGAGGTGAAATTTTCTCCTATGACTGTCTTTGTTTTTACTTACCATAGTTTAAGGATAAACTTTGGCCTCTCATTAATCCTACTCACTTATAAGTAAGAATTTTCACTAACTCTAGATCTTAACTATATCATCCATTTATAATCATGTGGCCTAACCAGATTACTTTTTTTATGTGTATAGCTACCCTTTTTTTCTAAACTAGGGTAGCCAGTTTTATCTTATACTAAGTTTCATAAATGTTCTTCTGAAATATTCCAATATAAAGTTATTTTAAGGTCATAAATCTTTATTAAAGCCTAATCTACATGGATCCACACAAATACTGGGTTTGAACCAGACAGTTGAACTGTAGTTGTGCTTCTTAGTACTGATCTAATCTACACTATCATGGTGTAAAAGTGATTTTTATCTATGAAGGAAGAATGCAAGATGTCTTTAAAACTCTACCAGCTACAGTAGATAAGAGGGAGGCTTCTAAGAGTTGTTTTCACTGTTCTTTGGGCTGGGTTAGCTTATCATAGCGCCCAATGGCCATTCGAGATTATCTTAAATTTAAATGCATTAGCATAAAGTCATAAAATTATTATGACAGAAAAAATATGACAGCATATTTATTGAAAACAGGACTCTAAGTGCATTAGACATGGTAAAGGTGTATTTTTGTTGTTGTTTACTTTTGTTTTTTTCAAGACAGGATTTCTCTTAAACTGGCTGTCCTAGCACTTGATTTTTAGACCAGGCTGGCCTTGAATTCTGAGCTAGATCCACATGCCTCTGCCTCCCGAGTACTGGGATTAAAGACTTACACTACCACCACCACATAGCTCATATGTTTTAAAATAAATATTTATCTTGCTTATATGTGTATATTTTACTGGGTTATTTTTTAAACTATATTTCTTACTGTGAGTTATAAGCAAAAGGGGGATCTTTTTTCCTTTGTGCTTCTTTAAAACAAAACAAAGTTTAGTTAATATTCCCCCTAGAAAATGTAAAAATGAAATGTTATAATGTTGCCTATGAAATAGTGAGTTTTAGCAGAACAAGTGATATTTTAAAGAAGACGATACTCTTCTCAGAAAGGCATCTTCAAGGTAATAAAAGTGTTGATAAAAAGTGTGAATTATGATTCAAGCTTCACAGGAAAAGCATTTTCCTGATGGGTCTACTCTATTTTGGTGCATTTTGTAAGCTAACATTTAATATAGCAAAATAATAAATGTGAGACAAATGTAAGGTTTCTGTTCCATTCCTTCCCAATTTCTCTTAACTTTTATACCCATTGTCATAAGAAAATGAATTGCCATTTTTACAGAGTAATTTTCCTAAGAAAAAGTTATGTTTTAAAATGATAAAAACTTGTTTCCATTCCAAAAACAACTATTCAATGAGGGTTTTCTATATAGCATAAGCAAATAATTTCTTAAATAATTAACTTTGATTTACTATCCAACTTATTGTTTAGTTACATAAATGTGATTAAAATTGCATGCCGAATTCTACAAGGGAAAACATACAAGAATTGTGAACAGAATTAAGAGAAGTATATAATGAAAAAAATATATAACCCAAAGAAAATAAAGATTATATCATGATATTTTAAATAAAATGTAAACATCTCATTATTCTTTCATCTTATTTACTCTATATAGATTTCAGTATTGTTGTGGTCACCAAATCTTAGAGGCCAGTCTGTGTGTGTGTGTGGGTGTGTGGGTGTGTGGGTGTGTGGGTGTGTGGGTGCGCGCGCTACATATCAAGAACCTGTTTCAAAGCCAAACCAAAACAGAAGTTTTTTTTTAAGTTGCTAATACTGGATTCCTTCCAGTGACAGATACATGAAATCCTACTTTTTTTTAAGTAGCTAAAGATAAGTTATATCAGAGATACAATGATCCACTTGGACCAAGCCTATGTGCTCTCTAGTTTCACCAATATAATACTACGACTAACCAGCAGGGGGAGTGAGTCGCCCTTGAAAGGCAAGCGTTAGAAAGACCACATGACTTCCTGTTTTGAATTTAACTGTTGTGGCAGCTGTTCTCCTGTTTAGTGTAGCAAAAAGCAATCACAAAGAGACAAAGGCTATGGTGACATAGTTAACCTTCAAAGTTACCTTATAGGGAGCAAATTGAGAAAGAGAAAATATATATGGACCCAAACATTTTTATGTTAATTTTACATTTCTGATTAAATTAGAAACATCTCAAGGAAGAATGGCATAAAAGAATCTGTTTAAAACCAGATGTTAAAAACTAAGACTACAAAATGTGCAAACATCAAGATACTGATTTTCTTTTTGCTCTGGGGGGGTGAAATGTGAATCAGAACAAAGCAGAGAGGACCAACAATGAAGCAGAGGGAACTTAAATTGGAATACAGGAATGGATTCCAGGCTATGGTAAACAGAGAGAAAACAGGAACTCGGAGCCATGGCAAACTGCTATGCAAGTGTCAGAATCAACATTTCTTAGTATTTTGTGTTTAAAGTTGAAATTGATTTCTATGTAGACACATGCAAATAACTAGATAAAAAACATGTTGATTTTAATATACACTTAATGCAAATACATTTTGTTATAGTATTATTACAATGAAGTGATTTTTCACAACGAAATTTGAAAATAGACTTCTTTTCATTATCCATTATAAACACAACAAATAATCCAGTACTAGCTTTGTAAGACTTATTTGCAGGTGTTATAATGATAGGGGAAAGCTTTTAAGGTCTCATAGGAGCCTCAAAATGCCTAATAAGTAGTTATGTGTTGAATGAACAGCTATGATCTATTTGTTATTATTTCAAGTAGGACTTTAAGACCTGGGTTTTAACTAACGACATCAAAATAAACTTAAAGACCCAAACACTGTTAAGCTGAATAATGAACTGCATCGTGGTGACCTAGCCACTTCCCCAATATACTACTGCAGGAGTGCTCTCTGAACTTTCAGAGAGTGAACCAGGCACGTTCTAGACAGAGGTATGGTAACTTGTATTTATTCATTTAGAAAATGTATTCCTTGAGCTCTTGACTGCTATCATACAAAACATCTTCATTATAAACTAGACAAAATCATAAATTCAGTGAAACTTAATGGCATTGAAAATTTGGAGATTTGTACAAATTCAGTACATACCACCAATTCTGAGGAAATGATCCTTTGAAGGAGATCATTTTGCATTGGTGCTAGAGAGAACTGGTGGAGTATTGAAGTCAGATCTCTTGTAATGCTTTGTTATACTGTTATATATGTCGCTCGCAGTTGTCTGTCTTAATTATGACAATGAATCTGAAAGAAAACTGATCTCACGTCCCTTCCTATAGGAATTTGGTGCCAAAACAAAGCCAAAAAATGCCAGATAGTCGTAGTTAAGCACATGTGGTTCCTTTGTACAGATTGTGATGGGTGTGAGCTAAAGAATTGTCTGAACACCCTAACTCTTTTTAAACCATATTTAAAGTTTTACTAATGCCTTTCCACATGAAAAAAATCGCTAGAATAGTCTTAATAAGTACATTAATAAAGTGGCAAGAACCATATTAATTATGAACCATATTTATCGCAAACTTAGTATATATCGAAGTCTAATAAAATCATTCTTATTGCTTCAGTCAGTATTTCGGAATAATACATAGTATACATATATTTTATCTAGTTTCTACTTAATAATTTAGTACAGGTTATAACTAAACTTACAAGAAAAAAAACAAAAAACAAGGAAAGGAAATAGTTCATACCTGGTCTTATTCTGGACAAATTAAAGGTGACATTAGGAATATCAATATAGTGACTTCTGGTGGGAGTATAGAATTTAGTTATCCCTAAAAAATCAAATACAAAAGTTTAGTCAGAAATGTGTACCCACAACAGAAATGCTGTTTTAAGTATTGCCCCTCAGATATTTTAAATAGTTTCCCTATGAAAGACCTAGGGCTGAGGAGTGAACTCTGTAGAGGTCACTTCGAGATCAGTACCTGACACCCACATGAGAAAACATTAAAACTGGTTTTAGTAACTGCTTCTCCTGTTTTCCTTTACGGCTTCTAAAATCATCTGTTCAATGTATTGTCTGTAATGCCTTAATCCTGACATCAACATGCATGAGATTTCTCCTATACATTCAGACATTCTTCAAAACTTCCACTTGATATAAGGAGAAAAATAAATACTAAACAGAAAGACTTCTAGTAGTATTTGACAATATTTTATACATGCAAAGATAATTTAAAACTTATTTTTGCAGAGGTATAAATGATGGATTGCAAAAGTATTTTTAAAAAATTTGCCAGCTTTAAAATTTTTGAATGTTGATTGTAGCAAGGAATTCAGAATTGGTAAAGCCTCATGTTTAATTTGTATTTACATTAAATCTAGCTGTAGTATTGCTGTAAAAACATCATAGTTGTGAATGCTAGCTCTTTAAGGAGTGCTCACTGGAAAACTAGTTTGAAAACCAGTATATAAACACATCATTATATTAATCCTTAGTATGGAAAGAGTTAAGTATGCATCTGACTAGCATACTCAAGTCTAATTCTCTATTTTGAGGACTTTTGTCTTAATGAAAAAGTACTGTGAAAACATGGGCTTGTAGATCGAGACTAGGAAGATGCAGTTTTTTGTGTGAATGAACAAGATTGGTGTGGAAGTGCACATCTGTAATCGCAGTACTTGATTACAGTAATTGTAAGTTCAAGGCCAGCCTGAGCTACAGAGTAAGACCCTGTCACAAATAACAACACTAAAGAAGATGTAATAAAACAATATTATGAAGCTCTAGACCTTGCAGTCACTGAGTACATGTGGAGCACCTCTGTAGCACAGTGGTTCTCAGCCTGTTGGTTGCCAGCCTTTTGGGGTCACATATCAGATATATATATTATGATTCATAACAGTAGCAGGAACATGGTTATGAAGTAGCAGCAAGATAACTTTATGATTGGGGTCACCACAACATGAAGAACTATGTTAAAGGGTCACAGCATCAGAAGGTTGAGAATCACTGATGGACTGGAAACAGTAAATGGGAAATGAGTAATTGTTTCTTTCCACATATAGCTGACAAAACAAATTATCTAATACATTTAAAACAAGCAATAAGTTGCATCAGAAGTACTGTGACATTACTGACGCTACTGAAGGTTTTAATAAAGCTCTGCAACGATGGTAAATTTTTAATGTCATTGAAGTAATTTCCAAATAGTTGACAGGGAAATAGGGACTAAATCAGTTATTCTAGTAAGGAGGCAAAACATCAAAATATATGTGCATTAGAAAGTTATAGTCTAAACCAATAAAATCTTTAGATTCTGGTATTTATAGCCAGAGCCTCTAAAAAATAAAAAAAGAAAGAAAGAAAAGAAAGTTATAGTCTGAAATCTAGTTAGATATAAGAAATTAAAGAGGCTGAGATGTGGTACTCTTATCTAGTCTAAAAAGATTGCTTTTACTCCCACAGGTAAATGTGAAAACTTTGCATTTTACAGTAACTGCACAGTAACAATAGACTTGCTAGTTACATTGTCCAGGCAGGATAAGGAAAGTGTGGCAAACCTAGAAGTTACTACAACTGCAAAATAGGAACCCAGTTGTTTAAAATAGTTACATTCTTTGACATACTGCTTTTCACCTAAACTTCTATAATGACTATATTGCTTTTGTAATTTCAATTAAAGCAACCAAGCCAAACAAACAAAAACTGCTTTAAGCAGTGGGAAGAAAAACAGAAGGTGAAAGAGGATGGAGAAAGGAGAACCAATACAAAATTAATGTAATTATATGTTCGAATCACTTATGAAGGGCAGGCTATAAAAACAGCTGAGGGGGAGCAGAAGGAATTAAAAGATAAAATTGATCAAAGACAAATCAAGAATATGTAAGAGAAAGGATTAGGAAGTCAAGTGTAACTGATCCTGCAGCCTTCCCACTCTAGATCAGTGGTTCTCAGCCTGTGGGTCGAGACCCCATTAGGATAACATATCAGACACCTACCTATATGTCAGATGTTTACATTATTATACACAGTAGTAGCAAAATTACAGTTATGAAATGGCAATGAAATGATTTTATGGCTGGGGGTCACCACAACAGTAACTGTATTAAAACGTCCCAGCATTAGGAAGGTTGAGAACCACTGCTTGAGATGATCAGAGTGTACTTGAGATACAGGATTAAGTGTAGGCTTAGAGCAGGGAGAATAAATTTGATGTTAGAAAAGTTAAATTTAGCTGTGTGTGGTGGTGAGTGCCATTAATCCCAGCACTCAGGAGGCAAATCCAGGCGGATTTCTGTTAGTTCAAAGGTCAACCTGGTCTACAATGTGAGTTACAGGACAGACAGGACTATTACAGAGAGAAACCCAGTCTCGAAATACAAAAAAAAAAAAAAAAAAAAAAGAAAAGTTAAACTTGACTGGCTAGTAGTTGGGAATGCATGTAGATATCCAGGAGTAGCTAGATACAGAGGAGTCATCTTTATCCATGTGCTAATTGAAGCCACGGGGTTGAACACTGTTTATAAAAATAAGAGGCAAGAAGTTTAAGGGACACTCGCTATGGTTTAATAACCCACTATTTTCTCTCTAAAACATTCTAGAAGAACTTCTTATTTATTGTATTCATTCAAATATTTCAGATGCTAGGCTCTAATCAAGAACCTGCAAAGTCTTACATCACCTAGTCCTGGGAGTTACTCAGTTACTGTGTCTTTTACATTTTGCCTGAAAACAAAAGATCAGGGAAACAAGTGGATTTCCTAGGAAAGCAAGAGGGTAACACTACTTTGTAGCAGCTAATTATTAACATGAAAGGAAACTTTGAATCTCTATCTAGACAACTTAAGCTACACCTTGCTAACTTTCCAGTTAGTCCGATTTTTTATTTACATCCAATCTGCACATCCCCTGGCTATCTGTTACTGCCTTTCCGTTATCATTTGGCTTTGTTTCTCTTGATGCCAGCCCTCCCAAGACAGCTACCCAGTCAGTTTCTACCCTCTCCACACGTTTTGGCTCTTTCAAATCAAAGATAAACTCATGGTTTTAATTGTTCCTGTCACCCAATGGTAAAAGGGATTAGAACCCGAGTGGAAGTGAAGATTGTGCCATATTATAGAGGTGACCTTTTTTTAGTAGTAAACCATAACAATTAAAAAGTCATGTAGCTAAGCTAGTGAGATGTTTCAATAGTTAATTGCACTTGCTCTGCAGGCCTGAGTTCTATTCTGGAAATCAATGGAAGGTAGATGGAGAAACTTGAAGCTTGACTCCAAGAAGTTGTCCTCTGACCTCCATTCACACACCATGACAGGTACACCTCCACACATACAATATTTTAAGTTCTTGGATGGCCACGTATGTTTTAAATCATATAAAATTAAATTATAGTCGGTTATTCAAAAGTATTTAGTTTTGTAGTATTCTAAAGCACTGTCCAAATAGCTAAATTGGCAATTTAGCATATTATCATATATATACACATAACCATAATCTGCACATATAATTTGCATATATGCAAATTTAAAAATACTGCTTAGTTAATTTTGAAGGCAATGCTGACATTACAGAAGATAAGATGTTGCTATCTCTAGGTGCTGTTCAACAGGAGGCATTAGCACAACTGAGTAGCACCATGCAAAGGCCAGGGCCCTTCCCTCATGCCATGTGCAAAAATTAACTCAAAATCAATAACTATCAGAAGAGAACAGGTAAAGTTTTATGACTTTGGATTTGCCAAAGGATTCTTAAATATAAAAATAAAAGCATCAGTTACTTAAGTTCACACTGGTATCATCAAAATCTTCTATTTCAAGGGGCACCCACACTCCAAGAGTGAAAGTTGAGAGCAAGAACAACAGTCTACAGAACAGGAAAGAAAAGCACCTGCCATCATATAAGGGATCTGTTTGTGTAATATATAAAGAACTCAAAAATAAAATAATTTGATTTTAAAATAGGCAACGAATCTATCAGTTATTGTCCAAAGATGATAAAAATTGAATACAAATATCCAGTAAGAGCATGAAAAGATGTTTAATTTCACTGGTCATTCAAGAAATGGAATAGCATTACAGATTAAAGGTATTGTCAAAGATGTGGACAAACCAGAAGCCTTGGGTACTACTTTAGGAATAGAACTAGTGTAGCCACTTTGGAGAACAGCATGGCACTTCTTCAAATGATCACCATTTAGTTCCATGTGACCTCGCAATTTTAGAGAAATGAAAATATGCGTCTACATCAAGACTTGTGCAAAAACAATGCAGCGTTATTCAGAATAACCAGAAGTGAAAACAAGTGACTATAAATCAACAAACGTGCATAAACAACACGTGGCATAGCTCTACCATGGCATAAGGACCAACGCGCAGACAGGCTGCAAGACTGTTGAATCCTCACAGAACACAATTAAGTGAAATGAGCTACTCACAAAACTTTATGATTCCTTCCATTCCCATGAACTGGTAAGAGAGAGACCTATGTAGACAGCACCGCGTTCTATACAGAGAGACATTAGTGATATCATATGACATTAGTGACAGTATATTAATGACAGTTTAAAGCTGCTGCTGGCAAGACTGGGACGGGGGTATAAGCTACAGGTATTCTTTTTGAGATTATGAAGATGTTCTAAAATTTCAGTGGTGCTTACACAAATCTGTGTGAACATGGGGAAACCAGTGAGGTGTCCTCTTTAAGAGGTTGAGTTGTACACTGTATTAATTCTATCTCAATAAAAGTGGTGAGAGCCAAACAAGGACTTCATACACACAGAGCCAATCTGAATTCCAGTCGATCCAGGTTTGCACTCTTGAGAGTGACTCTTGGGTTTGTCTTCCATGGGTCAAGAAAGGGATTCTATATGACCATGTTTGGAAGACTAAAATACTGCAAGAGCCTAGCCACAAAGCTGCATGTGCTGTATACATATTCATCTTCAAAGTCCCAGGAACACTGCGTTCTTGGTGAGCACTGGTTGCTTTCAATTCACTCAGTTGTTCTTGAAGCACAACCATGTTGACAAAGCAGATCCTTAGAAACTCAAACACTAAACTCAGCTGCAGAAACTTACAGTGTAATTCAACCTAAGGAAAATTGGTGAATTTATTTTGAAAATCAGATTTTATTTCTAGGAAATGATTCGTCACTTCTTTCCATCCTGTGATCCTATTTCATACAGGGTAGTTCTAAAATGGGACAAAAATTCACATGCCAAGTAATGTCTACCCATCTCCCATGTTCTGATTGGAATATTAATTCTTTAATTTTTTTTTCTTCACAGGCTCAAGTTCAGTGAATGCCAATAACCTTCCTTATAGCATCCAACAAAATATAATTGCATTAGGTACCTGGGCTTAAACAAAGTTTGGTTCTTAGGGTTTCTTAGTGCAAGCTTGTAACCCCAGCTACTATGATGTTGAGACAGGAGGTGTCCTATGATCAAGTTCTCAGCCTACCTGTGGTATAGGAAAAGCTAAAAAGCAGCCTGAGAAATTTAATGAGACCTTGTCTCCAAATAAAAAGTAAAAGGGGGACTCTCTCAATATATGTATCCATGAAACAGTGGGATTTACCCTCTAATAAGAAACAACAAAAACATAGCTGGTATATAGTATCAGACAGTTATATTCTCAGAATTTTGGACTCAGGAGTTGGAGGCAGGAGGATTGAGAATTCAAAGCCTACTTCCTCTACAAACCAAGTTCAAGGTCAGGCAGAACTACAAGAGACTGTTTCAACCTAAAACAGTAAGTGTGATTCTTTAATAACTATAAATCTTAGATCTGAAGTAAGTAGCATCAGTGTAACTCTTCCAAGAAGATTTCACAATCTAGTTGTTTTACTGCAGGAAAATGAATTGACGAATGCATTATTTTTAGCACAAGACTTATTAGTTAGAACTCTATTAACACCAAGAAGTCTGTGAACTCTACAGAACATTGTAAAACGATACAGCTAGAGAAGCCTTGAAGAACTGTTCATGGATTAATTTACGGCTCCATCCCCGTAGAAGCTGAATAATGATTCAAAAATGTAAACCATAGAAGACAAAGATACTTCTCAAAAGAACTGTAGATGGTGAGAATTACTTTCTCTAAATATTAACATTGTAAAACTAAAATAATCACAATATGATTACCTTAGGGATTTACAGACAGTTGGAAGATGCTTCATTATATAAGCCAAAAGGAGCAATAGAGTATTTAATATATAATATTGAGAAATACCCAGAAACCTTAAAATCTATATCTTCCCTTCTTCCTATATAATTTGTAGGTTTGTGTGTGACAGGGAAGGGGTGGAGAGAGGGAGAGAGACGGCCTTGTTTACTTGGACTTCAGCGGAGACCATCCCGCATGCTAACCCAATGATCTACCACTGAGCTATGGTTTTAGCTCTTCATTTTATCTTCTAAGCATCTGTTGATTTTGTGTATTTATTTCCAGAAACACCAATTTAGCCGAATGTAGTTATAATTCCTCAGTAAATAATTACAGTTGAAGTCCTACATTTTTAAATGTGAAAATGCTGAACTATTTACAGTTATAGATTTGGATAGATAATGGAACTCAGGATATGAACAAAATGGCTGCCATCAATCTCACCTACCATTACTGGAATTGCTTACTCTGGGCTTCTGGCATCCATAGTGATACTCCCCTTATCCCCAACTTTCTCCTGCTGTCACAATGGTCTTTTCAAAACATAAATTTGATAATGTAATTGGGCTACTTAAAACTCTTCAGTGGTTCACGTTACTTTAAAGATAGAGATAAGATCCTTCAATAAGTCTCGAGGCTCCACATGGTGTGTTTTTAACTGCCTCTCCAGCCTCGCCTCCATCCTTCTCTGTCTTACTGCTTTAAACTACCCACTCAGACGTCTTTCCCAATGCTTGGAACAACGTTAGTTTCTACCAAGCCAGTGTACTCACAAGCTTTTCCTTTAGCCAACTTGCCTCAATTTGTATTTAGATACTATGATGTAATTATTTTATTTATGTCTGTCTATACACTCTAAACTATGAATTTCACTAAGCAGGGACCATATATAGCTTGTCAGCACCTAACAGAATATGTTTGATAAATTCAGAATGACTACCCCAATTAAAGAACATAAAAGAATATAAATTGTCACATGGCATTATATATATATATTCACATTGCATATATATATATATATATATATATATATGAATATAATTATTATGCTACAGAGCACATGTGGGTGGAAGATAACAGTTTGCAGGAGTCTGTTCTCCCCTCCCATGTGGGTCCTGGGTTTGAATTCAGGTCTTCAAGCTTGGTGGCAAGCACCCTTACCTGTTGAGCCATATAACTAGCCACAGGAAATACTTTTGAACAAATATCTTAGAAAAACTCATAAGAAAACTGATAAGCACTGCTTACAATATCAAAGACTTAAATGTCTATCAACTGAGTCTTTAAAGAAACATGCCATATGTTTAAAAGATACTGTTATAGGAGACCAATAACATAGTATAGTGAAAACTTAGAAAAATATAATTCATAATAACAATTTCATCACTTAAAAGTTGGTCAGAACGGACCAGAACATGTCTGTACTGTAGGTGCAGAGTTAGTTTTTTCCTCATCTTTCTGTAGCCACAGACTCTGTAGTTGACCAAGAGCAACCAACCAAAAGATAGATTTTTAAATTACCTTGAAACATTGCTGAGTCCAGTTAGCTCTAACTTTTCTAAAATGGAAACCTGTCCACATTTTATGATTTGAGAATTTAAAAGTAATTTAAAATTACCTGCTAAATTTTATTAGACGAATAAAATCTCAAGGCTAAACTACAACCCCCAAATTATCCACTGTGTGTGTGAATATATGTATATGTATACATGTATGTGCCAATGTGCACAGGTGTGCACACACATGTGGGAGCCAGGGAAGAATGCTGGGTACCCTGTCCTATCATTGCCCACCCATTGCTTTGAGGCAGGGTCTCTTACTTTGCTTTAGGCTGGCAGCCATAAGCCACAGTGATTCTCCTATTTCCCCCTCAGCATTGGAGCTACAGACCCATGTGAGAACATTCCCAGCTTTTTTTTTTTTTTTTTTTTTAATTGGTGCAAGGGTCTGAATTTAGGTCCTCATGCTCACTTGCAGAATGAGCTCTCTTACCCACTGGGCCATTTCTCCAGCACTCCCACCAACAAATCTTAAATTAGAAACTAAAGAACATCCTTATATAGTTAAAATCTTAATTCAATAGAATTAAGAATCTACCAAAGAAATATGTTTCCAAGAACATTACAAAGATGTGGCTCATTAACATAATATACATCAGTTGAATCAAAAGACAAGATAATCTCATCGGATGCCCACAAAACTCATTTCTATTGTGTGTAGATTATCTTAGAAAGAAGAATGAAGTTTTCCAATAAATGTTGTGGTAAAAACTGTGGACATCTGTCAAGATCACTTTGGTGTCTCAGACAAATTTTAATTCATATAAAGAATTATAGTTAAAAATTGAATGGTTCAGATCTAGAATGTAAATTTGAACCAAAAATGTGAATGGATGAGAGTCTTAAAGTTTTTAAACTATGAATTATTTTTTATAAAATGACAATAAACTGAGTTATAACTTAAAAATTATAGTCCAAGGAATCCAGCATTCTTTGGATTAAAGGTCAAATATAATCTAAATTCTAAGTGAAAATCAGCAAGTTGATGTTTATGATAAGTGATTAGGATCTTTCCCCGGCTCCGTGCTGGTTGTGTTGGGGTTTATACTCGACATACACACACTTATACACTGCACAAAAGCAGTTTTGATTAACTGTGGACTGCAGAGGGGCCAGGGTCGACTTAGTGGACAAGAGCACTTGCCATACAAGGATTAATACATGGGTGTGTACATGACTGTAGCCCCAGCATCTGGGGGAGGGGTGAGAGGAAGCAGATCCTAAGATTTCCCTTGGCCAGCCTGGCTGAAAGTGAGCTAGCCCCTGGTTCAGTGAGAGATCCCCGCTCAAGGCAATAAAGTGGAGATCGACAGGAGAGGACATGCAGCCCTCTGCTTTGGCCTCTACATGCACACGTGGCATGCATGCATCATGCAGCCAAACACCATACTTACATAAGTAAATGTCACTTACACAGTAAGTATAGATTTAAAATCAATTTCTTTAAAGCCAAGCATGGTGAGATACACTTATAATCTCAGCACTCAAACACAGAACAATCACAAATTCAAGGCTAGCCTTGACTACTCAGTGAATCTGAGCTATGTTCTCATAGCTTTATCCAACAAACATGACCCAACTCTCTGGGCAGTGGTGGTGCACACCTTTAATCCCAGCACTTGGGAGACAGAGGCAGGCGGATTTCTGAGTTCGAGGCCAGCCTGGTCTACAGAGTGAGTTCCAGGACAGCCAGGGCTACACAGAGAAACCCTGTCTCGAAAAACAAACAAACAACAACAACAACAACAACAACATGACCCAACTCTTATTAGCACAGTTCAGCATGGCACCTCAAGAGTAAAACACTAGTACCCTCTTCTACACTCTGATACTCCCTCTTCTGCTATCTTACAAGTGGAACTAAACTTCCTTCTTATTGCTACCGTGACACAAGAAACCAACACAACTGTGCAGGGCACTGGAGGAACACATGCCTAAAATTCCATCACTTAGGAGACTGGAGCCGGAACATTGCAAATGCTAGCACATTTGCCCATGCTATGCAATTAGTTCCAGGTCAGTCTAGACTACATTGTGACACCAATCTCTCCCCCACCTCTTTCTGTCTGTCTGTCTGTCTGTCTGTCTCTCTCTCTCTCTCTCTCACACACACACACAAGCTGAAGTGATACTTAGATTGACAGGCATCACTCCTCATACCCGTAGAAAAATCGACAGACCATGGAAGATCATTTGTTTCAAAGGAACAGTATCACTGTCTTTTATACACTGACAAAGATTTCACCAGGTTCCCAGGAGCAGCCTTATAGTCACACTCTATATTATTTGTACTTTGCATATCTATAGATATACATATTCGCTTTCATTATATAGTTCATTATATAGTTCAGTCATGTTCAGCTAAGTCAATACATTGCGAAAGCAGAAGCTAAACAGAAAACAAACAAACAAACCAACCCTGCAGACATACAGAGACCAGAAAGAGCCCCTCACACACATACAGGACCCTCTTTACAAGCTGCCTACTCCCAAACCAGCCCTCCTGGATTAGACATTCATTTGTTTTGTTTTGTTTTGGTTTAGTTTTTGGTTTTTCGAGACAGGGTTTCTCTGTGTAGCCCTGGCTGTCCTGGAACTCACTCTGCAGACCAGGCTGGCCTCGAACTCAGAAATCCACCTGCCCCTGCCTCCCAAGTGCTGGGATTAAAGGCGTGCGCCACCACTGCCCAGCTTTAGACATTCATTTTTAGTAGGGATTAAGTCACTGGTTATATCAGATGAGTGTGCTGAAAGGAAGACTGAAATTTTTGCTTTTTCACTTCGCCCCACCCACTTGGAAATACACACTGCGGCTCAGACACTTGTATGTAACTCTTCCTATCCCGAGAAAGTGATGGAACTCTCTCAGCCCCATTCTCTCATTAGAAGTTAGAAATTGTAATTGTGGTTGGTGTACACGGCTGAGGGTAAAAGGAAAGGAATCAAGAATTGTAAGATGTTAGTGCAATGCCTAGCATAAAACCAAATCAAATGCATGTTGTCATTGGGAAGTTTTGATTTTGAAACGTTTCAAATGTATAATCTTCCTTATAGAACCAATATAAATGTTTTGAAAAGTACACTTTTAAGCCATTAAGTAATATGCAAGAATTTTTTTAAGGTTGCTCTTCTTCTAAACAACCAAAAAAGTTACTAGTCAGCCTTGCACAGATTTTTCTGAAACTTTCCATTTTACTGAAATTAGAAATCTTGGCTTTCCTAGGAAGTTAATATGCCGTGACTAAAGTGTTATACAACTGTGTCCCTTTCAGTGATGAATAAGCTGAAAATGATTGGCCTAAGTCACAAAGAGTTTGTAAGAAAGGGGAAAATAGGCTGGCTGAGTCTTAATAAATCATTATCACACGAAACTCTCTAGGCTGTATATAGCTACTTATGTTCAGATGATCACAGACATAGTATACGCACTGTAACGTTAGTCCTTATATGTGCTAGAAAAATTGCTGATATTAAGACCTAGATTAAATGAAGCAACTACAAATATTTTTCACATCTTCAAATCTACATTGGCTAAAAAAGAAAAGGACAAAATTATTTACTCATTAGAGTAACAAAATAGTCTGGATCCCAATGTCTATATTTTCGTTTCCATTCTGATAACCTGGCTACTTTAAAGGTAATCTTCCTGGCTGATTTGTTTAAATCAAAAATGAGGCAAGAAAAGCAACTGCTAAAGTCCTTTACTTGGAGGCAGCATCTGAAAAGGGGCATTAATTTAAGAATAACATTTATGCTCACATCCTTAACTGTAACTTCTAACTTTTTATATTTGAGAAAATTTCTTGAAATAAAATCTTATTGGGCTTTTTAGTGGAAAGCAAATGAGATAATCCAAGCACGTAGGAAATTGTGGAGAATTCATTTTTCCCATTAAACGTACATTTCTTTTCTTTTCTGGTAAGGACTCAACAGAGTTTTCTTCTTGGACTTGGCTTCAATTATACTAAACAGAAGCTTCTCTCTGCTTTGTGTGTTCTCATTCTGTAAGAGAACGACAAAGTCATTTACAAAGCAAAATTATGTTATTTGTAATATTTGTGCAAAGAGGATGGCCCTGTCAGTTGTCTTTGTGAGGTGAGGTGGCTCTCCCCAGTCTTCAGATTTACCCTGTATCTGTGTGCCTGTGGCAGAGTCTTTTAAACTTCTGCTTTTACAATATTTTGATTTACTTGAACATGGCTGAACTATATAATAAACTACCATAAAAGCGAATATGTATATCTATAGATAAGCAAAGTACAAATAGTATAGAGTATGACTATAATGCTGCTCCTAATTCTTTCCGGGAACCTGGTCACATCTTTGTCAGTATATGAGAGACAGTAATGTTCTTTTGAAATAAATGGGCTGCCGGGGTAAATGCCAGGCATATAGATTTTCCCCTCCTATTGTCCACAACTCCTGGAATTTGAAGCTTGAATATCCAATTTATAGTATTGCAGCCCACCCAGTCCCGACCTTCTGAGCCCCTGAGCAGGGACGAGGTCCCAAACTAAAGGCTCTATTAATTTGAACGGTTTCACAGAACTCACGAACAGGAGGACGGGATGGGGACTGGTGTGTTTGGAAGGAAACATGAAGAGAGACTCGTAACATTAGAGTTACCTAAGCGTTTAAGAGTTGGGAAAGTCGTGCTGCCTCATACCTGACCTTCCATTCAAACCGCTCGTCGCGCGGAGTTCTGGGTGGAGCGAGGAAGGCGGGCCCAACTTAAAAGTTTCATCTCACTTATATTATTGCACATGTTTGCTTACTGTGAGTTGTACTGTTGATTATACTAGTGCTGATGAAGTCGCTTTGCGAGATGGGGGTAAAAAAGTTAGATTTCTAAGAACAACCTCCCTCTCTGGGAAAGTGGAACAGTCCAGCAATGGTTGGGGGTTGGGTCGCAACAGTCCAAGTGTGGTCAGTGCAGTCCCAGACCAGCTCCCTGATTTAAGTCAAGGAGGGCATGGGGTTTCAAATTAGAGTAAAACCAAGACAATTCTCTCCGGTAAAAATTGATTTACCTTTAAAAAAATATTTATCTTATTTATACTGTAGCTGTATACTGTACACTGTAGCTGTCTTCAGACACACCAGAAGAAGGCATCAGATGTCATTTTAGATGGTTATGAGCCACCATGTGATTGCTGGGAATTGAACTCAAGACTTCTGGGAGAGCAGTCAGTGCTCTTAACCGCTGAGCCATCTCTCCAGCCTCAAATTGATTTACCTTAAAAGGGGTTTCTTAAATGCAATTAATGAAAAGAACAAAAAGAAAAAGGAAGAAAAGAAATTGTTCTACTCAAATTCCAACGAACCACCTCTTACATTTTACATATCTGACATCAAGGATGGAGGCGTTTCTGGAGTATTTTTCTCATTAGGAAGTATTGAGTGTAAAGAAAGGATTGTAAAAAGTATCCAGTGGGAGAGCTCTCATCTAGTAGACGCATATACATAACATGCATATATGCAATGCATAACACGTTAAAGACGCATATACATAACATGCTACCATGTGTTTGATATAAAATATTTCAAGACAACAGCAAAAAATAACAAGGGTGGTACTTTTTTTCACTTTTCCTCCTGATCTTAATTTATAACGATGTTATAAGCATCGTCATTGCTTTTAACATCAAAACAATTCACAAAGTTATAAAAGAGAAAATAAAAATCACTCAAAATCTCGTAGTTCAAAGATAGCCATTCCTAAAATGATGCCAACTTTTTTTTAGATATCTTACTATACATTCACATATACATAAGGTTTTGTATGGCTGGAATAAACCAGATGCATAATGTTTTATACACTACTTTTAGAGAAACAATACATTGAAAACATCTAATGTCTTTAAGGATTTTATGTTATGTTATGTTATGTGGTTGTATAGTATTGAGCAATAAATTATTAAATAAATCATTGTTAAAGGAAGATGGTTTTTAGAACTCTCACCACCAGGAAGTAGTATTCTAGAGAATCACCTGTGTACCCATCTTTAAGTGCTTTCTTGTGCTGTTAGAGCCTCAGAATAGAACCCCAGAAGAGAGCTTGCTGGACCAAAAATAGGTTATCTACTTAAAAAATTGGTACCTATCTTTTAAACTGCTCCCCTCAGGAGAAAGACAGACTTACAATCTCACAAAGCCTGCGTGGAACTCTGTAACTCATGTGTGTGGTACCAAGAGAGGCTGGAAGAAAGCGTTACATTCCCTGGGACACAGACAACCGGTAGCTGCCATGTGGGTGCTGGCAACTGCATCCAGGTCCTCTCAGAAGAGCAACCAACGCTCTTCAACTCTCAGCCTTCTTTCTCCAAGTGTCCTTCTTAAGCCATGCCACTCAAGCAAGGCTCAGCCATGTGTGATACATCAAAAGGATCTCCTTCCTTCCCCCCTTCTTCCCGCCTTTCCTCTCTGTTTTCCGTCCTCTCTCCCTTCCTCCCCTCCTCTCTTCCTACCTTTCCCCTTCCTTTCTCTCTCTTCTTCCTTCTTTCCTCCCTCCCTTCCTTCCTCCACTCCTCACTCTTCCTACCTTTCCCCTTTTTCCTGTCCCTTCCTTCCTCTCCTCTCTCTCTTCCTACCTTTCCCCTTCCTTTCCCTCTCTTCCTTCCCTCTTCCTTCATCCCCTCCTCTCTCTTCCTACCTTTTCTCCTTCCTCTCTCTTCCTTCCTCTCTTCTCTCTCTTCCTAC
>CM052716.1:26985988-27002596 GCA_028551405.1 Uromys caudimaculatus | reverse complement strand
CCTTCCTTCCTCTCCTCTCTCTCTTCCTACCTTTCCCCTTCCTTTCCCTCTCTTCCTTCCCTCTTCCTTCATCCCCTCCTCTCTCTTCCTACCTTTTCTCCTTCCTCTCTCTTCCTTCCTCTCTTCTCTCTCTTCCTACCTTTCCCCTTCCTTCCTCTCTCTTCTTCCTCTCTTCCTTCCTCCCTCCCTTCCTTCCTCCCCTCCTCTCTTCCTACCTTTTCTCCTTCCTCTCTCTTCCTTCCTCCCCTCCTCTCTTCCTACCTTTTCTCCTTCCTCTCTCTTCCTTCCTCTCCTCTCTCTCTTCCTACCTTTCCCCTTCCGTCCTCTCTCTTCTTCCTTCCTTTCTTCCTCTCTTCCTTCCTCCCTCCCTTCCTTCCTCCCCTCCTCTCTTCCTACCTTTTCTCTTCCTTCCTTTCCCTTCCTTCCCCCTCCTCCTCCCTTCCTTCCTCTCTCCCCATCTCTTCCTCCCTTTGATTCTTCATTCTTTTTCCTTTACTATTAAGTTGAAAATCTTTTGTTATATTTATTTTCTATTTTTCATTCATCTTCTGATACTGTTTATGTCACTAATATATTTTTATTGTGTCATATTTCTGTCCCCAAATGGCAAGAACTCCATATTGTGAATATTACATTTATGCTTATATTTAAATATAATTATCTTTCTCAATTTATTTCTACTTCATCTTTTATTATTTTAAGTACTTACTCATTTAAAATTATAAAATGTGTTTACTTTTATAAGACTTACTATTTAATTATGAAATCATACTTTAAATTTTTTCACTGTGTTTATTTATGGATTTGGAGCATGCACAGGCCTGAGTGCACGTGGGTACCATGATTCATGTGTTGAGGTCAGAAGACAACTTGCAAGAATCCATCCTCTCCTTCCACATGGGTCCCAAGGATCAGACTCAGATTACAAACTTGGCAGTTTATCCTTTAAGCCATTTTGCCAGCCCCAGAATTATATTTTTAAATGTAGGATTACAGTGAATAGCCAGGCTTGAGGGTATACACCTGCCATCCCAGAACTCAGGAGACAAAGGCAGACAGATCTCTGTGAGTTTGAGACCAATTTTGTATACCCAGCAAGTTCCAGGCCAGCCTGGTCTACCTAGTAAGACCCTGTCTTAAACAAACACCAACACCTCAGAAAAGAATACAATGAATGATAAAATACATTTCCTTTTCTAAATTGTCAGCTCTAGAAACTTCGGAGGTCCAATGTATCATTAGGAAGTAATTTGGTTTACTTATCATCTTCCCTCCCAAAAGTAGTTCAAGATTTCTCTAAGTTACAATCTAACAGTATTCCAACTAGAAAGCAACTGCAGTTCAACCCTAGTCTGAGAGTTGGCGCACATACAAGAGATTTTCCCATCATGCTGTTTAGAATCTATGCGAGCCAATTCTACATGCTCAAAGAAGGCACCCCAACTCTGAAGCCTCCAACTCTAGAAAACTATACCAGGATTTAGAACACTTCACACAAAATTGCAGTCTAACAACTGTGAGCACGTCTGTCCCACCTTGCCCTAGGACGCTAATAGTCATTAGCAGTTGTCACTGTTTTAGATAACACCACCATGGGTACTGTTTTGTTAGAACCCTTTTCCTTTTTTTTTCTTTTTAAGTTGATTTTGAAGATTTTTGAAAAGGGGTATTATTGGGGCAAAGAATAGTTATGCAACTTTTATTGCTTAGTGCTGTATTATTCTGTAGATGGAGAACGCCATTAATATCTTGTGCATTCATCCTGTCTCAACCTTATCAGTTTGGACTTTGTAGCTCTTCCTATTGGTTGTCAGCTCCACAGAGTTCCCAGTCACCCAGGAGACAAGCCTTTGCGCATGCTCCTGAGGGATTATCCAGAGTACGTTAACTGAGTTGGGTGGATCCACCTAACAGTACACTGTTCTCTGGACTCCGTGAGCTGCGAGCCAGCATTCATTGCTTTCTGCTTCCGGACTACAGTGTGAGGAGCTGCCTCACACTCCTGCTGCCTAAAGACTCCACAGTGCTGGGCTGGTTTTGTGCTTGTTTGTTTGTTTTTGAGCTGTGAGTCAAAGTAAGCCCTGTCTCTCCCTGAAGTGTTTTTGTCACAGCCATAGGCAAAGTAAGACTGTATCTAGTTAGCTTAACAAATGTAAAAGAGCAGTTTATTATTTTAAAAAAATATTTGTCCCATCTCAGGATGCTGTTTCTCTGTGTGTTTTGAATTAATTTTAAAAAAATTAATCACAATAAAATTTGGCTTCTAGAGAACTGACAAAGAAGAAAACTAATCATGATAAAATCTTTCTTTGTATTTTAGAGAATTTTTTTTTAATTGGAATTCTTTTATAATGAAGGAAATGTTCAGTTAGAGCAGAAAAATAAAAATACAAAACATAATCTGGGAATCACAGTTCTCAGATTCACTCCCCTTCCGTCTTTACAGGAACTTCATATTTGTGATCAAATTTAGAATTAGGTCTAAAATAGACTTATTGTGCATGGTGCTGCTGGAACGCTCTTTTAAGGATACAACCTCAAAACCACTGCTGTAAGCCCCCAGCTGTAGCACTGCCTTTCAGCTCTTCCGTAATCTGGCATTTCCCCACTACTCCACTGAGGACACCACTCTTCTGCTATCAGAAAATCTGTTGTCTTTACTACCTCAATACTGCATTTTTTTCTGGCTAAAAGTTTGTTTTGTCTGTCTGTCTGTCTGTCTGTCTGTCTTGCACAAAATTTACCCCAATAGATCATCATTCTTTAGGCGAATCTTCTTAAAGTATTTTGTAGTTTGATGTAGGTGTGCAGAGAAAAGACTGTCAAGTGAGTTGGCAAATGGATACCACACACGGGTAGACGGGATCCGTCCTGGTGTTCTGCGGCAGAGAGCAATGACGAAGGTTGTTAGTAAACTGTTATGTTTCATGAAGAGTTAGAAAAGATTTGTACAAAGGCTCCAAACAAACAAACAAACAAACAAAAGGATACCAAAAGGAAATGCGAATTATCCTGATTGGGCCAGTTGTGTTTGCATGTGTTGAAATATGCTGTGTGCTATTAATATGTACAACCGATTCATGGTAATACACAGTGGCAGTGATCCAGAGAACGCTTTAAGAAAAATGGTAGGAAAACATGGCTGCCTTGTATAAATGAGGAGTCCTGAAACTGAGCTTCACTTAAAGCACTTCTAGGGGTAAAAACCTGCCTTCCCTCTGCTTTATTTGATGTTGTTAGCTTATCTGTATTATGCTCTAAGTAGGTCGCAGCAATACGTTTCTCCTTAAGAATTAAATTTAAAAATAAAACTTTTAATGACCCCAGGGCCTTCCAGTAAAAGCAGTTCAAGGACTCTGTGTGAAGAGAACGATCAGTGGGAGCCAATTCTGCTCAGTGATCAGAAACTCACCACAGAATATACTTGTGACAAGGTCTGCCCATCGCTGACAGAGGAGAGAGCCAAGGGGAGAGCAAGCCGAGGAAGGCCTGGCCCCCGGAAAGGAGGCAGAAGAGAGGCCTTCTACTCGGTGGCTTCTTGGATTAGGCTGGGAACCAAGCCCTCAGATCAGCATCATTCTTCTATATAATTATGAAATACTTTTATTATTCTACTTTTCATTGCTTTGTAAGCAAGTGGACATCTATGCTATTTAGTAGATCCAAATAAAATAAGCTTTCATTCTGAGAATCTTTGAGATTTTAAACTTTTTGTTTTGTTTTGTTTTTGTTTTTGTTTTTCGAGACAGGGTTTCTCTGTGTAGCCCTGGCTGTCCTGGAACTCATTCTGTAGACCAGGCTGGCCTTGAACTCAGAAATCCGCCTGCCTCTGCCTCCCAAGTGCTGGGATTAAAGGCGTGCGCCACCACTGCCCGGCTTGTTTTGTTTTTCAAGACAGGGTTTCTCTGTGCAACTCTGGCTGTCCCAGAACTCACTCTGTAGACCAGGCTGGCCTCGAACTCAGAGACCTGCCTGCCTCTGCCTCCCAAATGCTGGGACTAAAGGGGTGTGCCACCAGAGTCTGGCTTTAAACTATTTCTTACGATGGCTAATTTATTTGTTTGACAAAAATTTACTGAACACCTAACTAATATTTGTGGATGGACCTCTTGCAAAGCTGGGTGATGTGGTGATCATCACTATGGAGTTTATATTCTAGTGAGGGAATAAATATATAAATTAATAAAGAAGAACATAGGTATGTAATATCCAAGTGTGATGAGAGCACTAGAAACATGAAGAGTGGCAGGAAGAGTCGGGAGAGCCCCGCCTGTGGAGACAGGCGCTAGAGGAGGAGAGTGAGCGCAGTGAGGGGTGCGTCATGTGAACACTTAGGGCACAGCTTTCTGTGCAGAGAGAAAACGGGATAGAGGCCAAGGTAAGTAGGCATAAGCTTCGTATGTTGAAGGAGGCAACAAGAAGGCTGTTTTGTTTCCGGAAGAATGAGCAACTAATCAATCCCTGTTCTGCTGGGACCTAAAACCATCACATGACGACACGCCTGGTTGTGATGAATGCCTTGGAAGGGGCGGCTCTGGGGAAAAAGAGAGGGGATGTGTTTGCTACTTCAGATAACGTGGTAGAAGAAGGCTCCTTAAAGAAAATAATTTTAAATAGGACTTCAATAAAGACTCAAACCATGCAGAGACAGCTGACAAGTGTCTTAGCCAGAACAGGATATGCAAAGACCCAGAGATGGGTAGAAAAAAGCCAAGAGACTGCGGAAGAGCTAACCAGGAGGAAGCTGGTGGCAGGTTTGGTTAGATGCCCAGCCAGGGACAATAGTGATTGAAGCTTCTGTGTGTTTAGGGTTATTTCAGCCAGTGCATAGTTTTGCCTACCCAGCATCCATCTTTATAAATCTGAATTTCTAAAGTAATTCAAGAACAACCCTGAACCCATAATTAGAATAAACATTGTGGTGAAGCACGTCAAACCCAAATTCAAGCCCTCTGCATTATGGTAGTCGGGTTGATCGAGATAGAAGTACCTTGATTATTTACGACCCATAAAAGCCATCTTGAGAGCTTTATTTCCTAAATCCACAAAGAGATAACAAGTGAAATGGGTCAGAAAACAGAAAAGATTGAAGAGGAAAAGAAACAGGTACAATTGCACAAATGGAAGCTAGAGATGGCAGAAATGATAAAAGCTGTGGGCATGGGTAACAGAAGGGGATCCCTGAAGCTAGAGATGGCAGAAATGATAAAAGCTGTGGGCATGGGTAACAGAAGGGGATCCCTGAAACTCTGGAGCCTTGAAAATGTATGGGTGCTTCAAGAGACGCTACTTCCAGGATGTGTGAGGATGGCACACAGTATAAGCTCTACTTCAGTTCCCCCCATCCAGGCTTCTGCCCTGCCCCCCTCAGTGGCAGACTGTGATGTGGAACGGGAAGCTGACATAAACCCTTTCTTCCCAAGTTGCTTTTGGTCACGTTTTATCACAATAAAAACCCCAAGACAAAGTATATGATATATTTGTATGAGCGTGTAAAAATATCTTTATGAAACCCATAACTGTACAGAATGAAAATACACGCACACACACTTGAATCCAGTCAGATACAGTCAATTGTCCAGGATTCTTTCTGAGAACTGTTTACATTTCTGAGAAAATTATTTGCCCTGTCTCAATGCCAGTTATATAGCCACCTCTGTGGGCTATAAGTGTGTGAGAGCATGGGCAGGGTACCAGGAGGAACTGGAATGGGCAGAGGGACTCGTGGGAATGATGTAAATACAGTACTTGTGTATGGAATTCTAAAAATACATATAAAAAAGTGAGATCATGAGTTTGAAAGTGCCAGGCCTATGGTAAATGCTCAGGAATATAAATCAAATGAAAAAAAATGGATTAAATGGTATAACACTGACTCCTCGCCCACACCTTCAAATTTCCCAATGTTTCTCTTCTTAATTCTTTGTACTCTGAACCAGAGCACTGCTCATGGTCCTACACTTGTGGAAGTTCCTAACATTTTTTTTTTTTTTTTTTTTTTTTTTTTGGTTTTTCGAGTACTGGGATTAAAGGCGTGCGCCACCACTGCCGTCCCCTAACATTTTCTTTTCTCTCCAGCAAGCTCAAGTACTTCCCTCAGGCAAGATAGAAGAAATCCTGAGCGTGAGAACAGAGACTTCTGACCTCTCCACAGGACTTGTTTTCAAACTCTAGTTATGACTCACTTAAATATTGTTTTGCCTTTAAAAGCACAGGGTACTTCCATTATTGTGTGGAAATTCTATTAAAAATTCAATAAGACAAATTAGTAATTTTCAGACACTTTGAAAAGAATAATAATAAAAATCTCTCCACAATACAATAACCTCTAAACGAAGGTAATGTTCATTAACAGTTGAGTGTATACACATAGACATAACTTGAGGAAGGGAGTCTGGTTCCTTCTGAAGATTTTTTTCTGAATCAGAACCTCAGCTTTTAAAGAAAGCTGATCATCTCAACTGAGCATCTTTTAATTAAGTACTGATGACGCACCGGGCAATTGACTAGTTGCCTAGAGAATTAAAATACATAGTCTGTTCCCTCAGTCACTTCTAATACAAGGGAGAGTATGGATATCCTATGAAAAAATGATGTAAATTCAAGTAGTAGATTGTAATAAATATAAATGTGGGAGAAATTCCATTTGGCATCTCGTTAAAACATTCCCAAGTAAGTGATAACGGCAATAAATGTGTGAGTTAAGCCCATATCTCTGAGGAAGGACAGCATGAAGTTTCTCATGCTATAACAGGACACATGTATTTATTTGTTGCATGTTTATTGAGCATCATTTATGGCAAGCACCCAGAGAGCCGAGCACCATGTATGTAAGCACATAGACTAAAATGTAATTGTGCAGTACATAATCCATACAATTGTCTGTAATGATTTTGCAATAAAGATATGCGAGTGAATAGGTCCCTACTCCCGGTTTATGCTAGAAGAAAACATGGGGGAATAGTAATGGGCAAGTAAACAAATGAGGCACTGTGATGGTGAGAATGGTCACGAAGGTAATGACGTAAACCGTCAAGAGCGATAAGGAATGGGTGAGAATGGTCACGAAGGTAATGACGTAAACCAGCAAGAGCGATAAGGCGTGGAGGGCCGGAGCAGAAAGGACCAATCACACAAAGACTTCCAAGATGAGTACTGGGAAGCTTCCTTTGGGGAATGAGTGTTACTGGGAAGCTTCCTTTGGGGAATGAGTGTGCCATCCACTCCAACTTGTCAGTGGGTCACAGGAAGTGGTGGGACAAGGAGCTCATAGAAGCAGCAACTACATTAAAT
This sequence comes from Uromys caudimaculatus, assembly GCA_028551405.1. Classification (NCBI taxonomy): domain Eukaryota; kingdom Metazoa; phylum Chordata; class Mammalia; order Rodentia; family Muridae; genus Uromys; species Uromys caudimaculatus. The sequence goes on along the minus strand of CM052716.1, from coordinate 26,995,303 downwards.
CGCTTGTATTTCCTTCTAAAACAAACGTCACGTTTAATAGCATGTAGCCAGAGTCGGGTGCTTCTTGTTGGAGTGAAAATTTGAGCAAACACAAACTCTAGCAAAAGAATATCAGGTATTCGATGCTGAAGGAGCCTGGTTAGAAATCTTGGAGACGGCTGGGTGGTGGAAGCGGTGACTGCACACGCCTTTAGTCCGAGCCCTTGGGAGGCAGAGGCAATCAGATATCTGATTTCAAGGCCAGTCTGGTCTACAAAGCAAGTCCAGGACAACCGCAGTTACACAGGAAAACCCTGTCTCAAAAATCAGAGAGAGAGAGAGAGAGAGAGAGAGAGAGAGAGAGAGAGAGAGAGAGAGAGAGATCTTAGAGCTAAGACTACACTGAAATAGCTTCATTGCTTCATTTGTGGGGATGCCATTCATTGAAGGTCTCCAAAAAATGTGTTAATAATGTGAGAGCCTAGAAGGCTGGCAAATTGTTACCTAGTTACACTATCATGTTTGTGTTTCTTTTGATCTTGCTTAGATTTAAAAAAAAAAAATTAAGAACATCCTATTATCTCTGTTCTCCTTCTCATTTTGGTAACCCTAATCGGGTGTAGTTATACAAGTACCCTAGTTTTCTAACATTTTTTCCTAGGTACAATCCCCACACCCCAGCAACCTTTGTACTTCATAAGGGAATAGACAAAAATGTGAACTATATGTCCTGCCATCAGGACATCCCCGGGATCCTGATATCCCTCTTGCCTTAACACTTAATGATATGGTTTTTGGTAACTTGGTAATTGTTCTACATTGCTTTTTGACTGCTACAATAAAATGCTGATGAAAAACAGCCTGAGCTGTTCACAGTCCATCACTGAGGAGTCTAAGTAGAAGCTGTAGGTAGGAACTGAAGCAGAGACTATGGAGGAACATTGCTCATGGGACTGCTTCACATGGCTTATTCAGCTTGCTTTCTTACACAACCCAGGACCATCTGCCTGGGAGTAGCAATCACCTACATCTGGCTGGACCCTTCCACATCAGTCATTAATTGAGAAAATGTCCCCACAGACCAGTCTGATGGAGGCCATTCCTCAACTGAAGTTCCCCCTGCCCAGGTGACCCAGGGCTGTTTGTGTCAAGATGACAAAAACTAATCAGAAAACTAATATCTAAAATATTATCTCAACATGTGTTAGAAATTTAGCATATTATTAGTGAGATATTTACAGTATTTTATAATGTCTTCAGATTCCAATGTTCGTTTTATACCACGCCTCATTCAGACTAAACACAGGCTGGCAGAGACAACTGTGTAGTTCCAGATCTTCTTTCTGTTGACTTTCAGAGCTGGAAATTGAACCTGTTTTGCTCTGTAGTGACTGTACTGTTAGCACCTTGTATTGGTTCTGCCGTGACTTCTTGATTTTTGACATTTTTAAACCTGTAACTCCTGAGCTGCTGATTCCAGAAATGGATGTTTCTGGTGCTCTCAACCCTGTTTGTTCCGTGTTGAACACTGGCCTGATCCTGCATATTTGGTGTGGCACACAGAGACTATTTAGGCGTCCCCGCATTGGAAGAGAATTCTACTTTATAGAAAAGAATCATAAATGGAAGATCCTGAGTTCTCCACGGCGCATTGAAATCTACATGTGGGAAACAGCTGTTTAGAATGTAAGACTTGCCGAGTTATTACATCCACTCCTGGCTATCTGGTGCTTGTTAGCCTTTGTCTAAGCTCCACCCCATAGTTACCTGGCAACAGCCAGGTGTGCCTGACTCACTATAAAAGGGGCCGCTTGCCCCTCTGCTTTCTCGCTGTCTTGCCTTCTTGCTCCTGCTCTATCCCCTCACCCCTTCTCCCCCCACCTATTCCCCTACTCCCTCTCTCTCCACGTACTCATGGACGGCCTCTCCTCCTCCTCCTCCTCCTCCTCCTCCTCCTCCTCCTCCTCCTCCTCCTCCTCCTCCTCCTCCTCTTCCTCCTCCTTCCTTCTCCTCCTCTTCCTCCCCCTCCCTCCCTCCCTCCCTCTCTCTCTTTCTCTTTCTCTTTCAACAGATTTTTAACTTTTTTTTTTTTTTTACCTTTGAGGATGTATTAGTCAGAGTTCTCTAGAGTCACATAACTTATGGAATATCTCTATATATTAAGGGAACTTACAGTCTGCAGTCCAACTAACCCAGCAATGGGCAGCTGTGAATGGGAAGTCCAAGAATCTAGTAGTTGCTCAGTCCCATGAGGCTAGTAGTTTCAGCTGGTCTTCGGTAAAAGCTGGAATCCTGAAGAAGTATGTTCCAACAGGTATGCTGAGAAGTAAGTGCAAGCAGTCGAAGAAAAGAGAGTCTTCCTCCTTCCAAAGTCCTTCTATAGGCCTAGATTAAAGGCGTGTGCCTTCATATCTAGTTTTGGAACTTGCTGTGTCCCAGGATGGCCTTGAACTCAGAGATCTGCTTGCCTCAGTCTCCTGAGATTAAAGGTGTGTACTACCTTGCCTGGGCTTAAGTTTTTCATGGCCACTATGCCTCAAGATCTCCATGTCAAGATCCCAGAAGCCTGACTCTTCCAGCCTCAAGATCTGGATCACAGGTGTGCCCTCCATTTCTGGATTGTAGTTCATTCCAGATGTAGTCAAGTTGACAACCAGGAGTAGCCAGCACAGAGGGAAAACTGCAAGCTGCATTCTCACAGGCTGAAACTAGCCTTGAAGATACGTTTGGTTGGCTCACTTGATGTTAAAAGTTTGTTTGAGTAAAGGCTTTAAGATTGCGAACCTTCTTTCATACAAACATTCAACTTTCCAACTTCCTTTTATAAAAATCACACACTGATCCACACTGAGAGATCTTCTTCCATGGTACCCAGTGGCTAAGTTGGTCTTCAGGGAATCTATTCCATTTCCACTGGGATGCAGTCAATTACCCACAGCCTGCTCATTTTATGTGGTAGATATGTCTGCTCTTATCTGGCTGTTGGAGCTTGGCATACTCATATACCACCATGTTCCACTCTTCCTCTCGACTTCTATTGGTTTCTAAGTGCCAAGGACCAGCCTCAGCTTGGAGAGGGGTTCTGAGAGAAGGGGTATCTGGGAGCCTCAAAACAAACGACTCAAGGTCAAATTGTGGGTCCAAGCTGGTGCACTATGCTCTGCTCGGGACCACTTTCCATCTTGCTTTCTCTCTTTTTGGCTTTCTTTCCCTCTGATCTGCTTTCTCTGGAGATCTCCAGACAGCTCTAGGTTCGCTTGAGACAGTTCTCCAAGCAGTTCTCTCTTGCTATTCTAAAAAATTCTCTGGCTAGCTCTTTTCTTGCATATCATAACCCTAGTCTTTAATTTTACATATCAACCCAGTCATTCGCTCCAGGTTACCTTTCTGATTATCCTATGAATCAGCATCCTGTGACCTGGCCCCTTAATTCTTAGGAGACAGCAAGCATTGCAAAAGAATTCAGAGATCTGCCTGCCTCTATTAAGGACTGAAACTAAACTAGCTGGGTGGGACCCTGTCCTGAAATTACCTTTCTACCACACTTGGGCCTGCACTTGCTCTGTCTCAGGCTGATTCTGAACTCTGACTTTGTAAGCATAAACAAAAAACTTAGCTGTGTGGCATCTCCTGCTATCACCACTCCCTAAATCTCTTTATCTCCTTTCTTAGTATCTTTCTGACAAGCTGCTCACCACGCAGCTGCTTTTGTTCCTTTAGATTCATAAGGCCCTCATAATTCATATCACATTCTTATATTTTTGGATAGTTGAAAAATTATATATTTTTGAACTCTCGTTTTTAGAGTTCTTTTCCACAGACTTAAGCGCTGACCTGAAGGTCCTAGCATTTACCAGGTTGCTGAGACATTGGCCACACCTTTGCCTCCGGTATACTGATTATCATGGAATCATTAACATTAACAGGGATGCTCGGCCTCAGAGTGTGAAAATACGTACATTATTATACAAACAAGCCTTATGCCCATGGCAGCCATTAATACTCGTGGAGGCCCACATCTGCTGGCCCTATCCCAGGGGCAGGAAACATGTCAGTCTGTTCCAACAAGACAATGCTGGACCTGGTACTAGGGGCCAGGAATCTCTTATTGTCCTCTTGGTCCTTGGGTTTTTAAGGTGCAGTAGAACAGTGGTGGAAAGCTAGTTAAGTGCTTTGGGCACTGGTTAATTCTCAAGTTGCACCTCAAACAAACTGCCCACCAGTTTTAGGAGACTCTTCATTCGCACTGAATGTAGAATGTTAGTGCAAGGCTAGATTCAGAGCTGCCTGAAGGGCTGACATGGGCAGGACAAGTGAGGTGTGACCCTGGAGAACTTTTCTGTTTGGATATTTGGATTAACTGTGTTTGAGTTGAGGACACCTTGGGAGGAAACTGAAATGTGTATAAAGGTTTTTTTCCCCCTACAGGAAATAATAAAATGAAAGGGTCAATAACAGCGCCTATAAGTTAGTGACCATAGGACTGTTTCCAGACCCTGTTTGTCAGATGGCTTATGGCCGTAATCTGGGATCTTACTTCTTTCTACAGAAATATAAAAGCATGATTCATCGTTTTACAACTCACTCACATGAAAGACTACAGTGGATAATACTGCTTCGTGTTTGACTTTATCTTCAGCCCTAAACATCACACAAGATGTTTTGATGTCTTGAGAACAGAAATGCCAACTAGACTGGAGACATGGCTCAGTGTTAAGAACATTGACTATTCTTCTGGAGGACCTGGATTCAAATCCCAGAACCCACATGGCAGCTCACAACTGTCTGTAACTCTGGAACCTGACACCCTTACACAACATACACCTAAGCACATAAAATAAAAATAAGTTATTTTTTAAAATATTAAGAAAAAGAAATGCCAACCATATGAAATATATGTGCCATTTTTGTTTGTTTTTGTGTGTGTGTGTTTTGTTTTTATTTCCTAAACACCAAAGCACTTTGGGAGAATGCCCACAATGTGGAATAAGTAGAAATATCAGCCTAGCCCAGCAGTGGTGGTGCACGCCTTTAATCCCAGCACTTGGGAGGCAGAGGCAGGCAGATTTCTGAGTTCGAGGCCAGCCTGGTCTACAGAGTGAGTTCCAGGACAGCTAGGGCTACACAGAGAAACCCTGTTTCGAAAAACCAAAGGGGGGAGGGGGAAGAAATATCAGCCTAATGCCTGAGTAAGATGATCTAGTAATGCTTAATGGCAGAACACAAAATGATAAAAAATGAATTTAACACTATCTGATAGACTGTTAGACTTTCAAGGCTTAGTATTGCAAAATTTAAGTCTACGCAACTATTTGGAAAATCTTTGCTTTCAATTACCATATATTTTTATTGAATTTTACAACTCTCTTTCCACAGCCTTCCAAGTGCTAGGAAAGAGAAAAGAATCATTGAGGAGGGGCTTAAGGGGCGTTCCCTTTATACTTCACCAAATGTCACAGACCTATGGAGAGATGTGGCCACGTGTCAGGAGCTGGTTCTAGGAGCCTGGTAAAAGCCTTCTGTCCCTTATATGGTTGCCCCCTGCTGGAGACAATCTATTGGGTCTACCGGGTTTAAAACCTTAGCTCCACCAGAAACCAGGCTGCCTTTTACAGCCCCGAACAATAATGTTTGACACAATTAAATTGCTTATAAGGCTGATTGTATGTAGAGTCTAGATATGAAATCAAATTAATCTTACGACAAAATCCGTATCACGTGTTTGCCAGCAGCCTCGGATGTACTGTGCCACCTGGTTTTGGGCAACAGTAGTAACATAATAAAAAATAGACATATGAACACTGAGACTGTGGCCCTGGAGGAAAACGGTGGCTTCTGGAAGGAACTGGTGAACAGACTACTCCATTTGCACTTCAGGGACTGCAAGACTAAAGTCAGCGGGGATGCACTGCAGCTCATGGTGGAATTCCTGAGGATCTTCGTACTAGAGGCTGCTTCCGCGGGGTCTGGCAGGCCCAGGCAGAGGACCTAGATGTTGTGAGTGTAGATCAGCTGGAGAAGGTGCTCCCCCAGCTGCTCTTGGACTTCTAGAGTTCCCCTCCTGTGGCCTGCAAGGTCTAGTGAATCCACACCAGCATCAACAACTAGTTCCAGAGCTCTCCATCTTCCAGAGGATGGGAAGATCCCAGCAACTGTTACCCTTCCTAGCTGTTGCCTCTGAGAGCCCTTGTGAGACAGGCGCAGGGAAAGGGCCTCCTTCTTGCCACCCTACATCAAAGCTGCTTTTAACCACCTGACCCCCACTCCCAGGATGCCTCCCTGAGCTGTAAATTTGTTCTTACAAAGCAACATCAAGAAATTAACACCATCTCTCTGAAGAAAAAAATAGACATATGAATTAATATTTGTCTTATGTTAGGAGGGCTGGATTAATATGGTAGAGTGAAGGAAGGCTTGGGGCTGGTGGATGGGAAGGAGTGAGTGCCATCAAGGAGAACTGAGTACTTCAGAAAGTTATTTTCAGGATTCCTAGAAGACCTCCCAAAGCACTGGATCACCCTGGCCCGATCTCCTGACATCCTGAGCACCCTGGCCTGACCTTCAGGGGCATCTGGAACATTCTGAAACATCCTTGCTAATGGGCCTGCTTCCAAACCTAGAAATCTGACAAAACCGTGAACACAATATAAGGAGTACATCTTCCCTGATAAGAGAAAACCTGACAGACAGCTTGGTTCTTAGACTCCTGACAGAGTGCAGTCATGGGTAAATAAAAGAGGCAAAATTATTGTATTTCTTATGAAAGGGACCTCGAATCACAAAGTCTTCTTTGCTGCCCTCAGATAAATATAAATGGTAAAAAAGAAGGGCTGTTTACCTGCCCCCAAATTTCCAAGTCCTGGGCCGGCTTCAGACATATTTCCCCAGGCAGATACCTATTGCTTTTTTCCTCAAGCCTTCAGTGGAGAGGTGCTACAGTTGGACGAAACCCTTTGTTCCTCTGACGAGGTCATCTTCACCAACAGTGGAGAAGAAAGACTGTCCTCACTGGCAAGGTCAAGAATGGTTCAAGAACACAGCTTAATTTCCATTTAGGGACCAAGACGATACTCAAAACAAACAAACAAAACAATGACAAAACCCTGAGACTTCTTAGATATCTAGGTATCTTTGCTTAAGACAATGCTCAAAAATCAACTTCTTGTTTTCCAACACTTCCAGCCTTGCTTCCAGCATCTGCTTGAACTTGTTAAAATTGATCCCATGATAAAATCACTTGCAACCCCCCCATTTTATTTAACACTGTATGCTTTAACTACAGTCATTCTCAGTGAGCTGTCTGCATCTTCAGCCCTCTCGAAGACTCCTCTGGTTTTCCTGCTTTTCCTGCAACCTGGCTCTCTCCTGAGTCTAATAGGATACTATCTAATGGTAAGATGCTATCTCCTCCCTTGAAGCAGCCCTGGGGTTGGATGTGTGCTCTCAGTCCTTACCACTTCAGAGTATTATCGCTCACTCCTCCTAAGAAGCCCTCCTATGTGTCTACAGTCATCAGAATGTACCATACACCAGCTCCAGCATTGCTCACCTGGTAGACCTGTGGGTTATGTCCCTTTGTCCCTTTTCTTCTTTTTGTTGTCTACTCTCTTTTCTTTCTTTTCTTTTCTTCTCCCATCTTCTTTTTCTTCCCTCTGAAAATGGCCATTTAAATTCTCCATTTTTATTGTCATGTAGTTAACAAAAAGTATGTATTTTCAAAGTATAAAATATAATATTTGGGTATACACATGTTATGAAACAATTGCCACATGAGCCAATTAACATATTAATCACATATTATTAATTTTATCTATAGTAATAATAGTTAATATCTGCTCAGTAAATTTCAAGTATACAATACCATTATATCTTCAGAATTTACTCATCTTACAACTTCAAGATTGTGCCTTTGGCCAACATCTCCCCATTTCCCCCACACTGATTCTTAAATTTCTAGATTTTCATCTTCTGACCTACCATACACTGCTCTGCCTTAATTCTTGGTGATGTAGTAAATCTGTGGAAGATACTTCCCAATATCCTGGACACTTAGTTCCATGGACACATTTTTTCCAATAATCTTTGTTTGCCTCAAAAATCCTGAGATCGAATTCTCACCAAATCTATAATATACCCCTAACAGTTCATCCTAAAATTATACCCTATACCTTCTTATTCCAGTAATCACAAGCACTCCATTGTATCAGTTGTGTGCATATTACTCTCTGACAGCTACTTCTTTAGCTTGCTCTTCTACAGCACGACCAACAAGATTTGGGCCGGAACTGAGTCCACTGATCTGACTACTTTGTAGCTGTCATGCCTACTCCTGCTGATCACTTTTCCCTCGTTACCCAGTTGAAATTCCATAGTCAAGCACAATAATCACTCACCGTAATTCAGTCTCAAATCCTTTACCTTCCTTATCCACGAGGTCCACATGGCAGTCACCACCCTGGTTAACTCATTACTGTCTGCCACCCAACCACACAGCTGAAGAAATGTGCTTGCTGGTCTCCCTTCAAGGCAGTTAACCTCGGGGGGGGGGGGGACTTTTTGTGATTTCTGAGAGTTGTTCTACAGTCCCCTGCTCTTTCAGATGACAATGTCACAGCTGCTTTTCTCTTCCCCAGGTGTCCCCCATCTCCTTGCAAGTGAGTTCATTCACCCAAGGGAAGCATTATTTTTAGGTGCACAGTTTGGGTTCCTTCTAAAACCTAATCTCATCTTTGTAAACTTCCAGTGAGGTTTCCCTCTCTTCCCTACTGTTGTAGTGGGAACACTTGTTCCTTCTAAAATTCATGCTTACATTTGGTTGCCATTGTAACAATCTCAAGACATGGAGTCGTCAAGGGGTGAGTCAGGGCATGAGGGCACTGTCTTGATGGGCAGGATTGATGTCATTATAAGAGGGTGAATTTAGACCCCATTTGCCCACTCATTCTCTGAGATACCAGAAAGAAGGCCCTTGACACCTGACTGAACATTTATATGGGCATGGTAGCCTCCAGAATGGTAAGCCTATAAATTTTCTTTATTAGAAATTTCTTAGTCTCAGGTGTTCTGTTAGAGTGTGTAACAGACTAAGACACACTATCAAAAATTTCCCTCTCTCAACACTCTCTAATCTTTAATTTGGAAACATTTATTGGTTATCTATTATTTACATTTATGAGAGTGGTGAAGATGTGAAAAGGAGAAAAAGATCAATACTGTTCCCCATAGGCCAGAGGAGAAAAAGATCAATACTGTTCCCCATAGGCCAGAGGAGAAAAAGATCAATACTGTTCCCCATAGGCCAGAGGAGAAAAAGATCAATACTGTTCCCCATAGGCC
>CM052716.1:26964875-26985488 GCA_028551405.1 Uromys caudimaculatus | reverse complement strand
AATACTGTTCCCCATAGGCCAGAGGAGAGGTCCTGTAAGAAATACTTAGGGTTAAAGAAAAGATCAATACTGTTCCCCATAGGCCAGAGGAGAGGTCCTGTAAGAAATACTTAGGGTTAAAGAAAAGATCAATACTGTTCCCCATAGGCCAGAGGAGAGGTCCTGTAAGAAATACTTAGGGTTAAAGAAAAGATCAATACTGTTCCCCATAGGCCAGAGGAGAGGTCCTGTAAGAAATACTTAGGGTTAAAGACTAGAGCATAGTGGATTATAGTACTTTAATACTATCTGCAAATTTCCATAATTCTCACTTTTTATTGACTAGGTGATGCCTCCGATGGAGGTCATTTTGCTCACAGTAAAACACTTTATGAAGCTATAGCACAGCTTCTGTCACTAGAAGTGAGAGCTCTGAGCTTGCTCCCCTTTGAATTCTCATGCATAGTGTCTCACTATTTTCCTTAAAGAGAAAAAGGTCTTACTTTTAAATTGAAGTTGGGGTAATAATCATTGTTGTTAGATTTTTGAATGCTAATAAATATACTGAATGCAGACTCTGGGCTCAGAGTTTTCCCATAGTTTGTTCATTTAGTTCTCCTAGCAATCTTGTGAGGCAGGTAATGTTTCCTTAATTGACAGGTAGACAATAGTGAAACAGAATTTTTTTATTTTTAATAAAGTGTTTCTCCATGAGCTTTATAAAATTTTAATTTTGAGTAGAAAAACATATAAATTTTACTTAGAATAGTCAAAGAAAAAACAGTATGCATGCAGATGGTCTGAACTAAAATAAATCATATGCACTTGAAAATGAATGTCTTCTTATGAAAGAGAATGTGCTCATGGTTTCTGCATTGTACCAGAATCAGGACAGTGACGGACCGATTAGCCAACAAATAGCCAGGGAGGTAAGGGCAAGGACGTTGTCCTAGTCAGGGTTTCTATTCCTACACAAACATCATGACCAAGATGCAAGGTGGGGAGGAAAGTGTTTATTGAGCTTACACTTCCAATTGCTGTTCATCACTAAAGGAAGTCAGGACTGGAACTCAAGCAGGTCAGGAAGCAGGAGCTGATGCAGAGGCCATGGAGGGATGTTCCTTACTGGCTTGCTTCTCCTGGCTTGCTCAGCCTGCTTTCTTATAGAACCCAAGACTACTAGCCCACAGATGGCACCACCCACAAGGGCCCTCCCCCCTTGCTCACTAATTGAGAAAATGCCTTACTGCTGGATCTCATGGAGGCATTTTCTCAACTGAAATTCCTTTCTCTGTGATATTCCAGCTTGTGTCAAGTTGACACACAAAACCAGCCAGTACAGATGTGAAAGGAGAGGGCTCCCAGTTACTGTTAAGATACTGTGTGTGTGTGTGTGTGTGTGTGTGTGTGTGCGTGCGTGCGTGTGTGTGTGTGTGTGTGTGTGTGTGTGTGTTTGGGTTTCTGAGATAGTGTCATGTATACCAGGCTGACTTCACACTTGTTATGTAGCTGAGGATGACCCTGAATTCCTGATTCTTCTGTGTGTCCCTCCCACAGCACATTCTGGGATAACAGGCATCCATCACTCTACCTGCTGCTGTGCTGGGCTTGGACACAGGGCGTTCGCATGTTGGGTATGACATTATGCAGCACCTCTCCTTTCCTTCCCAGCTGTATAATTTTAAACTCATGGGAGAAGCAGGGAACACAGTACAGTGAATATACTATTTGCATAGATTTGAAAAATGCTTAGTGTTTTGCCACACCTGCTTTTCTCTATGTATTTACTTGATTCATTTTAAAAGAAATTGCTGGTACTGAGGTAGTAGCTCAGTGATAGAGCAAGTGCTCGACATATGGGACCTTTGGTTCTATTCTACACACACACACACACACACACACACACACACACACACACACACACACACACAAACGAGAGAGAGAGAGAGAGAGAGAGAGAGAGAGAGAGAGAGAGAGAGAGAGAATACAAACATTCTAGACTTTACACATATTTCTCAAGGAAAGAATTATTCATGATAAAATTTTTCATGCTTAAACTGAACATGAAGTTGTCATCATTATTATTATCATCTATATAGTCTATGTTCACACTATTCTAACTGTCCCGATAGCATCTTATACACACCATTTCCTTTTCTGTCTTGTTCAGAATCCTGTCACAGCTCCCTCGCAGCTTTTGGTTGAAAAGTCTCGTTAGTACTCATTAACCTAGAACATCTCCCTGACTTTCTTGTCTCTTATAACGCTAAGCTCACAGAAGAACCCAAGTCAGTCGTTTTTAGGCTGTTCCTCTATTTAGATGAATGCTATACTTATTCTCATAATTAGATTTACATTAAGCATTTTAGCAGGAAGACCAAATAGATGACATTGAGATTAGTCTGTCATAGATATTAGATTTACTCAATAGCTAACATAAATAATTTTCATTTCAGAATTAAATATAGTTTTATTTCTTTTTTACTTATAAAAATGTTTATTTGACTCACTCTTCTAGGGGCTTGGAATGTAAGAGAGTGTTGAGCACGCAGTGAGGGCATTCTATGCTGCAGGATTACACAGAGAGGCAGCCACGCAGCAAGATACAGCTTGCCTTCCGGCATCTTCCTTCTCTTGCAAAGTCACTTACACCACAATGGGTGCCCCAACCTCATGATGTCATCTACTCCTAATTACTCTCTGAAAGCCTCAAAACACCAACTACACTGAATTTGGGAATCATGTTTCCAACACAGAAACTCTGGAGCAGTACTATAGACTATAGCAATGGCTGAAGTGTACGCACATAGGTCTCAAGGTATACAAGTGAGCCCAAGATTCTCATTTTTTGCCCGGAGATCTAACAAATGTGTTTCTCCTGGTTCTCTTAGGCTCTCCAGTATATCTCTGAATTGGTTACTTTATTTGGCTTTCTGACTCCTAAAAATGTATACTTATTTATTTTCAGGGTCAACAAGGCAGCTCAGTGCTTGCCAGCAAGCATGATGACCTGAGTTCAATCCCAGGACCCACACAGTAGAAAAAGAAAATCAGTTTCTGCAAGCTGTACTCTGACCTTCATTGATGCACTGTCGTATACACACACACACACACACACACACACACACACACACACACACACGCTAAATAAATATAATAAAATATTTTTTGTTAAGTAAAACTTTATTCAAAACTGCTTAATATGAGATGAAGTTTTTTGCTATATAAATAACTCAAGGAAGAAATCCTTTGAATATTAGAAAGGAATTAGCAGACACATTTAAATATATATTTATTTTATTTTATACACATCAATGTTTTGTCTATCTGTCTATGTGCATGCATAGAACAAGTGTGCCTTGTGCCTATAGAGACCGGAAGAGCATGTCAGATCCCCTGGAACTGGAGTTTCAGATGGTCCTGAGTCTTCATGTGGGTGCTGGGAATTGAACCTGGGTCTTCTGAGAGAGCAACAAGTACTCTAAACCACTGAGTCATCTCTCCAGCCTCCTAATATACAACTTTTAAGAATAGAATAATCTGGCTTCAAAATATGAATGTAACTGGTTTAAATCATTTACACATTTACTATGTGTAAAACAATTAATTCACTTTTATACTTTTTTGTCTAAATGGTGATGAAGTTCTATTAACGTGAGATTTTTTTTTTAGTAAGTATTGCTGGAAAGTAGAGTAAGCTAATAGGTTATTTGGGCAGAATTGCTAACGCTGTGAGCAATAGAAATGAGAATCAGAGGAAGCCTCCTGAAACAGGCTTAACATATCCACAAATTTTAATGCATGTTTTACAATAATCATAGCTGCTGTTTACTGAGTGCATGCCAAGTCTTTTCTACGTATCTCCTGTAATTAGTACAGTAACTTAGGAGGGAACCATAATTACTACAATTTATAGACTGGAAACAAAAGACTTACATCATCATGCTAAAACCCTTCAGTTATTTAGTCTACAAAATGTTATATTTTCTTGCTATGACAGATGCTAGAGTGGATTCAAAATTCCAAGTGGCATCCATGTACACGTATGCACAGGTACACATGCTTGTCCATGAAAAAGAAACAGAGCAAACTTAAACTTACATCTGCAAGAACTATTTTTTGTTGTTCCCTAGTACAGAATAATAACTCTGAAAATAGTTATATTTTTGTTATATATTTTATTGTTTAATTTTTCAATAAGTAATATTAATCTGTTATAATGTAAACAATTATACCAATAACCAAAAAACCAAAGGTGCTAATAATAATCTCATGCTTAATAAGTGTTATATTTGCTTTGGATGGATTATCACCTTGACAAGCTATCATTTTTTGCCACTCTTTTCCATGATATATGTATAGATTCAAAGAAGTAAAATATATATTTTAGTTTTCTCTAAATTTTAAATCAAATTCTGGAATAAATGTTATAACAATTAATCACAACATGAATCTATTTGAATAAAGCATGACCAAACTCATGTGGTGGTTTGAATGAAAATGGCACCCATAGGCTCATATATTTGAATGCTCAGTCATTGGGGAATTGAATTGTTTGAACGAATTAGAAGGATTAGGAGGTGTGGCCTTGCTGGTAGAAGTGTGTCACTGAGAGTGGGCTTTGGGGGCTCAAAAGCCTATGCTGTGCTCAGTTTTTCTTTCTCTGCCTTCCTACAATCAAGACGCAGCTTTCAACTATTTCTTCAGCACCAAGCCTAAATGACACCATTGATAATAATGAGCTAAACCTCTACAACTGTAAGCAAGCCACAATTAAATGCTTTCTTTTATAAGAGATGGCTTGGCCATGGTGTCTCTTCACAGCAACAGTAGAGAAATCAAGACAACTCATAATACTAAAGTAGCTGCTTCAGACAGGACATCTATATAGTAAGCCTATAGTTGAACAAAGGCTATCATGAGTTGGGTTTATAAACAGTGGAAGTAACTCTTACTTTAAATTATCAACCAGCGTAAGATTATAATTTCTGTGTATTTGTGTGAATAGCTTTTCTATATCTAATAGCGTGACCAGATTGGTAGCTGGGGAAAGGCATGTGTAAATAAGATTTGTTTAAATATAGCCACAAAGCCACTGAGAGAGGATTTCTCCCAGTGTTTGATTAAGTAATTTGAGAGTGACAGGCCTGGGGAGGGGAGAGCTTCTGTACATATTCCACACATGCTCCAGGGATCATATAGAAAACCCGGGTAAGAATGTGTGACAAAACTGCTGTAATCCGACCCACATATTTGATGTGATTATTTAAAACTGTGATAAAAGGCAGACAAAATGCGGTGTCAAACTCAAAGCAAAGTGTGGGTGATCTGCCTTGTTTTCCACTTGTTGATATCTGATGAAAATACTTTTCCACAAGCAGGATGGATGAGCAGATGGTGCAAATAAGACCAATTAAGCGCTAAGCTTCTGGAAGTGTTCAGCTGAGGGATCTCTTCAGGCTGGTTTCTGCTAACGTGCATCTTACGCCACACGTTTCTGAGGTGCAATTGTGTTAATACTACAGTCACTGGATTTTTCATTTTAAGAATACAAATTCAAACACAGCAAATGCAATACCTTTCTTCCTAGTTCTCAACAAAGAGTGTGAAGTTGAGTCATGGGTCGCACCCTACTGGGACGTGGAGGGGAGAGGGTCAGTCTAGGTGATTGTTCTCTAATACTGGGGCATAAAAGAACTTTCTATCATCTATAACAAAATCTGGGAATGCACACAAAGTAAAGGAAGGCCACAGGTGGAGAGGCCGATCTTGTCCCTGTTCATTCCTCTCCCCCCACCCCCGGGAGTCTTTCAGTTCTTCTTGTTTATTTTAAATCTACACACTACGGTTTATTTGGATCACAGGCAAAGAAATTGAATTAATCATAACACATGGTCATTCTTTCATGGACGATCTTTAGTTGTTTTCTTACTGTTAGTGTTATATTGTATTGTATTTGGTTACTGGGGTTTGAACATGGGCTTGAGTATGTCAGGCAAGCTCTCTGCTACTGGGCTGTGCCCACAGCCCCGGTTTCTACTTTATTTTTAAAGTTTACTTTTACTTACCCTTCCTTCAAAATATTATTATAAATATCCCCAAACCAGGGATTTTAAATAATACCTTCAATTTATGTTTACTGTATTCATCTTTCCACTGTCTTTGACTACAATCCCCTTCTACTTTGTCCTGTAGATGACCGCCATTCCATAGTCTATGCTTGCCTCTGCTTTGCCGTTTGAAGGTATAAAATCATATTTTTAATTGTTGATTTATGTGAAAGAGGGCTGGCCTGCATACTACTATGTGAACCACGTGTGTGTGTGGTAGCTGCGGAGACCACAAGAGGTAGCTGTAGGATCCCTGGAACTGGTGGTTATGCACAGCCATGTGAGATCTGGGAACCAAACCCAGGTCATCTGCAAAAGTACTCAACTGCTGAGCCATTTCTCTAGTCCCTAAGAGCATATTTTATAATTGTACATTAAAAATAATTTTATTATGAATATATGTCATTGGATGTTTAATTCTGTGTACTGGTGGGCCTTACAGAAAGAGTGCTTTGTTGAAAGAAAATCACGTACAAGAACAGATTAAAACGAAGAAGGTGTTGAAAGGGACTTTTCTTCTAATCAACAGTAGTTACTAACACCAAGTCATGTTATACAGGGAGCCAAGGATCATCCATCTTCATTGCTATGAGCACAGACATTACTCTGTTTATCCAGGGGCATCTGAGTTGTCTCCACTGTTTGCGGCTGCTCTGGAAGTTCTAATATCTGTTTCCTCAAGCATAGAGAGAAACATTTTGCTGAAATCTCCAGGAGCTGAAGTGTTGTTTTGTAAGACAAGTATGGCCAACTCTGCAAGAGTATGTTAAATTGTTTTGTAGTTTTACGTTTTTAACACAAACCAATGCTAAATTGTTTTATTAGTGACTATATTCAGCCATGAAAAAGACATTTCTATTGACTTACATATTATTCTATAGGCTTCACTTTTTCCTTTCTAGAAATACCTAAGATATTTAACAAAACAAGAAGCTTAGGATTCAGTCTACAAATCTGTTTTTACACTGTAACCATTCCAGCTTTACATGATTACTTCCCAAATCAATAGGTGACTTTACATCTTTTAGTTAATAACTACTTAGATTGCCCAGAATGAAGCCAATTTTGCTTCTTTTGCTCATGGTTTCTTTTTGTATCAACACTTCTTCTTCTCCTTCTCCTTCTCCTTCTCCTTCTCCTTCTCCTTCTCCTTCTCCTTCTCCTTCTCCTTCTCCTTCTCCTTCTCCTCCTTCTTTCGAAACAGGGTTTCTCTGTGTAGCCCTGGCTGTCCTGGAACTCACTCTGTAGACCAGGCTGGCCTCGAACTCAGAAATCCGCCTGCCTCTGCCTCCCAAGTGCTGGGATTAAAGGCGTGTGCCACCACTGCCTGGCTGTATCAATACTTCTTGTAGATTAATTTTTCTCCTTTCTCAATATATCCTTTAAATAATATTCTTTTTTCTGCAAAGGCCTGTAAGTAGCAAACTCTCAGTGCTGCTGTGTGGTTCA
This sequence comes from Uromys caudimaculatus, assembly GCA_028551405.1. Classification (NCBI taxonomy): domain Eukaryota; kingdom Metazoa; phylum Chordata; class Mammalia; order Rodentia; family Muridae; genus Uromys; species Uromys caudimaculatus. Next base: position 26,977,950 of record CM052716.1, on the reverse strand, counting down.
GTTATCTAGTGTTGGATAATAAATTGAAACACTTAGTGGCTTGACACAACAGTCATTTGCTCACAGTATGTGATTTGTTCAGAGCTTGGTTGGGATATCTCTTCTCTATATGTGATACACTGGGTGGCTTAACTGAGCAAAGAAGGAACTGAGCCCAATATGGTTCTCTCATACAGCTGGCAAGCTGATGTTGGCTGTCAGCTGGGCACATAGGTAGGGCTGCAGTCTGGAGGACTAGGTTCCTCTCATGGCCAACTTCCGTGACATCCATGTCTAAGGGCAGGCATATGATTTTCGTCACTTATGACCTTGTCTCAGAATCACCTAACTCTGCTTCTACCAAGTTATAAAGGTCCAAACAGTCTCAAGGGGAAACGCCACACTTGTTGGGCTTGCAAAGAGCTATAAAAAACAACAACAACAACAATCAGCCATTTAAAAACAAAAACAAACAAAACAAACCATGTAAGAGGCTGGTGAGATGACTCAGGAGGTAAAGGTGTTTGCCACCACGCCTGATGACATGAGTTCGATCCCCAAGACTCAGAGAGTGGAAGGAGAGAATGAATTCCTGCAAGTTTGCCTCTGGCCTCTATATGCACAACATGGTGAACACACATGTGCATGTACACACACACACACCACTAAATAAATAAATAATTAAATACACACACATATGTGTATACATGCATATATATGTATATGTATATGTATGTATATGTGTGTATATATATATATGTATATATATATATATATATATATAGTACGTTTAACAGCACAATATCAAGATACATATTTTCAATTTATGTATTAAAATTCTAGAACATTCGAGTCACTTTCTCCAGACTTTGGTTCTAGAGTTCATGTTAATGCATGTAGTAAATTCTCATTCTATTCTATACAAAGCTTAGCGTCCATATATTTTCCTGTGCTGTTTTAAGTGTTGATTCTAAAGCATTTTTTCCCTGTGAAGAAATCTTCATGACTATGTTTTTAAGACAAGGGCCATGTAGCCCAGGCTAGTCTTGACCTTCCAATTCTCCTGCCTCACCTTCCCCAGTGTTGGGATACAGACATGTGCCACTAAACCCAGCAATGACTGCTTGTTGTTTTTAAAATGATTCCTAGAATTGCTAATTGTTTTTTATTTAAAAGTCCACCTGCTCATGATTAACTTCTTCCCGTGTTTTCATAATTTTTTTTATTGCTGCTTTTCCTTTCATTACCTTTGAAGATACAGAATGAGATTCTTTCCATTTTTGGGGGACTGAATCGTTGACTGGTCGAGTTTCATTCTTGTTCTGCAACAGTAACAGTTTCTGTTATGGGTTGATGATGATATTCTTCTTCTTCTTATTATTATTATTGGCTCATCTTCATTGGAAATCATATTTTCTCCCCCAGTTTCTTGGAGTTAACCTTTTCTAAGTTTTGGAGTTGATAACATCTCCCCCTTCCCCATGAGCATTCCAATTAAGAACACAGTTTTATATTTGTAAATTGATCCTCTTAGGAACAACTAAAACACACTGTCTCTCAGAATTCCTTTAGCCTGGCCCCTGGACTTGTGACTCCAACCCCTACTACTGTGAGGACCACCTTAACGTTCTGTACTTCATGGGTGAGCCTGGCTACAATGTCACTTCTGCATTACTCTAACAAAGTATCTGACATGAACAGGTTAAGTCAGGAAGGGTTTATTTGGCTGTAGGGCTCCAGTGTTTTTAGTCATTATGTCAGAGAGGGCACAGCAGAGCATAGCAGCCTATATCCTTACCCCCAAGAAACAGAAAGCTGAGAATGAACTGGGAACCAGGAATAACCTTCCAGTTTGGGTCCCCAGTGACCTGTTTCCTTCAACTGGACCTCACTTCCTCAAGTTTCTACCACCTCCAAATAGTCCCATTGCTTGGGACCAGAGTCTACACTGAGCCTGTCGGGACATTTCATAGCGGAGCCGTAACAGTTAGCAGAGCACTTTGCAGTCTCATCTGTTTGAATGAGGTCATTTGAGTCGTCTGAATGCCTGGTGCTTGCTGCTCATATCCAGTACTAAAGCCCAGACCCTGCGCACTGCTGTTCTGTTTTGTTCCACAGAGCCAAACACATTTGTGTAACCCTTTCTTAAAGTCGGAGGTAGGTACCATGTCCATTTAAAGACATCTCATTAGCTTCCAATCTGGTTTTTACTAAATGAGGTTATATGTAGTCTGTCTAAAGGACTGTTTCTTGGTCTGGGATAGATGTCCTTTATACTACTTTGGTATTAAAGAGCCTTTTATTACAATCATAAAGGTAGCCACATTTCCTAGCATCCTTTCTTACCGGTTGAGAGACTAACAACTTTATGTTAGGTCTAAGAGTGGTTATGAAAGTTTGTTGGTCTATGATACCTAAGATTTGAAGCCACAGATTAGCCATCCGCATATCTTTGATAGAAGGCATATCTGTGACTGTCACTTATCAAAGCAATTTAGCTATATGGAAATGATTACAGCGTTGTGTTACTGTACAATAAAAATGATGTGTTCAGCCTTTTTCTTTTTAAATTTAAAATCTGCTTGAATATTACATACTCTAGAGTGTGTTCTCTTGCTCTGATACTCAAGATTTAGGACCATGTCTAATTTGTACTCTGAATATCTAATCACACTGAAAATGTGCTGTGGCTATATTTAATTTTTAATTCATTTTTCTTTTTATCTGTATCATCATAACCACTATAAAGTACCATAAAACAGAGTTACAAAGAAGACTATGAATAAGTCTCTGCCCTCAAGGAACTCATAATCTAGTTAGAAAGACAGGATACATGGATAGAAAGATTAATAATTCTGAAAGTTAGTGCATGATTAACTTTTAACCAGTGGCACAGGGACTAATCGGGAAATAGAAATGGGGTTAGCTGTGCCTGTGGCATGTGGATGCCATGAGCATTGTAAAACTCAGTGCCTCCCCAAACCCATCATTTTAAAAGTTCTGCAGGGCAATGTGATAAAAGTGTGATGTGGTCATGCAACACCTGTCCGTTTGTCCAAAAGAATTCTACTTTGCTGAAAGTTATGTGCCTATTCAATAGTGAAAAATGAGCAACTGCTGGATCCACTCTTCTTTGGAATTCAGCATCTTTCTGCTCTCATAAAAGCAAGCTGCTTACTCTAAATCATTTATCAAAGTGTTTCAGTCCTAGTCTCCCATGGGAGTTATTTTAGTGCCTCAGTGATGTTTGGGTATGTTTTACGGATTGCTACAATAAATCTACTAATGGGAAAGACAAGAGGAAGAACAGTAGAGGATTCCAGAAAGAGTCACCAAAGATATGGCATGAAGGGAAGCGTAACGTGATAAAGACTGTGGTAGCAGTTATAATTGGCCATTGATTCTGCAAATGAAATGGACTTTATGAGAAAACTCTTCTTTTTTTTGGTTTCTTTCTTTCTTTCTTTCTTTCTTTCTTTCTTTCTTTCTTTCTTTCTTTCTTTCTTTTTTTTTTTCGAGACAGGGTTTCTCTGTGTAGTCCTGGCTGTCCTGGAACTCACACTGTAGACCAGGCTGGCCTCAAACTCAGAAATCCGTCTACCTCTGCCTCCCAAGTGCTGGGATTAAAGGCATGCGCCACCACGGCCCGGAGAGAAAACTCTTTTTTTTATTATTTCTTTTTATTTTTAGATACTTTATTTACATTTCCAATGTTTCCCCCTTTCTAGGTCTCCTCTTTGGAAGCCACCTATCCCCTCCTCCTCCCCACGTCTATAAGGGTATTCCACCTCCCACCCACCTGCACACCCACTTCCTTATTCCCACCTTGACGCTCCCCTTTACTGGGGCCTCTAACACCCTCAGGCCCAAGGACCTCTCCTTGCCCTGATGGACAACAAGGCCCTCCTCTGCCACATATGTGGTCCGAACCCTGGGTCCCTCGATGTGTATTCTTTGGTTGGTGGTCCAGCCTCCAGGAGGACGGGGTGGGGGGAGGATCAGGCCAGTTGACACTGTTGCTCCCTCCATGGGGCTGCAAACTCCCTTGGGTCCTTCAGTTCCTTCTCCCACTCTTCCATCTGGGACCTCACTCTCGGTCCAGTGGTTACTGTAAAGTGAAACTTGGGTATTCTGAACTTTTGGGCTAATATCCACTTATCAGTGAGTACATACCATGTTTGTTCTTTTGTGATTGAGTTACCTCCTCAGGATGATATTTTCAAGTTCCATCCATTTGCCTGCATCTGGAAATCAGTTTGGCGGACCCTCAGAAAAATGGACATAATACTACCTGAGGACCCAGCTATACCTCTCCTGGGCATATACCCAGAAGATGCTCCAACATGTAATAAAGACACATGCTCCACTATGTTCATAGCAGCCATATTTATAATAGCCAGAAGCTGGAGACAACCCAGATGTCCCTCATCAGAGGAATGGATACAGAAAATATGGTACATCTACACAATGGAGAAAACTCTTATGAAATGGAAGTTCACTCTGAAATCTGGCCATTAATTTTAGTCACGTTACCAAATTTGTCACACTGTGCTATATTTCTAAAGTTGCTGATTGATACATTAGCTTTCTAGTGCAAACATGATAAAGAGCCACAAATAAGTAGATTAAGAAATAAGAATTTATTGTGTCAGCTCCAGAGAAGTTCAAAACTGAAGTGTTGGGGAGGACCAGAGTTAGAGTCCTTTGGCGGGCTGGAGGGGAAGATCAGTTGCAGGTCTTTCTCCATGCCTTTTGGGTGGCCTTCTTCAACTGTACAAGGTGTTTTTCCTATACATGTTGTGTGTGTCTTCAGATTTATTCCTTTTACAAGGATACCATCCATATTTTTTTTTCTTTTTTTCTTTTTCTTTTTTTTTTTTTTTTTTGGTTTTTCGAGACAGGGTTTCTCTGTGTAGCCCTGGCTGTCCTGGAACTCACTCTGTAGACCAGGCTGGCCTCAAACTCAGAAATCCGTCTGCCTCTGCCTCCCAAGTGCTGGGATTAAAGGCGTGCGCCACCACCGCCCAGCGATACCATCCATATTGAAGGAGGGTCCACACTAGTGATTCGATCACCAGTGTAAAGACCCCATCTCTAAACAAGGTCACATACAGAGGTTTGGAGATAAGAGACTGTAGCATTTGAATTTTGAGGGTTAAACAGTAGAATCTACTAAATAGAGAAATTAATGATCGATTATTAGTATCAAAGTTAACAATGAGCTGGTTGAAAAACACCAGAGAGGATTAATGGAACTCAACAAAAACATTGATTATGACATTTGTATGTAATTGATGTTAACAAAGATGACGAGGCAAATGTATAGAGAAAGATAGTCATTTTAGGGTTTATGGTAACATAATAATTGTTCAAAAATTGCTTTGTTAAGTGATTCCCATAGATGAATATAATGTTCTTTGTTCATATCCACCACCCTATTAGTGTCTCCTCCTCCAGACAAAGCTGTCAACAAATGGTGACAGAACAGACAGAAAAATGTTGAAAAACAAACACAAAACCAAAACCTGCCTACTCTTTACCTTGAGCACACATATGCACAAGCTTACTTTAAATACAGTACCATCGTAAATCTAAGCATGAAAGCCATAAAAGTTTTAGAAGTAAATATAGTGTGAAATATTAGATTTGGCAAAGGCTTTCTTAAAAGTATAGAGAAATAACAAATATAAAAGGAAAAAATTTGAAAAATAGAAAAAACTGAAACCCATTCCTGCTTAATAGACATAGTTACAAAGTTCGAAATGCAAGCCACTGTCTGGAGGAAGTCATTTGTCAAATATATACCCAACAAACAATATTTACCTAGTAATAAAATACTAGTAAATCGATTGAAAAATGCCTAAAAGATTTGAAGATCTTTCACCAGGAATTGTTAATAGCAAACCGACACATGGGGAGGCTCGACATTATTACTTATTAAGAAGTTCAATTTGAAGTTTGAAAGAGCAGACTGAGCCGGCTGTTGGCGAGAGAGTAGAGCAGCTGGCAGTGTGAAGAGGGAAACAAAACATACAGTCACTTGGGGAGTTTGGTAGGTCTGTTTTGTTTTATTTTATTTTACTCTTAAGATGGAATGTTGCTATATATCTAAAGCTTGCCTGGAACTCACTATGTAGCCCAGGCTGGCTTCAAACTCATTATCTGCCTGTCTCAGCCTCCCAAGTACCAGCTGCCAGTTTCTTCATGACTTCTTAGGTCTATACGGCTGTATACTTTAAACACTTTCCTGTTTAAAAGACCCTGATGTAAAAGTGAAAAGATAATTTTACTTCAAAATTCCTCAAAGATGCTGTTTATTATATGCCAATTATACCTCAGTAAAGTTGTAAAAATGTGCTTCTAAAAGATTCCTTTTCTATATTTATAATTCTTGGAATGCCTGAAAAACAGTATTATATTTCTCTCCTCCTCCTCGTCCTCCTCCTCATCCTCGTCCTCCTCGTCCTCGTCCTCGTGCTCCTCGTGCTCTTCGTGCTCCTCGTGCTCTTCGCGCTCCTCGTGCTCTTCGTGCTCCTCGTGCTCTTCGTGCTCTTCGTGCTCCTCGTGCTCCTCGTGCTCCCCCTTCTCGTCCTCCTCCATATTTTGTTAAAGCAATAACAGTTCTATCCTGCAACAAGAACAAAATACAAGAAAACAAAGTAAGGGGCCGGAGAGATGGCTTGGTAGTTACGAGTATGCTTCTCTTCCAGAGGATCAGAGTTCTGTCTTCAGCACCCAGATCTGATGCTCACAATTGCCTGTAACCCAGCTTCAGGGATCCTATGTTCGTCTCTGACCCTCCTGGGATGCATAGTTCATGTACCCATATTTCCACACAGATACACACGTATGAACATAGCTAAGAATAAACTTTTAAAAATGGAAACAGCATTAATTCGTCCTGCTTTACCATTTAAAGATTAGGTGGGAAGAACAATTTGTTTAATACATTCTATTAATGTGTGCAAACATCACTTAATTTTTTTCTTCCGTTAATTTATTCACTTTGCATCCCTCCCAGTCCCACCCTCACATGGCCCCTCCCCCAAACCCCCTTCCCCTTTATCTCTGAGAAGTGGGAGGTCCCCACTGGGTACCAACCCACCCTGGCACCTCAAGTCGCTTGCAAGACTAGGCACATCCTCTCCCACTGAGGCCAGACAAGGCAGCCCCGTTAGGGGAACAGGATCCACAGACAGGCAGCAGCAAACCTTATAATACAACATTTTAAGGTATAAGGAATTGTTACTCTACACTTAGCCAACCTTGCATGTGCTCTATATACCAAATAACATAAATCTTGCATTATCACAAATTTTCTGACATGTATTACACACCTATTAGACAAGCCCTTCCAGCCAGTAATCGAGACAGTGAACACTGCTGATACTGTTAATGCTATTGGTTCGTTAATCCAAAAAGTAGGTGAAAGTTAATACAAAGAATACACAGCATATTTTAAAACTGAAGTTTCCTTTTGTTTTGTTTTTCAAGACAGGGTTTCTCTGTGTACCCTGGCAGTCCTGGAACTCGCTCTGTAGACCAGGCTGCCTCTTCTGCCTCCTGAGTGCTGGCACTAAAGGCGTGCATCACCACCACCTGTCTGAAGTTTGTATCTCATGACCTAGTTCACAGAGTTTTCAGTGGAGCTGAGATTCTTCCTCTGAGTTTGGTCCTTGGCTGACGTTTTGCACTCTTCCTCTCAATACACTGTAACCTCATTTGCATATTCTTTATACACTGTAACCTCACTTTAAGTCCCTGGTTCCCATTTCATTAGCATGTATATGGCACGTTTGATGGTATAGAACATTGTGAGTATAGGGTCTTCCCCGGGTTCCCAGCTTCAGTTGCTTCATCTACACGCAGTGTAAGGATGACTTTTAGCAACTAAATGTTTAAGCATTTTGAAGCATTTTAATTTCTTCTACAATTGGAGTGTACTAGTACATCCAGTACAAACTGCACCAATAGATTTGAGAATAAGTAACTAACTCTTTATTAGCATAAATGTCAAATATCAGAGCAGAAGTCCTAGGTTCAGTTTTGAATATTCACAATTTCTTGTAGCCACAGTCGATATGTTTTCTTTGCAAGCTGTTGTTCAGAGAGTCAATTTGAAACACCTTAACTTTATACTCTGTATTTTTGTGTAAAAAAAAAAAAAAAAAGTAAGCTCAAAATCAAAGTTAATATAATTACAAAGAAATGAAGTCTGCAGTTAATTTACAGGAAAACTGCTCAAAATATTAAAACAAAGCACCATGCTAAATAGATTGATTTGAGTTATAATTTTGCAACAAAATAGAATTAACTTAGTGAAATATTAACTGAATAAGCATATTAAAATGTTTCATGTGATCCCAGGGGAAATAATAATCAATACTGGTGCTCTTAGAGTAGCAGTTTTGGCTTAATACAGAAACAATAATTTTTCATACATTACAGAATTAATAATTGTGTTACTGAATATTTCAGATAATAGAGACATTTATTTATATTGTTTATCAATTCTCTCAGTTTATCTAGTTATTGATCCTATGTACTGATTAATGAATGCCTTTTGATATGTTCTATTATTACAGGGTATGTGACAGTTTTAGCTTTGAAATTTCTTTTGGAGTTATGAAAAAGAAAAATAAAAACTCTTGTAACATAGGTAATTTATCATTTTCATCAATGTCTGAAGGGATTTCCAGGAAACATAAAGATACATTTATACTAGCAGATATTATATTGCATATGAACACAGACGGGACCAAACTCAGAAATTTCTTGGTAAATTGTCTGTCCTCTATGAGGTAAAACTGATAAAAATATGTGTTTAGTTGGTATGTAATTTCCACAAATGAGTTTATAAGTAATAAAATGAACATTGGCTCTGTGACTAACATTGCTATGTTTCTCCAACTCAGTTGTCCAACTTCATATTTCAATAGCATGAAATGGGTTTACAAGAGCTTATAAAACAAGGTAAATTAATTCATTTAACTAGTAATCTGATGTTTCAAAAAGCTATGTTGCTCAGAATTCTAAGGAACGTGGGAAACTTTTGAAACTTCTTTTTGTTTTATTTAACTTTCTAATCGTGCCCTTTTGGCAACTGATTAAACATTGGTAGAGTAGAATTTCATATTCTGCATACAAGCATTACTTCCTCAGACATTCTGTCCTGAGCCTGCGATCTCGGCACTTGGGAGGCTATAGCAAGGACACTGTTGTGAGTTCGAGGCCAGTCTGGGATACAGTTTGAGACCCTGTTTCAAAAACAAAACTAAACTAAATTAAACAAATAAAAATAAACTATAATAAAAATAAAGAAGATGCATTACTTTAAAATGTTTTGTATATTTTTAAATGATTTTAAACTTGTTTTAATTGAGTGCACAAAGTAATAGGCGTCACTATGGCATCTTCACACCTGCATACTAATTTAAAATTGTATAATCATGTTCAAACTTTTGAGAAAATAAGCTAACTTAGTATTGATGGAGTTTGTATAATAATACATTCACAGTGTAACCAATTCGGCTTGTGATCAATATAAAAAATTAAGATGCCTCTCTTGTTTGAAACTGAGTTATATTTTGTTTTTGGTTAATTTTTTTATGTGTATTGGTGTTTTGCCTGCAGACATGTGTGTATGTCTGTGGGAGGGTGCCATGAGGGTGCTGAGAATTGAGTCCGCGTCCTCTGGAGAGCAGCCAGTGCTCTTAACCGCGGAGCCATTTTTCCAGCCCCATGTGGTTTTTTTGTTTTTTGTTTTTTGTTTTTTGTTTTGTTGTTTGTTTGTTTTTAGAGTTAAAGACAGATCTTTATTTCAAACTCTGACCTACCAAATTAGCGTTTCCCACCAACTCTGGGAGCAGAGCCCTTCACAGGCTTCACATCTTTTGTTTAGGCTCTGCCTTCTTGGGGCCTTGGCGCCAGCCATTGCTGTCTTCTCTGACGCCTGCTTAGCCTTTTTTGCTTCCTTGGCAGCCCTGATAGCCTGCTCTCGCAGAGCTTTCCTAACTTCGGGTTTCTGATTTCTCTTGGCCATTTTATCAGCAAGAGATGCACCAGTGATGGCTCGCTGGAATTTGATTGCACGGCGGGTTCTTTTTTTTTTTTTTTTTTTTTGGTTTTTTGAGACAGGGTTTCTCTGTGTAGCCCTGGCTGTCCTGTCCTGGAACTCACTCTGTAGACCAGGCTGGTCTCGAAAGGCTCTTTTCTTTTGAATTTCTTCCAACTGTCCTTTCCTGTGTTTTCTTCTATAGAGGATAGTCCAGTTTATCTGCTGAGGATTCCTTTTGGAAAGGAATGCGGACTCACATTTTTGCATTAAGAAACTGGAAAGCCTTCCCGTCGGTCCTGGCGTAGCACAGCCCGTGTCCCGGGTAGATCTTGTACCCGCTGAAACTGCACAGTTCGACCTTCATGGTGATAGATGTCGGCTTGCCGAGGGAAAGATGACGAAGAGCCCCCATGTGTTTTTAAACTTCATAAGCATATCTCAAATTTGATTAGCCACATTCCAAATGTGACTAGTGGCTGCTATAAGTAATAGAGTATTTTTCCCTCTTTTTTTTTTAGTTTGAAATTTTCATACGTGAGTAAACTATATTTGCATCATTGCCACCCCCTCTCTCCTGTAACTCCTCCTGCGTCCCTGAGAGTTTAAATTCATGACCTCCTATATTTATCCTTTGTGAGTGTGTGTATGTGTGTGTGTGTGTGGGTGTGTGTACATAATCTACCAAGACCCATTAGTGTTGCCATTATTTGCATATGGTATGGCTGACCAATTTTGGACCAGGAGTCTTGTCCCTGAAAAAAAAACAATCAAAATAAAAACCCCTTCCTCCCTCAGCGACTATTAGCTACAGCTCTGTAGTTCTTCATCCAGGGGTGGGGCTTTGGGAATTTTCTCTCATCTTTGTTGGCATGCTGACTGATGTAGTCTTTGCTGGTCTTGTGCGGGCAGCCATATTGCTGAGAGTTTATGGGGCAACATCCCTGTTCCATCTAGAAGACAAGGTCCCAGAGCAGTCATCCTGATCCTCAGACTCTTAGCATCCCTCTACACCTGTTTCCATGATGCAGGTGTAGGGGGTGTGCGATCGATGTCCCAATTGTGGCCTGGGGCTCCGCAGTCATTATTCTTTGCGTTTAGGTGAATTATGTATCTCTACTAGTCTCCATTGGCTGCAAAAGAAGCTTCTTTGATGAGTGTGAGAGCTTCACCTATCTACAGTATAAGGACTAGTATTTAGAAGGCGGTTGGAAGCTGTATATAGTAACTACATTTAGATGCTCCTCTAGAATCTGTGGCCTCTTCAGCCATGGTTCTTGGCTAGGATTATCGTCTGAGGCATGGATTTCATCTAATTGACCAGGTTTTGGGTCCAGTTAGAAAGCTGTTGATTGTCCCCAAGATTCAGGTGCCATTATTGCAACATGCGGGGCTGTCTTGTTCCATTTGATTATGGCTCTCAGACTTTACAGCTGGCTACGTCTGTGACAGCTTTTCTCCCTTGGCATTTTGCATAAACCTTCTGACGGCATGAGAGCTAGTCCTTATAGAGGCTATGATGCCAGCTTGGTTTCTCTGTCTTGTGTCTCCCATGAGTGGTGTCTTTAGCAGTAGGATCTTACCTTGATCTTCATCTAGGGGTGATTTGACTTCACCTGGCAGTAATCAAGAGCAATGGCAATAATCTATAGTGTTTTGCGGATCGATATAATGCTCCTGACCTCAAATGGAAGCACCACTGCCTGGTATTATGGTTTCTTTTTTATTAGTCTATGGCTCCTGGTGTGATGGGAGCACAGTTTCCCACCATATGGGTTGACACCGTCAAAACTCTCTGTGTGTGTGTGTGTGTGTGTGTGTGTGTGTGTGTGTGTGTGTGTGTGCATTTGCATGCTCGTGCATGCATGCTTACGAGTGCATGCACACTTGTCTTTAAATAAGCTCATACAATTACAAACTTCCTACAGCTCTTCGTAAACATCCTTAGTGATAGTCTCCCCTTCCTTTCTTCTTCCTCTGCATTATCCCCCTCTTCACATAGGTTTTCTTCGTTTTCCACTTTCCCTTCAGAACACTGTCCTGACAATCTCCTTTGTGGAGCTACTCCCTGGATTCTCCAGACCATTTCTAATTTCCTGGCTTTTCTAGCTACTCCAGTTTATACCTTAAACCTAAAGATTAGAATCTAGGTTGTAAGTATATCTTAACAATCCGTTTTTCCTTTCCCGATCCCAGCTCCCAGATGACAACTCTGAGACTAATTATTAATTATTAATTATCAATTATTATAATTAAATGCCCAGGCCATAAGTTTTGGCTCAATCCCTGACTAGCTCATAAAATTTAAGCCATTTAAACTATTCTATGTCTACAATGTGGTTAGTTACCTCTCCTTTAGTCACAGCCCACTTCTTCCTTCTCCTCTTGACTCTCCTTGAGTTCATCTACCTGCTGGTTTATGTCAGTCTCCTTTGTCCATCTCTTGGTCTGGACCATCTCTCCCACGTCTCTCTTTCATCTCTTACTATTTCCCAGAATCCTCTCTCTTCCTGCCAGTGTCCCACCTTCTACTTCCTGCTTTAGCTCATTCCATCGGCTTTTTTTAAATTTAAATTTGAATTTTTTGATACTTTATTTACATTTCAAATGTTTCCCCTTTCCAGGTCTCCACTTTGGAAACTTCCTACCCACTTCTCCCTCCCCTGCCTCTATGAGGGTAATCCACCTCCCACCCGTCCACCCACTCCCATATTCCCACCTTGACATTCCCCTATACTGGGGCCTCTAACACCCTCAGGCCCAAGGACCTGCCTGTCACTGTACCAATACCATGCAGTTTTTATCACTACTGCTCTGTAGTACAGCTTGAGATCAGGGATGCTGATTCCCCTAGAAGTTCTTTTGTTGTTGAAGATAGCTTTTGCTATCCTGGGTTTTTTTTTTTTTTTTTTTTTTTTTTTGTTATTCCAAATGAATTTGAGAATTTCTCTTTCTAAGTCTATGAAGAATTGAGTTGGAATTTTGATGGAGATTGCACTGAATCTGTAGATTGCTTTTGGCAGGATGGCCATTTTTACTATA
>CM052716.1:26861937-26964375 GCA_028551405.1 Uromys caudimaculatus | reverse complement strand
ACTCCTTGAAGACCAGCTCTCTCTGAGAGGTGTTTGGGTTTGGAGAGCTGTGGCACAGGGTCCGCTCTGGGGTGCAGAAAGAAATCAGAAGGATCTTGTCCCCAGCTGTCCCTTGGTTCCTATGCCCTGATGGCTCTGCAAGGGTCCCTCTTGATCCAGTGAGTTTGAACAGAAGTGGTGGTTTTGCCTGTGCTCAAAGATGTGTCAGCACTCCTGGGATACCCGCTCTCTCCTGGAGCCTTGTGGCCCAGACTGAGGTCCCCAGGCACAGGCCCCTGGTGGCCCAGGCAGACGTCTCCACCCACAGGTGGAAACCGGAAGGTTCAGAGGTTTTCTGTCCCCAGGTTCTCAGGCCCTGGATCCCGGCGGATCCGGGCGGGTCTGGGTGAGAGGTGTTGCTCCCCTTAACTCCACTTAAGGCTTTTCCAAGCTCCTGGGAGGGTAGCTTTCTCCAGCTATGGCTATGTACTCCCGGTGGCCCAGGCAGAGGTCTCCACCCACAGATGGAAACCGGAAGGTTCCTCCCTTTTCATTTCTAATTTTGTTAATTTGGATACTGTCTCTGTGCTCTCTGATTAGTCTGGCTAATTATTTATTTCCTTCTTAAAGTCTTCTATCATCATCGTGAGAAATGATTTTAAATCTGAGTCCTGCTTTTCTGGTGTGTTGGGGTATCCAGGGCTTTCTGTGGTGGGAGAGCCGGTTTCTGATGATGCCTTAGTTTCTGTTCCTTATGTTTTTGCCCTTGCCTTTCACCATTTGGTTAACTCTGATGTTATCTGGTCTTATTCTCTCTGGCTATGGCTTGTCCCTCCTGCAAGCCTCTGTGTCAATACTCCTTGAAGACCAGCTCTCTCTGAGAGGTATTTGGGTTTGGAGAGCTGTGGCACAGGGTCAGCTCTGGGGTACAGACAGAAACCAGAAGGATATTGTCCCCAGCTGTCCCTTAGTTCCTGTGTCCTGATGGCTCTGCAAGGGTCCCTCTTGATCCAGTGAATTTGAACAGAAGTAGTGGCCTTGCCTGTGCTCGAAGGTGTGTCAGCACTCCTGGGATACCAGTTCTCTCCTGGCACTATTTGAGTATGGAGCCCTGTGTCACAGGATCAGCTCCCTGGCCGCTGGAAGAAACCAGAAGACCACTTCTCAGTCACTGTGGGATTCCAGGTGGGTCCCTCTGAGCAGATAGGCTTGTCCATACTCCTGGGAGGCTAGTTTTCTCCTGGCACTATTTGGCTATGGAACCCTGGTGGCCCAGTCAGAGGCCTCCCCCCACAGATGGAAACCGGAAGGTTCCTGTCCCGGGCTTTTCCTCAGTCCCTGTTTCCCGAGGATTCTGGGCAGGTCCCGCTGAGCAGTGGTGCTCGACTTAACCCCACTCATGGCTTTTCCACACTCCTGGGAGGCTAGCTTTCTCCCAGTGCTATTTGGCTATGGAGCTCTGGTGGCCCAGGCACAGGTCTTCTGTCATAGATAGAAACCGGAAGGTTCCTGTCCCTGGCTTTTTTTTCGGCTTTTTTTTTTTTTTTTTTTTTTTGGACAGGTGATGTTTATAAGAGATTTTTTCTGTATTAGATCCACAAATTAGAGAGAATATTTATCTTCCTGGATCTGGGTTACTTTATCCATTATAATATTAACAACTTCCAACCATTTACCTATGTATTTCATAATTTCATTTTTCTTTGCATTTGAATAGAATTTCATTGTGTATAAATGTACCACATTCCCGCTATCTGTTCATTAGTTAAAGGTCATCTTGGCTGTTTTAATTTCCTAGGTACTATAGACAGAGCAGCAATGAACAACTACAATAAAAACTTCAAATCTTAGATAAAAGAAATTGTGGAAGTCATTAGAAGATGAGAAGACCTCCCGTGCTCATGGAATAGTAGAATCGATGTGAAAATGACCGCCATATGAAGAGCAGCCTACAGAGTCAGTGCAATTCCAATGAAAATCTTCACAACATTCTTCACAGTCATAGACTAAAAACTCTAAAATTCATGGGGAACCACAAAAAACCCTGAATGACCAAAACAATTTTGAGCAAGAAGAAAATGTTATCATACCACATTTCAAGTTATAGCAAAGAACCATAGAAATTTTTTTTTATTTACCCATAGAAATTTTTTAAAAGCATAGTTCTGACACACACACACACACACACACACACACACACACACACACACACAAATGGACTTGTAGATCAATGGAACAAAACAAAAAGAGCCGGTCTTAAGTGCACATAATTACAGCCACCTGATATTCAACAAAGGCAGCAAACACATGCACTCCCGGAAAGGCAACATCGCCAAAAAATGGTGCTGGGAAAACTGAATGTCCACATGTAGAAGAGTGAAATTAGACCATCATCTATGACCCTGCACAAAAAGGAAGGAAGAAAGGAAGAAAGAAAGAAAGAAAGAAAGAAAGAAAGAAAGAAAGAAAAGATAGGAAAAGAAAAGAGAAAATAAACTGCATTGGCTCAGATTTCAGTGTGAAACCGGAAACTCTGAAACAGCTATCTGAAAACATAGGGAGTGCCCTACAAGGTGCTTTCTGAATAGGCTTCCACTTGCTCAGTAATTAAGGCCAACGAATGGGACATTTGTGTAGCAAAGAAACAATGTAGTGAAGGGAAGGCTCAGAGAAGGCACAGAGAATGAGAGAGAATCTTTGCCATCTATTATCCAGTTGAAGATAAAGATTCAGAATAACGAACTTAAAAAACAAAGAGTCAAGAAAACAAAAGAACCAACCAAAAACTTGGCTAGGGATCTGAACATGGAGTTCTTGAGAGAAGAAATAAGATGAAGAAATATTTCAAAGTGTTTGACCTCCCCAGCAATTAGGGAAATGTCCATTAAGACGATTTTGAGGGGCTGGAGAGATGGCTCAGCGGTTAAGAGCATCGACTGCTCTTCCGAAGGTCCTGAGTTCAAATCCCAGCAATCACATGGTGGCTCACAACCATCCATAATGAGATCTGACGCCTTCTTCTGGTGTGTCTGAAGACAGCTACAGTGTACTTACATATAATAATAAATAAATCTTTAAAAAAAATGATTTTGAGATTTCATATTACTCTAGTCAGAATGGCTAAGACCAAGGAAACAACTGGCAACAAATCTTTGCAGCGATGTGCGGAAAGTGGAAGCCACATCGACTGTTGGTTGGGGTGCGAGTTGTTGCAGCCGCTATGGAAATCAGTGTGGACCATTCTTACAAAGCTAAAAGCACAGTGACACCATTCATTGGCATATACCCAAAGGCTCGGGTTCCTGGTACAGAGATACTTGCTTAGTTGTGTTTATTTTTTATGTTTTCATTGTATGAAAGTACATATACCTAGCTGGGCAGTGGTGGTGCACGCCTTTAATCCCAGCAGTTGGGAGGCAGAGGCAGGCGGATTTCTGAGTTCGAGGCCAGCCTGGTCTACAGAGGGAGTTCCAGGACAGCCAGGGCTACACAGAGAAACCCTGTCTCGAAAACCAAAAAGAAAAAAAAAAAAAAGAAAGAAAGAAAGAAAGAAAGAAAGAACATATACCATGGACTTCATCATTTATCCACTTGAAAGTGTACAAGTTGGTGACACTCACAGTCACTGTGAATGTCACACAATTATCAATTTCCACAACTTTTTAACCAGTCTAAACAGAAACTGTATGAAAACAACAACTTCCCATTTCCTCGTGTTACTGACAGTTGGAAACCTCTCTATAATTTTCTATCTCTATGGATTTGCCTGCTGTAAATATTTCATTTAAGTAGAGTCATATGATATTTTTCTTTCTGTGCCTGGCTTATTTCCTTGGCAACATGCCTCCTAGGTTCACCCATGTTATATCAGGCTGTCTGAATTTAAAGGCAGATTCCTTTGTATGTCTGTGCCACATTCTGTTTATCCATTCACCTAGTAGGTTGTTCGTGGCTCTCAGCTATTGTAAATAATGCAACAATGACCATTGGTGGGCAAATATCTCTTTTTAGTTCCTTGGAGGAATCGAATTTTGGAACCTATGGTAGATTTTGTGTTTAATGTTTTACAGAACCATTATACTCTTTTTTTTTTTAGCAGTAGCAACACCATTTTACATCCCAACTCACAAGACACAAGGCTTCCCCGTTTCTCCACATCCTTGCCAATCTTAGTATTTTCTGTTTTGTAAATGATAGCTATCCTAATGAGTGTAAAGTGGTATTTCACTGTGGCCCTGACTTACTTGGAATTCCTCAATGGCTAACAGTGGTGAGTATTTTAATGTGTTTGCACTCTGCCTATATTTACATCTATTCTTTGGTGGGATATTTAAGTCATTTTTTCATTTTTCAGTTGGGTTGTTCTTTGTTGTTGCTAAGTTACAGGTATTTATATACTCTAAACACCAATCCCTTCACATGTATGGATCCCAGGTATTTTCTCCCATTCTAAGTTGTCTTTGCACATTTCACAGTATCCAGATATATTACTTTTGGCCCAGATGTCTTAGTATTATGAAGAACAAACCAAAAACTAACATCAATTATTGATAAATTATGTACAAAATTATTCTACATGTAAAATATCATTGTAAAAATGTCCCCATGGGATTAAAAAATATATACTTTTAGAAATCATATAACTCTTCTGGACTGAGAGCACTGATACACTGAAGAAGTAATGAAGAAGATGATAGATATGGACCTGAAAGAGTTAACGTGACTTGTGAAAATATAGTCTGTTCTCAGAGGGTGATGTATGCAGGTAAAATTTGACCTAATATATGCATGATTTTGATGTGTATAGCTATTTTCCCTTTCTAACTAACAAACACTGTAGAAAGGCAATGGAGTAATGATGACGGAATACAGATCTGACAGCCTTTGGAGTCTCAGTAGAAGAGCAGTTATCTTGACAGACCTCTGCTTAGCTATCAACCGTGTAAGTCCAGCTTTAGGTGTGTTGGGGGGTAGCTCAAAGTCTAGAAGAAAACCCCAAAGCTGAGCAAAGCAAGGGCAGGAACACATTATGTGTTGGGTATATAATTTTAGTGTGTGTAAGAGTCAACTGCCCAGGGAGCTAGCAAGCAGGTTCCATGCTTCAGTCTTCAGAGATGTAGGAGAATGTCTGGGAAGCTGCCAGGCATTTGATTTTGTGACAAACATTCTTTGTGACTCTGAATTCAATGATCTATGGAACACAGTGTAAGAAACTCTGCTGGCTCCTTTAGTTTACCCAGAAACCTGCTGTGGAACACTCCCTATGATATACCAAGACGGTATAACATTATACCGTTCAGTTGATGAGAAGAAAGTCTTCAATAACATGGTAGACGTAAATGGTAATACATGAAGTCAGTTATGCAAATTGAGAGATTAAAAAGTCTTGTTCTATTTATTGTATCAAAGTGTAAAACCTATTGTGTGTGTGCATGAACATGTGTGTGTGTGAGTGCAATTGCCTTGTATGCGTATGTAGAGGCCAAAGGTTGACATTCTTGAGTGCCTTCCTCTACTGTTCTCTCTACCTTATTTTTTGAGATAAGGTCACTCCCTGCACCTGGAGCTCATTGATTTGGCTAGACTGGCTGGCTGCTGAGCTGCAGAGACCTGTCTGTCTCCATTCTTCAACACTGGGGCAGGCTGCCATGTCTAGCTTTTATATGGGTTCTGTGGATCTGAACCAGTTCTTCATGCTCACCTTGCAATACTTTCCCCATGAACCATTTCTCTGCTTGTAAATCGCTACTTTAAAAGTTAATTTAATTATTGTGTGTGCATGTTTGGCCTGCATATATGTCTGTGTTTTACTGATTCTTTGGAGGCCAGAAGAGGGCATCATAGCTCCTGAAACTGGAGTTACAGATGGCTTTTGTGCTGGGAATCAAACTTTGGTCCATTGGAAAGTATCCAGTGCTTTTTGGTTTTTGTTGTTTGTTCGTTTGTTTTTGCAGGTTTTTGAGACAGGGGTTTCAAGACAGGTTTTGTAGCCTGGATGTCCTGGCATTCACTTTGTAAACCAGGCTGGCTTTGAGCTCACAGAGATTCGTCTGCCTCTTCTTCCAGAGTGCTAGGATTAAAAGTGACTGCTTCCATCTAGTGCTCTTAATAATTGAGCAGCTTCTCCAATCCACCAAATCATTACTTAATTAAAACGGAAACAGAGATAAACTATAAATCTACCCTGAACATCTCAAATTGTTACACATAATGGGACAGATTTCTTTGAGTTGTGTGTTTTGCTGGAAGCCTCTGGGCTTGTAAAGAAGTGCTGTCCTCAGATACCATACTCTTCTAGCTTATTTTCCTGCTTGGTGTCTTCTGGCAACTGAGTATCCATGACTTGGATGGTTTTGCAACAGCAAAGTAGCTCAGTGATAATTTCTCAATTCTAGTGTGAAAGCTGGTAACTCAGAGTCTCACATATTTTTTATATCACTTTATTCGCAGGAAAACATACATCTGAAACCAAAGTTCCAGATGGAAAAAAGTGTTGCAGTGAATTAGTTCAACACAGAGATGGATTTTTACCAGTACCTTCATAGTGGCACTTTCAATTTTGTGGTAAATCTAAATGAGGTTTTAACACCAAATTCTATTACTAGGAGAGCTGTGGCAGCCATTGTTCATAGCAAAGCAAACAAACAAATCAAATCCAAGTGCACAACAACCAAGTACTAATTGTATTACATAATGGAGTACTACTTGGTCATTATCTTAGTTAGGGTTTCCATTGCTGTGAAGAGACACCATGACCAAGACAACTCTTATAAGGGACAACATTTAATTGGGGCTGGCTTACAGGTTCAGAGGCTTAATCCATTATCATCAAGATGGAAAACATGGCAGTGTCCAAGCAGGCATGGTGCTGGGGGAGCTGATATTTCTACATTTTGTTCTGAAGGTAAACAGAAGATGACTGTCTCATAGGCAGCTAGGAGAAGGTCTCAAAGCCCACCCACCACAGTGACACACTTCCTTCAACAAGGCTACTCCCACCCCAACAAGGCCACATCTCCTGATAGTGCAACTCCCTAGGCCAAGGAGATTCAAACCACCACAATCTTTTAATTTACAGGAAGGTAGATAGAACTGAGAAAAATAGACCAAATTTTGAAAGGTAACTACCTCATTTTCTTCAATACATGGACTCAAAGAGGAAGGCATCAAAGTTAAAAGGGGAAAACACGATTTTCATCTCATGAGGGCAGGGTATGAGAAAGGTAGGAGGGGTGGATAGCATCAAAGTACATTATCTGCATACAAGAAAATATCCAATGAGTGTCAGTATTTTGTATAATTAATATGTGCTGATAAGATACTTTCTAAAAGAACAATTAGCTGGGAATCATAGGTGGAAAGTGTATGAGAGGTCCGTATGACACAGAAAGAACATGAGCTTTGGAGCCTGACAGATGTGGCTTCATATTCTAGTTTTTCTACCTTTTTGTTTTTGTTTTAAAAAGTAATTCCTGAAGCTGTCGTCTTATTCAAATGTCTGAGACTAATGTGCAAATTTCTGAGACCAATATGCCTTCTGTG
This sequence comes from Uromys caudimaculatus, assembly GCA_028551405.1. Lineage (NCBI taxonomy): Eukaryota > Metazoa > Chordata > Mammalia > Rodentia > Muridae > Uromys > Uromys caudimaculatus. Next base: position 26,956,854 of record CM052716.1, on the reverse strand, counting down.
CCACTTTAGGCACTGGGAGGAGTTTTCTTAGTGACAACGAAGTTCCTACAGCTTACATTTTATGAGGAGAGAAAAATCAGCCAGCAAATAACTGCAAAAATTATGGATTTTGTGACCCTTGCTTTGAGGGAAATGTGACAGAATAGAACTGATAAGACCAGATAAGGCGACAGTGAATGGCTGATTTAGGAAGGAACTTGAGAGAATGAGGACCCAAGGTGGAGGAAGAGGAGGAGGGCCACAGAACAAAAACACCTTCAAGTTGGACAAGGTCAACAGATCCACAGTCAAACGGAGGCAGAGGCTAACACGAAGCATGCACATTTGGTGAGGCACTTTGGAGCCATGTCTTACAGACCTGAGCGAGGTCTTTCGGAAATTCTAATTTGATTTTCAAAGCAATGGGAAGGCACGGGGAGAACATGATATGATTTGTGTTTTAAGCGTCTCAGCCTAGAAAATAACGTTGAATTACAGAGCATCTTGTGAAGAGGGTCTTTTAATAAGTCAGCTCAGAGACAATGAAAAGCTTCTGTCAGAAAGTAGAAGTGGGAACGGAGAAGAGTGGATGGATTTAAGATAGAGCTTGAATTAGGGGTGCGGTAGCTTGCTCAGTTTCCGTGATTGGACTGAAAAGTCCCCAGGACAGTTGTTCTTCACCTTCCTAACACTGCGACCCTTTCACGCGGTTCCTTACATTGTGGTGATCCCCAACTACAAAATTATTTCATCGCTACTTCGTAACTGTAATCTTGCTACTGTTACGAATCATAACGTAAATATCTGATATGCAGGATAGCTGATATGCCACCTCCCCTGCCCAAAGGGGTTGCAACCCACAGATCGAGAACCGCTGCCCTAGGACACTAGAGAAACTTGTCACTGAGTGTGTCTGTGAGGTCTTTTACCAGAGAGAAATAACTCAGGTGCTCTGTCTGTGGTTGGCATCATCCCATACGCTGGGAGCACAGGTGAACTCGGAAGGGGGAAGAAGAAACCTTACATTCAGGCATTCTCCCTGTGCGCTTTCAGGCTACCAGAATGTAAACTGTTCTGCCTTATTATACCTTCCTTGCCGTGAGGGAACAAAATTATGAGCGGAACTCATTCTTCCTCCCTTACGGTGCTTCTGTCAGGAGGTTTGGTGTAGTGAGGAATACTTAGCACACAAGGCTTGGCTGGGATGTGAGTTACAGATAGGGCTGAGATCAGAGGATGAAGTAGAGGAGGAAGACACTAGCAAGGGCGACAATTGAATCTTCAGCTACAACTCCTGCTTGAATGAGTAGTTAGATCATCTGCAGACTCGGGGGGAGAAGGGAAGTGAGAGGCGCAGAACTCAGATGAATTTTGAAGATATTGAGAGTCTTATGTGTGGTCCTTTCTAGACAGCAACGAACACAGAGAACTATGAATCCAGGTTGAGGAGTGTGTAAGATAGAGTACATGTATGGAAGGATTGGCCCTGGGCCAACTGTCTAGCTTTAAGGCCACTGTAAATAGGAAATTTGTAAGTTACATCACCTGCCAAGGGTATTAGGTGAGCCCAAACATGTACTATGATCTGAAAAACGTTTCGCACACAGTAAGGTCTGAATACATCTAAATGCATGCCAATGATTTGTGTTAATCTTACAAGGACGTTTATGGCAGCTATTGTTCATAAGTAACATTTTTTTAAAAACTAGGAATAATCCAAATATCCAAATATCAGTAAATTATACACATGGCGATATAAAGGAACATAAAAGAAAACAGGTGGTGTGATAAATTGCTAATGAATAGCAGCCAAACCCAATATCTGCAGGATACTCATGAGAAAAGACGACAGCAGTTTCTCACTAAGGACGATAATGGTCACAATAAAGGCATCCCTGAGAACTGTAAGCTACCTAACACTCCTGGTTCATGTGAATAGGTCCTTCACTGAGATTACATCCAAAATAATAAACATTTATACCGATAATTTCCTAGAATCAAAGAAAAAAAATTTTTTTTATTTATTTTTTTTTATTTTTATTTTTTTCCTCCTTTTTTATTTTTGATACTTTATGTACATTTCCAATGTTTCCCCTTTTCTGAGTCTCCTCTTTGGATACCCCCCATCCCCTCCCCAACCCACCTCTAGGAGGGAATTCCACCTCCCACCGACCCCCCCGTCCTCCCATCCCCTATTCCCGCCTTGACATTCCCCTTTACTGAGGCCTCTAACATCCTCAGGCCCAAGGGCCTTTCCTCTCTCCCTGATGGCCATTGAGGTCGTCCTCTGCCACATATGTGGTCCAAACCATAAGTCCATCAATGTGTATTCTTTGGTTGGTGGTCCAAACTCCAGGAGGACCAGGAAAAATTTTCTTGATGGCTAGAGAAATATGGCATTTTAGAAAATAAAGAGTTTTATTAAAAGAAATAATGGAACTATTTTTAAAATATTTTTAAAAATTAAGATGTAATTACATCATTTCCCCATTCTTTCCCCCCTCCAACCAACCCATGTACACTCCCTTGTTCTCTCTCACATTCCTGACCTTTTAGTTTATACATTTATACATACATACATATATATATATATATATATATATATATATATATATATATATATATACACACACACATTTCTTTATGTGATGTTCAGGCCCTGCAGTCTTTCTTGTATATACACATTAGCATGTCTATTGGTGTAATCCTTGTTCATGTAGAATTATTCTTAATATTTGATAAACTGGTAGGAGACATTATTCAATGAAAGTGGTTATTTAGTAGGTATAGTATGTTTAAACAAGGTGTCTGCCACTTGAAATCTTCATGATTCTCAATCATAACATATTGATACATTGATATTTGGAATAGTACACAATGATAGAATATTGCTCATAAGAAAGAAATAAAACAAGAGAGTAACCATTGATGAATCACAAGATGAAGAAGAAAAATGGCATGGAGATTCAGAAAAGGATGAGCCCAGGAGAGCTGCCATTTATATTGAGGTCTCAATGGAACTCACTGTCAGCTGGATCTGGAATTAGAAGACCTGGGTTAGGGCCTGATATAGCTCTGGCCCTGAACACATTTGTTCTGAAAAGGCTCTCACTGTTTGCCCTCAGATCTATTTATTGCCCTCTCTGTTTCACAGTAGAATGTGTATGTCGGTAGTGTGGGGGTGGGGTAGAGGGGTTAGGGGAGAAGTCTCATTTCTTTGTGATTCTGTTGATTTGTTCCCTCTTCACCCAACTCATATGTTGCAATTCTAACCCCCCTTAAGGACAGTATCTGCAAACAGGGTCTTTTGGACGATAAATGAGGTCAGAAAAGTTGGGTCTGTTTCAGCAACTTTTGTTATTGCTGTGAACAAATACTTGACTAGAAGCAACTCAAGGGAGGAAGGGTTTGTTTGGAATCATGGTTTGCGGGGTGGGAGTATGGGGTGTGGGAGGCATAGCTGTGGAGCAGCTTGAAGCTGTGGAGCAGCTTGAAGCTGTCTGTGGCTGCAGGAGCCGGAGGCTGCTTACTCACTTCCGGGCTTATCACCACGAAATAGAGGCAGCAGGAAACAAGAGGCCGTGCTATAAAATCTTATACTCCCTCGCCCAGTGACCCACTTCCTCTCTCTAGGCTCCACTTCCCAAAGGTCCACAATCTCCCAAAATAGTGACACCAGCTTAGATTCAAAGGATGAAACGCTTGAGCCTTTTCACACTAAAACTTTGATGTATTCCCTAGTCTGACGGGGCCATGGTTTTATAAAAAGAAGAAGATGTGTATAGGTCTCTTTTGAACACATAAAGATACAGCAAGAAGTCAGCTGTCTCCAAGCTAGAAAGAGAGCCGGCATACTGACCTTCAACTTCACAGCTCTGGAACTGCAAGGAGAAGGTGTCTGTTGTTTATACTGGCCAGGTCATTATTCTGTTATAGCAACCTAAACATACACAGGCCCTGGGTTCCTGTGTCAGGCAATAGTGGGCACAAGGACATTGGGACAGGAAAAGAATGGAATTGCTGGGTATTTCTTCCCTTCTGGCTGCCTCAGCAGCACCTCCAGTAGCAGGTGTGGCTTTGGGATGACTTCAGACAGGCCATGGTTCTAGTATCTACCAGGTCTCTTCTTTTTGTCCTTCCAGCCCAGGGTACCAGTAACCCATTGCTGGTAGTGGATGCTGCTTTTCTTACATTCAACTTCTCCATCTCCTATATTACCAGTCCTTTGTATTAAAGTCCCTTTGATGTAAATAAACATGTTTCCTGTTTAAAAGTTGACTGAGGAAAGAATACATCTTAAGATGTAATACTGTGAAGCCAGAGGCTGGAGAGATGGATCAGCAGTCAAGAGCACTTACTGTTCTTGCAGAGTACCCCTGCCCCCTTCCCTCTCCCCCCCTCCCCCGCCCATTTCCCAGAACCTATATTGGGCAGCTGGCAATAGCCTGTAACTCCAGTTTCAGGAGATCTGATAACTTTTGCGCTCCTTAGTCACCTGCATCCATGTGACATGTAAAAACTCATTCAGGTACATGTATATACACTTACACTGAACAACAATGTGGGAAAATGAAGTAACCCTTGAAACAACATACCATGAAGCTATGCTATAATGTACCGTTCAAGTAGTGGCAGCTAATCATTCACAGATGTCAGCCTGCAAATGTCTGTCTTTGCCTCTCTTGTTCATGAGGGCCACACGCTGGTGGTCTGTCTACTCTGATCTAATTGATCATGCCAGAGAACTCAAAGGGATCCATCACAGGTCAGGTTGCTGACCCACTCACAGTCCCCCCGCCCCTTTCAGAGTGTGGGCTGAGGCTCACAAAGGATCATTTCAGCTGAGATGGTCAGTGGAATGGAGAGGCCAGAGTAGGAAGAAATGCTGCCAAGCAGAAGAATCCTGCAGAGAGAGGAAGCAGAGAGATGCTCAAGGGCCAGGTTGTGGCTCATAGAAAAAGTAGCTATGGTTCCAGATAGTTCTCCACTTCTCAGTTTTAGTTTTGAACAAAGCTTGCTACTCCTTCCCTCAGGAACTCTTTGCACGGTATTCATAAAAGCCTCCTCACTGAAGCTAACTAGGTGGGCACCAGTGTTGTTGAATCCTGACTAGAAACCACATGTATGTATCCCTCTCTATCTCTGTTTACCTCTGTCTCTGTCTCTGTGTCTGTCTCCCTTTCCCTCTCTCTTTTCCCTCTCTCCCTCCTTGCCTCCCTTCAACTTTGAGCTGCCTTAAAAACATGTAGCCCATGGCTTGGCAAGGAGAGTTATGTGGGACCACATCCAAGAAGAAGAACATGAACAAAAGTTAAGGGACAAGAGACGATATTCTAGAAGATCTTTGCTTGTTTTAACAACCCAGAGTTTATCAAGAGCCATTAAAGACCCAGGCAAAATCCTTTTAAAACCAAATGTAGCTGGAATTTTACAGCCTTTGCTCTCTGTAGTTGGCTAATAATGTGGGTGTTCCCTGAAGCCCATTTTAAAAATAACCTAATTATAATATTCAAAACAGAACCATGGTGACCATAACACTAAGATACATTTAGATCTATAATGAGCCCAGGCCTTCAGCTTCCAGCAAGGTCATCTCACCAGGTTGTTTAAAAATCAGGTCAAGAAAAAAACGTAAATAAGGGCTTTCTCTGGAAACCAACTTTGCAATTTTCTAAAGATGAACTTCTAAAATTCACTCAGAATTACTGTACACAACACTGGTGTGTGTGTGTGTGTGTGTGTGTGTGTGTGTGTGTGTGTGTGTGTGTGCATTCTGGTTTGTCCTGTGATTGGGTAGTTTGCAACCATTTGTTGTCTGTCCAGAAGACTCTCAATATTGAGATAAAATCACTCCCATGCTGATTAACTAGCCACATTTGGGAGTAGCTGGATCCTGTTTTGCTGTTTTAACATGACATAATGAAGAGAAGACTTGGATTGAAGTGTGAGTGAGCTGACAGAGACAAGTTTGGTTTCAAGGTTTGAAAAGATGGTCACCCTCATCTATGGACCTGCAATTTTCCTGAAGTTGTTTCTTTAATTTTTTTTTTATTATATTTCTTGCTTGATTGGGAGGGGGGAGCCCATATGCCACAGCCTACATGTGACGATCAGAGGACAACGTCCGGAAGTCAGTTTTCTTCTTCTACCTATTGGGTACTGGGGATCAAACACGTCGTCAGGGTTGGTGGCCAGTGCCTTTACTCACTGAGCCATCTCAATGGCCTAGAAGCTCTTTTGTAAAGAAGAAAAATTCTGTATGCAATATTTGTGTATGATGTGGACTTTTCACTGATTACACACACCCATTTGTTGTCAGGCAACACACATCCTAGCAAACTGTTTAGTTGCATTTTAAAGTCCTCTACATAATTTTAACTTTCACTATATAATCTAAACGGGTATTACCCTTAAGTACAGCCCATATGAGAAAGCACAAGTATTTCTCCCTTTTCTACCCATTAAATGATATTAATGACATGTAATCATTTATGTGTCTTGGCTGCTATTATGAAATGTTTGAATATTCGAGTTGAGATTAGAATTCTATCCCCTGAATCCCTGTATGATACCAGAACAAAAGTGATTCCTAGAGGGGAGGCTCATCCCGGGTTTCCAGACTTGTTTCTCTGTCTTTAAAACAGAATCATACTTTTCAGAGAAAAATTTCATCTTATAGAAGTGAGCTTTATGGAATCTGACAACTAGTTTAGCTTTCTATTGAATTTTTGGGTAACATATTAAAAGTTAATATGAGATCTTTTCTAAAAGAACGGATGTTTTATATATTTTAAAGTTCAGTGTCATTATTATTGTTGTTGTTTTTTGAGATAGGGTTTCTCTGTGCAACCCTGGTTGTTCTGGAACTTACTACGTAAACCAGCCTGGTCTTGAACTCAGAGACCTGTCTCTGCCTCCTAAGTGCTGGGATTAAAGTTGTGTGCTACCACCTCCCCATTAAGTATTTTTAAAGCCTATAATCTCATTGATCTAAGACTCTGCCACCTTAGCAGGGGATATGTTAATATTTATTAGTTTGCATTGATTATTGTCAGGCTCTGTTCTTTAAATTCTGTTTCCCAGGCATGGTTATTTCATTGCTCTGTGTCTCTGGAACATTCTATGTTTTCTTGCCACCAGAGGTATGTGAGCCTTTGCAGCAGTTACTGGAATCTGCAGCCCTCCTGATCAACTGGGATTTATCTCTCTAGTCTTCTTTCTAGCATCTCTGGCCTTCTTTGGTCTGCTGCAACTATGTCTCCCCTGGTTCCTGCCAGACTCCAGTGCATCCCAAGGCCAAGCCCCTTTAACTTGGTGGACACCAAAGGGGCAAGGTAGACTGTCTTTTACCGGCCCTGGCCTGCTCCATGTTCTTGGGTATTCTGTCTGTTCACGTTCCAGTCCTCAGCATCATGGTCCCTATCTGTTCCTGTCTTTTAACCCTTGGCATTTAATCCCTCTCTCTCCCTAATATCCATTTGTCTCACACTTAATTTACATCATTTGAATGTCAGTCTCATTGATTTGAACATGGGTTTTTGACAAACCTTGGCTTTGACTAGTGAGCAAATTCTAGTTTGCCCTCCAGACTGTGAGACTGACTTTCTCTCTAGGACAAAGCCTTTCTTGACCTATTGCATTTCCATTTCTGAGCTCGCTGCTTGTTGCTCTTCTATTAGAGGTGTAGAGCATCTGTTGTAGAGCATCTAGGATTCCTCAGCTTCCACTGTACCTGCTAGCTCATCACTTTCCTTCTTACCGCTGAGTCCAGGTACTAAACGTAACAAGAGATGTTTGGGAGCTTTTCACTACAGGTCCTAGTGCTGAATTACAGCTTCCCCAAGGTCTCCAGGCCTATGTTCCACCCACGCCTTATGATCCCAGCACGATTGCTTATAAGAAGTGAGCACAAGGGGCTGGAGAGATGGCTCAGCAGTTAAGAGCACTGACTGCTCTTCCAGAGGTCCTGAGTTCAATTCCCAGCAATCACATGGTGGCTCACAACCATCTGTAATGGGAACCGTTGCCCTCTACTGGTGTATCTGAGGACAGTGACAGTTGTACTAGTGTACATAAAATAAATAAAATTAATAGTAATAAAAAAAGCGAGCACAAGAAATAATGCCATACACACTCATCAAGGTCTTCAGCAGCAAACATAAAGAAGAATGACATCTGCACGTACTTTCTCAAGTCATCCTTTAAGACTCGCCATTGTTCCAGGAAGGCAGCATAAAAATTGAAATTAGTAAGCAATGTGTTCTAGTTTATCTTGACTCTCGCTTAAGTACAAAATGCAAAACCTGTCTTTTTCTAGGAGTACTTTTATATCATGTAACATTTAAAATTCAAACGAAAATTTTAGAGGATTAGTTTGTCAAACCCATGCTTGGCAAAGGTCACCTCTAAAAGTGATTCCACTGAAGCACGTGTCTGGCATAGAGGCGATCCTGGGGGGTACTTCATGGATCCTACTCTAGCTTCCGGTAACCCATTCTAGAACCCAGCACAGCAGCTTGCAAATACCACAAGAGCCAGTAAAACCCAATGAACCTGAAGTCATAGAGACAATGTTGGGAGTATCTCGCTGGGTATGTTGGGTGTGGTTAATTAGTACTTGATCTTCTCTCCTTCCTAATGTGGTATCTGGCACAATAGGTGCTGTAGAGTTAAAAACCTCATATTCTCATTCACAACTAGGGTTCTCCATATTCAATAAGGGATATTAATGGCATGCATTTGTGTGGGTTTGAGATAAAGATACACAGTGAACGTCACTTCATACTGCTTTTGGCTATATTATACTGCCAAGCATAGTTATAGATTTTTGTCTGTAGGAATGTTGCAATTCCCAGTTATTTGGGTATTTGGGACTAAGTATAGGGCAAATAGTGACAGTCATGTGTTCTGATGTCTTGTCAATTGCCTCAGAGCAGAGACAGGTTTTCTTCTTTCTCCTCTTCTCTCTCCCTACTCATCTTCCTCTTTTCTTTATCTTCCTCCTTTTCTTCCCTTCCCCTCCTCCTCTTCCTCTTCTTCCTCTTCCCTTCCCCTAATCATCTTCCTCCTCTTCCTCCTCCTCTTCTTCCTCTTCCTCATCCCCACACTTCTCTTTCTTCCCGTCCTACCCCCTCCTTCTGAGACAGGGTTCAGGATATCCTAGAATTTGTGAGCTTCCAGTCTCAGTCTCCCGTGTGCCGGGAGGACAGCATAAGCCACTAATCACAGGAAGGGCCTCTTGACTGTAGTGTTCTCACCACTCTTTGGGCTTTTTTGGTCAGCCCCACAATCACATACACACAAAGGACATAATTTTTTTTTCCTTCTAGTCGTCTTCCACTGATAAGACCTTGAGTGATACTCCTTGCAAGGTGGTTAAGAAACAGTTAAGAGCCCTTTTCTGAGTATTTCCTCTCTCTCTAGTATTCCTAAGATGGACACATATATAATGATAAAGGCAGTTTTCCAAGAATAGAAGTGTATGGGAAGTGGAAATTAATGTCACTGCCTTTCCCTTTATCACAAGACAATGAATGTCTAGCAGGCTTGGGCCTTCAGATAGAAGGTATCTCACACCAAATACCCTTCTCTTTCCATCCATCCCTCATTCTCATGCTCTCTGACTCAAATGTTAGAGCCTTATGTTAGCTTTTCATCACTGAGGGATACCTAAGACAATCATCTTACAGGGATGAAAACTATAGTTTGGATCACAGTTTCAGAGATTTAAGTTCATGGTCACTTTGTTCTGTTGATTTGAGCCCATGCTGGTACAGTGGCAGCACATGGTAGATAAGGACTGTTCACTTCACAGTGGCCAGAAAGCAAAGACAGAACAGGCCATGATCCCTGTATCTGCTCCTGGGGCTACCTTGAGTGTTCTAATGTCATGCTAGGTCCCATCTCCTGAAAGTACTATTGCTTCCCAGTAGTGCCAGAAGCTACCAATCAAACCTTTGACACATTATCCTTTCAGGGACCTGTCTTAGTTAGGGTTTTACTGCTATGAACAGCCACCATGACCAAGACAACTCTTATAAGGACAACATTTAATTGGGGCAGGCTTACAGGTTCAGAGGTTCAGTCCATTATCATCAAGTCGGGAGCATGGCAGCATCCAGGCAGGCATGGTGTAGGAGGAGCTGAGAGTTCCATCTCTTGTTAGGAAGGCAGCTAGGAGAAGACTGACTTCCAGGCAGCTAGGATGAGGGTCTTAAAGTCCACACCCACAATGACACACTTCTTCCAACAAGGCCATACCTACTCCAACAAGACCACACCTCTTAATAGTGCCACTCCCTGGGCCAAGCATATTCAAACCATCACAGGGCCCTTTGACCCTAGCTGTGGCAATCCTCTTTTCATACCTTCTAAGACCCTGAACTGGTGTTTATTAACTCTCCCTACAGAGGGGAGTGTGTCAAGTTCCTCTATCCCTTGCTATGAGCACAAACTCCCCAGCTTAGCTGTGCTAACACCTTGTTAACTCCCTAAGTTTTCACTAGAAAGGGAACAAAATAAGATCTGAAACAGGTCTATGACTCCCTTTTAGGCCCCTGACCAGTGATAACAGTGGGTAATTTCTCTCTTACTTGCTAAAGACACAAAAAGCTTTTACCTAGAAAGCCCAGTGGCCATAGTGTGGACTCGTGCAGCCACAAGACATAGACTCCCTTGGCCTTGCTCATGCTATAATCCCTCTTATAAGCACATATTCCAGTGGCCAGATCACTCTCTTGGTGTAAGATAGGAGGGATATCTTGATTTGTTTTACTACATTGTTTCTACTTAGATTAAGATTTGAACCAAATCCTGGTTCAGAAATTTCCCTGAACCCCTGGAATTTGTTATTTACACTTTGTAGTTATTTCATAGTTAGGTCTGGCTTCTTCTCCATTCATTACCTTATGTGGGGATCAGGTTAATAGACCATAAGCCAAATACTGTAGTTTCTTCATTATCATCTATGCAGGAGCCTGAAGGGAGCACCAACACAAGCTAGCTATGTGTCTCTCTATGCAAAAAGTTTAACCTGCAGAACCTTCCCAGTTAGTATTCATGAATATAGTTTCCCCAGGCTTGCCTCAGAAATGGCCAGGTAAGGACATAAGCCAGGAGATTAGGGTCTGCCAAACACTGGCTACGTACTGTGGAATGCAGACTTTTAGTGTCCTGACCACATCCATGGAGTTTTCAGCCACAGACGTTCAGTTACCAGTGTCTGGGTATCTTCCCAAGGGTTCTGCATTCTTCTTTTCAGTTAAAACTGTGGAGGACCATGTATTTCAATTACAGTGACTCAGAGTGCAAAGAGGCATTGGCTTTCTGCTTCCTCACTGCAATAGTCCAGAATTATTGCTCTTGTATAAATGTTTTAAATTTTCACATGCCATGTTTAAGTCCTTCGTGTCATAACTGGGGCTATTCCAAGATGCTGTGCATTATTTTCAAGTCTAAATGGACTAAAGTCCAGCTCTCACCGAGGTAGCTGACCCAACAGTTCCTCTTCTATTGCCTACTTCCATGTGCCTTCTTTGCATTATTATAACATAGAATATAGAATATAATATAGTGGTATTGTCTCCACTTCTGAAACAAATACTCAAATACATCTCCAGTTAGTTTAAGAGAAAACAACCCTGACGGCCTAATTCATCTCTTATTCCTTAAATGTATCCCAGTTTCTAGAAATGCAGCCATAACACAGCTTTCCCACATGAATACCTACTTAGTGAGTGTATCGTATATACCATAATGAGACTACACCAGGAAGCACGTGGAGCCTTCTTGACAAGCCTTCTTGATGCATGTGAAGCCATACATCTTTACCTTTATATATCCTTCTATATAAGAAGACAATTGTCAGGGGGCTGGAGAGATGGCTCAGTGGTTAAGAGCACCAACTGCTCTTCCAGAGGTCCTGAGTTCAATTCCCAGCAACCACATGGTGGCTCACGACCATCTGTAATGGGATTTTTGTACTCATATACATAAAATAAATAAATTTTTTTTTTTAAAAAAAGATGACTGTACTATTTTTTTTTTTTTTAAAAAACCATCTCTCCGCTTTCCTTCAAATTGCTAGGGTCTGAAATTTCTGAGCTGCATTCTGAAGACTAAAAATGAACGTAGATGCTCTCTCCATAACTGTCCAAAAAGAATTCCATTGTCCTAAGGATAAATTGCAACGGCTATGGGATAGATGAAGAGGGCAAAGAACAAGTATGGGGCAAAGCAAAGCAGAAGAGTGCAAGATACTTGTTCAAAGAAGAATGGGCCGAGCTCTCACTTTTGTTGAGTGTTCGTGCTGATGACGTATGCACAATGGGTGAGTCTAAGCTAAAGGTACATTTGAGATGAACCTCAATTTCTAAATCAGAACAAAGTATAATAGCGTGTGTGTATAAGGATGTCATAGTGAGGGGGAGATGGCGCAGGGGCTGAGTATATGCTGCTCTTGTAGAGGACCCAGATTTGGTTCTCAGCAGTCATGTCAAAGGGCTCACAACTGCCTAGAACTCCAGCTTCAGGGAATCTGATGCCCCTGGCCTCTTTAGGCACGTGCATTCACATGCACATAACCCCATACACAATTACAAATAATGAAAGTATTTTTTAAAAGAAAGTGTCATAATAAAACACATTCCTGTGTATGCTAACTTCAAAAAAATTGACATTTGATTGCCTTATAAGAAAATGATGTCACTGTAGTTGGAAAGATTCTTTTAGCCAGGTGTGTTGGTGTATGTCTTAATCCCAGCACTCAGATGGCAGAGGCAGGTGGATCTCTTTAGTTCGAGGCCAGCCTGATCTGCAGAGTGAGTTCAGGACAGCCAGGGCTACACAAAGAAACCTTGTCTCAAAAAAACAAAGAAGAAAAAAGAGGAGGAGGAAGAAGAGGAGGAAGAGAAGGAGGAGAAAGAGGAAGAGAAAGAGGAGGAGGAAGAGGAGGAAGAGGAGGAAGAGGAAGAAGAGGAGGAGGAAAGAAGAGCTTTCTCACTTAACAACAACAACAACAACAACAACAACAACAACAACAAAAATATATACTTTCTGGACCTAGGCCCATGTTTCTTTTCTCACAGTAGTAATGACTACATTAGAAGAAAAAGTCTCTCCAGCGGAGTCAGTTTTGAGGAGTTACCACGGGCTCCCTATTTAGTTTGGCCCACTCTAGTTTCCCTCTTTACTTCTGTAACCATTAGTCCAGTATCCCTGACTCTAACCAAGTGTTCATAATCCATATAAAGAATTCAACTAGAGGGTCGAAATCATAATACAATGTCATAACTCAGGTGCTGTGGAGTCATAGACGTCAGACAGAGCGCCTGGTTCTTTCTGTGAGGGAGCGTGGCAGATGGAAGAGCAAAAATGTTCTGACACGTGCACAGGAGATGTACAGGCAAGGAGGTACAGCGGAGACACATCTCAGACGGAGGGTCTGTGTCCACTCACGCTGTGCTCCCGGGTGTCTTCCTTCTTAGGCTGGTTGCAGACTTGAAAAGACTTGAGCTGACTTCCTTGACAGCTATTGAGGAAAGGGAATCCATATGGGAAGTTAGTATTATGATTTTTAAAGATTAAAAAGGAAAGTAAACTTAGCCAGATATGGTGGTGCCCATCTTTAATCCCAGCACTCAGGAGGCACAGGCAGGTGGATCCCTGTGAGTTTGAGGCCAGTCTGCTCTACTGGTGAGATCCAGGAAGGCCAGAGCTACATAGTGAGGCAAAACAAAACACACAAACGACAACAACAAAAACCCAAAACCAAAACAAAAAACAAAAAAGGTAAAGTCACGTTTGATAAACCATTGTGTCATTGTTAGGGTTATCATTGCGGTGATGAAACACTATGATCAAGACAGCTTGGAAAGGAAGGATTTATTTGACTTACACTTCGTCACAATCAGTGAAGGAAGGGAGTCAGGACAGGAACTCAAACAGGGCAGGAACCTGGAGGCAGAAGGCCGTGGAGAGGTGCTGCTTGCTGGCTTGCTCAGCCTACTTTCTTACAGAACCCAGGACCATCAGACACGGGTGGCCCCTCCCACAATGGGCGGTGCCCTCCCCGTCATTAATTTTTAAAATGCCCAGCAGGTTTGCATGTAGCCAGCTCTTATGGAGACATTTTCTCAATCGAGGCTCTGTCCTCTCCAATGACTTTAGCCTGTGTCAAGTTGACATAAACAGCTGGCACACATTGCTTATGGGTAACTTCCAAAAGTGACATTTATTTCTCATGAAGTAGCACTTCAATGGATGAGCTACATAATTTGAAATTTTACCCACAGGAAACATTAGTGAGGCTCAAAGCACAAACACAAAACCAGTAGGCGTGTGTGCTCCTCTTTGAGCAAACCGAATGGCCCAGCATTCGGGTTTCAAAAGCAATTATCATGCAAGTTTGGGCAAGGTGTAAGTTCAGGTCTGACTCTTCATCTAAAGGGAAATGAAGGGAAACACCTCATTAAAGTATTAAGAAAAAATCTCTTAATGCATTTTTGCCCTGATATGAAGATTTTAAGGAGTTACGAGTAGGGCATGATTAGATTACTTTTGCTACAAGCTAAACGTAGATTGGTGACTCTTCATTTTCTTTTTGATGGAAATGTTTAAAGCAACTTAAGAGCACTTTTCATTCTATTATTAAAATGAAAAATAGTTCTGACTGGATGTCTGTATATAGGCTAGATACTATGAAGGATACCACCAGGGGATGTGTAACTCTGTGCGGTTCTGTTACTCATTAGGAGCCTGAGGAGTATGTTAATTCTGGGTTACTATAATTGGTAAGTACTGGTAAGAGAATGCTTCTCAATGATGCCAGGAGCCCCATCCTGTGGCTCTCATGTTATCGACACTCGTATTCTACCCCTTGGGTGAAAACTCTTGTTGCAGCTGCTCCTGGTGATCAATTTATGATAAAATGAGTAAGGCTTCAGTTCTAGATCCTTATATGTGTTGTATATTTGAGTAGGTTGCAGGCTTTATGGTTATCAGATTGCAGGGTGTGGAGTTTTTCTTTTACCTTTTGGCAGTTTGGTTAAATCTACAAGACCAGTCTAGGGAACAGTTTTAAGACAGAAGGTTTAAGTAAATGCAGAGTTACAAAGAGTACCACTTATATATTAAAGTCAATTATAAAATAATTGAAATTTGTAACATAGAAATATATGCATGTTTTTTATAAGACTTAGTGGTGAGCCTAATAACCACCACACTTTTGAAGTAGTAAGGAATATAAGTGATATTTAATACTTGCTTTAATTATGACACCAAAGGAAACTGTCATGTTTCTTTTGGTGATGTACTCACAGGTAAAGCGAATATTACCTTATATATGGCAATAAATAACCTAGTTAACCTAGCTTATTGCCTATATTTATAGTGGAGTAAAAATATTTAAAGTAGTACTTTCTTCAGTGGGAGATCTGAGGGGTTCATTTTTCTTAGTCTCTATAGTTTTTTTTTTTTCTAATTAAGGACAAAATATATGTGTCCTTATTTTCCATCTTAAGTTCTCTGTATTGTATCTTTTCATCAATGTTTATTATTGCTACCTAAGGATTTTTTCTTCTGTTAGTAATTCAAGGTTTTAGTAGTGGCTTGCTTTGTTTCTTACATATTTACTTGTTCTCTGTGATGTAACTTTCTTTACTTCAGTTTTCCATGTATCCACCAAGTTTTTGTTTTATTTTATTCTCATCTTTTATTTGAACTTTGCTCTAGTTAATTGCTGTTCTCCTTCATTTTGATATGCTCGGAAGACTTCCCCTCTATTCCTTGCTTTCCCTCTCTTCCTTTTCTCTTTTATTCTTTTATTTTTCTGGGTCATGTCTCCTAGTTTCTGCTATAGTTTTCCATGCTTAACTCATCTTGTCATGTATTCTACTAACCCTATTCCAGCTGAAGGGATTGATTGGTCTCCTTTCTGCAGTTATCTGAGACCACTCTCCCTCTGTGTTCTAACAGAGCAGAGGGCTCCGTTTCTGAGTATCAGCTGGATGTGTGCATGCTGATGTCTTGGTGCTTGAGTTAAGTTCTGCGTATGACTCTGCCTCTTTTAGTGAGCATACATCACCCCTGGGGGTATAGTGGCTAGAACGTTGAAGTCTTTACTCTGTTAAAGAAGAGCAAATGCTATTTACTTCTCATGTTTTATCTCAATTTCTTCTTAGTGGAAAATGTGATAAAAAGATGTGAAGAAAGTAAAGACAAGGACAACCATTCGGTTGCTTTCCCAGATGTAAGGCAATGGGTCAGAATTTTCAGGACCCACTGTAGTAAGGAGGTGACAAAGGTGGCATTTGAGAGCTCCCGAGTTACTCCTCTATTCTACCCCAGACTCCACCGTTTCTTTTTTTAGGCATATTTTTAAAATTATGTATTTAAAGCATTTGTTTCAACATCTTTTCTCATTTGGTGGCTGCTAGTAAATTTTATGGATAATTCTATTAGATGATATGGAAATTATTTGGAGAAATTTTAATCTCATCTTCTCCCAGAAGTATGAGCCTCAGTGTTCGAACAATAAAATGGACTTTACTGTACTTACCTCGAAGATTAATGTTGCCAGACATGTTGGTGTGTGTCTGTAAGCCTAGCACTTAGGAGGCAGAGAGAGGAGATAACATGTTTGAGGCTAGTTTGGGCTTTACAGCAAACTCCTGTCTCAAAAACAGTTTGTATTTGTGAGGTACCCTAAAAGATGGAATATACCTAATTTGGATGAAATGAACAACTAAATTTGCATCTTTACATATACTGCAAAGTAAAAATTTGCATAATTTTCAACCTCATTCAAGATACATCTATATTTCTAGTTCAGTGCTTAGACATGTTAATGCCCTAAATGACAATTTATTTGATTATCGTGTGTGTTGAGGTGGGGGTGTGCACGTGAGGTGATCAGAGGACGAGTTGCAGGAGTTGATTCTTTCCTTCCACCAAGTGAATCTGGAAGATCAAGCTTGGGTGGGTAGGCTTGGAGGCAAACACGTTCACCTGCTTAGCCATCTCACCGGAGCCTCAATAAATACCTTTATTGCTAACAAAAGGCATGTAATCAAATGGAACAATCAAAGCAAGTATCACATTTAGGCCAATGGTTTACAAATTATAATTACCTAAATTAAGATCTTTTTAGGTGAGTTGGAAGAATCAGGAGTAATAACATGTGAGAAACATGTTAATACATTTAAGCTAATTTTTATTATACCCGTGGTGGTTTCTTGAATATTTGATCATAAGTGCCTTCCAGAGCATACTTGGAAAACAAAACAAAATAAATAAGCAAACAAACAAAAAGAATTCATTGTCTGGGAGTGTATGTGTTAGTGGGTTTCTTTTTCCCCTTGATTATTGAAATTTAGACTGGACAATGATTTCCAAGCAAATCCTCCCATTCAGGAGATTCTATAAACAGAATATCTCTTTCCACACTACTCTCAAGTTAGACATTTGTGCTGCCTCCTCCCTGACCCCTATGAAATAATGACGCTCTTGTGTCTACCGAATGGAAAGTAGATGGACAGACCATGTCTTACGCAGTCATTTGTTCAAAGAATCGAATGTGTGTATTTGGATGAGCTTAATTTTTTCTTTAAACAGACAGGAGAGGATAATTTGTGCCCCCCCCGCCTCCGTTCTTTCCCCATCCCTGGCTTCCCTCAACTAATGGTTGTCAGTTCCTCAGGAGAGAGAAATTGTACTTTGCCCTCCTTTCTAGTCTCTTCTCTATGCCCCTCCCTGGCGCATGCGCAGTCACTGGATATTCAAGTATGCAAATACTAGTTGAAGAAACAGCATGGGGATTTAATGTGGGAGCTCTGCCCCACAGAAGGTTGTAAAATAAAAATGTGTAAGTATATTTGAAGTAAAGAAAAGCTGATATAACGGAGTATGGAGTCACCTGGGTACAGACTGACCAGCAAAAAGTATTTGAAAGAGAATAACTGATAGCCTGCATGTTGATGTTGTTGCCTTGGGAACACATAGTTAAAATCCAGCATCATTACTTTCTTTGCTTCCACCTTTCAAGTTCCACAATTTTCCATTTTACTAGGCAGATTAGGGCTAAGTTGTATTTTATCATATCTTGCATATTGGTCCTGAAAATTGTTATGGGCTCTCGTATCTAAAGACAGAAAAGACAGTCATTTAGGTCTAGCAGAATGACGAAGTTTTAGATTAACTTTGAAATGCCTGCCACCCAGGCTGATAACATTCTTGTTCCACTGCTAGAATCTCATGTTCACTAGCTATATTAATCTATTAGTTAATACAGGGAGTTTCATTGTATACCAGTAACTGTGCTAATAGCTATAAGGTTAATAAATTATCTTCATTATTGTAATATATCTCTAGTTTCATTAGCTGCTCTTTTTGCATTGACGGCAATGTCTGAAATATATTTGAATTATCTGAAATACCTTGGTAAATATTATTGCCCTACAGGGATGGTCTTGATTTGCTCTGGCTGGAATTCAAGATATTACCTACTCCACGCTCACGTGTTGAATGCTTAGTCCCAACTTCTGACATTATTCTGAAGGCTACGGAGCCTTAAGGGGGCGGGGCCTAGATGGTTGAAGTAGATCACTAGAGACTGACCTTTAATGCTTATAGCTGTTCTGGTTAGAGCTACAACTGTCTCCATCTTCCCACTACCCCCCATAAACAAGCAGCTGCCAGTTCCTGCTGCCATGGGCTGAGGTTCTCCTTCTGCCACACTTTTCTGCCACGGAGTCTTGGAAACCGTGAACCACAGTGAGTCCTCTAAGCTGCTTCTGGCGGGTACTTTGTCCTAGCGACTAGGGAAGCGACTAACGCATTTTAAGGTGGAAGCATCTGAGAATAAATTCATCGCTCTCCTTAAAATATAAAATGAATTGGAATTATTTTTAAGTGCTCTCATTTTCTTCTTCAATGAATTCAGTAAGGTAATTCAAATTCTTCTGTTCCCTTATCCCAACACATTAAAACAACTTATCTACGTTTTAACTACTTTGTGGATTTCACTTCTTTAAACAGTGATAGAGTCTTTAATTTTTGATCATAGAAAATAAAGGTCTATAATTTCATTGCATTTTTAATTATTTTGTTTTTTGAGGTAAGATCTCCCTATATAATCCTAGCTGTCCTGCAACTTGCTATGTTGACCAGGCCAGCCTCAAACTCGCAAAGATTCACCTGCTTCTGCCTCCTGAATGCTGGGATTTAAAGGTATGTATCACCAGGTCTGGCAGTAAAATACACACACACACACACACACACACACACACACACATACACATACATATATATATTTATTTATGTTTATGGGTGTTTGCCTACATGTATCTCTGTGTACTATGTGTACTACATGCATGTCTTGTGCTTGTCAAGACCAGAAGAGGGTGTTAGATCCCCTGGGACCTGAGTTACAGACAAGTGAGAGCTGTCCTATGGGTGTGGGAAACTGAACCTGGATCCTCTAGAAGAACTATCTGCGCTCTTAACCTCTGAACCATCCTTTCCTGTCCTGGGTTTGTAGTTCCGATATTTATTCAGCATAAAAAAAATCATGGCATTTATTAAACATGGAAACAAATTTCAACATTATCCTAGACGATGTTCGGAAAGGCAAATTAACCTTCATGAAAGTCGGCCTTTGAAGAAGAAACAGTGAGATGACAGAAGGAAGATTAAAGAAATGCAATCAGTGTCTAAGAGAGAAGAGATAACTTAATTTGAGGTTTTGAAATTGTTCCTAATGACGGGGAGGTCTTTAGATATTACTGGCTAACTGCGCAGACACTATGCAAAGTAATATGTTTTCATACGGTTGAGAGTCATGTGGTGGTTTAAAGCGTGCCTATGACTTCTTTGACATAACCCCCTTCAAAAAATTGAGCCTAAATTACTTCTCCTTTGAGTTGGCTGGGCTTAGTGATTTGCCTCTAATGACCGCAATGGAGCAGAGATGAAATAGAAGGTCATATAAACTATCACAGCTTCTTGTCCAATCTCTTCTTTGGATCTCCTGTTCTGGGAGAATCCAGCTACTGTCCTGTAGGACAGTCAAGCAACCCCACGAAACACTGAGGCCAATAGTAACTGAGGAACTGCAGCATCCTCTTAATGGCCTTGTCAGTGAGCATTCTTAGGAATGGAAGCACCAGGCCCAGTAAGAACTTCACAGGATTGGATCTCTAGCTGATAACATAATTGTAATCACAAATGAGGTTCTGATCTGCAATCATCAAGCTAATCTGTTCCCAATTTCCTGGCCTAGACAAAGCTAGTATTATTTTAAAACACCAAGTTTTAGAGAGGATAGTTTGTTACACAGCAAGAACTGACTAATACTAATTCCTTTAACAGGATTTATTCTCAAGAAGTTGAGATAATATCAAATGTTTTCATGAGAAATTGATCTGAGGAACTGCTTGGACTGGGATGTTGGTATTTAGGTCACATTTGCATAATAATAGCAGCATATTTAGACCCAAGGACAGCTGTGACCTCTGATACTATTGGGAGGGAAAGAAACAATGAGATTGCCCTAATGAGATTGCTAATTTCAGTAGATTTTGTTAGGTGAATTAGGAAGATGCTGCCACAATCTCTCTAGGAACACTAAAGAACCTGGAGAATGAATCTTTAGCATCAAGCAAAGCACTGGGGAAAACACTTCTTCGTTTCCACCTTTCAGATCGCATAAAATGAATTCGGTTGGCAGAAAACCAAAGCAAAGCAAATTGAAATTGGCCGTTAGGACTTTAGTTATGGGGGAACCTAGGAAATGTTCTTTTCCTTTAAAACAGTGCGACACAGTTAGATCCTTTTGGGGCTTGCTTAGAGTGTTTGAGAACTGAACACTAAGACTAATTCCTTCCCACTACTGAGGGCGGAATCTTCCCTGCATCCTCTCCAGTGTCTGCATCCTAAGCCTTTCGAGGCTGGTTGAGTCCCTTTAGACCAGAGATTCTCAACTTCCCTAATGCTGTGACATTTTAATACAGTTCCTCATGCTGTGATGGCCCCCAACCATAAAATTCTTTTTGTTGCTACTTCATAACTATAGTTTTGCTACTAACTGTGAATCATAACGGGAATTTTTTTTTTTTTTGGAGCTAGAAGTTTGCCAGAGGGGTCGAGACCCACAGGTTGAGAACCATCCTTGACCTAGGAGTTTCCTCACACACAGGATGACACACAGGACCTCTGTAGGTCTGTGGGGGTGTTTTCTATGTGAATCTCTTCTTTCATAGACACTGTCTTATAAATTTTCTCAGTTTGGTCTCCTAGACCCTTGGTTCTATCTCCTTTATTCAGGAGGCTTTAGTCACAAGGCTTCTTCTGGGTTTCTGCTCTCTTCACAGCAGCCTGGAAATCATCAGTAGAGCAGGCTGGGATGTCAGGGCTTGCCTCCCTGGCTTCCTGTCCTCGGGGGTCCACTTGTATCTTTGTTGTTGTTACAGCCAGAAGGATAACTTTGATCCTTACTGCTCCATCTCAGTCTCTTGGTTTTTGTTTTTTTGTTGCTGTTGTTGTTTTGTTTTTGTTGTTGTTGTTGTTTTGGTTTTTTGAGACAGGGTTTCTCTGTGTAGCCCTGGCTGTCCTGGAACTCACTCTGTAGACCAGACTGGCCTCGAACTCAGAAATCTGCCTGCCTCTGCCTCCCGAGTGCTGGGATTAAAGGTGTGCGCCACCACTGCCCGGCTTTTGTTTGTTTTTTAATCCTGCCTGTATCATCCTGCAGGAAAGCATTCAAACCTAATACAGTATTATTTCCTGAGATTACAATAAGCCATCCCACAGTTTTCCAAGGCTGACTGCTTCTGGGTGGTAAGAGACATTGTAATGTCAGTGACTGTCACGGGCATCAGTTCTTCACCTGTTTATCATTCCGTACATTTAACTCTTTGGTCAGTAGTTGAGCAAACAAGGCATTTAGCAAATCCATAGACGGCATTGCCGGTGGAAATACGATGAACTGACTGTTTGGAAAAATAACCCATATCTTTCTGAGGTGGAAGGCTTTTGATGTCGGCAAGCAGGTACCAAATGCCAGCTTATATGACTACATTGTGGACTCCTTGCTGCTTAGTCAGGAGGCTCCTCATGGGTTTCTGCTCCCTGCGCTGCAGCCTGGAGATCATCGGCATAGCAGGCTGTTGGGAGGGTAAGTACTTACCCATGGAAGAAGCCAGGTCAGCCTTGCTAAAGGAACGTCCACCCTCTATCCACAACAGTGTGCTCATAGGCCCACTGAGTAAACTTGGGGTGGCTGCACAAGGGTTGGATTGATAGCCCAGAACAGTTTTACTCATCCTAATAATAGCCTTGTCTGTAATTATTGACTTCTGATTAGTACCAATAATGGAAATAAATAACTTTACCCTTTGAGACAATTCTGAAAGTGTTTGCTATCTATTTTCTAGTGCTATATAACAACCCCAATTTTAATGGTTTCAGACTACATTTATTTTGATCATGAATCTTCTACATAAGCAGGTCGCTCAGGGTCCGCACACATTCACTGCTGCTCGGGGTAAAGCTGAAGGCTGTATTATTCTGAAGGCGTGTATACTTATGCCCAGAGATTGATACTGATAAATACCAGGTCTTCAGCTGGGTCTGAGGCTAGACCATCTGTGTGTGTCGTTTTCATATTACTTGGCTTCCTTGTAGTCTGGTTACAGGACATCACAGATAGGTGTCCTGTGAATTACAGGACATCACAGATAGGTGTCCTGTGAATACCAGAAGGAAGGAATATTACCCTTTATAGCTTAGAATTCATATGACATTATTCCTGCCATAATTATAGACTTACCCAGGCTGAAGGAGAAAAACAAAAATCTGACCCTTTAGTGGAGGACAATTGTCATTGTCACATTGTGAAGGGAATGTTGGTGTGGCCAACTCTGGAAAATACAACCTGTATATTACTCAAAATTCTGTTCATTGAATTATCTGCCTCATTGTTCTTCACAGCACATACAAACGGCACTGTAATACTGATCACTCTACCTATAGAAGGCACATTCAGGTTCTGAAGAAGGATCCAAAAACTTTCCACTGATAGGTGACTATTTGGGGAATGAGAACTATATGGCGGTGTCTTGGGAATAAAGCACAGAGAGTGTATTTCCGTTGTTGTGACAAACACCGTGACCAAAAGCAACTTGGAGAGGAGAGGGTTTATTTCATCTTACAGGTAGAGTTCATCATCAGGAAAGCCAGGGAACCTGGAGGCAGGAGCTTGAAGCAAAAACCCTTGAGCAGCCAGGTGTTGGTGGCACACGCCTTTAATCCCATCACTCAGGAGACAGAGGCAGGTGGATCTCTGAGTTCAAGGCTAGCCTGTTCTACAGAGTGAGTTCCAGGATAACCTGAGCTACACAAAGAAACCCTGTCTTGAAAAATAAAAAGACAAAGAACAAAGCAACAACAATAAAAACCAACCCTGGAACAATGATGCTTGTGGGTGCTGCCAGACTTACATTTAACTCTTTATTTATGAAGCCCAGGCCTACCTGCCTAAGGATTGTAAAGCCCACAGTGGGGCTGAGCCCTTCTCCATCAATTATCAATTAAGAAAATGTCCCACAGACATGGCCACAGGCCAATCTGATCGAAACAATTTTTCAGGCAAGGTTTCTTCTTCTCAGGTGACTAAAGGTGTGTGTCAAGTTGACAGCTAAAGCTGTAACCACGTGTGTATGAAAAGTTTCAGTGTCTTCACAAAGACTTGAATGTTAGCACTTTTTCTGAGGATGCAGTTCAGCTGCAAAGAACTTCTGGGTGTTTGGATACCACATTAGCTCTCTGTGGGTGTTATGGCTTTGTAGACATTTGGAGGCTAATGACTGAAGAGTATATGGTAGGCTGAATAATGGCTCTCAAATATACCCATCCTGAATCCCTAAACCTGTAGATGTCACATTATATGGCCTTTGCTCAAAAGATGAATTTAAGTACTTTGAGATGGAGAGCTACCTTGGAATCTCTGGACAGACCCAATGTAACATCAGCACAGGAGAGGATAAGCCAGGGAGGTAATCGGTGCAATGGCTGGAACAGAGATGAGACTGACACATTTTGAAGGAAAAGAAAGAGTCTAGAAGCCTCTGCCAGCTTCTGCTCTCCGCTGCCACTCCTTGAGCTTGTGACAGAGTCACTCCAATGTCTACCTTGATCTTCAGGTTTATCTGGTTTGTTTTATACATCTTTTGTTGCTTTATCAAGTTGCCATCTCTTGTAAATTTTTCACTGAAGGACCACCTAAATAACCCGGAAAAACCAACCCGTGTTAAGCTCTTGAACTTAATTACATCTGCAAAGGCCACTTCTTATAACTTACGTTTGCAGCTTACTCTTTGGGACTTGATATTCCTGGGTGGCCATGCTTCCACCTGCCACCGCCATGGGGATTTGTTATAAGAACAGCCAAAGCAGCCAGGCAGTAAAGCTCTACTAGGGCTCAATAGTAACCCAAAAGCTATTTCCCTGAAGGAAAAGAATCATTTTTCAAGGCAGATACGGTCTAATGAAATCCTAGGATCTTGAGCGATGATTCTTTGAATGTCTCTTTCCCCAGGTCAGACATTGTCATCTGAGACTTTACTAGTTTGACACTCTTACCCTGCTAAGAACAACTAGGGAATGCCTCTTCTCCTCACTATATTGAGGGGCCACGCAGGTAATGGGCAGGAATGGAATAATAAAAAATGCTGCTAAATCCTAGGAAGTGTTTTATGCTTTGTCTCTGTTTGGTTAGGAAGGGGGACAAAGTGCAGCATCCTTGGGGGGAGATATTCTAGCACATTCCAGTGTTCCGGATGCTCGGAAACTTCACTAAATTTATCTTCTGTCTGTGTCTCACAAAGGCATCTCACTCCAAGTTGGCCATTGTTACATACTCTATGGAGCCCTTTATTTTCATTTATATGCACACAGATGTTCTATGCTTATTTACTCCTTACCCAGCTGTTCTTCATCTTCTCCCTGCCCCCCAGCTATAAAATATACAATGATAGATTAATAACTCTGACATCTACATGCTCAACCCCCACACCCAGAGTCCTCTGTGAATTGAATGAAGAGGCATTCTGGAGTGAGAATCCACAATGGGCTGATAACTGGTAGGCCTTTCCAAGCTCATCTACACCAGATGCAAAACAGAATTTGTTTTTGAGGGTAATGGGTGTGGCTTGTCTTTTTCATGTGTGTAGATTAGGGAATATGAAGGTGGTTCTGACTACTGGGTTCTTCTGTTTTGAGCCAGATGTGTTCACAGATACAAGTGGTGCACATTAATTGTGTGCATATTTGCATGGATAAGTTCCTCCCTCATTAAAAGCCAAGGACTGGAATACTGAAAACACTGTCTTCTTTCATTTCAGAAATATGATGAGGTGGTATGGGTACTTATGTCTCAAAGTGTAATTTTTAGAAGGACTGGATCTTTTCACAGCTACTCCGGTTCTGTTGTTTGTCGCCAACCCTTGTTGTTTACAATCTTATCCATGTGTGAATTTTGATTCCTTTGAAAAGGATTAAAAAAACAACAGAGCATTCAAAATCTCTACATTTGATAAGAAAATATGTTCAGTTTAGATTGAACATATAAGTTGAAGCACGTGTCTGCACATTGTCCTTTATTAAAGGAAACAATCCGGGACTCAGTGGAGACTTTGTTAGCTTTCCATCACTGGAACAAATCACTTGTGAGAAAGAATTTGTGATGGTTTGAATATGCTTGGCCCAAGGAGTGGCACTAGTAGAAGGTGTAGCCTTGTTGGAGTAGGTGTGTCACTGTGGAGGTGGGCTTTGAGACCCTCATTCTAGCTGCCTGGAAGTCAGTATTCTGCTAGCAACCTTCATAGAGGAGCCTCTCAGCTCCTCTCATGCCATGTCTGCCTGGATGCTGCCATGCTCCCACCTTGATAATAATGGACTGAACCTCTGAACCTGTAAGCCAGCCCCAATTAAATGTTGTCCTTTAAAAGAGTTGCCTTGGTCATGATGACTGTTCACAGCAGTAAAACCCTAACCAAGACAGAATTAATGAGAAGCAAAGATTTATTCCAGCCCATGATTCCCAGAGTTTCAGTCCATGGCCACTTGAGTCCAGTTTCGTTGGGTCTGTGACAGCACAGTGCAACACAGGAGGAGCACACAGCGGAGCCTCCTGTTCACTTCAGGGATGCTGGATTGTAAGAGAGAGGAGGGAGCTGAAGTCCTAATGTTTCTTTCAAAGTGCCAATGTAAAACACAGCTCTCACCTAAAGGGCAAAGAGATGGTTTGTTTTTGAGCTAACTGTGAACGACCTTGGTTCACAGGGGACACAGCCAGTCTGTAAACTAGCTTTCTTACACTAGGCCCCATTGCTTAACGGTTCCATTATTTCCCAATACTTACCCCAAGCTAGCAACCAAACCTTTCACAAATGGGTCTTTGGGGACATTTACCACCCAAACTATAACAAATACTAAGAAGCTGGGACCTTACAGGATATAGGGAAAAGAATTTCATTTTGTAGGTAGCACAACCAAATCTTATAAAGACTCCACAAAGTTTTGAAGTAGAATTTCAAGATGATTTTCTCTGCCTTTATAGGAACTAGAAAACTAATTTAAAAACCTTTGATAGTAACAAAGGTACTTTCTTAAAATCAAAACAAGAATCACACAATAAAACATGACCCAGTTATCAGAATGGTTTTGGTTACCAGGGACGATTCTGATGCCTTTGGCAACACAGAGGAAGTTTGAAATGGTAATAAGTAAATGGGTCTTTGGGTATCACACAAATATGGCTTTATTTATGTGAAATGCTCAGAATAGGAAAATCCAGAGTGAGAAAGTTGATTCGTGGCTGTGAAAGTTGGTGGCAGGAATAGGCAGTGGTGCTCAAGGCTGTGGAGTGTCTTTTAGGGGTTGGACATATTCTAGAGTTGGCGGATGCTGATTACGTACAGTATTGAGTATCCTAAAAGTGACTGGGTTTATGCTTTAGAAGGTTGAACGATGTAATATGTGGGTATTTCTCTGGAGCTATGGCATAAAAACATGAAGTAAAATATGAAAAGAGGTGAAACATTTCTCCAACTTGTCTCCAAATGTAGCATTTCCTCAAACTTTTAAAGACAGAGATAATAATACTACAAATGGGCTTTTTAAAAAAAAAATCATGTTCATTTAATCAATGTGATGTATAACCTAACCAAAACCAAAGGCCAGATATCACCAACAAAATCAAGGATTTGTCTTTAATTCATCCAGGGAGATTTAAAAATCTGACACTATAATGTTTAAGGAAAAGAATCGTCCTGATAAAGCTTTCAGATTTGTGAGAGATGTGTCTCCACTGTTTACACTGTCCAGGCTGTGCCTTTTCTGTTACAGTCCGTAGTAAACTAAGGCTCCTCTCGGCTGCTGCTTCCTCTCTTTGAGTTTCTATTGCTAATAGGATGCACTTCCTAACAATACCCTAGGTACTTAATAATTATTGTTACTTAATATCTTGAAAAAGAACTGAGAATTATTGGGTATATTTGATCAACCTAATTGCAGGTGGCGAGAGACAGAACATGTCTTTACTCGGAATCATTTTTTTGATAGAGAGTTACCATTTTCTCACTTGGGAGAAAATTTCAAATTAATTTAATAGTTAAAAAACAGATACTCACCTTTAAAAACGTAACCAATCGTACCTACAAATACGCTGAATCAGTATTGTTCAGGACGGTCTCAGAGGAGTGAAAACTTAGTAGCCAGCACAATTAGGTGGGAAGAAAGCACTTCCTGGATCAGAAGTGGAATCCAGAAAGCCTTAGGCTTTCTTTGCTGCTTTATCTTATGTTGTTGTCTGTTGCCTAGCCTCTGTAACCTGTTAGCCTGTGTAGAGGCTACACATTTGTGAACTGTTATCAGTTATCAAAGAGTAGATAAGAAACTTTGTTCTTGCATGTAAATCAACTATGTCAATGTTCAGACTGGTTAGTGGAGTTCAGCTTACTTTTTAAACTTTCTTAGTCTCTCTCTCTCTTTCTCTCTCTCTCTCTCTCTCTCTCTCTCTCTCTCTCTCTGTGTGTGTGTAGATTTCTAGATGTAGGAAACATTCTGGTCTAGCCTCCTTATCTCATGGTGGATTGACAGTAAGACAGATAACTTGCTTAGATATAATCAGTCTGTGTGGGGCACCTGACATGAGTGTTTGCCTTCTGCAGCTCCACTGTCAGTTCAATATAAACCATTATCTATGTTGGATCTGGGAGGAATTGGAGGAAGGGAGAAGAATATGACCAAAATATATTGTATGAGAAGTTAAAAAATAAAGTACAAAAAAATTAAAAATTCAGTTTATATTGGATATAGATTATGATGATGCTGAAAGCTATCCACAGAATTTGGATACATCTGAAAGTCTCTAGATGATTCCAGCATTCGTTCATATTTCTTCAGAAAATGTTCTTTTCCTCTCTCCCTCTCTTCCCTCCCCCTTCCTGTTGTGGATAGCCCTGGGGCTGATTATAATTTGATGCTAATTCTGCCCTCCTGGGAGGGACTTCAGAGAAGGACTGAGTTACACCTGTGACTTCTTGTGAACCAATCCCCTAATGAATAAAGGAGCCAATCACTGGACATGTGGAGAGACTTCTGGGTTGGAGAGAAGAGTGGAGGAGGAGAGAGAGAGGTGCCTTTTGGAATGGGGACAGCATGTAGTAGGTAAGATGTAGCTAGTAGAGTCTCCTGGTATCATGGAGGCTCTGCAAGGATTCGCCACCAGAGGAATCAGACTTTGATAAGGTTTACAAAATTAGGTTTTAGTTGATGCGTCCAGACATTGAGTTATCTTGTTTCTGAACTAAGTTTGTGTTGTGGTCTCCTTCATGCGGTGGCTTGTCTGGGTTCAAGAGAGAAAAGTACAGCAGCAAAGTGTGTGTTTGCCTGATGTGCACCACAGAGGCCATGGGGATATTGAAGCATGGGGCTGGCGTGGTAGTGACCTGCCAGTGGAGACCTAGCGAGCTGGGTGGAGAGGTCGTGGAGCTCTGAGTCAGAGTCTCCACGAGATGAAAGCAGGTCGACCATTGCCCGCCAATGCATGGTTGGCCAACCCTCGGGGATGAGAGAACCAGGACATAGCACAGGAACATGTGATATAGTCCTTCTTTTTTAATAATTCCGGCAACACCTTCCCTCTTCCCCAACCCAGGGAGATGGCTGAATCAACTAAGTGCTTGCCATGCAAGTATGAGTTTGATTCCAGACATCCACCTTAAAAGTTGAGCATGGTAGCATATGCCCGTAGTTCCAGTGCTGGGGGAGCTGAGATAGGAGGATTCCTGAGGCTTGCTGGCTAGCCTACCCATGAGCCCCAGGTCCAAGAGAAAGACCTTGTGTCAAAAAAGGAAGTAGACAGCTCCTGAGGAACAACACATGAAGTTGTCCTCTGGCCTGCACAGGTGTTTGTGTATGGGCTGGAGTACACACACACACACACACACACACACACACACACACTATGTGTGTATACATACACAAATAAATGCTACAATAAATACGATGAAAAGCTTCATCACGTTCTGGCCTATGAAGTGAGTCATCTTTACATGGTCTCTCTTTGGTGAAAGTGCTGAGCGTTATTTAGGTTACATAGGCTTGTCAGTGATGGAGTCAGTGTCTACTAGTATCTTCAGCCGTGAAGGTGTGTGATGTTCTCATCTACTAGAAAGTTTGGAGGAAAACAACTGTAGTCTTGAAAAGAGCTTGGCATTTCTTCAGCCCAGGCTCTCTCTACTCCGGGCATTTCCAGGGTCAGCATTTCAGCATCAAGGAAGATGGATTTTCTAGGCTCTCTGGAATCCAAGCTTCCCTGGGACTTGTTTGGACAAGATGGAGGTGACAGGGAAACCACGGGGCTGGGTCTTAGATGTGCAGTTTCTGAGACTGGCTGGCAGAGGGGAAATTAGTTCTCCAATGGAGTCTCTTAGGCTCTATCAATCATACCTGAGGCAGGGCCTGGGCCCAGGAGTCGATCAGCAAGAACAAACTCAACGGAATTTTTGTGGCATTTTTGTTTTGCTTTGTTTTAACTTTTTCTTTTTCTTTTTTCTTTCTTTCTTTCTTTTCTTTTTTTTTTTTTTTTTTTTTTTTTTTGGGTCCTTACTGGGTTTTTTCTTTTGTTTTGTTTTGTTTTTGCCTGTTTGTGTTGATTTTTGGTTTTGTGATTTTATTGGGGTGGGTTGTTGTTCTTTCTTACTTTTTGGGAGAGGGGGAGGGAAGAAGAGAGATCATAAGGTTAGGTGAGTAGAAAGATAGGGAGAATCTTGAGGGAGTGGGGGAGGGGACAACATGATTAAAACATATTGTATGGGGAAAAAAGAGCAATGTGCAACTACTGATTTTGTTTGCAACCCTACAGTCATGTATGGAGGACCACACAGAGAACTAAATTCCCTAACTGCCAGCCCACATCTTAGCTCCCAGCTACCGGCCTGTTCCTGCCAAGTCCCTGAATGTTGTTGTGAATCTTCCCGCTCTCCTAGTCCTCTGGATGATACCAGCTGGAGTGAAAGGACTTCTCAGTGCACAGAATCATGGGAAACAAGAAAGTTGTCACTTTGATTCATTATGTGGCTCGTTATGTAACAGGCGATAACTAAATGGTCAGGAATAGATGCTTGCCTCTTCTTTCAATAAGGAGCAACTTGCCGGGGTGGATTTCTGAGTTCAAGGCCAGCCTGGTCTAGAGTGAGTTCCAGGACAGTCAGGGCTACACAGAGAAACCCTGTCTCGAAAAACCAAAAAAAAAAAAAAAAAAAAAAAAAAAAGGAGTGACTTATAGATGGCAAATGAGGAATCATTCCAACCTAATTTAATTCATCCATTCTCTGTAAAGGGAGGTGAGATGTTACCTAAAATATGCCACCATTGTTCCCCAGGAGGTTTCTATTTCTGCGACGGCAAGGGTAGAAGATTTGAAATAAATAGTTCTCCACAGTCATCTGGAGTTGGGTGCTTCTCCAAGTACCACAAAGAAGCTCGTGCTTACAGGAACAGTCCTACATTATGTGAGGCAACCTACACTCTGAGGCAACAGGACTTGATGGCGGGAGAGCTAAAACTACAGCCCGTCACTTCCGTTTCTTAGCTTCGTTTGCACTCGGCTTGGACTCCGGCTAGTTATTGCTTTTGTCGCGTTAGGCTTCTTGAGAAAGATTTGGGCTGCATGTCTCCAGCTGTCTTTTTATCCTTTATCTACATGTACTTGATCTTCACCCGTCTGCATCTAAAGCAACGCACCCTCACCGCCCACTCACTGGAAATTTCGCAATATCAAAGTCTGAGTATGACGATTTAAAAAAAGATGGATTCGGGATTCAAGGTGAAGTACACAACAGGTTGAGGGTAGCCTGTGCTACAGGAGACTCTGCCTCAAAGGGGAAAATTGCAAGGTCTATAGACCTTTTCGTTATCATTCATGCTGATTGAAACAAATGTTTCTAGGATTTGCACTTTCTACTGTTTATAGAATTATTTGTGTTAGTCTAGATAGTTTAGTACGCTCTGCTCTTTTCTGTGCACGTATCCTGGATAATGTCCTCAAAATGACTTACCACTCATTTACGCTCATCTTCAAATATCCAGTTCTGTTAATTTAGAAGGAAGCAAACAACAACAACAAAAGAGCTGATTATTATATCCATAGGAATCTGTTTTCTTCTTTTTTTTATTTTCTTATTTATTTATTTATTTATTTATTTATTTATTTATTTATTTATTTATTTATTTATAGGAGTTTGTTTTCTAAATTTCCCTTTTCCTCTAGAGACAATTTGACAATCTCTGGAGACACAGATTTTTGTCTTTTGAGGAAGGGTGGCCTCTTTCCTCAGCAGCACCAGGAAAACCAGTTTGGACTGGCTGGCTTCAATCCTATTAGAAAATTCAGAAATTCCGTATCTTAACAAAAGCTGAGTTCCCTAAAGTGTGGGAACCACACCAGCAAGGGTGGGGTGGGGGTGGTAGTCTCAGACAAGTGGGACGGGATATATGGATCCTGAAACAGGGCTGGAGAAACCGCCTTTATTCACGAAAGACCAAATGTGTATTGACTGAAAACAACACATGGAGGGCACAGGGAACTGGAACTCTTCTTTGTGAAGCTAAAGCTTGGGAAATATTGTAATTGGAGATCCACCTGGTGTGTTCAAAGCAGATTCTAGAAGCTCATGGAGAAGCGAAGAATTGCTTGTCTGTGGACGCCAGGCTGTTTCTAGGAGCATAGCTCAGAAGACTTGATGTATCCAAAGCAAATCACAATGTGGCCTCATGTATGGACTCTCTCTCTCTCTCCCTCTCTCTCCCTCTCTCCCTTCTCTCTCCCCTCTTCTTTCTTTCTCTCAGTTTTAATGCATATGTTGACAGACCGAATAATGGCTCCAAAGCGATTCTTATTGTAATTCCAGAACCTTAATGGGGAGAAGGAACTTCTCAGAGGTTAAGTTAAGGCTCTTGAGGTGGTGAGGTCATCTGCTTAGGTCACGACCTCAGTCACAAGTGTTCTTACAAGAAGACTCGACCTAGAAAAAAAGAGAAGACAATGTTGCCATGAAGCCAGAAATTGGAGTGGTGCTAAGACCTATGGTAGCTCCCTGAAACTAGAAGAGTTGATAACAGTTTCTGGAGAGACTACATTCCCACTGCCACCTTGCTTTCTTCTAGTGAAACTGTTTTTGGGGCCTATAGTCTTCAAGAACTGTGAAAAAAAAAATGTCCTATTGTTTCGAGCCACCAAGTTTGTGGTAATCTATTCTATTAGCACCAGGAAACAAAAAATACAATGAAATATTATCTTAGCTATCAAAATGTAATGCAAAAAGTAAATATATAGAGAAAGTAGTTCTAGACAATCACTAATGAATGTACCACAGAACTAGGGGTGGTGGGAGGAGCAGGAGGACCAAGAATTCAAGGTCATCTGAGACCTCAAGTGGAAATTTCTGGTTTCTTTGGAAACTCAGTTGTGTCACGTGATGTTTTATGGAAGCTGTCTTGTGAAGATGTTTTGCTGAAGCAGACGCTTGTGAGGGTTCGTGATATTTGGAAAGAGCATAAATTGAACCCCATAATCAATGAGAGGTCACTCTTGCATTGTGATGCTGTGCAGTGCTTCACTGGTCTTTGCTGGTCTTCACTTCGTAGAGGGAAACACACCAAAGAACTTCAAAGAACTTCTGGTATTCTAGCTTATTCTGATTGCTTCTGCTGACTTGTGCGGATTCAGCGGAACCTTGTGGTTTCTGTTTGCTATCGAACTGGACTGCTGGTGTCCTGACAATGAAGAGTGGAATCAATCCAAAGTACTACTAAACAAGTCCACAACCCCCTCTTCCTATTAACCTTCTTTCTCCCCAACCTTTGGTCAGAGGGTTAGAAGGGAGGTTGAAACATTTAAGAACTGTAAATAAAGTAGGTCTTGAAAAAAAAGCCTACAGAGACCCTGTCTCAAAATACAATGAGCAAAAATGCATTATACTGGAGGGCACTGAAAGCCAGCATTGCTTCTCAGCTGAGATGCAAGATGAAGTCAGTTGGTGCCTGTAAACCTGTTTGTAGGGCAAAGTCTTAGCTCTAATCATTATCGTCCACTGTAGACATGCCTATGAACACAGTCCTACTGAGAGGATTACAAAGTTGTATCTTTTCATCTCATGAAGTAGAAAGTCATGCAAAATTGCTGGTATGATGTCTATTGCCCTTTAAAAACATTTCCCAAGTCAGAAAGGCTAGATCTGCCTGTGCTGATGAACAACAGCTGGTGGGCCCATAGACTCAACACATACCAGATACTTTTCTAACTGCTTTACAAACATGCTAAAATCTATCTGATGAAGTGCAAGGACATTAGAGTGGCAGAGCTGGGGTGTGAATCCAGGTCACCTCCTATGGTATGTCACCTCAAAGGCTCACGCTCTCGGGGTGGTGGTCTATGGACATGCTGTCGAACCCAAGGGAGGTGAGGTCTAGAAACAGGTTCTTAGCTCCTGGGGGCAGAGGGAGGGGATGCTCTAGAGAGTAGTTCTTCAGTTCTGAGGGGTTATATACAAGGAGCAACCTGCCCTCATCCAGCTGTTTTTGCTTCATGGCTCAAGATGTGACTCACTCAAAGACACATTCCATCACTGTCATCCGATATTCACCAATGGTGACCCAGTTCAGTTAAGGGCAGGGACACCTTAGAGCCTTGCTATGCCGTTTGTACTGTGAGCTAAATAAACGACTCTTTTGGTAGATAGCTGCCTCGGGCCTTTTGTTTTAGTAATGGAAAGCAGACTAGGACACTGATAGCAGAATCTCTGCTCTTGGTAGCGCATCATGTTCTTGTAGTTAAAAAGTCGGTGGTAGTTCATCTTGTGAAAAATGAACAGTGCTTGTTGTTGGATGCTCGGATTCCCACTAGTTATTTTTTTTTAAAGAATATTTATTTATTTATTTATTTATTTATTTATTTATTTATTTATTTAATATGAGTACACTGTAGCTGTCTTCAGATAGACCAGAAGAGACATCAGATCCCATTACAGATGGTTGTGAGCCACCATGTGGTTGCTGGGAATTAAACTCAGGACCCCTGGAAGAGCAGTCAGTGCTCTTAACCTCGGAGCCAACTCTCCAGCCCCCATCCCATTAGTTCTTATAACTTTGCTTTATTCTTTGTTATTTCACTTTACCCGTTATTGTTGCTTCAGCAAAGAGCATAGATTGCTTTTGTTAATATGCCATCCTTTTTGAAAGATACATCTGTTAGTATATCTATTCACACATGTCTGTCTTTACAAGGTTCACTTAAGATAATGTCCCTATGTAGAATTTGGGCGGGACTCTCGGGCTCTTCTAACAGGCCTGGGGTGTGACCCTTTAGTAGAGTGCTTGCCAAGCAAATGCAAAGCCGGGGTTGGACCCCAACGTCATATAAGGTGGGTGTGGTCATGTCAGCCACATCTCAGCACTGAGGAGTTGAAGGCTGTCCTCAGTACATAGCCAAGTGTAAAGACAGGCTGAGATATACAAAACCCTGCTTGAGGAAATAAAACATAAGACAAAAGACACTGGACCAACACGGACACGTTGGTTTCTTGCACTTGCTCCCTCTGGCGCGCCTGTCACATGGTAATGGCTTGCTTTGTCTCTGGCTGTTGAAATCAGTGTGAAAACCCTGGAGTTTCTCGATAACCACTGATTGAGTAGGATAAGGCAGCAGGGTGCATAAACAAAGCTAACGTTTGTAAATCAGAAAGATCCATTTGCTACTGGAGAAGTTTATATCCTAATGTTGAGAGCGAAACTGGGACGCAGGTGTTAACAAATATAATATCGGTTGTAATGAAGAGAAATTCTATATCCCATGGCTGCTTCCATGGTGGGGTCATGAGTATGATGCACCTTCTTCTTCATACTTTTGGAAGTCTTAGGACAACGAGTCCATACGTCAGAAATAAATATACTCAGAATTTTCTCACGTTTCTGCAATGAGATGCATTTTATTTTTTTTCCAATTATTTTTAAGTTTATTTATTTTTTTAGAGTAGGCTGGGGATGTAATTCAGTCAACAAAGTGCATGTCTACAATATTACAAAGCCCAGAGTTCAATTGCACACCATGTAAAACCAGGCAGTACACACCAATAATCCCAATACTCCGGAGGCGGAGACAGGAGACTGGAAATTCAAGACCATACTCTGCTACATATCAAGTTCTCAGCTAGCCTTCATTTAAGTGATGTCCTATCTAAGGTGGAAAAAAAGTGATAGCATACATACTTATACACATACATATACATGTATATCATACATACATACAAACACACACATATACATGTACATCATATTCACATACATCATATGCACATACACAAACATCATATACACACACATACATACTCATATACATATGTACATGTCCCCTTAGTGTGAAGATCTATCTATCTATACCTATATCTAATCTCAATCCCAGCATCTCATCTCATATTTAGGTAAAAGTGAAGGTTAAAAGTGTGGGTCTCAAATCTGTGGATCCCTCCTGGGCATGCTTTCTGATCGGAAGCTTCCTTCTGCCCCACGCAGACTTCTGTACTTCCCAACTGGCCCTTAGTAAATCTTCCTCGTCTGCCCTTAGCCTGCAGGTGTTCCTCCAGTCTCTAATCATCGTGATCACCATCAATCTGATGCTCTTAAATTAACACTTTTATTTATTAAATTGCTTATTAAATAATTACTTTTATTTCTGGATTTTGCCTCCAGCAACCCGTGTGGACATCTAGGCTAATTCTCATCTGCACCCCCTTTCCCTTGTTTTTTATTCCTTTTCTTTGAATTACCTCTTTGTCTTTTGTGCGATGCAGCTGAGATAATCTCTCTAACTACAGGACATTTCTTAGGCTCAGTAAAATTGCTGCAATTTTATACAATCTCCGATAACTCTCTGACTGGAAGAGCCAGAGAGTTGAACTCTGGCCATGGCTAAAGATGCCATCAAGTTGTGTCCTCATCTGTTTCAGAACCAGACTGCAGCATACTGGGTACCCTTACTCAGACCCCTGAATGACGGTGCCACTGCAGTGCAGTTGACAATCACACAGTGACTGCTTAGGGGTTTAAGGAAAAAAAAATAAAAAAAGAGTGACTAGACATTAGTACCCAATTTGGTCGTGAGGTGAGCAGAGGGGCTCCAGAATGATTCTGAAGCTTTCAAACCACCCTTGTCACTCCTGTATGTGCCACCTGTCTCACTGGTGGTTGAAAAAAAAAAAAAAGGAAGCTTGTTTTTATCCAGACAACCTACTTATTACTGCTTCTCTTTCCACAACCTTTTTTCTTAGTGTTTTTCTCCCTTCATTGCTGCAACAAAACTCTGGCTTTCTCCTCAAGAACTCATTGCCTTTCTGTCCCTTGGGTTTATAAAGAAGAGTATTATAGTTACTATATGGGGCTGTCATGTCCAGATCCCTTTCATGTCCCCACCTCCAGACTGCTCTGTGTTGGTCTCTGATACCACTATGCCCTTCTGAAATTTTCCCTGCATCCTGTTCCCTAAGCCAGCTGCAGGGCATCCACTGGCCTTTTCTTACTGCTCTCACTGACTATGTGACAAGAGGCAACTTAAACGAGGATGAGTTTATTTTGACTTGTAGTTATGAATACAGTTCATCATGGTACATGTCTTAGGGTTCTATTGATGTCAAGAGACCCCATGACCAAGACAACTCTTACAAAGGACAACATTTAATTGGGAGCTGGCTTACAGTTAAGAAGTTTAGTCCATTGTCATCATAGCAGCACATGATGGCATGCAGGAAGGAGCTGAGAGTTCTACACCTGGATCCACAGGCAGGGAAATGTTACTCTAGACGTGGCTTGAAAACTTAACTCAAAGCCCCGCCCCCTTGTGACGCAGTTCCTCCAAAAAAGCCACTCCTACTACAAAAGGCCACACCTCCTGTTAGTACCAGTCGCTATGAGCCAGGGGGACTATTTTCATTTAAACTACCACAACATGGAAGGGATGATAGCCTGCGGGAGCGTGAGGTGGTTCATCAAAATGCATCCACGATCAAGAAGCAGAGAGGAGACAGGAGATCGAGACAAGCTGTCAAATTTTAAAGTCTTCCCCAGTGACTAAGAAAGGCTCTGTCTCCTAGATCCACAAACTTCCAGCACGGCTCCACCAACTGGGGACCAAGTTCAAGCACATGAATTCTGTCAGGTCATTTGACATTCAAACTGCCCAGGAAGCTACTGTAAATGCAAATTCTTGGGCACTGCTATAGATTTCTGAGTCAGAAACTTAGGATCAGAGTCCAGCCATCTGTATCGCTGAGGTCCAAGCTAGACCCCTGGGAGGATACATCCAATGGTTGTTCCATTAATGGCTATTGGAATCTGCTCATTCTTTCCCTTAACATGGGATGACTTTGTGATGCTGCTTGGGTTCTGGACTAACCTCCTATCTTGGCCAAATTTCTCCCCTGCTCCCCTTTCCCCAAATATGTTGCTATGAATTTGTAATATGATGGAATTTGGAACAGGGCTCTTGCAGGTATAATTAGTACTGGAGTCAAGTAGATCTAGCCTCCAGCATGACAGGTGCCTTTGTACGGTATAGAGGGACACAGAGAAAGTGCTACTTATGACAGCAGTAGAGATTGAAGGACACATCTACAAATCATGGAACCACAAAGATTGTTGGCTAGTTCTAGAAGCCAGGAGAGAGGCATGGGCAGATTCTCCATCAGTGTCCTCAGGAGGAAGCAACATGTAGGCACTTTTGATTTCAGACTTCCACCTTAGCAGAAGAAACTGAGAACATTTTCCTGTTTCAAGCCATTCAGGTTATGGTGCTTTCTATGGCAGCTGTGAGGAACGAATTGAAAGGCTTTTTGCCTCATCCCATTTCCTCACTGACTCTTTGTTTGTTTGTTTTTCCGAGACAGGGTTTTTCTGTGTAGCCCTGGCTGTCCTGGAACTCACTCTGTAGACCAGGCTGGCCTCGAACTCAGAGATCTGCCTGCCTCTGCCTCCCAAGTGCTGGGATTAAAGGCGTGTGCCACCACTGCCCAGCAGCTTCACTGACTCTTTTTG
Organism: Uromys caudimaculatus; assembly: GCA_028551405.1. Taxonomy (NCBI): domain Eukaryota; kingdom Metazoa; phylum Chordata; class Mammalia; order Rodentia; family Muridae; genus Uromys; species Uromys caudimaculatus. The sequence continues at coordinate 26,918,235 of CM052716.1, read as the reverse complement.
CACATACGAGAGCCTAGCCTCAGGCTCCGCTCATATGGACCTTAATCTGAGGCAGAAGAAATTTTCCTGCTTTCTTACTGAACCATCTGCCGGGTTGTAACAGCTGACTCCTCGGAGTGCAGTACCTTTCAGCTATGCTTCTTTCTGAGCTGGTTACAGTTGCAACAGTGGTGTGCAACCAGTTGAATCCAGCAGGAAGAGCTCAGGCCATCTCTTGATTGTTTTTCTATTCCAGAAGGCTCCAGCACTCCATTGTAAGCCCCCCTCTGCCCATTGTAAGCCCCCCTCTGCCCTCTGATAGCGTAGCTTCCCATGGTTTTCCTAGTTGTGTGTGGTTAGCAGAGATGTTTCATTGTAGGGCCTTAAAAAGCTGACTATTTGCATGTGCCATTCTGTTCAAAGCTGGCTGCTCACGCTGAGATGATGATAGATAGTGGTTCAGAAAACAGCGAGGTCCTTTCTATTGTCTGCCTCCTCCCAGCTCTCTCTGCTGCTCTGCCTCACCTGAAGCAAGCTGACTACAGATGTCTCAGCACTATCCAAATGCTGGGATGCAGACTTTACTGAGTGTTGGCTGTCCTGTGCATTATAGGATGTTTAATAGTAAGTATCCTTAACGTTTACCCACTACATTTCAGTGGCAGTCCCCCACAACCACCTTGTCTTTATTAACCAAAAGTTTCTGAATGTTTCCAATGTGCCTGCGGATGGGTAATTCTTTTTTTTTCTTTCTGTCTTTCTTTTCTTTTCTTTTCTTTTCTTTTCTTTTTTTTTTTTTTTTTTGTTTGTTTTTTCAAGACAGAGTTTCTCTGTGTAGCCCTGGCTGTCCTGGAACTCACTCTGTAGACCAGGCTGGCCTTGAACTCAGAAATCCACCTGCCTCTGCCTCCTAAGTGCTGGGATTAAAGGAGTGTGCCACCACTGCCCGGCTTGGGATGGGTAATTCTTAAAAGGTCAGTGCACGTATCAGCTAGCCATCAGGGTCAACTGTCCAAGGCGTATGTCTCTCAATGCTTGTTTCTCTATAAAGAACTTTCCAGGGTTCTCAGAGACACTCCCACTACTCAGCAGACCTTCATCAGAACCCCTTCCTGCTGACCTCCTCTCGCCTCTGATGGACACTGCCAGGACTAACCCAAGCAAGCAGTTCTTCTGGGTAGAGTCCATTGAAGAAATCTTATTCCCAGCTATCTCTGCAGGACAACTTGGCCCTAAATAAGCCCTGCCAGCTTCTCTTGTCCCCATGCCATGGCAGATAATGGTTTCAGACAACAGTTGCTATCAGACTTCTCAGGGTCGGAATCAGGCACTGACCTTTGCCGATCTTCACTCCTAATGGAAAGGACTGTATACCTCCTGGACGTCTCAGCTCACTAGGCTCCATTTCCATCCTATTGCTAGGCAACTAATTGTCGTAATCTGAGTGCCCAATCTTAGTGGCTCAAACATTCATTTGCAGTTTTATGGGTCAAGGATTCTGAGTGGAGTTCATGAAAGCCTCTGAAGGTTTCAGGCTGAGATTCCAAGATTTGGGGTCTCCTCATGCCCATTCCTTATTGGCAAAATTCATTTCCTTCCAATTGTATGACTGAAGTCCCGTCCAGCTCCCCACTTCCTTGTTTGCCCTCAGATGGGAACCGTTTTCAACTTCCAGAGGTCACCCACAGTTCCTTGCTGTGTGATTCTCTTAGACAGTCCACAGCATGGCTGTTTGCTTTCTCCTAGAGCAACAAGAGTGGATCCCATAGATTAGACATGGTTTGAGGTGTTTATTTGACTGGATGAGATCTATTTATCTTCTCTTTTAAATATGTCACTGATCAGAAACTTTAATCGTACCTGCAGGAATATTTCTTGTCATATAATACATCACGGTACAGCCATCATAGCTGTATGTTTCACCTACTCAGAGGATTCTAGGAGGAAAGGGTATGGGTCCCTGGAAGGGCCATCTTAGAATTCTGCCAATTATAGCCCTCATGAGAGTTCCTCATTCTGCTTGAAGGTAGTGACTATCAATCTCCTTTCTCTCCTAGAAAAGTGATATGAAATGGAGTTTCCACCCCACCTCCAAGAATGACAATGTTTTTAAGAATTTTTTTTTTTTTTTTGAAGAGGAAGCATCTTTACTTTTGTGGCCTAGAGATGGGCAGTGGGCTAAGGGCTACTGGAATAGATTCTGCCCATCTTTTGACAGATCCTGGCTATGAATTCTACTCTGCTTTGAATCTGCAAATGTTTATTTATTTACTTATGTGGTGATTTAAATGAGAATGACCCCCATAGAACCCCCATAGGTCCATATGTTTGAGTACTTAGTTCCCAGTTGGTGGAACTGTTTGGAAAGGATTAGGAGGTGTGGCCCTATTGGAGGAGGTGTGTCACTGGATGGGCTTTGAGGTTTCAAAAGACTCTTGCTATTCCCAGTGTCCTTTCTGCCTTGAGGTTGTGGATCAAGATATGAGCTCTCAGTGTTCCATTGCTCCATCAGAGTGGACTCTAATCCTTTGAAACCGTAAGCCAAGTTAAACTCTTTTATACGTTGCCTTGATTGTAGTATTTTATCACAGCAACAGAAAAGTAACTGAGACAACTTATTTTTTAATTTTTGAAACAGACCCTCACTAAGTATCAATCTTCCTTCCTTTGCCTCCCAGGTGCTGTGATTAAAGGTGTGTTCCACCATATTTGGCCAAAGTCTGCAAATATCTCTAATCTATTATTAATAAACTGGGATCTCAGATAAAATTCAGAAGAAAAGAAATATCACTTAATTTCTATTAAATTTCGATATCCTGATCTTTTAAATACATCAATATCTACAATGTCACTTGGTTTAAAATTTCCTCCTCCTCCCAAGCTAGGTGCTAATGGAGAAAGTCATAGAGTGGTCAGATAGCTCCCCAACAGCTTTGCAACTGATAACCTCAGCTGGTGCTCAGCTCTGCCGGATCCCCCCCCCCCCCCCCATCTCCTGGTCTGCTTACTCTCCCCATTCTTGATGTTTCAGACCTCTGCTCACCACACCTCCCATTTCCTCTTGACATAATTCTTGAGCACCTACTGTGTGTTAGGGTGCATGCAACACTGTTGTAGTGATCCAAAGGTCTATGAAACCATCCTGCCCACTCCAGGATCTCACTTGTGGGGGGAGGGGACTGACATTTTACAGGTAACTGTGTGCAATATGAAAGGAGCAGCAGCATGAGTCCATGTTCAGGACATGGTTCAAGCACTGAGGGGAGAACTAAGAAATACTTCCCAGGCATTCCCAGAATGGTCTTGAGTTGCCCTCATAGATGAATATTGTTAGGTCATAGCATACACATGATCACTCCATGCGATAGTTTCGTTTTAGTGTGAGGATACCCACCCTGTGTTACTCGAAGCCCTGTGGAAGATTTGGGATGGTTTCCCAGGGTTACCAGGGGTTTGCAAGCTTCATTGCCCTGTGGTTTCATGTGGTTTATGACTTTTCTCTCCATTTGGAAATCCAGTATGATGACAGAGAATGTTGGCAAGAGATCCTCTTTTGTTTTTTTGAAATTAAATTACATTTATCTGGGGGAGGGAGCATGTGCATGTCACAGTGTGTGTGTGTGTGTGTGTGTGTGTGTGTGTGAATGTGTATGGTATCTGAAAGTGTGTATGTGTGTGGTATATGTGAATGTGTGTTATGTATGGTGTGTGTATGTATGGTATGTGTGTGAATGTGTGTGTGTGTGTGTGTATGGTGTGTGTATGTGTATATGTGAATGTGTGTGTGTGATTGTGTGTGTATGGTGTGTGTGTGAGGTGTATGTGTGTAGGTCAAAGAACAGCCTGTGGGAGTGGGCTCTCTACTTCTGCAGTGTAGGTTCAGATCTTAGGTCATCAAGCATGGTAGTAAAAGCCTTTGCCCACAGAACCATTTTGCCAGCCCCGATGTCTGTTCTTAAACTACAGATATTTACTGAGAAGTTAATTGAATTTACAGGTGTCATAGAAGTATTCAGTTACTCAAGCTGTGATTACCACAGTAGTCTTAACTATGACCTGCCAGTATCTGAAGTTACTTATCTTGTCTCTGGAGAATAGTAAGTTGCAGACCACTTGTGACCCCCTCAGAGTCAATATATTGGGAAGAAGCTACAGCCGTCTGCTCGGTGGAATCCAACTGAGCTACTCTGTGGTTCCATCACTGTTCTTATCTGGGACTCAAGCCTAGCGTTTCTTCTCAAATTTGCATCTCTCCCAGCTTTAAAAATTATATTGACGTGCACTAATTATGCAAAGAAATGAACTTCCCTGTGACATTTTCATATGTGTATACATCGTATTTTGATCGTATCCACCCTCTCTTCTCCCCCTTTCCCTTCTCCCCGCCCCTTCTCATTCCCCTCCTAACGCCCCTCCCCCAGTTGCAGCTTTTCCTTCCTTAGTAGTTCCTCTTCTCTCAGGTGTCTCTTCTCTTCTCTCTCTCTCTCTCTCTCTCTCTCTCTCTCTCCTCTCTCCTCTCTCCTCTCTCTCTCTCCCTCCCTCCCTCTCTCTCTGTCTCTGTCTCTCTGTCTCTGTCTCTCCCTCCGTGTCTCTCTCTCTCCCTCCCTCCGTGTCTCTCTCTCTCTTTCTCTCTCTCTCTCCTCTCTCCTCTCTCTCTCCCTCCCTCTATTTCTCTGTCTCTGTCTCTCTCCTCTCTCTCTCTCCCTCCATGTCTCTCTCTCTCTTTCCCTCCTTCCGTGTCTTTCTCTCTCTCCTCTCTCTCCTCTCTCTCTCTCCCTCCCTCCCTCTCTCTGTCTCTCTGTCTCTCTGTGTCTCTCTCTCCTCTCTCTTTCTCCCTCCATGTCTCTCTCTCTTTCCCTCCCTCCGTCTCTCTCTCTCTCCTCTCTCTTCTCTCCTCTCTCCTCTCTCTCTCTCTCTCTCTCTCTCTCTCTCTCTCTCTCTCTCTCTCCCTCTCCCTCTCTCTCTCTCTCTCCACCAGTGGATTCCAGGGGGTTAGTATCCACCTAAGGACAATGTGGAGATGTGTGGCGGGGTTAGTCCCTGAGAGTCAGAAGGTATAAATCAATGGATAAATCCTGCTTCTTTTACCCCTAAGAGAACATGCAGTTGACTGACTTCTTGAAGGCAAAGGCTGTAAATTGAGCGTTCGATAGCAGTCAGCGGTGACTCCTAAGGTCTGTGTCTGTGTGTCCGATCTCCTTGCTTCCCTGTCCCACCCCATCACTGCTGTTTCCTGGGGCTACACTTGCTAATTAAATATTATTACCTCTGCCTCAGGCTCTGCTTTCTGAGGAACCTATGCTAAGACACTGCATGTTTAATTAAGATATGGTTAAATGAGTAGACTCCGAGGTCAGAGGAATGAGGTTTCCATCCTAGCGAGTTACTTAACCTCTTTCTGCTTCAACTTTATAACCTGTGAACCGTGAAACAGTGTCTACTTGAAGGTGCTGTTACAAGTATTGAGATTTAAATAGCTCTGGGTATGTTATCCAATCAACTGCTAGTTATTATTGCCAGGTTGGTGCAGGGTGAATAGCCCCGAATATCAAGTGGTATGGTACTTCAGCGCACTTTCCCCAAGCTTCACGTTACAGCATCACAGCGAGTCTTCATCAACCCATGGCCTAGGTAAACGGACCTTCACCTGTGACTTAGCTTCTTCTAGCCAACTTGGTTTGCAGAGCTTAATAAGAAGGAAGGCAAGGTTAAGGGCATGAGCAACTGGCTGCATGTGGCAGCTCTGGGTCCTGGGAGGAGAAAGGCAGAGCTGTATACCCTCCGGGGTCCTAGTGCACAACTGTCGGTGATTTCTACTGGTTGCCACTCCTGGGGCTTGTACCAGTCACAAGCTCTTTCAGGATCTCCAAAAATGGTGCCCGCTAGGCTGGGCTACCACCCAAAAACAATTTCATGGCGATAGAGTGGCACTGCTCTCAGAATTCCTGCAAAGAGAAGGATCTCAAGTTCTCCTGCTCTTCTCAAAGTTGGAGTCTTTCAACGATGAAGAGGGTTGCTTTAGAATGGAATCCCGGAAGGCTCTGGCTCGATTCTTTTTTTTTTATTTTATTTTTTTATTTTTTTTATTTTTCGAGACAGGGTTTCTCTGTGTAGCCCTGGCTGTCCTGGAACTCACTCTGTAGACTAGGCTGGCCTCGAACTCAGAAATCTACCTGCCTCTCCCTCCCAAGTGCTGGGATTAAAGGCATGCGCCACCACTGCCGGGCCATTCTTAAGGGAAGTCAGACAAGAGCTCATAGGAAGTACAGAAGGGAGGTTATCACGGAGGTACTGCACTGGGTTTTTTGGATGTCCTTGCAGCTGGAACCACGGCATGGTAAGCTTTTAGGTTATATTTTGCCTGCTGAATTTTGGCATAGCTCATGTTCGACTTCTCCAACTGGTGCTTTCCCTGGATGAAAACTTCAATACGATATAACTAAAGAAAGCAAACATTTGACCAGTTGCTAAAACATGCTTGCAATGAAAGACAAGTTTTTTAAACCATCTCCATTCAAACATAAGGTTTCTAAAGAAGCTTCTTCAAGGTAATAAACCATTATTTGCAAATTGGTCACTAAAGATACACTGGGTAGCTTGAGTTCCTTTTTGTTTAGTGTTGAATAATTCCATATTACTTCAAGGCCAGATTTTCTTCACTTAGCTTAATTGTCAGTTAGATGAATAGAAAATAGCATGCATCTAATTCCAATTTATTTTGCTTTGATAGAGTCAAAAATTCATGCAGCAAGGAAGAAAGGGAGGTCAGACTATGATCTGACAACTTTTTCTTTTTTATTATTCGTATTTTTCTATAATTGCTAACATTTACCTAATGATTCAATTAAATTACAAATAAAATATACAGTTGCTGACATTTTTTCATGAAAAGAAAATATAAAGTCTAGTATAATTACAGAGAATAAAAGGGACATACTTGTTCAGTTAATTTTTGCATTTTTTGTGAAGTAATACCCTGTATGAGGAAAACCTTTGTAAATGGGTTTAAGTTGATTCTGTTTTGGTCAAAGCTGCTTCAAGTGATTGCCTAGTTTTGAATTACTCTTCTTAAAGGCCAATCAGCTCATATTATTCTTAAGGAGACTGGTTCTCCTGAAGTCATCAGGGGATCTTGTAGTTTTGTTTGTTTTTATGCGTACCCAATGGCATTTTTCTGCTCGAAATGGTCTTCATTATTGTGTGAGCGGATTGGTGGTCCATGGGTCTGCTACTAATAAAGTAAGCTCAGAACTATTCATGATTAGAATGGATTTGACAACACTCATTATGTGTGGCACCAATGCTTGGGGAGCTCTTTCCTTTGGAAAGGGATTTGTTGCCTGTTGTCTGGCCAGATTCTTTTTTAGTTTTGCAGGTATGGGGGGGGCATGCATGTATGTATGTTCAGGTGTATGCTTGAGATGCATGTGCTTTGTGGGGGGCAGGGCTTGATATTGGGTGTCTTCCTCAATTGCTCTCTACCTTATTTACAGAGGCAGGATCTCTGGGTGAGCTCACAGATCACCAACTCAGCTAATCTAAGTAACCATCTTGTCCCAGGGACTGTCTGTGTTTTCCTTTAAACACTAAGATTACAAGAGGCATGCTATTCCTGGCCTTTGTGTGGGCGCTAGGGAGTTACACACCTGCCCTCACACTTATATGATGAGCCCTTTATCCCCTTAGCTACCTCCCAGTGCTGTGATCTGTTATTTTCGAACCCTGAATCCATGATTGACTAGGACGTCCAGGAAGACAGAACTGGCAACCATTGATGTTATGTGCAGCGTGTTTATGTCTGTGTGTGAGTCTCAGGATTTTGTCTGTAAGGTGGAAGCAACTCTGCACCATTTGTTTTTTTGAGGGATGTTAAAATGAGGCAAATTTTGTTTTGGAGGGGGAAAAAGATTTTATATTTTCAATATGATAGAAGAAAAAATAGAAAATTATTTGCATGAGGGGTACATTAGTGGTCTTCACTCTCTGTATTTATTCACTGATCTGTTAGTCTTTAAAATGGGCACGGTACAGATCTATGTCACATGGTTGATGAGGAGAACTTCTGATTGCTGTTGGCAAAACACTCTAAAAACACCGAGAGATATCTACAAATGCTAAATCACAATTCACCACTGCTATTGAAAAGGTAACTGAGGGAAGGCGTGCTGGGGACCATGCTTCTCTAATGAAAGGCAGCTAGTTCTCCTGCTGCTCTTCGTTTTAACTACTGTCTTGTGCTGGAACTCACTGGTCAGGAGCTGCATTCGCTCAGATGATGATGGTGATAATGATGGCAATTGTGCTACCAAACTGCTTCCAGAATTTTGGTAACTTTTCCTAGAGGGATCTTATAAATTACACAGTGTAATATATTTTGTAAAAAGGCATCCGACAAAACCGGCCTTCGCTCATTTCGTGCTGTCCTGCACACCTTCCTGAAGTTTCCGCTCAGGCATTTTATATATTATGCTTGAAATTCTATCCTTAGATGGTTCCATGGCTAAGAGTGCTTTCTGTTCTTCTAGAGGATGCGGGTTTGGTTAGAGAGACAGAGACAGAGATAGACAGACAGAGAGAGGCAGGCTTTTTAAACAAGTTCTATCCTTTGAGAAGGATTTAGAGTCCTCTATCTCTACCATGATCATTTCCCACCAATTACAAAATAATTAAATAAACAAAAATCTTAGGAAGCTTTTAAAATGTTATGGAACATTAGGAATTGCTCATAAGTGGAAGCTGTCTCTTCCATTTTACATAATTAGATTTGCAGAAAATACAGGTTGTAGACTCCTGGCGTCATCTCTTAATTTTCTTGGTGGCAAATGGGCCACCTTTCACACATCCTTATCCCAAAGGGGATTTGATACAAATGAAACTTCATTCTCATTTCATTATAATGGATATAATTGCCGAAAAATCATTTTACAGTTCTTAATATATCTTGAGTAATATCGTTGAGTAATAGCATTCAAAGAAACCTAGAGAATTTTAGAATCTGGAAATTTTATTTGTAAGATATTGGACAGCTCTCAAATCCATGGGGAAGCTCTAAGTTGAGACCAATGCCCACAGCGTGCTTCAGGGATGCTATCTCTGAACAGCAGATGCTGCAGTTTGCACTGCTGAGATGCCGGCACCCACCTCCAAGATCTGTCTGGTAATGGAGACTGCTGGAGTGTGAGTCCACCCACTCGGAGGCTGAGAAGTTCAGGGCTTGGTATTTCCAGATTAGTAATGAGAGGTGGGGCTAGAGGATCATGTTCCTCCAGCCTTGGAAAGAGGTTGAGATACTAGGAGACCGGAAGGAATGGTGAAAACCCAATAATGACATTAATAGAACCGGAGTCTGTAAGTTCATGAATTTGATATCCTACATTTTCTTTGGGAGTAAACATCTAATATGTTTAGTCTTAAAGGTGTATATTGTTTCTTTTGTTCTGCTTGAAATAAAGTCCATTATTAACTGATGTTTTTAAAGAGTGTATGCATATCTCCCATATACATTTTCCATAGTGTATTTCCATGAAATATGGCATTTAAATACTTTTTTCATTGCATGATTGGGGAAAAATTATCAAAGAAGCCAGAGGGGAAGAACAAGAGATTCCTTTATTATTACCTGCTGCCATTGGAGCCTGCTGGTCTTTTATCCCTTGGTTTACTCAGCAGAAGGTAGCCTTTGGTGCCGAGACTATGCCAAGATTTTAACCAGTTCCAGATTAGCTGATTGCATCACAGTGGTTTCTAACTCCCACTGGTGTTTGCTCTAAATCTAATTATCTATTTTATGGCTCTCAATATTGCTGCTGCAGCAAGCTTTTTCTTTTCTTTTTTCTCTTTTCTTTCTCTCCCTTCCCCCCCCCCCCCTCTCTCTCAGTATAGTGTATAGGTCTACCAGAACCATGACAACACACTGGCAACTTTTGCAAACCAATAATGCTATTTGTAAAATTTACCAACAATATTCCCCCAGGGAATTTCATCAGATTTCAGCTTGCTGAGCTCTCATTTGAAATAGATTTTTGAATTCTTTCAATGTGAAGATGCCTGCTGCTGAACAAATGTACCAGATAAAGTAGTCAAGTGGAGTACAATGAGAATTGACTCCTCCAGTTTGGACATTTGCTGCCCAGCTCTTCTTAAAGATTTGAGAAGGAAGCGAGTTTGGCTTTTATCTAAAACTGGGCAGCAAAAAGAGCTTGCAGCTTCTTCTCTATTATTCTTTATTAGCACCTGATCACTCATATTTGCTAGATAAAATGTTCAGATAGGCTCTGTTGAACTCTCCTTTTGAAACAGGAATAACTTTTAAAACTGAAAACTCCAGTTTGGCTGGCTACTGTTTTCTTGTCTCCAGCTGCTGTTCTTTTGGGTCTACTCTTCCACTCTTGTATCGACCTGTATCTCAAGAAGATATGCATTCAATCTAAGAGATGATACGACATAGTGCATAATCTCTGCCCACTTCTCCTGTAGGTGACGGAGAGAGGAACAGACATTATATGTGGGAATCTGGGCCTGTGACTATGACGCTCTGTTGGAAGCTGGAAGCCACTGTGTGGCCCATGGCCAGAGACCTCTCTTTGTGGGCTGGGGAGAGAATGCACTTGTGTTTTGGACCCACAGAGTAGACACAGTATGACTGGAATGTCCTGTGTTAGCACAACCTCACTCATCCTGGGTAGGGAGCGCTCCCATGGGAAGGGAAGGAAGAGTTGTAGAATGGACTCAGGGATCTCAGCTATTTCTTTCAGTGCTACCCCTCCCTGCTTATTGCCTGCTAATATGGGTGGAAGGAAAGGAAATAAAGGAAGACTAGAGTGATGTGTATGCAGAAATGCTTCAGCCCCTCCATAACCACTGTAAACTTGCTCACCTCTGGTTGTCTTTAGTGCTCCTTAAATCCCGGTTACATAGCATTTGATTTCCCCCAGAAAAGATCCGAGGACAAGGAGTTTATTTGGGTGAGTCCAGAAAACAGATGAGGCAAAGACGGGTGCAAAACTAAGAAAGAGCGTGTCGGGGAAAGGGTTACCACAGGTACAACAGAGTCTCTGCAAAGGTGCATGGGAGGAAGCAGGACATTATCCACTGGCTGTCATTCTTCATTATCTCAGGGCTTGAAGCATTATCTTCCGGGCACTTCTGCCCTGGCTCTCTTGTGCAGACACTCAAGAGAGGCCTGACATAGTTGGCCACTGAGGAGGCTTGCCTCGTCCCTGAAGCTGCTGGTGATCCACAGGCCGAGCTAATGGGACCTTGGCTGTGAACCAGTAGCATGTCCAACGGAACAAAAGACAGCTTGGCAGGCTCCTCGGTTAGATACCTTTCTCCTTCAAATTCGCGTTGGAGTTTGTTTTTCCCCCTCACTCTGTCCCCACTTATAAGCACTGGAATCTCGGGGCCCTGGTGCTCTAGCTATCAGCTCTGTAGGCTTTAGTTTTTCATCTGTGTGGTGGCGACAACAGTAATGCCTCCCTTGATGTCAGTGTGAGAACTAGGTCATTGTAAACAACTGGGATAGTGCCTGGCTTGTAGTATGCACCCGGCAAGTATTAGGTGTGGTTATTAGAGTGGACAGAGAACTGGGGTTTCTAGCCACTTAGAAATGTTTAATTCATAGCTAGCAGCTGACATTCTAGGCTGGCGTTCTCAGTTTGGTGTTTGGTCTTGGTACTTCCTTTGCAGTCTAGTCTCTCTCTACCATGCCTTCTGTATTTGCCACTGGATGTCTTCCTTGCTCTCCCCACCTATCCTTACGGTCACTGGTTGCCTCTCACTGCATCATCCCGACAGTACTGATTTTAACAGTGAGGAGAAAGCACAAGCAGATTGCTTATTAAAGATTTTTGGCATCGGGCATACGTGGGTATTAGTGTCCATGTTGGTTATATAATGGTAATCTTTGCTGAGGTAAGCACCAACTCAATTCAATTCAGATCTAGTAAAAATACTTTCTGAGCACTTGCTGTTTTTCAGGATCTATCCTAAGCCCTTGGGGGCACAGCAGTCACATAGCAGTGGGAAAAAAAAAAAAAACAAAAAAAAAAACAAAAAACAAACAAAAAAAAAACCCTCTTGTTCTAGTGACATTTGCCATCAACATAAATGGGGGAAAATAAATGAATAGACGGAAATGAGCAGATGGAAAAGTAAATGAATTTTTAAAATGGTAATGATCTTCCTAATCCCGGAGAGGTGAGGGACCCCCACCCCTGCTTTTCTCTGGTACTCGGTCCACACAATTCACATGATTAATGTCTAGTTAAGGAACTCAGAGCGCTTGACAGAATAAATTGAAGCTATTACAGTTCACTGAGTGAAGCCTAGATTGAAAATATTTGGCTTACAGATCAATAACTCATAAGAACCAGATCACTTTATAAAAGCTATAGTCTGTGATCTGGGAGGGCACTAGGAGCCTGTAATAGTTACATGGAGTTATTCTGACTGGGAAGATCCAGCAGAATTCCTTAAGTAGTGAACGTGACGGCCTCTGGGCTCCTAATATTCACCATGGTCAAATGGGAGCATGTACCTATGATTACTAATGTACATAATTAATGGTTTAAATGACAAATAAGATGGGCTCTTGGTCATTGATAAAACGTTTGTTTTTTTTGAACAGATTCATGTGACTTGGTCTAAAGTGCAAAGTTTTTTTCTATCTAGAATATAAGAGGATCCTGCTGTTGATTCGATAAATAGTAATCACCCACTATTTGTGAGGTACTATAAACTATTAGTACAAAGTGTGTGTGTATATATATAATCAAAGTATATATAAAATGTTGTGTTTTATAAAAATAAAGAGAGAAGGAATATGTTTGGTGGATGTGTGCTGAGGTGTGGGAGAAGAGGCTGGGGCCTCCTCCGGCCCATGCTGAGGCATTCCTTCCCCGTGAGGGACCAGCCACCACAGAATAGATTTTATTTAGGGCATGGGGAGTGGAGTTGAAGGAGGGGGGGGAAGCCAGCACATGGAGGGGGAGGGGAATGGGAAGAGAGGGGGAGAAGGAGCAAGAGGACAGAGCAGGAGCTAGAAAGCAAGAGAGAGAGAGGGGAGGGGGCAAGCAGCCCTTTTTTTATAGTGAGTCAGGCACACCTGGTTGTTGCCAGGTAACTGTGGGGCAGAGCCTAGACAAAATGCTAACATTGTAGATATATAAAATGATGTGTTTATAAAAAGATAGAGGGGGGATATGTTCTATAGTCAGGTATGGGGAAAGGGGGTGCCTCAGTGGGCCCATGCCGAGGCATCCCTCCCCCTGAGGGATCAGCCACACAATGATTGTATAGTGTAGAATAGAGTTTATTCAGGGCTTGGGGAGGGGAGTTAAGAAGGTAGTAGAAGCAGAGAAAGGCAGAGAGGAGAAGAGAAGTAGAGGCCGGCCATGAGCACCATGAGCGTGGGGGTGGGGTGGGGAAGGGAAGGGGAAGGAGTGAAGGAACAGAGCTGGAGCAAGAAGGGAAGAGCAAGAGGGCAAGAAAGAGGAGGGGCAAGCAGCCCCTTTTATAGTGGGTCAGGCACATCTGGCTGTTGCCAGGCAACTGTGGGGTGGAGTTTAGACAGAATGCTAACATAAAGTATATATATATATATATATATATATATATATATATATATATATATATATATATATATATATATATATATACACACACACACATATGTGACTTTATATTCAAACACTTGCTAATAGCTAGTCAGAACGGTGATGTACTAAACGTGTAACACATGGCTGTTTAAGCTGCTCTTCTGATCGTCATTTTGGCCTTGGATAACTTTTGTCCTATTACCTCATGATTATTTTTCTTGTTTGGGTTTTGGCTCCACAGCTAGCTTCTGAGTGCTTACGTGCTGGTCTGCATAGCAAGCCTCTCTCCTTCTCTCTCCTTTGTCTCTTACCAGAGAGCTACTTCTAAGCATCACACAGATGCAGAAGTTTAACCAGGTTGTAGTATTTCCCAAAGCAGTCTCCCTTTGTACAATGTTATTTGTTCTTTTGTTTTTGATGGGGGGTCTTTCAAAGATCAGATTGGTTTCAGACTCACTGTGTGGGCAAAGACCTTGAATTTAGGATCCTCCAGCCTCAAATCTGGTGTGCTGGGATTAGGGAAGTGGCTAGGCTACCACGCCAGGTTTATGCTGTGATGGGTATCGTCAGACTCAGTACTTCATGCATGCTAGGCACACTTACAAACTGCGCCCCACCTCCAGATGCCTTTAGGCAACTGTTGAACCAAGTGAGCCGACAGGAGAGATGGCTGATCAAAGAGTCTTGTTAAGAGCTTGAAGGCAGGAAAGAGTTCTATAGCAAGCGTGGAGATTCTATCCAAAACCAGATCTCAAGAAGCTGCTGGGCAGCGGACCGTACTTGGCAGATGCAAGGTTAAATATAACCAACACATCACAACTTACACACAGATCAAAGAATCATAACATTTCCTGAACCCTGACCACTGCAACGCCTGCTGGGCACGCCTGCAAACCTGAGTACTGTTTGCACACACTACCCCCGCCACACCCCCGGGAGCCCGCCCCTGTCCCTTCCTCACTCGCCCCAATGCCTGATCCCAGGGACGCAGCTGCAGCCAGGTGCGTCGGGATGCCCCACCCTCTCCTGTTGGAGAGCGGGCAGACCGGTTCTACTTGCCTTGGTCCGGTGAAGACAACAGACCAACTACAGACAACTGGAGGCGGGCGAGGCCCCGCTGTCTCCTCCCTCGCATCCTTTTAGCCTCTCTCTGAACTTTTCTACCTGACATTCGCGATGCTAGCTGAAAGCGAATTCCCAGCCCAGCAGCCTGCCGAGCACCGTCTCCAGCGACGGCTGCGAAACTGTTCGACTCCAAACACAAACACCAGCCACTGACATGTTTTAAGAAACGCTCCAGTTGGATGAGTGCGGAACCAAAACAGACCAAATGGGGAGGCAAGGAGGGAATGCAAGCAATTGGCCCAGTTCGGTTGGAGCAGCGGGGCTCGTGTTACACTCCCTTTGCCAGTTAGCGTCGTGGGCGTTTGTTGCTGTGTTAATTACAGTTCTTCCCGGAGTCGGAGGCGAGAACAGCCCTCGTGGAACCGTTTCAAGTGGAACGCTCCACCAGGAAGCAAACAACTGCTTTCCTGCCCAGCTGGGAGGGATTCCACCCGGCAGCAAAGGGCGGGGCTGCGGGCGCGTCCTGCCGGGCTCTGCGCACGCGCACTGCCGGGCTGAGCGCACCTGCCTGCGGTTAGCATCGCGCTGGCCACCGGCTCCGTCGGTGCCCGGGTGCAGCGGAGCCAAGAAGGTGCCGCGGAGCAACGGCTTCTGCCCCCACGGACAGGCCCAGTGCTCCAGGGAGCCGTGTTCCCCCCCCCCCCCCCGTTTTCTTGTTTTCTCTGGAGTTCTTGGGGAGTCAGTCCTGTTTTATCTTCTCGTGGGTGGCATGAGGATGGGAACAGGTGGCTCCAAAGGAATCAGGGATAAACCCGAGATAGCACGGCAGGGTGGAAAGTACAAAGCCTTCCCGACACAGTGAGCTGTCTCCAAACTGGCTGCCCTTCGTCAAATATGTGACCTTGGGCAAAATTGTTTCACTTTTTTTTTTTTTTTTTTGAAAGGTTCCCAGTAGCCTGGCACGTAACTTCACAAGAGGAGGTGCTTGTATGTGCTATTGACTCTATTGCCGGAACACAAACGTCACTGTATAAACGTCACCTATAGAGAAGTACGCCGGGGCTGGGCTTGTAGTTCGCTTGGTAGACTGCTTTCCTAGCAAGCACTCTGCTTTGGGTATGGGCCTCAGCACCACATAAAATTCCCACTCCTCTCAGCGGGAGATCAGGAGTTCAAGGCCATCCTTAGCAGCACAGAGGCTAGCAAAAGCAAAACACAAAGAAAGCCTTTTAATGTTGTCATTCTACACACGAGGAAGCTACTTCCTAGAGGCGTTAATGAATATATACTCACATATGTATACATACAAATACACACATCCATATTTGCTATTTTTGTTTTCATGGCTATAGGACATAAACAACCTACTGAACACTAGCTGAGAACAATGCGTCCTCTATTCACTGGAGAATGAAGGGGCAGAGAGGAAAGGTCTTGGTGATTACCTACATCCAGCAAAGGCAGCTGGATAAGCAGTAGGAAATAGGATGTAAAGCCAGCACCAGCCTCGCCAATCTATTACAGCCTACACATACTTAAATACCACTGGGTCAATGTTGGCTCAGCAAGTAGGGGCATGGAGCTGAGAGGAGTCACATACCTGCTCCCTATCACAATACTGACCTAGCAGTGTTCCCTATTTCAGAAGAATGCTTTTTGCCCCTTACAGTGCTATTTGGGAATCTTATGAATAAAATTCTTGGAGTCAATTCAAAAACTGCAATCCAAAAACCATGGTGTGCGCTTGAAACTGCCACTTATGCACTTAAGGCCTGACATAGGCACCTAACATAATACATGGGAAGTGCTTTGGATAAAAGCACTAGTAATGATATTTTAAAAGGATACCATACATGTTTTGTCATAATAATCTTCCTGAGGATACTTTGTCACTAACATGTGGTTCTCAGTTTCATGTTGTTCTTGGTAAAGTCGTTTTCAGAATGGTTGGGGGGACAGAATAGGAAAAGCACAGCCTAGAAAACAGGTTATACTGGGTGTGGCATAATCTCTGCCTACAAAGAACTGTTGTGGAGGTAGAGGCAGGCATTTGCGTTCTAAAGGGAACAGCTTACTCACTTTTCACCGGGACAGTCATGCCAGTTCTTGGGGTAGTTTAGATCTGGCTGGGAATCTGTAATCAGCCAGCCCAGAGTTGGCTGCCTTCATAAAAGATCAGTACAAGTTTGACGGCTTATAATAACCAAATTTATCATCTTGCATTTCTGTAGGTTAGAAATCTGACACAGTCTGTCTTATTGTGTGAGGCTGTAGGTCAAAATCATTCTTAGTCTTCTAGGGGCTTTCAGTTCCAAGGGCTTTCTTCCAGAGCACCTTCCTCCCTCTGGAGAATCAGCAATGGCATCTCAAATCCATACATCGAATCATCTTGAGAGCTATCTTCGATTCCCTCATCCTCTTTTAGGGACCCATATGATCGCACTGGGCCCAATCCAGGTAGTGACGCAAAGGATAATTTCCCTGTTTTAAGGTGCCCTGATTAGCAAACCTAGAGTCAATTGCATCCCTAATGCCTCTTCAAAATTTAATCTACCGCATCTACAGGTTCCTAGGATTAGGATATGGATATCTATGGGGACCACACATTCTGCTCATTTTGGTAGCAAGCACTGCATCAATTAATTCATAAACATATGCTAAGTGCTTCCTCTGTAAAGGCACAATTAGCAGGGATTTACAGGTCCCCCAGCTCTGTCATTTACTAGTTAGGTTAATTTGGGCAAATTATTTAACTCTTAATCTGCAGTGTCCACATCTGTAAAGGGAGGGTAATGATAGTACCTACCTTATCGGATTGGTGTTTTAATTAAATAAGATGATGCTAGAAAATAGCACAGTGCCTGGCATGTGACAAGCACTTAGAAGTTTGGGGCTGTTATGTGTCATGAGGACTATACAGTGTCTGCCCTTCACGGCGTTTGTGGAGTAAGGCGTACTCACAGGTATGCCTGTGAAATGAGACAACATATAGGAATAAACAGTGAAAACTCTAAGATGTATTACTTGCTGTTGATAGAAGTTGATGTAAGATATTCCCAACACTCAGGAAAGGCAGGGATGGATGGAGCAGGTTGATTACAGAAGTAGGAGACAGGCTGGGTTTCCAGAGGCCCAGGAGGAAACGCTGGGCACGGGAGCACGCTTGTTATAGTCACAAGGCAGCAGGAAATGGCTTAAGCGTCCTCTTGTAGGATAGAGAGTTGCGCCAGGGTGTCCATTCATCTGTCTCCACATTTCCTCAGGATGTTTAGGGGAAGAGTGGATGACCAGACACCAGGCCTGATGGTGGAGACTTAGAATGCTAGGCTGTAGAGTCAAACTTTCCTGCCATAGTGGGAATCCCTGGAACGTTTTAGAGCAGAGGTGTGTTCCTAAGAGCAAAGCTCATGAGGATTAAACACAAAGAAAGGCAGCAGGAGATCTGTTGTGGGATATCTTCTGTGGTCCCCGGAATGATGGCTGCAGGAGATGTGATGGCGTTTGGCGGGAGAAAGGGAGGATGGAAACTGGAAACACAAACTAAGAGCAAAGGGCCTTGTAGTAGTTTAGATGGGGGGAGGGAGTTTGCAAATTCCTGGAAGGTTGGTGATAGCAATAATAGAAATGAGATGAGTTCAGCTTCTTTTTTCCTGGCTGGGTAAGGGGTTGGCAGGGTGTCTAAGTAGCCCATGTCCTGCAGGCCACTGGGAACGTGGATGTGGAAAGTGAGAAGGAGGTTATTGTCTTTGTCAGGGTTTCTACTCCCGCACAAACGCCATGACCAAGAAGCAAGTTGGGGGGGGGGGGGTTATTCAGCTTACACGTCCATGCTGCTGTTCATCACCAAAGGAAGTCAGGACTGGAGCTCAAGCAGGTCAGGAAGCAGGAGCTGATGCAGAGGCCATGGAGGGATGTAACTTACTGGCTTGCTTCTCCTGGCTTGCTCAGCCTGCTTTCTTATAGAGCCCAAGACTACCAGCCCAGGGATGGCACCACCCACAAGGGGCCCTCCCCCCTTGATCACTAATTGAGAAAATGCCTTACAGCTGGATCTCACGGAGGCATTTCCTCAAGGGAGGCTCCTTTCTCTATGATAACTCCAGCTTGTGTCGAGTTGACACAAAACCAGCCAGCATCATGGCTGGATATGAAGCCTGAAAACCATCCACAGGGAGGTGGTGGCTGTAGTCCTCCACCACCGTTCCCAACCCTTTATGACTAAACCCACTTTATTGCCTGCACTGGTGGATTTCTGATAGAATCTCTCCTCTCCTCATTTCAAAGTTCCTCCGCATTCCTTGTCTGAGCTGAACTTTTGTCTTTCCCAAGTACAAATATCGAAATCTTATCCCCTACTGCCTTAGGATAGCACTGTATTAGAAGGAGGGTCTCTAAGTAACTAAAGGTCAAATGAGGTGGGCCCTAATCCCCGGACTTGTGTTCTTATCACAAGGGGTTAGGACAAAGACACACTCACCAAGTAACAACCATATGAAACTAAGACAGTGGGACAGCGAAGCCACTCAGTTTATGGCATGTTGTTTTGGTGACTCTAGCAAACCAATATGTTTCTTCAGGGGCCAGTGCTTTTGGGCTCCCACTCATGGGAGCTGAGGCCACTCCAGGGTACTCACTTGTTCCAAGACTTACACTTCACCAGACCTGTTGCTTTTGGTGTCTAGAATGTCCTGGGTCGTATTGGATGGTTTTGAGGAATATTGGTTTTGGTGAATGGAAGCAGTGAGGTTCTTTATCTTGGGAGAATGTGGTGTCCAAAGCTGGCTGGTGAGGGTAGGGTGTAGGTCAGAGAAGCCGTTTGAGTGTGAGGCTTACAGCTGCTAGTTGACTGTCCTGCCACCTGTTCAGAAGGCTGGCTCTGCCAATGAATTGCTTCATGTGCTTTCCTCTGAAGCCATGCTTGGGACAGAGAGAAACGTGCTCATTCAGATTATAAAGTAGCACTTTGTTGCACTTAATTCACTTCTGCTTCTTCTCTTTGTACTTAATAACCATTCTGAAATTTATCTGGGTCTTGTTTTTCAATATATAAAACAAAGTATCATGAGAGGTATAGGCCGTGTCTGCACTTAAAGTAGCCTGTGGAGAAAACCAAATACAGCCACCCATTCACACAACCACCCTTATGGATGGAATAGAATGACCGGTGCTTAGAAATCCCGAATCCTGTCAGCACAGCTGGACAGGTTCCAAGCCCTGCCTTGTGGACTTTGGTGACAGTAAGATATTCAGATGAGGATCATGTCCTCAGCAGAGCTGGCCTTTATGATGTATCGAAACACTGTTTATGAGAAAGACGCTGATCAACTGGTTTCCATCTTTCCCTAGGACCGTGAATGAGAGCAGTGAGTCTTGGAAAGAGCGCGCTAGCAAACGCCATTTTCTGACTAGGTTGTTCTCTAACTCCCTCTTCTGGGAGGCTGTGGTACTACCCTGATTTGTTTTTTCTCTGTTCCTCTAGTGGAATGATTGTTCTTGTGCCCAGTCCTATCAATAGATAGGGACTTCCCCAGGACACGTCTCATGTCTCATCTGTCTTTGTCTCTGATTCAATTTCTAGCTGGCATCAGGTATCCCTCAGTGGCTGAATAGAGTAGCTGGCTAACCCTTTGTCCTTTAAAAATGTTTTGGTGTTTCCCGGAGACTGTGTGTGTGTGTGTGTGTGTGTGTGTGTGTGTGTGTGTGTGTGTGTGTGTGTGTGTTAGAGAGAGAGAGAGAGAGAGAGAGAGAGAGAGAGAGAGAGAGAGAGAGAAGAGGAGAGGAGAGGAGAGAGGTGGGGGAGAACTATGAAGAACTACTATTGAAAATGACTATGGTGGTTGTATACAAGATTCTATCTATCTGTCTGTCTGTCTATCTACCATCTATCTATCTACTTTTGAAACAGGTGAAGCCCTGGCTGGCTCAGAACTCCCTACAAGGCCTTATACTTAGAATGATCTTCCTAACTCTGCATCCCAAATACAGATGTTACACTCACTTAGATTTCATTATTTTTGGATACTAACCAGTGTGAATAGTGTATATGAGTATCTAGCCTATGGTTAACAATTAAGACTCAGTTATCAACTGATTAACCAAGGCCTGGAAACACATGCTTACCTTAAGTAAAGTACTGCAAGTGGGGGAGGGAGACAGTAGCATGTCTACAGGGACATGTAGACGACCCAAGGAATACAAGTCTTCCATAGAATCCACAGCTTGAATTCATAGTACACTTGTGTTCATTGACTTCTATCTCTTGTCAGGTGTTCTGTAATGCTATTGTTATATTTATATTTTATATATTTATATGTTATCTATAACTAATATGAGTATTGGTGCCTCCGTTTTGTACAAGGGGAACCTTGGTTGCATAGACACTTACGCATTTAGTCAACCACATTTGTAAAGTTCGTTGTATGTCCTAGACACTAAGCCGGAGTACAACAATGACAGAGAAGCCCTATCCTCATGGGGCTCACCTGCTAGCTGGAAGGTGAAATACAGGAGGTAGGAAAGATGTACCGCGGTGCTGTCGACATGGAAAGTATGTCTGTGCCCAGGAGAGGTTTGCAGCACACACAGTGGTTGATGTACTGAGAAACAAACACCCAGCTCACCAGTGCTGGTTCTCAGTGCTGTATTACAGCAGCCTTAAGGTGTGAGGTTATAATTGTTCCCCAAGAGTAGGCACATGGTTCCTGGGAGCATGCTGGAAATAACCAGGGAGGCTCCTCAGAGCAAGTGCAATTACCAGAAACCCAAAACTTGGGTAGGCATTCAGTAGGTTAAATCCAAAGGGAGGAGAAAGGAAAGGCAGAAGGAGCAAAAAGCACAAAGGTCCAGAGGTGAGAACTAATGTGTTTCTGAAGAATTAATTCTGTCTGGGCTTTGGAGGGAGTCATGAGAACAGGAGGGCAACCTGGGTTAGCTCCTGTGGGTTGTCATACTGTGGAGGCAACCAGAAGATGACTAGAGAAAACCTGGTGTGAACAAAGCATACCGCAGCTGTCTCATCCACCATCTCACAACCAGAAAGAGGCCAAGTGGAATTTTGAAGCCATGTCCAGTCCGACTCAGGAACTCACCTGTGACCACCACCCACCACATCAGGAAACATCCGGTGGGTGATTCCCTCCCTTATGCCACCGGAACTTTTCGTCTTAGGATCTCCCCCGGGCTGCAGCAGGCCCCGGAGGAAGAAGACACATTCCAGTTCCTCCTCTTCCTCTTGTCTGGATGGTGTGGCCTGTGTGCTCCGGAGCTGTTCTGCAGTAGCTCTCCAGTTCCTGGGTCGCTGCTCCCAGTTTCTCTCCCATTCCTGGGGTTAACATTATTTCTTGCAAGTCTGTGCCAGGCCTGCTGCTGTGCAGACTCGGCCTGTTGCACACAAGTGGTTGCAGTCAACACTGATACTTAACTAAATATATGCAGGATTTTATAGTTTGGAACCCTAAAATGTTAAAAATGCCTTTGTAGTAAACACATGTCTTCAACAATTGCTCAAGAGAAGTCATGATGGACCTTAGTCATTCTTATACTTTCAGTGGAATGGCTGGATTTACTCATGCTTTTCTTTGCATACTGTATAGCAGCTAAGGTCATGGTCTCTCTCAGACTTCTTCAGTTCAAATGATAATTGTAACAGCATTCAGTTGGGTGACATTGGGCAGGCTGCTTAACATTTCTGTACCTCCATTTTTCTTAGCTGAAAGAAAGAGATTCCAGGAATAGCACTGGCCTCACAGGGAAGGGGGTAAGTGAGTTCATTTAGCGATGTGTTTAGAATGGTGGCTGGACACAGTAGGTGCTTTATAAGTGTCGAGCTACTGCCATTTTCCATTTAGCATAAGTAGTCCTACTGCCTGCCTGCCTCCTTCCTATCTGTCTGTCTGTGAGTTTGTACAGTTGGGCACTGCATGGGCAGGTATGTGGAGGTCAGAGGTCAAAATCAGCTATGTCCTTAGCTGCTCATCACCTTAGTTTGTGAGACACGGTCTCTCATTGAGAGTGGAGCTCGTTGATTCACCTAGACTGGTTGGCCAATGAGCTTTGAGGTACTGCCTGTCTCCCTGTCCTAGTACTAGGATTACAGATGTATGATTTTATATGAGTGCTGGAGAGCCAAACTTAGTTGTCTTGCTTGCTGGGTCAATCCTCACTGACTGAACCATGTCCCCAACCATTCTATTTATTTATTTATTTACTTATTTTTCTTTTGAGATCCCAGCTCTCCATTCCAGATAGGAAAAGCTCTGGAGGGACAAATCATGCCACCCTTTATCCTCAGCATTGTTCAACCCGCCACCACAAAACAGATGACGATGACACAAGGTCTTCTGCAGGATCAAAGCGGGAAGGCAGAGCTCTGCTGGGCTGCTAAGTTTAAGGGTTGCCCAGAGCGTTTGCAAAGGACAGAATAATATCCTGCGTGTTAGCACATGTCACATCAATCATCGCCAACACCCTTCAGGGCAGTGCAATAGCACACAGCCAGTACAACATGCAGAAGCACTAACAGACACTGTACGGGTAACACCACAGTTCTTCCCAAGTCACAGAGGAGGATACTGGTGGGTGGGTGAGGATTGCTGTGTGCATTTCTTTATAAAAGCAGTCAGACTGTTGCTATTTTAAAGTAGTCCTTTCATGGTCAGTTCATCAAACTGAAGACTTCAGTTCCTCAGACGAAGAGCTTCCAATATGTAGGTGACTCTTCTTTGCTTCAGAAACTGCTCCAACCACAGGGCTCCTGCACAGGTAAAGGAGAAGCTTGCTTTCTTCTTTTTCTGGTAGAGGCTACAGTAAGCAAGGTCTCTGTCGTCTGCACAGCCTGGGAATGCGCAGGTGACTGTGAAGACAGCCGTGGAGGGACAAGAATTGGGCATATGGTCCTCATTGGCACAGCATAACAAAGTAATTAAAAGTGTCTTAAAATGCAGAAAGCCCCCAAACTGTAAAGTATATCAGAGTAGATGTCAAATTAGCATTTTTCTGCTTCTTTTTAACAATGCCATAATCTCATTAATCTACAGAAGGAATGAAATGCACGGACTCCAGCCAGTTGGCTGGACATATGTTGCACATTGGACTGGCCATTTGGCTGGATCCGATTAAAGTGGAGAAATTGCATATTTTTTTGGGCACTGAACACAAATCTGGACCTGCTTATTACTTTTGTCCTCCCTTTTTAAAGTGATGGATTTCTAAGTGCCAAAAATTCAGTCCCAACTTGAGTTTAAAAGGAAAAGAAAAGAAGGCCTATAAAGAAAAGCCAGAGAAAAAAAGGACAAAGGATTGAGGATGGGCCTCCCGAAGCTGGCTTCGGAGGGGCGGGCTATATAAAGGGCCACACTCACACCGACAATGTCATGCATTAGAAATGTCAAATATGCTGGTTCTGGCTCAGTTATGGGCAAGGTGACTCCGTTGATTAACATCTTATTTGGAATGTTATAGATTATTAAACTATTTAGCATATCGCTTTGTCCTAATCTTTTCTTAACAAATATGATAATTTTAAAAAAAAATCTTCCCAATTCTCTCAAAAGCAGAACAAACATATTTTGTCTACCCCCATGGCTATAGTCACTAATGTGTCCTGAGTATTTATGCATGATCAGGACAGTGTCCTAAATGTTGCAAGAATATACATTTGAATCTGATCCAATAAGGTGCTTGGGCAAATTCATAGCTAGTTCACGACCAGGCCAGGAGTGGCGTCTTGTGGAAGGGGCCAAGCACAGTGAGGATGGTCAAGAAAACAGCTCGTACATCCGGGTATGCTTGTTGGAAGTGATGAGTAGGCTGGGGTCAGAATTGCCGTCAGGAAGAAGGCAGCGTTTTAAAACAGAGGTAGGATTCTGACAGGAAGAGTCAGGAGGGTGGTTTGGCACCTCTGGACTCGGACCTGGGATGTTGGCAAGCTCGGGGAGGGTTATGGGTGCACTGGAGGATGAGTTTGGAGAAGCAGATGGCAGTCACCAGCTTCTGCAGTCTTCTGAGTGGAAGAACACCAGAACCTGAGACCATCTTTTAAGGGGAGCCTCTTGGCAGCGTGCAAAGCTCTCTGTGTGTTGGGGAGAACATCTTTCTGGGGAGATGACGGCAGATCAGACAAGATGTGATGCAGTCCTCACTGAGGAAAGGCAAGTGGGAAGCAAAGGTGGGGTGCAGGTAGGGTGATCCCAAGAACAGAGGCCACTTGGTGAGGTTACAGGATCAGAAGACCTCAAAGGTGATCATTTGAAACAGTAATAACTGCAGTTAGTAGGCAGGCTGGCTGATAACACAAAACCCTTTAGAACAATTGATGAACAACTTCGTTCAAAAACTAAGCTTTTCAAAAGAGCATGTTGACACTTAGTAGTCAGAGACAGGAGACTCTCTTAGTTTGAGACCAGTCTGGAAGTTACAGGCCAGCCAGAGTTACACAATGAGTCCCTGTCTTAAAAACTAAATGAAAACTCCCCTCCCAAACCCCACCAAAAAACAAAAATAAAAACAACAAAACAAACAATCCTCCAAACCTAACATGTTAGTCCCTCAGACTATAAGAATGAGACTGTGTTGGGACCAGGATAGATGAGGCAAGATGGGGGCCTGACCTCATGTTTTAAGTTGTTCAACACGGTATCTCTGAAGCTAGACATTCCTTTGCCCTTTTTATAGAAAGACATGAAAGCTCACAGGAGGACCAGAAGTCAAAACTGTCTCCTGGAGCTGACAGTGCTGTCCTATCCCCCCATGATGGGTGGGATGCTTTTTCCAGATCTGAACGTGGACCTGTCTATCAGCCGAAGGCTTTGTGCAGAGGAGCTGGAGACACGTGGTCCTAAGAGGCTTGGGCGCTGCGGTTCCGACAGTCCTGTGATATCTCCGTATGGAATTTTAAAATTAAAGAATGTGGTTGGTGTGTGTGTGTTCAGGGCCATGGAGGAAGAGGGTTTCCCTGTAGAGAGGGTGCACTTTTGACCTATGCCCCAAACCCGGAGTTCACGGAGAAATACGTTTCGGTTTTGGGAAAGATAGAAGCGGTTAATTTCATTAATCCCTCTTTTTGCGGCAGTAGAATTTTCTAAACGGAAATGAGACCTCTGAGACTCTTGGCATAGAAACGGTAAATTAGAAATCTCTCCATGAGTACTTCTCTGCATTTAATTAAATGGCAGTCTCTGGGGCTTAGCAGCGTATGGAGTAATAAACCCATCACACAGAACGGTTAAATATGTGGACTTTAGTCCACATTCATTTTATTCATAAGAAGACGCTAGGTACATGGAAACACTCAGAATTGACTGTGAAGAAATATTTCTAGCAATTTTTTTCTCTTAAAATTGTGACTCCAAGCTAAACAAATGTGGGTTAAATGTGTTTCTTGAGTTTTGCTCGAAGCTGTTGGATTCACATGAACTTTTTTTTCCCTATTGGGGATGAGGGTGCTGGCGGGAAGAGCCCCTCTCTCTGATGATGAAGACCCCGGTACTGCTTCTAAATTACTCTGTAACTCATGACTAATGACTGAGGAAGTATCTGACGAATCAGCAAGATCCGTTCTAGTCCTATGAGCTCTTATGGGGATTTCTTTAGGAGCAAAAACAGCTTGTAAAGAGGAGACACAGTGCATGACGCGTACCTTGGAATTTCATTTATTCAGGAAACACACCTGTACACTTCTTCACAGAAAAGAGTCTTCCTTTAGTGATAGGCTAGTGAAGGTGCGTGTGCGCATGTGTGTCTTTTTTTTTTTTTTTTTTTTTTTTTTGTTTTTCGAGACAGCGCATGTGTGTGTAAATCACATTTCCATTTTACATTTTGTGGGTTAAACTGATTATAATAAACAACAAAAATGTGTCTTTTAAAAAGATTTGCCTATTTGTTTAGGAACAGCTTAAAACACTTTATATACTTAAAAAAAAATTTTTTTTAAAGACAGGTCTTTCTGTGGATCAGACTGCTCTCAAACTCACAGAGATCCTCCTGCCTCTGCCTCCTAAGTGCTGGGATCAAAAAGATGAGTTACCATATCTGACTCTGACATTTTTTAAGAAGACCTCTCTTACGAATGAATAGACTTCATTTTGTAGGTGACTAAGTTTAACAAACTGGACATTAGATCACTGTGCAATTTTAGTGGCAGACAGTATCTGGCTTGGGGGTTCTAGGGTGAGATCTAGTCCAGTCTGATGTTGCTGCTTCTCCAAGCACCTTTGTCAGGGCTTCTAGCCCTTCTTTGAGCCTCAGTTTTCTTGCATATAAAATGGGAAGTAACAGATTAAAGAGGGTAGGGGCTTTGAACAATGTTAAGTACCTAACTGATGCTCAGTAGACATTAGCAGTCATTACCGCCATTTTTAATAACTGAAGGCCTCTCCAGGCTTGTGTGCTTAGATGGACTCTCACCAAGCCACTGAGTACTTGAGTGATGTTGGAGATGCGTTTCAGGGGGTAGTCTCAGCCCTGACTTTCTCATGCCTGTTTCCTCCTAGCTCTGTTCAAGGCTTGCTTGGATCGCACTTGGATTAGAACAGCCTCCTCAGAAAGCTCTTGCTGCCTCTCAAACAACAGGAGCATCTGGGGAATTGAAATAACCTTGAACTGGAGAGAAGAACAGGCTCTGAAGCCAGACAGGCTGGGTTTGAATCACAGTTTCACACTGTATGAGTTTATAAAATCTAGTTCACGGGACTGGCTCTGCAGAGAGATTCCAGGCTTGGCCGCAGGAGTAAAGTGGAGCGGGCTGAATCTTATTCTTGGATAACTTAATACCCCCAATCCTCGGCCTCTCATCTAGAAAGAGGGCTAATGATAATCGTCACCTTACAGAGTTAGTATGAGGGCTAACATAATACCAAATGATTCTATGTTAAGTGCTGTTAAAAGTTATGGTGTGTGTGAGGGCTGGAGAGATGGCTCAGTGGTTAAAAGCACTGACTGCTCTTCCAGAGGTCCTGAGTTCAATTCCCAGCAACCACATGGTGGCTCACAGCCATCTGTAATGGGATCCGATGCCCACTTCTGGTGTGTCTGAAGACAGCGACAGTGTACTCATATACATAAAATAAATAAATCTTTAAAAATAAAATATATTTTTAAAAAGTTATGGTGTGTACCTGAAGAATTTCTAGAAATGTAGATCAAGTGTCCTTCAGTCAAAATTCTTGGGGTTAAAATTATTTCATATTTAAAAAATGGTGGCTGGGGGTATTTTCTCATGCATAACAAAATATCTCGGCGATGAGATTGAAGTCTAAATATGAAATTCTGTTGTTTTCTATACACCTTGTCTGCACAGCCCGAAGGTCATTTTACAGCACACTTTCACTGTGCCTGTATTGTTACAGTGACCACATGAAATCAGGTGTGACATTTTCCAGTTGTGGTATCATCAGGACTCAAAAAAAAAATTCAATTTGGGGTGCTTTTTAGATTTTGGATTTTTGAGTTAGAAATCCTGAACCTGTGTTACTCTTACCACATGACCACAGGCCAATTATTTAAATGTTTAGAAGCTCAGCTTTTTGCTTTTAACCTGAAATTGGAAAAACAAAACAAAACAAAAAACGACTTGTCTCACAAAGCCAGGTGGGGTAGATGGGCTAATGTGCAGAGGACTTGAGGCAGAGTGGGGTCTCGGTGAAGGAAGTGACCGTCGTTACCAGAAATTAACCACGCTGGAGAGACTTCACTGGCCATGGCCTCTCCGCGGCCTGCTTCCTGCCTTTCATGTCATGCCCAAGTTGAACCACATTCCCCACAGAATTGACATCTTTCCAAGTGGATTCCGTTCCAGGGATTGCCACGCAACCCAAGCCCTGCCTAGACTCAGACCTGCGTAATTGCTCTGCACACAGACATTACTCCCAGGGCCCCAGAAGAGGCCTGGCACAGGAGGCCGCTATATTTGATTTCTGTAGGTCAACAAACAAACATTTGGAATTAAATAAGCATGTTAGTCATGGCAGGTTCAGGTTGCTGTAATTAGCTTCTGTCTGGCCTGCTGGAGCAGCAGCAGGCCTCTGCTTCTCACTGCCTGTGCAACAAGAGCACACGGGGCCCAGGGCTCTGGGGGTGCTGCTGCCCAAAGTAGTTGACGTTGATGCTTCAGGACAGATGTTGGCAAGGCCTCTTCCTGTGCTAGTGGAGAAGGGTGTTGGGCCTTTTCGACTTGAAGCTGTGAAGAGTTACTGAGCAAGCTACGGGTACTGCAGAGACAAAGACAATCCTTGATTACAAGGAGCTGTGACGGGGCCGGCTCGGAGACAAGCAGTGATCATCTTTTCCTTTGGGTCCAGGGCTAAGGCCACTTGTGGCTCAGACTTCCCAGGAGTGCTTTCTGGGTTTCCCTTCTGAAATCTGACGTTGTCAGCAGAGTCAGGCTCCTGTGACCCTGTTCTTCTTCGCCCATGTGTGGCTGACTACCTTCTGGGTCCTGCACTGCCTGTGAATGTGCCTTTTCAGTCCTTGTCCCAGCTCAGAAACTCTTGGGATGCCTGCTCTTCAGTGTGGTTACTTTTCTTTGACGTTACATATATTTTTGGTTGGATTACAGTCCATGTGTATCACCACCATACAATCTGCCAGACTTCTGATGAATCTGATCATAGTGGGGCTGATAGCAAAAATGCAGATAACTTTGTAAAGTTCTTTTGATGTTTCAAAGCAAATTGTATTTCGCATCCCCCGACCCCCTAGAACCTGTTCTGCGTGCCCATTCATCAGCTTCACCATGCAGTTCTTGGGAACTGTATGGGTTAGGGTTCCCTAGAGGAACGGGCCCAACAGAAGGAAGATATACTAACAGAACCTTCATTAGGTTGGCTTGCTCAATACAGGCTGGGTAGTCCAACATTGCTGTCTTCACACTGGAGAAACTGAGACCCAGCAGGATGTTCAGTCTGAGAGAATGGGTGTCTGTCTGCTCAGTCCTAATCTGGCCCTGAAGGGCTGGAGAATTATTCCTGAAGGGTCATTAGTCTTCAGTCCATGTTGGAAGTTTGAAGAAGCCCAGGTTAGGATAGCAACAGCAGTAGCAGCAGTAGGGTAGATGAACACCTGAACAAGACACAAAGCAAGCAGGCAAAAAGCAGAACTGATTCTCCTTAGGACTCTCTTACGTCTCATACATAGGGTGGGTCTTCTCACTTCAGTTAATGTAAGCAAGAAAATCCTCTGGGTAACCCCACACAGATGTGTCTTATGGGTGATGTTTTAGAGACTATCAAAGGGAAAATCTATATTAACCCTTAGAGGCACCTACCACATTTGCCAACCTTAGATGTACAAAGTTTAGCCTCCAAAGGAAGGCAGCGAGGAAAGTAAAAATAACATAGACTTTATATGTCTTCTTGCCACTTATTAGCTCTGTGTGTGACCTTTGACATATATGACAGTTTCCATGTCTTTACTCTAGGAATAGTGGTTGTTTTTTTTTTTGTTTTTTTGTTTTTTGTTTTTTTGTTTTTTTGGGGTTTTTTTGGTTTTTTTTTTTTTTTTTTTTTTGCATCTTGAACTTGCAACATGAACCTTCCACGTAATAATCCCTGAAGTGCCAGCCTTGAAGTGGTCACCCAGAATGTGTTTGGGGGCTTTATCAGAACAGCCTTATGCACCATGAAAGGCTTTACAATCTCTGACTGCTTCAGTTTTACAGGCGACGGAACCGAGGCTTTCTGAAGATCATGAGATTATCACATAGAAAAGCTGGGGTTGGAAGCCAGCCCTTGTTCAAACACCCTGTTTGCAGAACAGCCTCACTGGAGCTTGTTAAAAGCCAAAGGCGTGATGAAGCAGTGGGAACTAGAAGATCTAGAGACGTGAGCTCAAGACATGAAGGCATGGTTATTCTGCACATGTTCTGGGTTCCTTTTTATTTTCAATTATAAAACACATAATTGAATTATATATGTGTCATACATAATTATATATCTGTATTTCACATATATACACACATACACATGTATATTTGAGACACAGTTTCTTAGCCTAGACTGTCCTGGAACTCTATGTAGACTGGGCTGGCCTCGAACTCACAGAGATCTACCTGTCTCTGCCTCCCTAGTGCTGGGATTAAAGGTGTGCACCACCACACCTAGCTATATGGTTATTTTTACTAAGACATTTACATACACCAATCCTGAAACACGCACCATGTCATGATTGTGTGTAGCATACTTTGTGCTTCCAGGCAATTCTAGTGTGATGTAGTTGTATTCAAAGTTTTGCTCAAGCGAAGGAGTGAGGACATTCTATTCAAGGAGGGGCATTTCAATGGTTTTTAGAAGCCGGATACATTGTGAGTGATTGGGTTTTGCATCAGTGCCCTCTGGTGGATGGTCCTGGAATGACGGTTCCCATTCACCTCTTACAAGGAACTAATGGGAAAAAAATCGGAATTTTTCCAAGATCTTTCTTCTTTTTTGTTAAGATATTAATAGTAAAGTCTGGCACCCTATTTTACCACATAAAATATGTTTATAAACATCCAAAACTATTAGAATGAGTTGACTTTTACACAAACGTTCAACTCTCAAACACAGTGGCCATGTCTGTGTGCTTGCTGAGTTCCCTCACATGACTGTAATGATGAAGTTAGTGTTTGCCTGAACAAAGAGTCTGCACAG
The DNA here is from genome assembly GCA_028551405.1 of Uromys caudimaculatus. Lineage (NCBI taxonomy): Eukaryota > Metazoa > Chordata > Mammalia > Rodentia > Muridae > Uromys > Uromys caudimaculatus. The sequence continues at coordinate 26,886,971 of CM052716.1, read as the reverse complement.
GCATGCGGCTATGTCACCTCTACAGCTCACAGGAAGCAGGAAGCTCCTCTTTGCTTGCTGCAAAGAATGAAGGCTGATGATACTGGTAGTGTGTACTTGGGTCACTAAGACTTCACGCAGTCCACACAGCTCCTTTACCCCAGAGTCTCCCTTTCCCCACCTACATGGTATTCCTGAAGAGGAGCTGTCTTATAGTCACTAGACATAATGCAAGCTTGGGCGTCGTCTGGGATTGCACTCGGACCCTGACTTCGCTATGATTTGCTCATTGCCCACTTCAGCTCTGGATTGATTAATGCCATTAACTCCTACTGGCAATTCTGTCTCCTTCTCTTGGACACCGTAATGTGTGAAAAGATTCACAAAGCGAACTCTTCATTCACCAATACACTGTTGACAGAAGGGATGAGAGGGCGGTTTCCTGGTGGCCATCTGAAAGTCCGCATCCTGGAATTTATTCTGTTGAGTTACATTTGTGTTCAAAGATGCATGCATCCAAACGTTAATTACAAGATTAAGAATAGCTTTACAATGGAAAAGAGACCCCGTCTAATACTGACATGTGATTAAACCAAGTAGGGACGGAATGTATTCATATGATCAAATGAAACAGTTGTTAAGACACATTGAGATACGTGTGTCAATGTTCCCATACTATGGGGCTGTGTTACACTGCTTGACTTCCAAAACAAAAACAAATTGCAGAGCTGGGTACATAGGAAAAGTTACAGAAATTTGTACTTACAATAACACTTGGTGAAAGAAGAGAGCATGAATTTGAAGGAGAGTGGGAAGGGGTATATGTGAGGGTTTGGGGGAGGAAAGGGAACAGAGATGTGTTGTAATTGTTTTATAATCTCAAAAGGAAAAACTGTATATAGCAAACTGTAAGAATCTGTTTCCTGCTGTACAGTGGGGCTGAGCAGGTCAGGAGACCAGGAAAGTGGAGGGAGCTTCCATCTTAAAAGATTAAAATAATAAGCACATGTGAATGTTGGTATTAAAAAAGAAAAATATTTTTTATATTAACTTCAGGAAGGATATTCGAGGCATTAACAGTCAGGAGTGTAGATAGTATGTCCCGTGTCATGCCTGTTTCTCAATCATTCCAGGACAGACATGCATCTCAGATCCACCTTGGGTGACCCTAAACAGCATCAGCGTGGACAAGCAGTCTGTCCCCCTGTGGCTCTTCATATCTCTCTCCAGAACTTTGCCACAAGCCTCCATGGATAACATCATGGATAGGAATTCACATCGACTAAGATGATGCAGCCCAGTAAACTTGGAGTAAGTTAGAATACACCACAGAAGACAGTTCAGCCCAGCAAACCAGAAACGGTGTCTGGAAGATTCTCCAGACCTCAAGAGAGAATCCAAGTCCTAGAGAAAGCCTGATTACCTTAGGTGGACAGGGCACTCTGACTCTTAAGGATTGTGGCAAGGGACATCAGGGTAACTGTGAGCCAGATGCCAGGCCGAAGTTGACAATGCCAAGGGAGGATCCGAGTCCTAGAGATGCAAGGAACAAAATTGTCCAGACAGGGCTACATGGGTCTCAGGAACCATGCAGAAGCCCGGAGGTCTTCCTGGAGGTCAGCACAGGAGACACCTGAAATTGATGCTTCCTGGAACAAACAGGAGGTCACAAGAGACTTAGGTTTGCAGAGAAAGAAGCACATAGAGGCCACAGCTGCAGAAGGCACGAGACATTGGGATTTTCAACCTTCTAGATTCTAATCACCAGTTCCTTGGAAATCTGAGTTGAGTGCAAGCTATTAGACTGGGACATGGGAATTGCTTGATAAACTGTCACCTTGGCTACATTGCTATTTCTTGTTTGTTTGTTTGTTTGTTTGTTTGAAGTCCTGAAACCAACAGGATGAGAGATTTTGAGGTCTTAGCAGGTGCTGGGAAATCCACACTAGGACGGTAAGTCCCACAGCCCCTGATGTGTGGCCTTCTGGTTATTGTAACTGTCAACTGACATTTTGTATCACCGTCCTTTCTGTTCAGACAGGGCTCAGCACTGTACCTTGGATGTGCCATGGAAACTTTGAACCAGCTCCTCTCTCCACTTGGACCACTCTTCCTCAAGATGGCTACACACCCTGAGGAATGAAAAAGCCTGCTCCTTCAAGTTGGCTCAAAACTCCTTTCCGGGGAGTCTTCTCCATATGACCATTATATTCTGATCTCCTTTGTTTTGCTTCCACCCACTTGTTGTGGTCACTATTGCTTAATGTATTTTAAAGATGATAGTGATTGCCTTTCTCCTATTTCAGGTTCCTTCCTGCAACCCTTAATGTAGGAACTGAAGACTGAGGGTCGTTGTTTTTTCTGTTTCGTCCACTGACGCACAGTGTTTAACACCGGGCCCAACACAAGAGGTAGTCTGTGTTTATTAAACAGGAGACTGAATGGTTTGTAGGAAGGACCTGGGCTCCTTTGATCACATAGACACTGCTGAGAAGTAGTTCCAAGAACTCTGTTTTCCCTCTGGCCCCATGGCTTTAGGTTTTCACCTTCAGTGTGACCTATGCCTGCTGGCTAAAGTTGAGAGAAGCAGTTAGGAGCACCGACTTGGAGTAAGAGTCAGGTGCACATCTCTGCCCGTTTCTTCCAGGCTGTGTGGCTTGGAGGACGTCATCTTCTCCAATGGGAGGCTAGAATACATGAGGATGTTTATAAAGCCTGGCCTGCAGTGCTGGCTCATATCATCACCAGTGGAGGTGAGTGAACGAGGGCAGCAGTCAATCTGAGAAATGTAGTTTTCCCCTAAAGGCTATTTGAACCATGTTCAGTAAAAACATTGAGGGAGGAACCCTTTCAGATTTTCTTGTTAATTAAAAAAAAAATCAAGAGTCTTTAGTAAAGATTTTTCTTCATTGAAAAGAGTTTTAATTAAGCCCAAAGAATAGAGTTGGACAATGATTTTGTACCTCAAATCTTCCCCCCAGAAGAGACCACAGAACCCTAGGGAGTACCCTGTGTCTGAGACAGGGCCCATTGGGATTTTTGTGGTTTTATATGGGCAGATGTTTCTGCGTTTGCAGCCTCAACATCTGGAGCCAGGTTACCCAGTAGTATAGATGGAAAATAGCAAAATGCAAATTCTATGGGTTTAGCAGAAGGGACAAGGCAGAAAGTCTGAGAAATGGAAAGTAAGCCAGAACTAGAACCCAGGCAGGTGTCTGCAGCACCTGCTCTGCAGCAGCTTTGTGACTGGAGCCTGTGGCCACCAGGAAGCTCGGGAGGTCTCTGTGACTCTCTAGTCTTAAAAGACTGGAAACAAATCTACCTCACAACTGTTTTACTATTCTAGGAAACTGTAAAGAGTTCTGTTTCTTAGTGGTTAGAGCACCCCTCTTGTGAAATTGGGATGGAGATTCTCTATTGTCAGCTTGACTGGGTTCAGAATCTCCTCGGAGACACGCCTCTGGCCCCTCAGAGTGAATGGGGGATGGGGCTTCCAGAGTTGGTAAACTGAGGAGAGAGGATCCAGCTTGAATGTGAGCTACAACATCCTGTGGACCTGGGAGATGAGACTGAATAAAAGAGGAAGAAATGAAAGGCCGATGAACACACCCATTCTCTTTCTGCTTCCCAGGTCTGTAGACCCCAGGCAGGCCAGCCACACATGTCCACCACCAAAGGCCTACCATGCCGTCTCCACCACAAGAGATCGTATTTCCGGAGACTGGGAGCCAAAACAAATCCTCTCTCATTTACGTTGTTATTTGTCAGACATTTTTTAAACAAACAAACAAACAAACAAACAAACAAACAAACCACAAAAATATTCATTGTCAACAACCACAACCCTCAAAATAGCTAAAGCAAAAACTTAGAGGAACAAAAGAAGGTCTTTTGTTCTAAAGATCTGTCCTCCTGTTTCATCAAACACACCCCTCTGTCGCCATCCATCCATTTAAAATTCATCTTTATTTTAAAATCTTCTCATCCATTTTAAGTCCATGTCTATTTAAAAGTCCCAAGATTTCGTGCATTTTTTTCTCAGCTTCTGCAAACTATTGCCTAAAACAAATGTGCACTCTGGAACACCCCCCCACACACACGTTTTTTCCATCGGGGGTGGGAGGGAACCTAAATGATAATTTGACCTGTGAATCTAGTCCCTGGTATTGACTCTAGGTGAGAGAGAGAGAAGCCAATTCCATGTGTATTCTCCACATATGAGAAAAAAATAGCTCAGAAAGAGAAGCTCTTTCACCGACTCTCTTCATTGAAGTGTAGTCGTGAGTGAATACTTGCCGGACACCCACCAAGTAGTACTACTTGGGAATTTTTGGAGTATCATAGCTGCAAAGTGTATCAGATGCTCCTAAAGCTTTCTCTAGTCAAATTAAGTGTGGACACTGCTGGGAGCTCCACCCTTCTGGCTAACCTTGGATCCAGCCAATCAGTGAAGAGCCCAAGTTCCTCTGGGAAACATGAGGGGCTTGTCTGGGACTACCACATATATTGACCCTTCCTCGTTCCCCAAGTGGTAGAACGAACTAGAACACCGAGGGATGTCTCAAGTGACTTTTGTAGCCTACCTGCTATGGCTGAAGACTCGAGTACTCTAATGCTTCAGGAATCATCTGTATGAACTGATCACCGTTCTTATCCGTCAGCTCTTTCTGTTCGGTCCTTCACTAAGCCCATTAGCAAATGTTTACAAATTGTATTGCTGGAACAGGCAGGTTGTTCTTGTGGTTTTATTTTGAAACCTTATTTGTGGTGGGTATTTGAGTCTTCAGAAGTCACCGGGTGCTTGGCAGCCAACTTTAGTGACCTCTATCGCTGCAATAGCTACTTTGACTTCCATTCTTCATTGCCGTTAGAAAAGTCATCTTCTGCTGTCCTCTTAATCCCCCTAGCACCCGCGCTATTTTCCTACTCCTCTTTGCCCTTCTTTTTTCTCCCTTTCACGGTTTCCAGTCTGTAGTCCTTTGCAATGACACACACACATCAGATCTACCCTGCGCACACAACGCCCACCACTGTCTTTTCAGTGCTGAGGGAGGCTTCCACCCTGGCTTGAAAGATGATTGTTCTCAAAGTATTCCCCACAGAAGCTGAACCACCTGACCCAGATAACGCTACCAGTGAAAATAATTTTGGCTTGGGGCCCAAAACACTCGCCAGTCATTATGCTGTATTGGAGAATAAAATCGATTTGGCAGCCTCATTAGGTTATAATCAGTTCAGATCTCTCCTTCTGGCTTCTTAGAGCATAACTACCTGTCCCTGGGTGCAGCAGAGGGGAGAAAACTACCTTTCCTCCCACCTTTCGGTATTTCTTCTAGGCTCATGTCTCAACTTAAATCTTCTTCTGTTAGAGCAAAGAATGACTCATTGGCCACTGCGCTTACCACTTTTAAGTGTGGTTCTAATTAGCTTCAGAAGCTCTTGGAGAGCTCCAGGATAGCATCTCAAGTCTCAGAGGTGCAGTTCTGGGGTATCCACTGTACAGCCAATGGATGCCGGCTTAGGTGTTTGGATTGCATTCAGTAACAACAGTAATAAGAGCCATGGCTTACTTCATGCTCATTAAATGCCAGATGGTTCTGTATTAACCTGTTTAATCCTCAGATCAATTTGGTAGGGTGTATGCTGTGTTATCTGATTCTAGGAAAAGGATGCCGAGGTGCAGAGGGGTTCAGTAACTTGCCTAAAGTAATAGAGTTATTAAGTGGCGGGCTCAAGTTGGAATGCGGACAGACTAGCTTCAGATTCTGTGCTCTTAAGTCTTTCCTGGACCACAGGCTATAGGAAGTTGGTAAAGAAGCATGACTTGAAGGTAGCGATGCTTAGCGGGAATGCTAACGCATTTGGAAGTGAAGATGGAGCAGTGGGTGAGCAAATGAAAGAATCCGGGAACAGAGTCTCTTAGGACCCTCATCTGTGGGTATTAATGTCTGAGGTATGGTGAAAACAGTCATTGGGAGAGGCACAGCTGTTAAAAATGGTGGCAAGCATGCATTTGACCTGACTTGAGACCCTGGAATGTTCAGCCTGAAAGAATGGTAGTGCCATTGTCAAAAGTGGGGGTGGCAGAGAAGTACCCCGAACACCTGTGTGCCCCTGAGGTGTTGGGTTGATGAAGTTTTAAAGGTGGGAGGAGGAAGGCTTCCCTGGTGTCAAATGCTGTCTTCAAAGGAGAGGCTCTTGCTTGGAGAAGGCAAGAAGAAGCTGTAGAGACCCATCTTATGTCCCTCATCTCCCCAGTACTTCCATTGGGGCCTATGTTCCAGCAAGAAGTCCCAAGGACCTTAGGACTCTCTAACTCCTTACAAGCCTTGGTGGGTGCAGTGAGCAAAAAGAAGCAGAGAGAAGTCCTTTAGGGGAAGGGCATGTTCATATTTCCCTGTGCTGGGGGAGGACAGTAAGATGGCGTCAGGGAAATGGAAGGAGCTGAGGAGAAGTGAGGCAGCCTATCAGCTTCTACTCTGGATCTGGGGCTAAGGAGAAAATGAAGCCTCAGAGCTCAGCTCCCTAGGGTAAGGCTGGGAGCCTGAGGCTAAAACAGAAGTCTGTGTTGAAGACTACGAATTGTCCTTTGAGCAATGTCCTCTTAATCCAAAGCAGAAGTCATCAGGAGAGTAGAATTTAAAGAGTTAGAATTTACCTTTACCTACCCTGATTAGAAAGTGTATTTAGTCTATCCAGACTTCAATTCCTTTGTCTCCTGTGTTAGCACACAGGTCTTCTCATTTTAGTAAGGTGAATGTATAGTCTTGAAGAGGAAAAGGAGCTATGAAAATAAAGGTACCTCTCCTACCAGGTCCTTCAGTGCCTGATAAAATTATGGCATCAAAGCCCTGACTACAAGAAGCTCTTGTTGCCAATAAACATCCAATCTAAGGCTATGTGAATATTAATAGTTTGGAGATGCAGGTGGAGGCATCAATATTCTTGAGCAGCGTATGTTCACACTTCATCGTTTCATTTAATGAAGTTCTTTTTCTTGTGGTTTCAGCGGGAGATGTCTTGGGGTAAGAGAACAAGACCTGGATTTATGCGAATAGGATTTTTTATTTCATCGCCGAATCCAAATAGTGTCTCCCCAGTGTGAAAGCAGATGGTAGAGACTTTATTTGTGGTCAAAGGTGCTGTGGCTGAGAACAAACCTTGCTTGGCAGGCAGATTTGAACAAATTCAGGAAGTCATTTAAGATATGACGTGTCTCCCAGGACCAAATCTATTGACAGGTACTTTTATTAACAACATTTATACATTCAAACACAGTTACTCAGGGGAGCTAATTTTCATTGGCAAATCACAATATATATATATACACACACACACACACACATTGTATATATAAATTATATATATATATATATATATTGCCATTGACTACGTATGTAGGGATTAAGACCAACTTGGAAATCTCATCCCAAGAATAAGAATTTGTAAGTTTCTTACATCCTAGAAGATGAATGTCTCCTGACCTGGTTTTTGAGACTTCAGTGTATTTGAAAAAAATTGTTTCGTAGAAGTAGCTAAATCTTGGTTTGCTATTTCCTTTATTAGTCCCAAAATGGTAATTTTAGCATCTCTACTAATGTAAATTTTCACTGATATATTGCCCCTAAAGAATGATGTAATTATACTATAATCTCAAAAAATAAGAGAAATAATTAAAGAATGTTTGGAATCACAATTTACTTTGCAAATATAAGAGAGTAATGTTATTTTTATAGCCTATAACCAAAATCCTCCTATATTCTCAATGGAAATTAGGCAACAAGTTTACCCCTTCGTGCTTCTAGAGTTAAATTGGCTTTAGAACCCAAATACGACCTTCACAGGGAAGTGTCTAAGGCAGTGACTCTCAACCTGTGGGTCGAGACCCCTTTGGGGTCGAGTGAGCCTTTCGTTGAGGTTGCCTACAACTATCAGAAAACACAGGTATTTACATATGGTTCATAACAGTAGCAAAATTACAGTTATGAAGTAGCGATAGAATAATTTTATGTTTGGGGGTCACCACAACCTAAGGAGCTGTATTTGTTGCAGTATTAGGAACATTGAGAACCACTGGTCTAAGTAGGAGACAGAAGAAAGTCATAGTGTACTTGTAATGGCTTGCTGTTGTGGTCTCTGCTGGTCTCAACTTTCTTTGTTGAGCTTCTTGGATTGTAATTTCTTGAATTTCTTCTCAGTTTTTTGTTTGTTAGTTTGTTTGTTTTTCGCTTTCACCAGTAAATGCATTGCCTGAAATCTGCAGAGTGAAGGCCGGTGGCATAGAGTTTCCTGAACTGAGAACCTTGCAGAGGATACACTGAATGGATCAATGACATCATCTCCCGGCCACTTATAGCTACCCAGGTCTCCATTTGCCTAGCAGGCTCCAGCTTCAGGGCAATTCTGGTTAATAATCATCTTGCGAAAGAAACAGGGCAGAGATAGAAACAAAACCAGGTTCTGATCCAATAATCTAGGCTTGAACTTAAGTCTTCTCTCCAGTCATTCCATGCGATTCATGTAGCTGGTTGAAAGGCCACAGTTTGAGAAATACTACCTAGGGTTGCTTATCTCCATGGTGCCTTCACAGTTGAAACTTTATTTTTTTTATTACAGAGAGTAACGTAACTACTTTTTCTTATAGAGAAACAATGCTGTCTGCCTCAATAAACACAAGTGAATTGGTGTCTTCTCTCTGAGGATTTGATGCTTCTGGCTCCTTTATCATGATTGAAGACACAAGGTGAGAGTAGACATTGAGATGTAATTCAGTCACAAAGAACACAGAACACAGTGCAGGAATGCAGACCTAAGCTTTCAGTGGCTTATACTTGAGTCACTCTTCCTGCATTGCCTTTTAAATCTAGTTGTAAGAAGCAACTAGAATCAGCCAATTAGTAGATAAACAGAAAACCAGGAGAAGCACAGAGGACGGTGATATAGAGAGTCAGGGACCTAGACAAGATTATAGAGTGACAATCCAAAGAGCCGCGGGGAGTAAGGTTATGTCAGGAGTGTATACACACAAGGAAGTCCCTGCATCAATGGTTTTTGTTATGCATGTGTGTGTGTGTGTGTGTGTGTGTGTGTGTGTGTGTGTATGTGTGTATGTGTGTATGCATGTATGTTCATGTCGGGGGTGGTTAGGATGCAGAAGTATGCTGTGTATAACAGATTGTGCATGTGTGTGTGTCTGTGTGTGCATGTGTGTGTGTGTGTGTGTGTGTGTGAATGTGTGTGCATGTGCACATGCGTTCACTCTTGAGTTACATGCTTTCATGTAGGCAGTGTATGTAGATCAGAGAACAACCTTGAGTTTCATCCCCAGGAACACATCTTTTTCTCCTTGTCCTGGACCTCACCAATTAAGCTAGACCGGCTAGCCAGAGACCACCGAGGATCCTCCTGTCTCCACTTCTCCAGATCTGAGATTTCAAGCATATGCTAGCTACAGACCTAGCATTATGTTCTTGCGTGGCTGTCTTAGGGTTTCTGCTGCTGCTGTGAAACACCATGATCTAAAAAGCAAGTAGGGGAGGAAAAGAGTTTATTCAATGTACACTTCCATATCAGTTCATCTACAAAGGAAGGTGGGATGAGAACTTAAACAGGGCAGGGGCCTGGGGCAGGAGCTGATGCAGAGGCCATGGAGGCATGCCGTTTACTGGAGTGATTGCTCTATGTGGCTTACTCAGCTTGCTTTCTTACAGCATCCAGGACCACCAGCCCAGGGGTGGACCTACCCACAATGGGCTGGGTCTTCCCCACCATTGATCACTAACAGCTGTATCTTATGGAGGTATTTTCTCAATTGAGGCTCCCTCTTCTCTGATGAATTTAATTTGTGTCAAGTTGACATAAAACCAGCCAGTACAGTGACTTTAAAGAATGAGTGTAGATCATTAGTATTTCTTCGAGGGGTCACTTGAGTATCAAAGGTATGAATGGAGGCCACTATAGATGGCATGACATATGCTATGCAGCTTACAGTAGTTTACCTATAGTAGGCACTTAGAGGAAAATGGTAAGTGGACAATATTTCTTGTGTACCTACTACTGTGTGCTTGGCATAGGACTGGGGATATTATAACCTGACTCATATTCGGTGTTGACTACTTGGCCACATGGCTTTACCATGTGCTTGCCAGAGCCAAAGTGGAGCTGACTCTTAAGTGTCTGGGTGTAGCACACCAGGGTACACTGGATACACTCCTTGTAGTGATCTGGGTTTTTACTCATTTTGAAGGGCCAACTCTATCTCTTAACTCAGAGAGATTAACATGCTAACTAATTGCTGCAGATCACTGAATTCTAGGTTAAAACTCAATTGCAAAGCAAAGCAAAACAAAACAAAAAGTTTTGAGTTCAATTATGTGTAAGAGAGAACAGTGGGTACATTAATGTGCTGATTTAATTGGTGCTGTGACCAAAACACGGACAAAAACAACTTCAGAAGGAAGGTTATTTTGGCTCATAGTTTCAATGTGTTGTGGTAGTAGGGGCAATGCAAAGAAGCTCATGCCATGGTGGACAGGACACAGAGCAGCCGAGAAGTAACAGAAAGAGGCCAGGATAAGATCCATAGGCCCCAAAGAGTTCAACCAGGCTCCACCTTTCATAGTTCTACCACCTCAGAATAGTCTATTAAAAATCCATCAATGGATTAAACCCAGCCATTACCTCAAAGCCCTTATGAGCAATCTTCTCTGGCAATGAAATGCCCTCTGGGGAAAAATGGAGCAACATATCAGGTTCAGAGATTTTTGAAGAGGACAAAAGCCAAGTCAAATACAAGACTCAATCGGCAGAACATGGACACGAGTCTCTCCTTTCAAATCTTCTGCAAAAGTAGCCCCGAGCTATTCCTCAGTTGCTTCTGTGTGGACTTCCGAGCCCTGATTGCACAAGTAGTCTCAACAGTATAGCTAGTCCTCGATGCCACCTTCTTTTCCCTGTCCTTCAATGTCTACGTCTTGATTGTGCCTCCTTTCCACACGAGAGATACCAGTCTCTTTGGCGGCTTCTGATTGTATCTTCTAGTTCCTTTATGTCCCATTTGTACTTAATTGTGCTCGGCAAAAGCTTGTTGAATGGTGCTTGCCTGGAGGATGATAAATCCTTTCTCTACAAGCACTGTGTTCAGAGGCCCGTGGAGTCTTCCACAACATCCTAACTATATTGAGACCTCCCAATTAATGGCGCTTGGAAAGTAGCATGTTTAATGAGAATCAGGGAGCTGAGATCACAGGGCCAGTGCCTTGGGGTGCTGTAACTGGTCTCAGTAGCAATTCATTCTGTGCTCTTTGTATTTGGGTGCATTCAGATTACTTCACAGCCAGTAGCACTCAGAAGGGACATATATTTTGGAAAAAAAAAAAAAAGCATCCAGCCTTTTATTAAAGCTTTCTGTATATAATGAAGCACAAATGTTCTGGGCTTTTCTCCACCTAGCTTTCCTCATCTCTACTGCAGCCATTGCCAGCTGTGCACGCTGTTGCAAGCTGACTAAGATGTGCAGTGTTCAGTAGGAGACTGCAGGCTGCATTCCTTTTCAGAGAGCGAGCTATCCAACTTATCTTCAGTATGGATCTGGAGCCACCTACATGTGACTTTTTCCGGTTGCCATTTTTAGGTAGGCAGCTTGTACATCATACAACTATCAAGAAGCAGCCACATGTAGTCAATATGCCCCTGGGGGGTTGCAGTGAATGAGGGGTAACCCAGTTGTACTGAGTCAGAATCCCTAAAGAGGTAACACCACACTTTAATAAACGCCACAGACTCCTGTTGTTGCTAAAATTTGTAAAGCACCGCCCAGGACAATGGTTCTCAACCTGTGGGTCTCGACCCCTTAGGCAGCCCTCTAGCCCTCATAATATATTATGATTTGTAACAGCAGTAAAATTGCAGTTATGAAGTAGCAATGGAAATAGTTTTATGATTTGGGGTCACCAGGACACGAGGAACTGTCTTACAGGGTTGCAGCATTAGGAAGATTGGGAACCACTGGCTTAGGAGGTGGGTTTGAAGAGAAAAGTATACCAGGAGGAAAGAAATGATGAAACTCATCTGAGTGTCTGTGCCGTCCCCGGATCTTCGGTTTCTCAGCTTCGTTGATAGCTGCGGATCACTGCCAATCAGAACACGTCAGCCCCATTCGTGACCTGTTCTTCTAAGCAGGTATCTCCTGCTCTCTCTAATTGCATAGCATCTCAAATATATGATTCTCTTGGCAACATTCATGTGCCTTATGTGCGTGCTGCCGCCTTTGTCTAGGACATTCATCTCTGGTTCAGTCAACATTCTTGTTTCCTTCTTTAGTTTGACAAATCTGATGACCAAAAAAACAAAAACAAAAACAAAAACAAAAACTAAAAACCACAATTTTTAAAGAAAGGGTTTATTGGCTTATGTTTCCAGGTCATAATCCATCATTGAGGGAACTCAGAACAGGAACTTGCAAGCAGGAACCACAGAAGAATGTAGCTTGCTGGCTTACTTTGGGGCTCACTCAAAGGTGCATACCCAGTTACTTACACAGTAGGTGAACTTTCTTACACAGTCCAAAATTGCCTGCCCAGGGATGGTACTGTTAAGAGTGGGCTGGGTCCCTTGATATCAATTAATCATCAAGACAGTGCCCCACAGACATCTCTACAGGCCATTCTGATCTATTCAATTTCTTGATTGAAGTGCCCCCTCTCAGATGACTAGGCTGTGTCAAGTTACAATTAAGGGCTATTCAGGGCAATAACCATCTAATTGGCTCTGGTATCTTTCTCTTTTCTTAAAAACAACAACAACAAAAACCTCCTCTCTGATATGTGTGTGTACGTGTGTGTGTGTGTGTGTGTGTGTGTGTGTGTGTGTGTGTGTAGGGAAGCATGTGTCATAGCATGTATTGTATGTCAGAGGATAACCTTGGGTGTCCTCTTATCCCTTGTTTGAGAAAAGAGTCTCTTGTTCCCTGCTGCATACACTAGGCTAGCTGGCACATGAACCCTGGGGACTTTCCTGTCTCCACAGTCCTAACCATAGGACTGCTAGAATAACTGATGTGCACTACTGCATCCGGATTTTAATGTAGAATCTAGGGATCCAAATTCAGCTACCCATGCTTGCTAGAGTAGTCTACCCACTGAACCATCTTCCCAGCTCAGCTTTGGTATTTTAATAAAGAAAGAATATCTCTTCTTCTGAAGAGATCTGTTGTTGTTTGAATCTAAAAATGCTCCCTAAAGGCTTGATTGTAGGTGATCGGGTTTTTGAAAGGTGATCGGCTCATGAAGGCCTACTTCACCAATGGATCAATCCTTGATGATTTCATAGCTGAATGGATTATTAAGAGGCCTGGTTGGAGGAAGTAGCTCACTGAGGGAAACCTTTCAAGAGTGTATCTTATCCCGGCCCTCTTCCTTTCGGTGCAACATTCTGCTTGGCTGCCACAGGATGAGCAGTCTTCCTCTGAGCCATGATGTTTCTGCCTTGCCACACCCTTAAAAGCAATGGCATAGACTGATCACGGAATGAAAAGACTCTGAACCTGTAAGTCAAATCCTTCCTTTCAAGTTGTTTCCTCAGGATTTTGTGGTAGTGGTGCAGAGCAACCCACACGGGCACCCAGACACAGCTAGCACTTAGAATCAGGACTTAACGATATAACATAGCACCCAGAGGTGTGTCCATAGCAGCCAGAGCTGATGTGGACTGGAGAGCACCTTGCTTCAGCCAATCTTTTCTAAGCACTGCATTAACATTCAACCCTTCAGGACAGCGATTTGTGGTAAATGTTTTACTAGTCTCATTTTACAGATTAATTTACTGGGGGATAGAACTTGCCAGCAGTTTATAGGTGACTCTGTGACTGGAAGTCACATAGTTAAGGAGCCTTAGAGCTAAACTGCTGTTATTTATGAGTACTGGGTCATGCTAGAAATACAGTGTGTGTGTGTGTGGGGGGGGATGCTAAGAGGGAGAATACAAGATAGAAATTAGGTCAGAAAAACAAGAATGTTCAGAAATCCTGCACTGGAGTGTGTTTTGGGGGTGGAGGGAGTTGGAAGACACCATAAGCAGCAAGCTAGGCAGAATTCCAGGAAGAAATCCCTGCTGTGTGTGTGTGTGTGTGTGTGTGTGTGTGTGTGTGTGTGTGTGCGCGCGCGCACACACACACACACACATGCATGTGCCTGTGTGTGCACATGTTCACATGAGCGTTGTGTGTGTTCTCTTACTCCTTCCTTGACTTCTTCTAAAGCAGTAGGAATGGTGTGTAATTATCAATGGTTCTGTTCCCTTCCCCCACATTAAATACCTTCTTTTGGAGTCGTACCAGCCAGTACCAGCTGGGACCTGCCTTTATTTGATAGACAAGTAGAGGATTTAGGATTAGACAGAAAAGCTGGATCAGAGTGCATTTAAAGACATAAGAAAGGGGGGGGTATACATATACTGTGGAGCGGCGTGGAGTTCACAGCAGGAATGTTGAAAGGGAAGATAACTGTACCGTGATGACTGTTCTTAGGACTCGAGCCCAGAACCGCTACTAAACCTGTAATCCAGTCTCCACCAGTGAGAGGCAATTATTCTAATAATTCAGGTGGAGAGGGAACTATTGAATTACTGGAATAATTATCTCCATTTCCTTTCCTTCTTTGGAGAGGGAGAGAAGGGGGAGGGAAGGAGAGAGAGAGGGAGAGAGGGAGAGAGAGAGAGAGAGAGAGAGAGAGAGAGAGAGAGAGAGAGAGAGAGAGGAGAGAGACTGGTCTGCTCATGTCAATACATGCTACATTATTGGGTTGAAGCTGCCTCCTCAATTAACTCTCTGAGTAAATATTTTTCTGAGTCTGTAGGGACCTTAGCAAGATCTTACCCCTGAGACTGAGTCCTTTCACCCCTTTAGCTACCTCTCCCTTTCAGTCATTATCTTGATAGGGAATGGGAGCAGGGAGGGGACTAATTTGAAAAGAAAATGGCTATTTAGTGTCTCGTGTCATTTGCAAGTCACAACCAGTTTCTCTAGATTAGGAATGATTTCAGAGTCTCCACTGAAGGCAGAGGCATGAATACAATGACCTGATCTTCCAAAGTTGAAATGGACAGGTGGGCTATGCAATGACAGTCTCTGCCCAATACTCAATGCTCCATGTAAATGAATATTTATATATCCGAATAGGTCTTGATGCTGAGAGCTGACTTTGAAGGAGGGACTGTTGTTCTCTGGACTAGTTGTTCCTTTGAGAGACACAAAGATCTTCTGTTTCAGGCAGAGTGATTACTCCAGAGACCTTGGGAGTTTCAAGACAACTGAATGCAAGATAAGAAAGAGGATATCTTGAAAAAGATAGACTGGTCATCTCCACTGGGGCCCTTCTGTATGGTACATTATCGACTTCGAGGCAAGAGGCCATGAAAGTCTTTTTCTTCAAGACAGTAAACTCTCTGTTTTGGAAGTGAATGGAAGAAAGGGGTGTTTTGGTTCCCTGTATTAGTTTTCAGAAACGAGTAAATTGTACAATGCATTTCAAACTATAATGCTACCACATATCACTTACAGGTACCTGGATGGTTTAGAAGCTCCTTGGGGATCTATCAAAATAAACAGACAATGTTCCATGCTGCAGCAGGGTGAAGGAGACATTTCTCAATGACATCAAGCAAACAGAAACAAATCAATAACTTTCCCTGACCCACAACTGTCAAAGGATCACACTAGATAGGTGGGAAGCATAAGAAGGGTTTGCAAAGAGTTACCTTACATGGGTCATCGTCATTGCTTGAGGTAAGACGACAGGATTTGGGATTAGTCATGAGTTTAGTAGATCTGTTCCCAGTGTCCACCTTACCTGCCTTCTAACATGCTTTTCTGTACTGAAGAGCGTGGAGTGTTCACATCCCAGTTCCAAGACTCCCTGCCCCTAGGGTTCTGGATTGGACTTATATTTAACTTTGATGTTGTATGGGTACAAAACTAGGAGTAAAGACTAAAGTAGGGGCCACACTTTTGATGCTTCTATTATTGTTTTGCAACAAAACAAACAACAAACAAACTAACAAAGCAGTCTTAGAGGTATCTGCCAACCAGTCTTAGAGGTATTGCATTCTGGGTGTCAGGAGGCAGGCCATAGAGATCTCCTTTTGCAGGTGAGAATAAAAACATTTCTGGCCTGGTGTGAAGCCAACTTTCTGACCAGGAGAACTTCCGCTCTATGTGATTTCCTGATTTTGACACTGAGACTGTGGTTTAAGAGGAGGCAGATCCCTAATCTTTGGAAAGCTAAGAGCTCCCTTGATGATCCACTTCCACCACAGAGCTGTGGGAACTATTTCTGAAATCTCAACCTTAGCCTGTTTCCTTGGCTCTTCCAATGGTTAAATGAGCTTTTTAAATGTCCCATAGTAAATCGCTCAATTCTCAGTCTTGCTAGAATGGCTTATGTCCTCTTCAGTAGAGCTATAATTAACTTCTATTGGTACTCAGAAGGCTGGAGACAACAGATTAAAGAAATTAGAATTCCAAATTTCTTTGTTCTGACATGTTAGGTATGAAAGAAGCATTGATTAGGTTAGTGTTAACGCATGAAATACTGACATTGCCTGGCAGACTGTGGCAAAACAGTTAGCATCCATTGGTCACTTGGAATAAAGTATCCAGTGAAGACAAAGAGAGAGTTGATGGCATTTTGTTGATTTATGAACTCTGGTTTGCCTGAACCCATCCAAAGGACCCCATTGCAGCTCTCAGAGTCCTGTTCTTTCCCAATTTAAACCTTAACTTTTATATGAGAGACCTAGAGACACTGTGAGTCCCATTCCATCAACCCACAGAGTCAAACTGCACTTGTCATCAGAATGCATCCATCAGCCCACTTTGGTAGGCCGAGTACCTGAGGGTAAGAATGAGAGATGCAAAGACAATGGCAGTGAAGGGTTGTTTCTCCTCACATCGAGAGAACTTATGAAAAAAATGTACTAAGGATTGTAAATTTACTGTTTTGAGGGGTAATCAGAAGGGAGGAGAGAGCAGGGAGCTTTTATAGCTCCCCAGAAGAATCATTCCTTTGACCATTTGCAAGATAGATGCATTCTGATGACGAATACAGTGTGATCCTGTGGGTTGATGGAATGGGACCCACGGTATCTCTAGGTGTCTCATATAAAAGTTTAGATTTTGGATGGGAAAGAACAGGACTCTGAGAGCTGCCATGGGGTCATTTGGGTAGGTTCAGTCAAACCAGAATTTATAAATTCCATTAACTCTCTCTTGCCAGAAGTATCTTCTAGTCAATGATAAGCCTAGTCAATCAGTTGCTTGGAGATTTTTATCATTCTAGATTTGTAACAGAGTAACACTCTATCAGGCCCCATAAGGACAGGTTCATTAACCCAAAGAACCACAAGATTTCAGTCATTTCTATCAGCACCCCCCTCCCCCAAGAGACTGGACAATAAGAACGTAAGATACAAGAAGCAGCAAAATTTTTCATCAGACTTGATTCACTGGTATGGAGGCATTTCAGTTGTACCAACTTGAAAAATGATTGTGACTCAGCCTGTCTTATTGATTGGACACAGAACCAAAGGGTGGTGTACTTGGAAGGAAATTGTGATATATGGGAGAATTCCAAACAGAAGAGTTGTGCATATATACATACCATGCATGAACCAGTAACCCACCAACGTGGCCCTTTCACCAAAGCCTTGTGAAGGGAAGGGTCAGAAGTGCTTTCTTGGGGGCAGTAAAGTCCTATGTAGGAAAGGAGAGGTAGCTGATACTACTGAAAATCGGTGGGTCTGTTGAGATGCTGGAGGAAGAGAAGAAATAATGCCAGAAGAAAGCATTTTAAAAATTGAATTCTACCCCCTCCATGATGGCTTTCTGACACTTCAATTTCCTTCTAAGCCTAACACCAGTGAGTCTTATTTCCAGTGAGTCAGACAGCTCTGTCAGCAGGACAGATTGTCATTTTATCTTTGTTGGTAGTTAACTGATTATTGAGGTTTTTAGAAATTAAGAGACAGCCAGGTTACCAGGAGGACACACTTGAAGTTCATATATTTATATCAATATGCATGCATGCCTGTGTGTATACATAAATGATTAAAAAATACCATAGATCACAACCACCATCACAAGTTGAATTGCAAGGGTGAAATTGGGAAGACTTTAATCCAATTTTCAGACCTAAGAAGTTTATAAACCTAGAGCCACTGGCTGAAGGGGAAGCCAGAGTCTTGAGCCCCTGTCAAGAGGAGTTACTGTAACTTTAATTTTCTCAAATAATCGAAGCTATTTGAAACCTGAACTCTACCCTGTGAAAAGAGAGAACTCAAGAACCGGGTGGGTATATTGGTATATTAATTTCCAGAGACCCAGAACACCACAGAGGTTCTTTAGAAGCGGCAAATGAATGGTGAGAGACAATGTATCTCTGCAGGTTTGTAAAGTCACCTTATGATTGTTTTCCTAACTTCTGAATAGTGTTTAGAACAGACATTATCAGCAGCAGAGCGTGGGCACGTTGGCTTTGTGGTGTAAAGACTATTAATGATTAGGTGGCAAGTGGAACTAGACCACTCTAGACTGTCACAATGAGAAAACAAAAACATTATAACCTCCTGGAAACCAGAGATCAGCACCTCCCAGAAGGCTTTTAAAAAGTGAAGGGGACAGTTCTTTTCCTCAGATTTGCATTTAACTCATCTATTTGGTCTTCACAAGAAAGCTATGGGTCTTGGAGACATTGAGTCATCAGATGGTGACACAATTGTCCAACCAGTGTAGCTTCTGTCCCTGGTAGGCAGCTATTAAACTGGCAGATACTCTTTTTTTCCCCTCTGTTTCAGTTGGTACAGGATACTAGAGTCAATTGTTCTTCACCTCACAGAGACAGTAGCTCATTTCATGATCTCTGGGCTGTGCCAACTACCAGGTTCTCAGGGTGATTTTACATTATTATTTTATTTATTTTCTTTTATATTAGTTGATTGATTGAAGATGGGTGGGCATGTGAACACCACTATGTAAGTGTGGTTCTTTGCTTCCACCATGTAGATCCTGGGCATCCAACGTGGTTGTCAGGCTTGGTGGTAGATGTCTTTACCTGCTGAGCCATCTCACTGATCCATCTCAGCTTGATGTTAGCTCCAAGAGCCATGGTCATCACACTGGGACATAGAACACAACTTCTTGAACTGTGGGCTGCCATTCCTTATGGGGTCATGGAACTAAATGAGGAATTGCAAACAACAATAAATGCAACAAGAAATCATTTCTGAATTTACAATGAACAAACACCAATTCAAAATGAAACACAACAAATCCTAGCTATTTCTGGCCGCACTTTGCCCATAGTGCATCATGTGGCTTTATGGTTCTAAGTGTAGAACATGTACACTTTACACTGTGCGTGCTGTCAAGAGCATGTACAGTTTACACTGTGCATGCTGTCAAGACACGGAATGCCAGTGAACACGCCCAGAACACTGTGGTCAGGGACTGTTGTATCTTGTGAACTGCAGTGTTTTTAACTGTACTCAACAAAAGTTTTCTGTTCTTAGAGAGCCATAATGGTTAGATTACAAAAAAACAAGCAAACAAAGACACATCTACTTCGTGTCTTTGGATGTCTTGTGTTACGGTGTTTAACTTCAAAATGTATTTGAGTTGATGGCTTTAGTTCCATAACAAATCATCCGATGACTTCTGGCTCGGGAATAGGACAGATTTTTCAACAGTTTTTGAAATAGACCTAAACACACATCTATCATTTTATACACTGTTTGTGTAAAGCAGTGTGACTATGGTCGGAACATGGTCCAAGAAAGGAGCCGAGTGAGGGGAAAGTCTGAATGCTTGTGAGAAAGCTCCAAGAAAACAGACAAGGATCTATGGTCTACGGTTCTTCAAAGCACGAAATTGTTCTTAGAATGTGTTTTTGTGCTCCTCCCAGGTGTATCGGATAGGAGTGAGTTTAATTCAGATTATTATTACTCCTTGCTGATGTTATCAATTAAGTCTTTAAACTATCCTTTATACCCCTCTATGGAAAAATACGTTTTCCCCACGTGCAGCTCATCCTTTGATAGCATACTTTACTCGCGTTATTCTTCTTAGCCTGCAGAGTATAAATTGTCTGATGCTCTGAATAAAGTTGGCTATCGCATGAGACTTCAGTAAACCTCATTTATTAGCTTTATTCACTCTCAGGTCCCAACACAGTCCAGAGCTGTGACAGAGGATCAAGAAATGAAAATATCAATCAACTCTGAAAAGAGCAGAAGGTGTTCTACGTACTTCAGAAAAATATTAAGGCACACTGTCTACATAAAAATAAATCATATCCATCTCATCAATGTGAAAATTTACCTTTATTTTTAATAAATTATATGTATATAAAGAACTGTTTTAAAAGTACATTTCTCTATGAGTTTTTTTTTTCATTTGGGAACCTTTATTAAATAATATACTAAATAATAAATAATATACTAAATAATAAAATACTAAAATCTGCCCTCTCCCCCCAGTCAATGGATAACCCAAGTGACTGCTAATTCATTAGTGGGAGCGTAGCATATATAACAGCATATTATACACTGGATAAAAGATGACTTGTGTCCTGGGTGGGACAGAATGGAAATCTTATCACGATGTTTAGAATGATGCACAAATTAAAACCTGAATTAGTTATTTCTTGTATTTTCTGCTTACTTAACCTACAAATGACTGCTCTGCAGAGACTGAAAGTGCAGATAAAGGACTTCTGTGCGTAGATGTTCATTTGCAGTATCTGTTCTCTAAGCTACACAGCATACAGAGTGCTTGATCACCCCCTCACTAACTCATCGTCACTCTAGATTGAAGTGAGACTCCTGCTTTGCGTTGTAGTAGCTGGGGTTTTGGTGGTATTGTGTTGCTTTGAAACAGATCTCCTCTATGAGTTGTTGTTTGTAGGTGTTACTTTACAGAAGGATATGCCTGGAGTCATGTAAGAATTTCTTGGGTACAAAGACATCACTTGTGAAGAAAACCTAAGGTCTGACATAGAACAGCAGACACTGCTCACTGTGTTGATGACAAGACTGAGTGAAAGAAGTCTCATGTGCTCTTGGCCCATGATCTAAACTTATTTGTTTATTTTTAAAGACAAGGTTTCTCTCTGTAGCCCAGGCTGTCCTGAAACTCACTCTGTAAACCAGACTGGCCTCAAACTCAAAAAACTGCCTGCATCTGCCTCCTGAGTGATGAGATTAAAGGCATGCACCATCATTGCCCTGCATAGTTCATGATCTAGAATATGAAAAAAAAAAATATATATATATATACACACACACACACACACACACATACCATAAAAATGAAAGGGTTTATCGCTTCAGTAAAGTTTGTGGAAGTCTGTGGACGTTTGAGTGAGAATGGGCCCCATTAGCTCGTGGATTTGAATGCTTAGTAACCAGGGAGTGGAGTAGAAGGATCAGGAGGTGTGGCCTTGTTGGGGTAGGTGTCACTGGGGGTGGGCTTTGAGGTTTCAAAAGCTCATGCTAGGCCCAGTGTCCCGTTCCCCCCCCCCCCCATCAGGAGGTAGCTTGGCTACTGCTCTGGCACCTATGCTGCCATGCTCCCTGCCAAGATGATAGTGGACCAAACCTCTGAACCTGTAAGCCAGCCCCAAAGAAACGCTTTCTTTTATCAGAGTTTCCTTGGTCACCCTGTCTCTTCACAGCAGTGGAACAGTAACTAAGGAGCCTGCTCTATCATGTTACATGGCATAGGGGAATTAGGGCTGAAGGTAGAGTGGCGTTGTTAATCTAGACTTTATAATGAGGGAGATTATCCTCAAGGACACAAAGTAACCATGTGATCCTTAACCTCGGAAGTTTAAGAATGTGCCTTGGAATCCTCTGACAACCCTGAACTGCAGGGTCAGAGAATTTGGTTTAGCTGGTCCAGACAGGCCAAGAATTCCCCTTCGACACATAATCTAGCATATGGTTAGGTTCCGGGGACTAGGACTTGTTTTACTTACTCTGAGGAAATAAGGCACAAGGGCATGGGGAACAGACACCTGGGGATCCCTCCTCTACACTTTTTGAATCAGAAGATACAAGTAAAGAGTCCATAGTTTTTTTGAAATGGTGTGCCGTTCGTTCAGATGGGGTGGCTCTCTGTGCACTGAATATCAGAAGCATGGTTGTCTGGAATAGACCGCTGTGAAATTAGATGATCTCTTTGGATTGGTTTCTATTGCCACTTTGAACTATGTACAGACTTGTATCACAGTGTCTGGATGTGACAAGGAGAATGGCAACACATAAACCTTCCTGTTAGTCCGCCTGTGTGATCTTGTTGGAGATCAGGGAACCCTCCCTCAAACAGGGGATCCTCAAAACTAGTTGCTTTTCTTTTAATTTTTTTTAAGAGCCACTCAGTAGTAAAAGCCCCACCCCAGACAAGGTCTCAGTACACACCCCAGACTGGCCTTGAACTCCCCCCATCCTCTGCCTCAGCCTCCAGTGCCAGGACAACAGCTTTGTACCACCACATCTTGCTTAACGATTTTAAAATAAAAAGCATTCTTCTTGGTAGTCCCCTTTCAATGTCTTTCTCCACGGCTAGTCGCCATCTGTTGCAGGCTTGCTCACCTAGCCCCTCTGGGGGCTGTTGGACTGTAATCCACCCAGACAGGTTCATGGGGAAGCTATTCCTCATGAGAGCACTTAGGAGACTTCCTAAAACAACAACAACAACAACAACAACAACAACAACAACAACAAACCCCAAAACACCTTGCTGCATGACTGGCAACACATGCTTTGAGCATTTTCTGTGTCAAGAGTGTTGGAGTTACGACCCCTGATACAGGATGCGGGGAATTTGGCACTTCATTGCTGACATGCTAGGAGCTAAGTGTTTCTCCAGGAAATCCCTGGCTTTGCCCATGGGTAGCCTACAGAAGTTCTTTTGCCCACCTGATGTCAAAAGCAGCTAGACCCACACTTCACCAGCATTGCTATCAGCAGGTTAGTCCTCAGCACGTATCTGGAGTCACATTGAAGAGGAAGGAGGGTAGGTTAGTCTGCAGGATCAGGAGCAAGCCCCGCCCCACACTGGCTGTCCTCTGTGAGCAAGCCCCGCCCCACACTGGCTGTCCTCTGTGAGCAAGCCCCGCCCCACACTGGCTGTCCTCTGTGCACACTTACTTACTGCCTTCCTGGAGAGGCTGGAGACTCTTGATATCTCTTGCTCTCCAGTCTGAGGTGAGCCTCTTGGGTCCAGCTCCTGCGTTGCCACTTTGGGTTGCCTGGAAACCTCTTTCTCCGGTTGAATTGAAGCATCGCTGTAGCACCTGTGACCAGGGATTTTCTTCAGCCTTGATTTTCTATTTTTATACGTTGCTGGTCTTTACCCCAGCTTACACGCTATCATAGTAGGGTGTATTGATGCTGAGAAACTTTTTAAATCCTCTAAGGACCAACAGTTGACATACTGAGCATTAGAATATCAGTGGTTAATACCCAGTCCCACCCCCAGAGAAAAATTGGAGCCGAACACCAGTTACTTATCTCCCTCCAGCAAACCAACAGCCTGGAGGGGTAGAGGGCTGACCTATATGTCATCCCCTTCACTGTGGAGTTAAAGGGTTCTTGACTGCCTGGTGAGGAAGGAGACACTTTACCTGGTGAACTACACTTTCCAAATATTACAGATAGGTAAATGACCCATGAAACCACAGTGCCAGGATTGAATCTCAGAGGCAGGTAGATGGAAAAAAAAATAACCACCTGGGACTTTCGTTTTTATTAAGAGAAGAAAATAAACAGGGCTAATTGCATTTCCAGCCGTAGATTATGTTTTCTGATGTGGAGGAAAAGTATGACATTTTAAACTCAAGGTGGCATCTAAAAGTCGGATGAAAGTGCTCATTCTGGATGGGGCCTCCTGGATGTTGTCATACTGAGGGAGCTTGGAAGACCCTTCTGTTGGTCTCTCTTCCCTGACTCCTCTTCTACTCCACCTCTCACTGTGCATTCTTCTCCTTCCTTCTCCCTTTCCTAATTCTGCATAGAGTTACCATGTGGGCCCCACTGCTGTGCTAATAATAGTGGTAGCTGCTATTAATCAAGCCAGTACCTCTTGCCAGACACTAAGTGGACACCCTGGCCTCGTCAGCTCCCTCATTCTTCAATACAGCCTTCGTGGAGGATGGCCTTATTTGTGTAACAAGCCCCGTCTGACATGGGGTTTAATTGCTCCGTTATGTCTTTTGTCAGCACAGCAAATAATAAAATTATTGACATTCTTAATATTTTCATGCTTGGCTTAAAATATATTGGTAAATATGATGCTGGCCACTGTGAAAATTAAAAGTGGCAGGCAGACTATGGGGAATTGGGGTTATGTTTCATTATTATTTTAAAAAGTCTTTCTTTGAATAATGATTACTGGTGGCCAACAAAAGCCCTGGAAGTGGTTGTTTGTTTCACATTGAAATATAGCCGATTCCCTCTCTGCAGTGAAAGAGATACTGGTGAGTAAAAGTAAAAAAGTAAAAGAGGCAGCCAGGTGCTGAGCTGTGAACTCAACTTCTCCTGATAGGTTTGGTATTAGTCATCATTTTCAATGCCTGATCGCTTGAGAGAGCAAAACTCCCACGGCTCTACTCTGAATTCCCCAGGGGAGGCCCTCCAGACTTTGCCAGAGCCAGTCTTTGGGATGGAGGTAACTGATTCTGGAGAGGATGTGGCCAACAAAGGCTGGGGATTTGTTCTTTTTCTCCCTCCTGGACTGTGTATTACCTTGTATATAGGATTCTCCAGAATTCTGCTTCATCAGTAAAGCTCCGAAGACTGCTTGCAAAGCCAGGGCTCTGGGGACTGGTGAATGTTCCACAGGCAAGCGACCCAGTTGTCACACAAGAGTGTGGAGTCAACTTGCTCAAGCATGACCCTGAGAGCCTGGCCTTACATCATCTGTGAAGGAGATTTCGTCAGTTTCTCTGTCATGGAGGCTGGAATCCCCAGTGCAACAGGACGGGGGGGGGGGGGGGGGAATGGGA
>CM052716.1:26824794-26861837 GCA_028551405.1 Uromys caudimaculatus | reverse complement strand
TGGAGGTGCAGGATTCAACTAGCTAGAATCATCCCACATCTTCTAAAATGACCTGAAAGGGAACCAGATTAGGTCTCTTGGAGGAAAGAGGACTATTAGAAGGCGAGGGTTATTAGAGAACAGAGAATTGCCAGAATAGCTCCCTCTTAATTTTGTCAACATAAATAAGGTGTGCTTAGCACCTTATTTGGTCACTGATATTGTGAGTAATTTGTTTTTGTGTGTGTGATTAATTGTAAGATGAAAAGCTTCAGTACTTTTTTTTTTTTTGAGACAGGATTTCTCTGTGTAGCCCTGGTTGTCCTGGAACTCACTCTGTAGACCAGGCTGCTTCAGCACTTTTTGATACTTACTCTAGTGGGCTGAATTTGAGTCCTCAAAGACACCAAGTTTTAAACCTTGGGACCTATAAATGTCATTTGTTGTATTAATGCAAAACCACAACTCCCACCTCACAGGACTCTGAGATAGTTTATTCTGCAGCCAACCATGAGTTACCACAGCATAGATTTAGGTTACCCCTAACTCCATGCTCCAACTCGCAAGTATTTTCATGAAGTTTTCATAGTAACGGAGCAAAGAATCATTGATCAAGGTGCTTTTCAAGTATATGCTCAGATATCTTGGCAGTTATTACAGTAAGGCGGAGAAATTTCAGCTAAGGGTCTCAGATGCTATCTGATGGCGCTTGGTCTTCCAGTAGGTAGAAACTATGGTTTCATTAAATTAATATAGTCTAAAAGACTTGTGTTGATTAGTCATGGGTATTGGGCTTGATACATAGATGGATAGGGAAGGCTACTTAGGGGGCTAAAGATAGCCCATGATAAATTATAATTAGGCTCTAGACCTGCAACATTCCAACCTCCCACAGACATTGACATTCTAATCAGCTAATCCAACCTCCAGAAGATCCAGTCTTACCTTCCTTTGGGAATTACCATCCCAAGTTGGAAAAGTATCTTCAAAGATCTTGAGATGGAGGTACTAACCCCCCATCCCCCCCCTTACTCAGTATAGTCAACAATGTAATTTTTACAAGAGGGAAAGAGTAAGATTTGATACTCTCAAAAGTAAAGATAACAAGACCATAGAAGCAGATACTGGAGTGACGTGGCCACAAGCCAAGGAATGCTCTAACCACCAGAAGCTGGAAGAGGCAAGCAACAGATTTTTCCAGCATGGCTTTTGGAAGCAGTACGGTCCCGCTGCTACCTCGATTGTCATTCAGTGATACTGGTTTTGGACTTCTGCCCTCTGGTACAAAGAGAGGATAAATTTCTGTTATCTTCAGGCACTAAGTCTGTGGTAATTTGTTATAGCCACAAGAAACTAATCATTTAGATAATTTAACTGGATGAGTGTCATCACCTCGGAGAAAACAGCAAATAGCTAATATGATGCCTGTACAGGGTGGATAATAAAGTAAGCCAGTGAAGATACCTCTGTGGTCAACTTTGTATGTTTTCCTAACAGTCAGTTCATTACATAAGAGAAATTAATACACTACTGAAAAAATATAAGACAGATTATTTACTGCATCCCTTTAGGATAACTCAGAACAGGTAATGGCTGCAGAACCTTAAGGGATTTTTCTAGCGTGTTTCTGGGATCCAGTATTGTGTGTGTGTGTGTGTGTGTGTGTGTGTGTGTGTGTGTGTGTGTGTGTGTATGCGTGTGTCCATGTGGGTGTTGTCATGTGTTCTGGTGTACATACCTGTGAAGGTGAAAGGTCATTCTGGAAAGGCGTTTGTTTTTTCATTGAGATCGAGTTTCTCTCTGGTCTGGAAACTCATGGATTTTCCTAGGGTGGTAGGCCAGTGAGCCCTAGGGATTTGTCTGCCTCTACCTCCTAACACTAGCTGCATGCATGCACCTTTGTGCCCAGTGTCTTACGGGGGTTTGGGGGACCACACTCAGATTCTGTGCTTTCAAAGCAAGCGTGTTACCGACTAAGCTTTCTCCCCAGCCCCAGGATGCAGTGTTGATTGAGACCAATGTGAAGCAGGGCCAGACTTCCGCACCAACACTGATTGTAATGTCACGATCTGATGCCAAATGTTACACTGTAATGGACTCGCTAGTCTTACCTGCTCTGGCCACTTTTCTTGGTGGGTTTTTTTTTTTTTTTTTTTGGCTTTTCGAGACAGGGTTTCTCTGTGTAGCCCTGGCTGTCCTGGAGCTCACTCTGTAGACCAGGCTGGCCTCGAACTCAGAAATCCACCTGCCTCTGCCTCCCAAGTGCTGGGATTAAAGGTGTGGGATTAAAGGTGGATTTCTGAGTTCGAGGCCAGCCTGGTCTACAGAGTGAGCTCCAGGACAGCCAGGGCTATACAGAGAAACCCTGTCTCGAAAAACCAAAGGGGGGAAAAATTTTGTTCTTAATACCCTGTGAGTATTTCTTGCTTTCAAGAAACTTAAACATTGGCTTGGGAGCTGAGATGAATGAAAAGGCAGCAGATGATGTGTTATTTTACAAAAAAGATACCGTCATAAACCTAATGTGTACGTGATTGAATTATAAAAGGGTCAAGCATCCCCCCACGGATGCAGTTTACACAAAGCTGACCAGTGAGCATAAATAGAAGCCATCCTCCGTTACTTCTCCATGCAAAGGTCCCACGTGGTTTCATCCTACCGTTTCCAAACTGTTACTGTAAAATCAACTAGCAAATGTTTATCCTCAGCCTAAGAAGTGTGGATGGAGGCCTACCAAATGATTTCGGTTCTCACTCCAGCTGCAGCGCGGCTATGCTCAGCATGAGCTGCAACACATCCACACTCCTCTGTCACCAGAGAACCCAGGACCTGCATCCTCACCTTGCCAGCAAGAGGCAGCAGTCTGGAGCTAAACCGGATCTGAGCTGATCCTCCGCTCAGTGCCTCCGGGAAAGGGAGGGACCTGACACCTGCAGAGTATCTATTCTCTGCTAGGCATGGTTAAAAGTGATTCACTCAGTCCTCTTTCCAGGACTCCAAAACAGCTATTCACAGTCCCCAGTCCTGTGGCTGAGGATGAGCTTGGCGTCTTAGAGAAGGCAGGCAAGTCATACAGCTGGTGTGGGGCAGCAGAGCCAGGACTCAGGACCTACTCCTGACTCCTAAATTCTATAGTATTTCACAATTTCAAGAAATAAAGATAAATGATGTTTACAAAGTAGTGCTAAGGAACTAATTAAAAGCAAAACATAAAGAAACAGTGGTTTTGTTGGAACTCTGAGCCCTTGCCTGTACTGGGCTCCTCTGCTCTATACTGGGCTCCTGTTGTGGGCATCTCTATTCTCACAGTTCCCTCCATCCCTGCCACTGCTCTCCTGGAGTTCATACTACCCACTGATCCTTTCGCCTTCAGTCACTCAGTGACCTCCTCTCCGATTTCCATTAATGATGCCGTGAGATTGTCCCTAGGGCTCTCCTGATGCGTCACATCTCCCACTGTAACTTGCATCAATGTGACTTTGTAATGAGTGTTTCTGTTTCTTCTGTTCTGAATTTATCACTATCCATCTTTACGTCTCCGAGATTTGGCTCAGGGTTCACAGAGCAGGTGATCAGCAATTATTTCTCTGCCTGAATTCCCTTCTGGCTGCTTTTGAATGTCCACTGCAACTTCTCTTCCCTCTCTGTGTTTCTTTTGTAGCACTTCACCACCAAATTCCAGCTCTCCTCTATCCACACATTCTGGGAGAACCCAATAAGACTCTCTGCCGAGATAGCAAAGTTCTACGTAGCGTTCGCATTGCACAGTGTTGTAGCCACTGGCCATTTGTCAGCTATTGTGACTGAAGAACCAACTTGCTTTTGTAGAGTTGGGATTGGTTTAAAATCAAGAATCAGCTTTTAGAATACCAGGGATGTAGTTGAGTCTGGAAAGTGCTTGCTTATCCTGCATGAAGTTTTGGGTCTGTTTCTTCATGCTGCATACACCAGGTGGTAAGGTAGGACTGGCGGAGCATCCCTGGGACCTCACACTCAGCACCTCCCTCAGTTACACGGGGAGTTTGAGGTCAGCTTGGGATCTTCTTCTCTTTTTTAAGGGGGGGAAAAGATAAAAAAGAATCAACTTTAATTGTCTTTGAGATAATAACATCAGCTGTTTAAATAACAACTGCCTATTGGATAGTGCAGTTATCCAAACAGGGAACAACCTAGCCCATCCATCTGAAGTCACACCTGCAGATTAGACACTTGAGAAATTCCTCAGAAGTACATTGTTGAGTTTATACAAACTGTCTATTGGAGAGAAGTGCAATTCATTTCCAGGCGAATCATGACTTGGGCTTGCTCTCAAGTTGTTTGGAGCAAATCATCATACAGTCAATCTCAGGACTAACATGTAGGCACTGCCTATTGCTCATAGGGTGGCAGCTCTATTAAGATGACATCTACATCTATAAGGGAACGCAGGGAGATGCTGAAGTGAGCTGTTATTGAATTGCCCTAAACTCTCTCCAAAGACATTGAGATGCTAACTGGGAAAAAGATTTCTTCTCTTTTTCTTCTCTTCATTTCTGTCAAATTTAATTTTCTTATTTTCTTTTTCTGAAACTGTAGTAGCTGTCAAAAAATGTACTGCTGGAAGCCAAATTCGTCATTTTATCTCCAGTGGTTGGAGAACTTTGATTTTTCTCTCTAGGAGTAATGTATCTTCACTTCGAGGGCAGCTAAGGGAAGGCACTCTCCGGAAACGAGATTTGTTCTGCTGGCTTCCTTCAATTTGTCAAGAAGACAAAAACCTCGGCAGCCTCACTTGGTAGTAATGCCTCCAAATTACTTAGCGTCATCTTCTGCCTACTTTTCTTGTCTCTATTATCTTGCACGTGTAGTGAAGAAAAAGTGAACACGTTTACAACAAAATGCTCTGCTTATACGTAGATTGCTGAAGTCAATTGCTCTAAGTTAGGTGCTTTTTTATATTAAAGTGACCAATGTCTATGAGTATATAAGAAGACAGCATTTTATGTCTTTCCTATTAAAGTTACCCCTTTCATGTGCCTTATCTATCTATTCATAGATAAGGATGATACAAGGCCTTGCATAAGTAAAGGTTGCCTTCAAAACAGAAAGCTTAATGGTATACTTATTACAGGCATTTCTTCTACTTGGTTTGAAAAACTGGTATTAATTGAAAAATCTCCATTTGCAAAGGATACTGGGACTACCCCTCATTCAAGGATGTCTATTCTCTTAGGGTGACTGTGTGTCAGTATGTTGAATATTCACCAAAGCCTTTTAAATCCCAGTGTAAGTACCACTTGAAGCTGGCCATTTACCCCCAACTCAAATCTGATATCTATAACCTGTGTGTCTAAAGTTCACAGTGGAGAATGGAAAATCTAGAAAAAGATGTTTTGCTGTTTTTACAATGTTGGTTAGGAAGAAAAGGGTGAGTCTTCTCTGTTCTGGCAATCAAACTGATGTCTCTGTCTGTGTAGAGTCCTCTTATAATCCCACACCATCCCTGTAGCAGGCAGGTTCGAAATGGCAATGTTATGGTTGGGCAAGCCAAGCTCACCAGCACCCAAGAGAGCATCCAGGAACTTATAGACGAGGCATGACTGAGGAAGAGATAGTGTTAGAGATGGAGCATTCAAAACAAAACAAGAACACCTTGAGCAGGCCTGACTCAAAGGAAAGTATATTCTATCAGAGTCAGAGCCACTTTTTAGCTATAGTGGTTCTTGACCTGGGGAAGATCCTTCCCAGAAGGACAAGTTCCTTAATGAGTTGCTTCACCACAAATTCCAACTGAGAAACACAGGAAGAAGGGCTTAGCACTGAAATGGATGCTAACACAGGGCATTGGTCTCTCTCTCACTCACTTATCTATCTATCTGCCTATCTATCTATCTATCTATCTATCTATCTATCTAGTATTTATCAATCAATCATCTATCTATCTACCATCTATCTAATCTATCATCTGTCCATCTTTTCTATCTATCATCTATTATTTATCAATCAATAGTCAATCAATTATCTATATCTACCTATCTATCACCTATATCTGTCATATCTATCTATCCTATCATCTATCTACCTATCTATCTATCTCTAACATATTTATCTATCTATTCATTTATCTATCTATCATCATCTAAAATTTTATGCTTTACATTGGAGTACAATGTGAAATGAAATACTTATTGTTTCCCAAAGAAAAATGCCATCTGGGAATGAGGCGGACGTATTTTACTATACTAGCATTTAACTCATCTATCTGGTCTTGTTGAGTCCAGCTGCAGGGAAAAGCAAGGTGGAGGAGCAGGGACATAAAGAGAGAATCCTGCTGCAATGCAGGTTGGTGCCTTTTCCCTGGGTCTGTGCTTTAAGTAGGGCATTGGCAATGCTGGCCTCTCCACAGCCACCAGATGTCAGTGCTGACAACAGTTGTTCCAGGGTCCTATCTTAAAAGTTAGTTCCAGAATGCACTCAGGTCTTCATTGAGCAGATAAAGCAAGGCTCTTGCAGGGGACCATATTCAAATTTACCAGACTATGTGATGCTTTTCCGGGCAGTAGACTAGAGGCCCACACCAACAGAACTCTGAACTGAATTTGCGAAATGTATGGGAAAGAATTTGGTTTTTTAAGATCCATAACAATTAATCCCTGAAGAACTTGTCTCTTAAAGATGGACCTGTGAAAGCCATGAGTTCTGGAACCTGAAAGGTCCTTGTATTAGTCAGGGTTCTCTAGAGTCGCAGAACTTATAAGTAGTCTCTATATAGTAAGGGAATTTGTTAATGACTTACAGTCTGTAGTCAAACTCCCCAACAATGGTCAGCAGCAGCTGTGAATGAAAACCCAAGGATCTAGCAGTCACTTAGTCCCACAAGGCTCGCAGGCAAAGAAGATTGAATCTTTCTCCTTCCAATGTCCTTATGTAGATCTCCAGCAGCAGGTGTGGCCCAGATTAGAGGTGTGTGTACACCACACCTGAAACTTGTGTCTTCCAGACGCAAGATCTAAATCACAGGTGAGCCTTCTAATTCTGGATTGTAATTCACTCCAGATATAGTCGAGTTGACAGGAATAGCCACTACAGTCCTCAAATTCTTGCAGTTCATAACATGGGAAATTATTGATTGGCTATTAGCTATTGGTTAGCAAATGTTTGTAACTAAAGCTTTAAACTTGTGATTTGTGAGCTATTACTTAGAGTAAAAGTGTATACACTCAAGTTATTGAAGAGTTGTCAAAAGGGAGCTTTCGTGTGTGTGACTTCATATTCTTTCATTTAAAAGTGCTATCTGAGACCCATTAACCTCCAAACCTACAGACTGTTTTAGATGAAGTCCTGGGTGTGTAATGTTTACTCAGAGTTAGCTTCCAGGGTTAGAATAGGCCACAACAGTAGAACACCTGCTTTAGATATTGACATAGTCTAAATAGCGACTTTACCTTGAATAAACTATGCATTCTCTAAGTCTCCACTTTCTCATAGCTAAGTAGATAAATTAAGGCCTATTTACAGGTTTTGGTGTGAGATGCTGGCATATATTAGGCTTTAAGCACATTCTTTCCCCTTTCTGTATGTGAAGTTTTTATGCTATACACAAGAGAAAATTATAATTTAACTAAACAAGGGCATTTCTGATGTATAAGGGAGATTTAGTACCAAAACCAGAGCCCAGAAACACACAGGCATGGAGTAGTCCTGCCGAGTAGTCTATGTGTCATGATGCTTGGGGCAGCACACTGGATTAACTACCTCGTAAAGATTTGGAGGGATGAAGGCAGACCTGGCTCATAGTGTTGTTTCCTGGGATGCCCTGTCTCACTCTCCGCTTGTCATCACCACATGAATATCATTACTACTTTGTTTTCCCTGTGCTTGCCTAACAAACAGTAGGCACCTCTCATATTGATGAGTTAGTGCATAGTTATCATGAACCTGGAACTGGTAGACCAGATGTCTTCCCAGAGGATTATAACTAGGGAATCTTGGGTGATGGGGGAAGATTTGGGAGTACGGACACTAGGGACTTAGGATTTGTTTTATAGGAGCTTAGGTGAGGTGGCTTTTTTTTTTTTTTTTTTTTTTTTTGCTTGTTTGCACACCAGCTCCTCTGAGTCTTGATCTGTGTCACCATTTTCTTGTGATGTGTTTATACATAATCTTCCTCGCTGGAACACCAATTCCCTGGACCTGCCTTGTAGAAATGTTACAACTAAATTACCCTCTTCCACAGATTGATGTGGCTTTAGAGCTGGGGAGCACAATGGTGACGATTTGCTGCCATCCTGTGGCGGCATTGCTCCCTCTGCAGATACAGCCATGGGAGAAGGCAACTCAGTTAACATGGGTGTTAACAAGGGGAAACGTCTTTTTGGGCCGCTGACCTTCCAGAAGTGGCATGATCCCAGAGTCCTATGGCCAGGCTGGTGAACTGGTGTTCTGCTTCATTTCAGCCCTAATACAGTTCTAGTTTTTTTCAGCACTGTAGGTGCTGGGCATGAGCCAAGAGTGTCTTGATTACATTTCTGTAACTTCTTTGCTTCTAATGCTGCTTCTCAGAGGAGGTGGTGATGCTGGGTACAGAGATGTGAAAGCTACTAGTGAAGGTAATACAGTGTGTGGAGAGAGGAGACTGGGGCTGGAGAGATGGCTCGGTAAAAACATTTGCTGTCAAGCCGGATGAGTTGAGTAGAGTATCTGGAACCTAGATAGAGTGGGAAGAGAGATCTGACTCCCATAAGCTGTCCTCTGACCTCCACACATATCTTTTC
The DNA here is from genome assembly GCA_028551405.1 of Uromys caudimaculatus. Lineage (NCBI taxonomy): Eukaryota > Metazoa > Chordata > Mammalia > Rodentia > Muridae > Uromys > Uromys caudimaculatus. The sequence goes on along the minus strand of CM052716.1, from coordinate 26,853,105 downwards.
CAATAGACAGAAAGATAGATAGGTAGATAGATAGGTAGATAGCTAGATAAAATTTCAAAAGACAAAGGTTCTGATGTGAGTCTGGAGCTTCAGGCTACACAGCCAGTGCACAGATGCAACTACCAGGAGTGACTCCTTGCCTCAGGAACTCATGGCGAGCACTGAGTGGGGGCAGGAAGATGTGAGCAGAGGCTGATGCACAAAGGAGTTCTTTTCATTCTTCAAAGATGGAGCCTTGCTTTCTTCTGTACAGTGGGTTGGAGATACCATCTCTGCTTGCCCATCGGCACAGGAAGCCAATGAACGGCTACTGGCTTCTTCGAAGTTTTCCTCGGTCTCGAAGAAGACTTCCATTAACTTTATGTAAAGCCACCTCTCTCCTCATTTAGGTTTTCTTGAGGAACGAACCAGACAGGATGCAGGAGTGGAGTGTGCCAGGGCTAGAAGTTGGGGCCAAGCTCCTTCAGCATCTGAGTTGGTGGTCCATCTCTTTCTCCAGTGGGAGCTTTTATCCTTTTATCTTATGGGGCCTTGGAAGGGCAGAAAGTCCTGGGTGTCCTGCTGGCATGAGCTGCAATTTCAAGGGAGATCTATGTGGAATAAATTATAAGGGCAACACTCAGCCAGACATAAAAGACCTGAATGGGTTGAGTTTCATAAATGAATAAATCTCCAAGGGAGAAATAGGAAGTGGGAAATGCGTTTTTTAAAAACTTGTAAGAAAAAGAACCCCAGAGAAGAATTTTCTACAACCAAGCCTCTTTTTTCCCCTATAACACTGACATAATATTTCAGAATGAGCTGATGTAATTTTCTCTTTTACTTGTCGAATACTCTTAGCCAAGCCAGTCAAGGCTACTCATTTGCCTGAAGAAATTGGAATAATTACAGTAGAGAGAAATTGACAGTAGTCAGGTTTTTTGGTTCTCAAAATAGGATCTTGTCTCAAGGCGAGAGGCTTGAGAGCATACATTACAAAGGAATCCCATTTGCTAAATTCCCTCATTTCCCTTCTTACTTATCATAAGCCAGACTTCAGGGTTCTTATGCAAAAGGAAAAGTGGGCAATGCCAAACCCAGTCTTGCCAGCTGTGGGCACAGCTGGAGAAAGAAAGGTTGACACAAGGGGAGTTGCTGAGGAGAATACTGTCTGCCCGACCTCATTTCCTGATTGCCTTTGCGCCCTGACCAGCAGGGGACGTGACTGGCATATCTGAATTTTTTTCATTCCTGTAAAATGCAAAGATTGAGTTGCCTGAGGCCCGTCTTGATAGGACACAGAGGACTGATTGAAAAATGTAGAGAGTAGAAGAGGGGGTGGGGAGACCAGGAGATAGCATTGATAGGGTGCCAACCATCTCGATAGGAAGTGGCTGAGTTATCTGGGGGATTTGACTTGCATGGGCAAAAATTGGGATTGCACGCTGGAGGGACAAGCAGGTAAGTCTTGGTCCCATTTGCTATAATCAGGCACTGGGACATTTATAAAGAGCAATGCTAGCAGCTAGAGAGCTGAAGATAAAGGTTCGGTGGTCAGGTGTAGACCTCATTCTCTGGAAGGCTGTCCTCACCTGGTGGAAGGCTGGGTGTGAGGAACAGAAGGCTGCGTGGAGCCTCGTTTTTTTCAGCCACTGTCCATGAAGAAGAAGCTCCATTACCTACTCACATCTTAAAGGCCCTCTGCTCACTATCACTGTGAAGACATCAATGTGTGAATTTTGACAGAGGCACATTCAAATCTAAAGGAAGGATCTCTTAACCCGTACACTGCTGGAGGCAACCCAGCACACCTAGATTAAAGCCCTCTTCTTCCATGTGATTTGTAAGACCCTCTTGAGTCCTTGTCTGGCTCCACCCCCTTCATTCAGGCACACTGCCTTCGTGTGGTACTTTGCTTCCTCTGGGCAGCCTGCCCTGCATACCTGCTTTATCACCAGCTTTTTCCTCTCTCCAAATCCAAGGCTGGTGCCTTACTTCCTAAGATCTTTTACAGGAGATGTCCTGGGCAGCCATCTTGACTACACTGTCCTTAAGCTCTCTAGTTCCTCTCCCAACCTCACCCAGCACTGGTGCGCTTCCCAACAGTGACTAGGCCTATTCCTCATTGTAGTCTGCTTGGGCTGCCATAACAACACCACAGACTGGGCAGCTTAAAGGACACACAGTTATTTATCACAGTCTGGGGGTCTGAAAGCCCTAGGCGCGCCAGCATTTTGACTTCTGAGCTGGCCTCTCCCGGCTTTCAGTCACGTGGCCTTTGCTCTGAGCATGCTCACTCTCCAGATACATGCATGTCCACAGGGGTTGAGTTTCAGTACACAAACATTGGAGGTAAGACATAGTTTAGTCTTCAAAAATCTATTTTACACCCGAATAAAATAGAGCTGAACCAGGGGGTGGGGTGTAGGGGAGGCTTTATCTATAGTGCCCATTACTGTGCCTGGCACATGGTAGACACTTCATAAATACTTGGCAAATAAATGAAGGACCTGAGTTTTCTCGATGGATTGAGTGGTACCTCGAACAAATTTGTTACCTTAAATAATAAATTTATTTTTAATTTGAATTAAAATTTAATTAAGATTTGATTAAAGTATTAGTAAGTCTTTGAACCAGTAAGCATGTAGATCCAGTGACTTTTCCTTTGTTTTATATCTATTCTGCCATAATCCTAGGAAATAAAGATGCTCGAAGAGAGGTGTGGGAAGGTTAAGTAACCTGCCCAAGGGCCAGAGCACATAGCCAAAAAAAGATAAGGACGCTGGGGTTTAGCTTCGTGGTCCTTGCCTTTTCAGACTCTGGATCAGTGGTTCTAAAACCTTGGTGTACAACAGTCTTGTTAAAGCAGACTGCTGGGTTCTACCTTCCAGAGTCTGACCCAGGATCGGGCCTGAGAACTAGCCTTTCTAGTAAGTTCCCAGTTAATATCCATCCCATCCTACACTTTGGGAATCACACCTCAGACACCGACTTCCTCAAGTTCATTTTTCATTCGGACTTCTGAGCTATTTCTCGTTCCACAGCCCTCCTTGAGTCCATCAGTGAGGAGTTTCTAGAGAATGTTGGGAGTTTTCTATGGCGTGGGCTACTCTGGGCCGGGAAGCCCTTGCCACAGGGTGGCAGCAGTACCCCAGGCTCAGAGTGGCCTCCTCTCCGGGCTGCTGTAGTATCAAATCTGGTTCCCACCAAGGGAAGGCTTGACTGACTTTTCCATTTCCACTTGGCTGGGGGGACAGCAGTGGGAAGGGGGCCGGCAGAGGGGGAGGTCACCGGCACACAGAGGGACAGTTTTGTTCTCTGGGAGACTCTGGGAGAGGAAGCTGGGTGGTCTCCCCGGAGTGCCGAATTACGCGCTTCACAAAACCGCCATGCAGCGCAGGGTTGCAGAGAGAGCCAGCACTGACAAAAGCTTCGCAGACACTGGCAGGGGAGTCTGGTCTGCTCCGGTGCAGTGCCCGGGCCCCTCCTGAAGAGCTTTGGCAGATTCTGGAGACTCTGGTTTTCAGGGGTGACAGGACTCCTCCTCACAGCCCCCCCCCCGCCCCCCCCCAGAAGACAGCAGTTTTTGCAGCTTCTCATGAGCTTCCTTTCATGACATCTGTGGACTCCTGGAGCTTAGCACCGCTCCTCATTCGGTGTCACCGAGAAGCCCCTTCTGCCTTTATTGACCTATTTCGTTACAAACATTTCAAGAATCGTCCAGAGTGCCAAGAACTGAGCTGAGAATTTGATGAACACACATGCATATAAATGATGCATACGCACCCCATTTACTCCATTGTCACCCCTGCAAAAAGAATAACTACATACATCTGAGATGAAGAAGTTGAACTTTGTAATGTGCCATTTAACTAACGCTCACTTTATGAACGTCCCTTCTAACACAATGTGAATGCTAGTTTGGGGATGGTGTCTTTATCCGACCCCCACAGGTACAATGGGATCGCTGAGGTCCAGTTGCTTTTGCAAGCCGATTGAGAAGTCAGGTATATTTAGATTAACCAGTTGTGTCCAGATTTGGGTTCACTCCACATCTCTGAAGCTGAAGGTCTTTAAGTTTCAGGAAACATTTCTCTCTTCCTCTCCATGATCTCATTAGGTAGTTCTAACTGGCTTCAAACTTGTGATACTTTGGCCTCAGCCTGCCATGTGTAAGCATGGTAGCTTATGCCTGGTGTGACATTTTCCTTAGGATAGCTGGCTCATAGTTCTTCTAGACTTGAAGGCAAGCTGGCTTCGGGATCCTGTAGTTTCAGTGCAGTGGATCTGGGTGATAGTTTTCAGATGAGTATTCCTGACAGAAGACAGGCCATTCGATCAGCTCGATGCTCTGAACTGAACTGATTCTAAATGGTCTTTATTTTCTCTTGTAATGGCTGTGTCTTCAATCTCCTGTCTGGGTACTTTCAGGACTTTATGATTTCCCCAAACTTACCCAGTTGGAGAAATCCTAAGTTGCCACCTGATGCCATTTTCTAGTAGATTTACTGCGGTCTTGAAATCGGCTGTGGACCCATCATCACTTGGATGGGAGATAGTGATTCTATTTGTTCTTTCTGCTGTCCCAGTTGGGCCCTGCTTCCCCAGCCATCAGACCTGGCTTAATGTGGGGGCTTTTGTGGAATGACTGCCATTCAGAGTCTGGAAAAGATTTTGAAAAAAATTCCCCATTTCCCTCTTTACAGCTCCTGAAAAGTGGTCAGGTTTAAACAGGACAATAGGACAGACACACGGGTACTTTTCTAAAAGACACCCTCAAGTAAGGGGGAAAATGTGCCATCTCTTGAAAGCAATGCTAGCGACATTTCTGTATTTTAGTGGGTTACAGGAAATGTTCTCTGTGGAGTAGGGACAGAGAAGGAAGGGGGGGAAAGGAGAGGAGAACATGAGGGAAGAGAAGCAGATGCTAGCTTTAAGTACTTCAAGCACAGATAAGTTAAACATCATTTGATTTATTCGAGACAGTTGTGTGGAGCCTCAAAGGTGATTCACCAGGCTTTTAAACGGTGGCCACAAGATTTACAAGGACACAACCACCGGTAATATTACTAGACAAATAAACTGTAGGAAATTCTAGATGTGGGAGTTTTTTAAAGAATGTTTTTGCTTTCAATTAGCGATTAGAAATTGAAGTGGTTATAATGTAGACCCCCCTCCCCCAGCACAGACTTTTCTCATATTATGTCCACTGTACTAAGGCAAATAGGAATTATTTTCTATTTTTCATTTCACTTGTATGTGGGCTTCCCATATTATCAAATAATAGACCACCCAGTGCCCTACTTTTCATACTCACTGCATTATTTATTTAATACTTACACTGAGACAATTTTGTTGCTTATCTAAAGTCCAAGTTTAATGGGATGTATTTTTATCTGACAATCCTTCCTTCAGAGTTAGAATTTAGTGAAAGATGAATGTTCTAAAACCCAAGGCTGGAGTAGCAGTTTTGTAGGCTGGAATGACTCTGTCCTGTGGTTGGAAGGTGTTGCCATGTTGTTGTCAGAGTGTGTGTCCGAAAAAGTATGGGAGAATGAGAGTCCTCTATAGTCTATAGGCTCTAGAGTCTAGAAGCGTGATTCTCAAGGTAATTCTAATTCCTAATGCTGCAACCCCCTCGTGTTGTGGTAACCCCCAATCATAAAGTTAGTTTTGTTGCTACTTTATAACTGTGATGTTGCTACTGTCAGAAATCGTAATATCTGTGTTTTCTGACGGTCGTAGGCAACCCCAGTGAAAAGGTCATTTGACCCTCAAAAGGAGTCATGACCCACAGGTTGACAAGGATCTCTGGGAGAGAAAAGCTGAAGGATCCCTAGGAAAATGAAGCCTTTCTGAGAGAGACTTTGCCTAGATAAAGTGACAGAGGGAAACAAGAAAGGAGAGCCTTCAGCAATTTTAAGCCACTGGATGGCTTTAACAGATTAAGCCCTCTTGCTACTGCACTTCAGAATTAGATGTAGCTCAGGTGACTTCTCAGACAGCAATTCAGAGCATCCTCCGTGGTGGTCCCGGCTGGGCTCTCCCTGATAGGCAGTGGATGTTCTCATCACTTCTTAGGACACAACTCACCAGTTCCCTTTCCTCCACATTCCCTCTTTGTGGGCTTATTCATTCAGAGTGTGCCCCAGTCCAGTCGTGGCACTCAGCTGGCCTGGCCCTGAGAGAGGAGGCCACACAGAGCTAGGCATTGTTGATCCAAATCTGGGACCACCCGGGTGGGAGCGGTAGAAACACAGCCTAGTAACACAGAGGCCTCATGACTGACAGCAGCTTCGGGTCAAGTGCCCTGCAGGCTGCCCGGAAAGAGGCCCTGTGTTCTGAGGCCCCATCGGGGTCTTCCCCACAAAGCTCCACTCCAGGCGGAAACAAACCCTTCCTCCAAGCTCCCTTCAGACTCCTGCAAACGATGCAAACAACAGAGCTAGAGTCCCCTCCACCCCCCTAGCAAGGTCGCCTGTTGCCTCGGACAGTAGGAGTGACAGGTTGAACGCACAAAACGGGAAAACAAGAACCTTAACTTCTGAGAGCCTAGAAACTTAAAAAAATAAAAGTGTGTGTGTGTGTGTGTGTGTGTGTGTGTGAGAGAGAGAGAGAGAGAGAGAGAGAGAGAGAGACAGAGAAAGTGAGAGAGAGAGAGAACAAACAACAAAACAAAAACAAACTACAACAACAACAACAAAAAAAACAACCAAAACAACCAAAAACTAAATATATTTACGTAGGAACAGGAGAAACTGCTAGCTTGAATTTTTTTTTTTCATAGTTCTGTTTGTGAACAGATTTACGACCATCCATGTGGGGAGCTCTCTCTATTTCCTTCTCACTGGTCAGACTGGGACTGAGATTCCCTGTTCTTCAGGCGCAGTGGCCCTGTCCAGTCTCACAGGGGCCAGCTTCTTAAGATGGCTCTGTGGCCTTCACAGACTGACTCCACCTCAGACTGCAGACTGAAGAGAAATTGGTTAAGGAGCAAGTACTTTTCTAGCAGTGGTTTGATTTCCTCTGTGCTTCCCAGCGTCTAGAATATTCCACAGGCTTGCAGATAGTGATCTCTTATTGATAATGGGGTTTTGCTCTCTCAGTTTTGAGCCATCTCCTTCCTATTCCTAGATTGGCTATGTGAATATCATCTATGCCTTAAAAAAGATTCAAATACAGTGATTTCTAAAACAAACCTCCTAATATCCTATAGGGAAATTGATGAAAATTAAGAAAAATGCAAATGTGCTAAACTTTATAAAATCAAGCATGAGTCATTCTACTGAAGTCTTCCCATGGGTGGCCTAGGCTCCACAGGCTGTATTTAGAAAACTTTTCTGTAGGTGACTGCCCCCTGCTGGTAGCCAGAGGGATTAAAGGCTACACAGCTAGAACTTCAAGCTGGAGATTTCTCACCAATTCTTAAGAAGCTTGTAGCCAGGACTGCTTTTGAAATGCCTTTTGGCGTTTAATCCCCTTCTTTTTCTAAATGGCAGCGGTAATCACAGAGATAAATCTATTTAATTTGAAGGTCAGACAGGAAATCACTCTATTTGAAAGATCCCCATGGTTGAGTTCTGCTTTTCTAATCCCGACACAGAAATGATTCCTTTTATCTGAGAAATCAGAATCTGACCTGGGCAACCAAGTTCGAGTGTCGGAGCACCACGAGTCCCTCGTCTCTTCCTCCTCCTGACTTCCTGTTTGAGGAGAATGAGCATGTCATTACACACTGCCTCCCGACTCCCCCAGCTGATTCTGCCAAGAGTTTACTGTCCAGAGAGGTGACTTTCTCAGCCCTCCTTGAGCTCACTATAGTATTTCCATCACCGGGGAAAAGAATAATAACAGCATACAAATACATTAATGTAAAACTATCTTTTCTTTATTGAAAATACATCTACAAAGTGATGTTTCCCAGTCCATAGTGGGTACACACATATGCAGAGCCTGTGATGGACCGGTGAAAGGATCACCCCAGAGGACCTGTTTTCATAAGAAATGGTTAGTATAAAAAATATCACACTGGGTAAACAGCATTAATTTGACGTGATTAAGGTTTGTTCTACTAATGTTGCAAAATGACTGCCCCATAGATTAACCTCTGTAGTGTATTTATTTCCCAAGTAGAGTTTGCCATTAAATGACTCCACTGTAGCCTAGTGTTAACCTTTATATGCATGGAATGCTCAGGACTCTAGAAAACATCTCTAACTGTAGATTGGGAGATTTGATTCTAGATGCTCAGACTGTTAGCATAATTATGTCCATTCATCATTTTCGGCCAGAAAGTCTGGTGCAGCTGGTACTGTCAGATGGCTCCCACTGAGTGTCTTTGACTGGATATTCCTAAGGGAGTAAAAATAATCTCTTTTTAAACCTAAGGGAGCTGCCTTGCCTGAAAAGAATTCCCCTGCTGTCTTTTCTTCCATCCTCAGTGATGTTATTTTCATGCTGATTCATCTGCCATTTTGGGGAGGGCAGGGGTAGGGACACAAGCAAACCTCACTCTAGATGAGAGTTTTGAATGATTTGTCAAGAGACATCTCTATACAAAGAAGTAGGTTGTTTTGTCATTCTAAGAACTTCTGGTTAAAATAGAAAAAACAAAGCAAATAAAAATCAAAATCAAAAAAAATTTTTTTTCAGAAATGAGACCATCCACCCAGCTTATGGCTCTGTCACAGAGATATCATTTGTGGGACTGTGAAATAAGAAAGAAGTGGTGTTGTGAATTGTTGTTTCTTTGGGGACTGACTAGGAACTGAAGACAACATGTTTAGGGTAACAGAAAAAGGCTGAGATGTATCTCTCCACTTTAGTCTTTAAAGAAAACCAACTTTTCTTGATCTTAAAAAGAATCCTCCCTTTTGTAATGTTGGCCACACTTTCTCCGTTCTTTAGTGTTCCCTAGTAAGCCCATGAGCACACTTGCTAGTCTCCTCTTTATTTCCTAACATCTAATAGTCAGTTGAAGAGGCGGCGAGAGGCTGTCTTCCCTTGGATTTGGGAAGAGTCCCCAAGAAGGGAGCGCTTCTAGAATTGGAATACAAAACAGAACTTCCACCCGTCTACTTATAGAACCAACATTTTGGACCCAGGATCTAGTGAGCCACACACAGCCTGCCCCAAGAGAGAAATGTCCACTCCCATCAAGCGACCGTTCTGAGATCCTCATGTAATACAGGGGCAGGGTCCTTCCTGGGGCCGAGGAAGTCTGGGCTAGAGAGGCCTATCGTATCTAGGAGTCACTCATTTTCTGCATGAGAACACAGAGGGATGAGACAAGGCTCACACAAGACCATCTGGGAGCCTCACTCTCTGTTCCTCCCCACAACTGTGCTGTGTGCATGTGGGCATTGCCCAGATGCTGATAAAGTCAGGACAGGAGTCAGAAGAAAGGGGAAACCTCTCAGCTACCCAACGAGTAACTGATAATTGCTCATCAAGATGTAATGTTTTAAGACTCAAACTCAGTTGTGCTCTGAAGGATTTTTACATCTTAAAAGTTGATTTTAAAACATCTTTTTGTAGCTTATCATTTGCTTAATGCTTTTACTTACAAAACAATGGCACGAGATCGTTTGCCATCTAAATTTGTCATATCGAAACTGTTTGGTTGTAGTCGCTTACTTGGTAAGAATAATATGAAATGATTTAAAAATTTCAAATGTGGGCTAAAACCAATACATTTTGGCTATGTCAGAGCCCTCCTTTGTTTTGGGACATTTTCCAATCCTATCAGAGTAAGGAGGAAAGAGGAGCTCACTGGGAGAGTGAGCTCAAGGAGATGGATACATTGTAGCATAGTTTCCAACACCTGCTGCTTAAGAAAGCACTTCTGTGTCAGTCTACATCTTGGTTTCACTGTCTGCCACGGGTTTCTCCGGTTCATTGTCCTGGGCAATCAGCTGATAAGGCTTTTTCATTTCGTTCTCCTCAATCACAGAGTTCCCCATTTCAACATCTCGGTTCTTCAGTTCATGTCGGGACAAGTGCTCAACAATTCCCGCTCCGAGGGAGTCACCTAGCACGTTGGTGGTGGTTCGAAGGCGGTCCCTGTAAGTGAGGCAGGAAGGAAGGAAAAGAGCGTCCCATGAAAACCTCCAGATCCCAGCTTCTGTCGTGAATTGGCTGGAGAAGGCTTTAGAAGTATCTTTTAAGTTCTAGGTAGTGTACCCCTCCAATGGAATGATTTCATACTTGGACACACAATACCTACAACTAATCATAAGTAGGTGATTAGTTTCTAGCTATTTAGTCTGGCTATAAACAGAAGGTGAGCAGAGACAACTGACCACCCCCCCATGTGTGTGTGTGTGTGTGCATGTACACACGCACTTGTCTATGTGTGCATATGCATGCACACATGTGGAAGCCAGAAGTGTGGTCTTTAATTATTCTCTATCTTATGTTTTGAAATAAGCCTGGAGATTTAGCTAGATTGGCTTGCTAGCCATTCCCAAAGGTCCTCTTGTCTCTGCCTTTCCGGTGCCAATGCTGGAGATTATAGGTGTGAGCCATTGTGTCCCACTCTTTTTACATGGATAGTATACTGAGGATGGAACTCAAGATCTCGTACACACAGCAAGCAACCATACCGACACAGTCATTTCCCCAGTCCTCTTTCCTGGCTTTAACATTTTCTCTTTCTTTCATTCACCTTCCATTGTACTAATGGTTCTCAAAGCATGGTACGGAGTCTCCTTAGAGAAGTGTCCTGGGATAAAAACCATTTTTATACTAATACTATGGGCTCATTTGTTCCCTTTCCTCTTATTTTCTCAGGAATTTGTGGTATTGCATAGATTCCATGATATATTACATCCTAGCACACTGGATGCAGGGGAGCTGGGATAGTTGCAGCTGCCTGATGTTAACTAAGACGTTTTGGAGACTCACAAAATGTAATCTAGCAACACTCTTTCACTAACCTCTTTGTTTAGAAGTGATTATTTTTCACAAAAATTGTTATTTATGTCAACATATAATGAATCATTATTCTAACTTAAAATAAAAATAAAAAGAAAATGTCAGGCATTGTGGCACACCCCTTTAATCCCAGCACTCTGGAGGCAGGTGGATCTCTGTGTTTTAGAGGCCAGCCTGGTCTACAGAGTGAGTTCAAGAACAGCCAGGACTACACATAGAGACACCAAAAAGCCAAAAAAAAAAAAAAAAAAAAAAAAAGTTTTTTTTATTTTCAATCAGTTAAAGCCCATTTCAATCAGTTTTAGGTATAAAGATAGAACTCTTGAGAGTAGACGCTTGTATTCTACTAAAGTACCTTTTGTTTTTGTTGAGACAAGTTTTCATTTGGCCCAAGGCTGCCTTTGAACTCACTATGTGGCCAAGGAGGCTAGCCTTGAACTCTACTTCTCAGGTGCTGAGATTACAGGATTGAACAATCCTCCCTCCTCCCTCCCCTCTCCATTATGTGCTGCTGGGCAAGGAACCCAGAGCCTCCTGAACATTAGGCAAGCACTTGAGCAACTGAGCTACATCCCCAGCCTCAAAGCGTTTCTGTCAATTGATGCCCGGAGCCAGACCATAGGCTAAGTTCTTACCTGCCATTGAATTTAATCCCTATAGTGTCAGCAGGAGCATTTCCACTTTTAGGGAGGTGGAAACTAGGGTGGTTAGGTAGGGTGACCACTGTCACAGGCCTAGAGCTTAAGTGACCTGGATGAGCTCTGTCCCCTAGCCTTGGTGCACCCCGTTGGACTCTTTCTAGCCCTAGTGACGTCATCACACGTGGACTCTGGCATCCAGTGTGTTCTCCTCGATCCTTTCTTAGAGCATCCCTTAAACATTTTTTTCCCAGTAGAAGGGAATTTATGAGAGACAAGGGACAAACAATGTCCCTGGAAGGGAAAGGAAAAGCGGCTTGAAGATCGGCCCTACGTGGTGGGGTCTTAGGACGTGGAGGATATATTTCTTGTCCTCAGAGCCCCAAAGCAATTTCACTTGATAATAAGAGCTCGCTTCCCACTGTCTGCACAGCTATCCTTCACCTCATAAGTCTCAGACATAAACATCTGCCCTGCATTATCTCACTGTAATGGGAGGCACAGGGAGGAAGGGCCTGAGCTGGCACGTGGGGTCTGCAGCTCCAGCTGCTGAGAGGATGTGTTGCGCAACCCAGAGAGAGTCTGGCTGACTTATGTCAGCTTTGCAGACAGTGAGTGGCTTTATGGAGTGGGAGGGAGAGCAGCCAGATGTGTCCCGCCCGCCAGCTGAGAGAGGAGGGAGTTTGCCTGGTGTGTTCGGCTGGAACTATAGGTAAGTTATGAGAGTCCAGTGATGAGGATGATTCCGTTACAAGCCAGTGTCTTCCGCTCAGTTCTTCTGCAAGCACACTAGGCTGATACCATTCTAGATCTGTGGGGGTACTATAGGGAGATGGGCTTGCGGGTGGGATCTGTCCCCCAGATACTCACAGAAACCAATCCACTGCAATGATGAGTGTGATGTCATCCGTGGGCAGGCCCACAGATGTCAGCACGATGACCATGGTGACCAGACCAGCCTGAGGAATCCCGGCTGCCCCGATGCTTGCAGCCGTGGCTGTGATACTGTTGACAGAGGACCAAAATGGAAAAGTTTATAAATGTCTCCTAGTGGAGAGTACCTCGCAAGACTCGTGTTCCCATGTTTGAGTGGAGGACTTGCCTTAGAAGAATGGAAATAAATAATACATAAACAAATAATTCAGGCTGGAGAGATGGCTCAGTGGTTAAGAGCACTGGCTGCTTATCCAGAAGTCCTGAGTTCAATTCCCAGCAACCACATGGTGGCTCACAACCACCAGTAATGGGATCTGATGCCCTCTACTGGTGTGTCTGAAAATATCTACAGTGTACTCATATACATAAAATAAATAAATAAATAAATGAAACCCAAACAATTCACTGAGTTAATGGCCAGACTAATTAAAATTGATCATGCTCTTTTTATTATGTATCAGCTAATGTGCCAATCATGCTTTGCCTGATTGTCACAATGGTGTGGTGGCCCACAGTGAGGTGGACTTTATTTTGTGACCATTTTTTAAGTGAAGGAATTAGTGGCTACATTCTTTTTTATGTCCTTAAAATGATTTTGTAAGGTATAAGGAGCAACAGAAGGGGGTGTGTGACTCTGTGGTACAGCATTTGCCTAACAGTCGTGAGGCTCTGGATTCACCCCAGCACCACACTGGAACTTAGAGTTGAACTTGAGCTTTAAAGGGCCTGAGAGCGAGCGTAACAACTTATTTCTAATAATTGCCTTATTCAAGAAACTGAATTTCTATGATCGATGTGGCCACAAAATTAAGTTTATTAATTCAAAAGTGGAATGATTTATGAACAAAATCCTGTGATGTTATAATTGTGTGTGTGTGTGTGTGTGTGTGTGTGTGTGTGTGTGTGATCAGTATGGACCCGGTTTGCTTGTATATGTTAAGTGTCAGAGACTTATTTGATAGGGTGATGTGAGAGGGTGAAAATGTTTCCTCAGGAATAATAAAGCATTGGCAAGACTACAGTAATATTAATAAAGCAGTGAGTCTGTGGGTAAAACACAAATGATTCTTCCTAGTCCTTCTATGCTATGGCACTAGATTGGCTAGTTGGTATGGCCACCTGGAATGGGAACTACACTTCCCAGCCTCCTTTGGGGCACAGACTCAGGAGGCCAACCTCTGACTTCCCCTCTTCCCATTGTCAAATAAATCGTTTGGGTGAAGGGGATACCTAGAAACTTTGCAACTGCAGCCTCTGTCCCTTACACTGTGGAACACCAACCAGCCTTGAAGGCTTTATGGAACAAACCTTAAAGGGAATGTGTCTATACCTTCTTTAGGTCTTGTTTAGGTCACTGATACCATTTTCATTTTTAGCTCACACGCAGTCTTAACTCAGGGCTCTCCAGCCAATATGTCAAGATGCATGTGAGAATAGGTTATACCGTCCCAAGACACTGCTCTCCAGCCTCCAGTGGTTAGAGTGGGCCTCCTAATGCCCAGGCAGCATGATCTCTGGTCTTGGTAACCTAACTTCATCATTTTATACTAATGTTTACTACAGCTATTACCCTTCCTGATGGCACACATGCATACAGGATAGAAGCCATTTCTAAATAAATATCAGGAAAACGTGGGGTGAGTGACAGAGATTAAAAGAGATCACAAAACATACTTTAGGGTATAAAACTGAGATCCGATCTTTATCTGAGGAACAAGAAAACTGTAAAGGACATTGGGGAGGGGCAGTTGGGGGACGTCCAAAGGTACTCTGGAGTGCTTTCGAGATTCTGCTCCTGTGGGTACATAGACCAATATCCTTATTCTTAGGAGATGAATGGTGATGGTGTAAGTGAAGTATGGTAAGAATATGAGGGGAAGAAGAAAAGGAAAGGGGGGGAACAGGGAGGGGGGAGGGAGAAAGAAGGAGGGAGCGAAAGAGGGAGAGCACAAAAATGGCAAATATTAATTTCTAGATCTCAGTAGAGGATACTATAGTATTGTTTTAACATTTCTATGGATAAGGTAACTTTGCTAATAAAGAGCTGCAAAAACAAAAGCCTGGCTTCTAAGATTGTTAATATTAGCTAAATCATGCCCACAGCAATGAAGGGCACAGGTGATCTGAGCTGGGCATCTTTAAAGCCTCCTGGTCGCTGCCTTGGTCTTTCTGGCTCATTGCGCCCACTCCAGTAGTAAGAAAGGGCAAAGTGTTAGATCTGCACGAACACACGAACTGTCTTTGCAGTCTATGAGGAAAGCTGCTAGGAATGATAGCCACCTGTGCAGAATGACACTAGGAGGTTTGAGAAAAGTGCAAAAAGGAAATTACTTTTCACTGGACATCTTAAATATTGGTTAAATGATTCTCCATAAAATTGAGTTCTCAGCCTTACTTGAATGATCTCTTATTCACCTTATACTGCCTAAAAATTTAACCCAAGAGAATAAGGTGATCTAGTTTTCAAGTGTGTTTTCATTTTTCAATATTGCCTACAAACATAGTTGAATGTTTTCAAAATTGCAGTATAACTTATATATAATACAGATAATTCCATTTTAAAAACATTATTATGTAGATGTAGATGTAAAATGAGCTAGATGTATTTGTAAGTTCTGATTTGATAAACAAACCAATCAAGGAGCACATGGTGTGTGTGGTATGGTTAATTACTAAAAACTGTGTACACACCCTTGCACAGGCAAAGGTCTTTGGGAATCAATCGTGGACAATGGTTACCTATAGAAAGATTTAGAGTGATATGGTAATGGGTAAATCATACACTTTCCAAAACATACACTTCTGTATTATTTGAATGAATATTCACACCTGAAGTTTAAAAGCTGAGAAATGCAACAGCTTCCTATTAATGTGTGATCCCTTCCCAATCAATGTCTTCACCCAACTCGCTCACGCTCTCATTGTTAAAAACCGTTCTGAAGAAAATGATGAATAGAAATCTCCCCTTGTACCTTATTGTTATAATCTGTCCAAAGTTCAGGTCAAAGTTGTTCACTTGAGCGATGAAAATGGCGGCCAAAGCCTCGTAGAGAGCGGTCCCATCCATGTTAATGGTGGCCCCTACCGGGAGCACAAATCTGGTGATTCGTTTGTCCACACCATTGTTCTCTTCCAGGCACTTGAAAGTGATGGGTAGGGTGGCAGAACTGAGGGTAGCAAAACAGGGCATGTCAGCTCAGAGTCCCCCCAGGAGTTCTGTGTTTTGTCTTTGCTCTTTCGCACAGACAGTTCCTTCCCCTGCCACGTCCTGACTGGGTCATTGTTGTCTAAAGTGCTACGAGGTTAGGGGTAGTGCGGTGTCCTTGCAGGGGCACTTGGGCACTCATCTGTGCCTGGATTCTTCCGAGGCATTACTTGGGATGAGTCCCGTACCATAGATGCCTGCGCTACATCATTTTCTCCCTTTTTCTCAGGCAAATGTCGATGGAAGACAGCAAGTCTGTGGATAGGAAGGGACTTTTTTCCTTTGCTTTTGCCCCTAAAAGGATTTACAGAGAGCCGTTTCCGGGTCCCAAAGAGGTAAAATCAGTATCAAAGGTAAAAAAGCCAATTCAATATTCTTGAAATGTAAAACCCAGAACAAAATAAAATGCCTCTCCTTACCCCCAACCCTAGGCTCAGATCCAAGGTAAGGTTTAGACACACTTTCTTAGAGGAATAAAGCTGCACGTATACACACATACCTTGAGGAGGTCCCGAGGGCTGTGATGAGTGCTTGCAGCAACCCTCCAATGAAAACCCAGGGGTTCTTCCGGGTTACCAGGAAGTAGAGGAGAGGCAGGACGATGACAGCGTGAATGAGAAGGCCGACAATGACTGTCACCGTGTACATGGCAAGCTGCCCCCCAATCACACCCATGTCTTCCATCTCAACAATCTTCCCTGCAATCAAGAAGAGGATGCCCAGAGGCGCATACCTACGGCAAAGCAACGCATGCTCAGTTTGGAAGTTTGTTTTCTTATAACTTGTTGCATGTATTACCAAATAGCAGAGAAAAATGAATAAAACAAAACAAAAAAGGAAAGACAGGGGATTTCCAAGCTAAGACGTGTAGAAACTACAGATGTCATTCTTTTCTATTCTAAATACAAAATTCCACCGATTATCTCTAAACCAGGCCTTCCTTTAACTCTGAATTGCTCTAGGACACCCCCACCTTATCCCCACTGGCCTTAGACCTTAGGAAGAAGAAAAATTTGGGTCCTCATCTTCTCCATTTTCCTAGATACAGATCTCTGTTTGGGTCTTCAGATTCGTGCAATTCCCATTCCCTCTTGACTCCTGCTAAGCCCCGGCAACAAGCCACTACCAATGTCACACCTTTCAGAACATTTTCCACACCACAGCCTGCTCCCCAAGCTAAAGCAGGCAACATGCTACGGCATGCCACGCCATGCGATGCCAGTGTATTCGACGTATACTTAACTCTCTTACTCTGCGGCAATGGTTCTCAACCTGTGGGTCGAGACCCCTGTAGGTGCTGAACAGCCCTTTCACAGGGATCACCTAAGACTATCAGAAAGTACAGATATTGACATTACGACTCATAACAGTAGCAATCTGCAGGGCTACTTATATTGCTTTCTTCCATAGCTGTGATCCACTTAAAATATTACTCATTAATTTTCTTCAAGTAACCTTTCAGACTTAGGTAAATTTCCTTTCACAGGAAATTTTATGTTACTATGTAAACTAAATACTAGTACCACTTGCCATAAATAGAAGACCATAAAAAATAAACCCAGAGCTATTAAAATTAATAAAGTGTGTGGATGTACAACTACAGTCAGGTTCTAGGCATTTGAATTAAGTAATTATCCACAGGCTGTTACTCACAGTCCCTGCAAGAATGGGCAACTGACCCTAAGATGACTCATACTGAACTAACCCTACTTGCTCCAAGGCGGACTTGCAACTCCCTTCGTGTGATGTGTGCACTAAGCTACAACAAAACACACTGCCAAAGACAGAAGCCAATCACCCTTGAGGAGAAGGGTCTTCTGGGAAGTGTGGGGAACTTGCAACTCGAGAAATACAATGCTTCTTTCACAGATCCTTTAAAAATGCAGGCCAGGAAATCACAGAAGTACCTGTTCTCAGAAATGTCCTAAATCAGTGTTGAGTGGGTAGGCAAATGTATAGCTAAAAGAACCCCATGTGAGGTTCATTCAGTGGCCTTGAATGGGCTCCTTTCATAGAAGAGGTGAAAGGTGGACGGATTTTAATAATATGAAGACAAATGTCCACTTTCAGCCTGGCCAGGATTTCAAAGGAGCTTTCCAACTGAAGACTCCTGTGGGGACCACACTCTGACCTGTCTTTGTGCCATGTTCATATTCATCTTGTACAAACTCCTAAAGATGTGGATTTCTATGGACTGTGTGGGTATTAGAGACAAAGGAGATTTTTAATCATGTTGGTGAGGGAACGCTTTTCTTAGCGATGGATGCCTTCCTGCCCCGGGTGCCAAGAAGGACCCTAGATATTAAAAATGAAGGCTGAAGGAAAAGCAACTCCCACACTAGGCCTGCGCCAAGCAAGGCTCTCTCTCCCTGCTGGGGAGAGTTTATTTTCCAAAGTGAATGCCCCCCCCCTTTGGATTTAGTCTTTTCTTTTGCCTCCTGCTCAGAATCTCATTAAGGGAAGTTTTGTCATCAGTCCTGGCTCAGCAGCCAGGACACTTCCTTTGCATCCTCCTGGATATTGCCACAGCTCTCCCCCTCACACTCTTTCTTGGGGTTCAAACAGAAGGGAGAACTCATCCCCCACCCCCACCCCAATGAGCTGGAGCCTGTGCTTGCTTTTTCTCCTACTGGGAATGTTCTTTTGTATGACAGGATGTGCCAGTCGTTCTCATCTGAGCAGAAAGCATCACCTCACGCCTTTCTGTGCCACCCAAGGCAGATGGCATGCCTTCTCTCTCTTTTTCACCACACTTATCAGGAATATGATATTTATTTGCTTATTCTTTGTTTATTTCCTTTAGAAACGTGTGAGATGTAGAGCACCCTCGCTGCTCTCTGCTGCAGTGGCTAGTGTGCTTAGTACTCTATTCTAATTGTGGAGTAGAAGCTCAGGAACTATGTGAATACATCACCAAGCACATGTAAGTGGGTGAATGGGGTACGGGAGTCAAACTTTTTCAAAACAAGGAAGGAAATTTAGGTTCAGGCCCTCTGCAGTGCCAGAAACACACCATCTTGTGGCTTCCATAGGAAGATCTCTGTAAGTAGCCATCTTGGTGGCATCTTTCTCCAGACAAAACAGACATGCAATGCAATAAACCTCTTGTACCCAGCTAGGGAGCACACAGAAATACATACCACATTATCACCGCTACCAATCTCATGATGGCTTCATTAAGAGAATCAAAGAACTCTCTCAGCGCTTGCCCCTGCTCCTTCATGTTCCCAATCACAAAGCCGAAGCACATGGAGAAGACAACTAGACCCAGGGCATTGACCCCATTCACAGATCCGGGAACGGGCACCATCTCCTCCCGGATCCGGGTCAGAGTCTCCATGGCCTCTGACACATTGTTGATCACGGCGCCCAGAAGTGTTTCGTTGTCCTGGATGGGCACTTTAAAGCTTCTCTTCTCGTAGCTGGTTTTAAACTTAAAAATAAGAAGCATACTAGGAATGAAGTGATTGTGATATTTTCCTGCTGTCCAAATTTCCTATCATGATAATATGTTACTTTGTATTCCAAGGATAGTGTTACAGCAGTATGTATATATCTACCCACCTATGTATGATCTGTCTGATTTGTGCCAAATCCCTGTTTCTCAGCACTGACACACACATTGAAATACATATGAATCACAACACACACACACACACACACACACACACACACACACACACACACACACTCATTTGAAACCTTAGTAGAATGACTATAATGAGATTTTTCAAAGGGCCCCAAACTCAAATATCCTTGAGTCCTCTTGCCTTCTTTGGACATCCTGCATGATGATAACCTACCATCTTTCATTTTACATCCCAAAGCTACGAAACAGGATAGACATCAACTTTACCTCACAAGGTTGTGGCAAGGGCCACATTAGGCATCACAAGGGACAACATGATGTAAAATGCAAAGTATAACATTGATGTGGACTAATGGTATTCAATGACAATGGCCTTCAGGATTAGACCTGGTTGGAAACTTCAGAGGATCGGAGTGAAGACTCTCAAGTGAGCAGTCTTCAAGTCAGTCTTGATGTTATAAATACCAACCCTTAGCTCCTTGGTGAGGATAACCTGCTTGCTCCAAGCCAATTCTCTCTTAAGCTAACCCATGACCCCTCGCCTCCAACCCCATAGCTCCTGCATAGATGTTCCAGTCAGCCAGTGCTGAGAACTTGCAGTGGATAAAATTAAGTCTATTCCCCTTTGAGCTCCAGAAAAGTGATATTCCCACCCTGGCCTTGATAGCATCGGTGGGAAAGCATCATTGAGTAATGTTGCATGAATGCTGACTGGGTTTAGAATCTAGGAAGGCACGACCACCATGGAGCGCTTGGCTATTTTTGTACCAAGAATGAGCAGGGGACTTTCTGGTCTGTTGGAAAACCACTGTCTCTAAACAAGGATATGGTCAGCTGTCAATACTGTGGATTGTTGGCAATTTTAAAAACACATAAAATTCTAGCACAGTCAACTCTCAGTCTCTTTGCTCTTGGGTATTTGTGGATTCTGTGGATTCTCTGGGGTACATTTTCAAGCCTGGTCATTTTGTCTTAATTCACCTACTCATTACCTTTGCACATAGTTTAGAGCTTGCTCAGAAACTGCAACCTTATTTGCAGTCTAGTCTAAACCAAATAGGTCTTAGAGCAGCACATCTGCTTCCCCCTCCCAGGGCTGCCAATGCATACAAACTAAAGGCAAGTCTGTGAAGCTCAGCGCCTTTCTCATCTAACAGATTTAGAAATCAGCATTTTTCATATCACCATTGCCAGCGAATGAGCAGACAGACCCACAATGCCGGGCTGCTTTGTTGGATTGAAAGGGATTTATTATTTATTGTTATTGAAGTTCTTGAATAAAGAAAGTTAGATTTTTGGCTGCCTGAGCATTTTTGATTTTTATGGTCCTGGGAACTAAACTTAGGGTTTTTCATGTGCTCTCTAAGCACTCTACACCTAGACAATATCCACATCTCTCTTTTTATTATATATATATATATTATTCAAATATTATTTTATTTAAATTATTTAAATTAATTAAATATATTCAACTAAAATTTTATTGCAGTTATTTATCTAGTGGGGGTAGGGACACATGTCATGGTGTCCATGTGGAGGTCAGAGAGCAATTTGGGAGAGTTTGTTCTCCCCTCCTCACACGTGGGGCCCAGGGATTGACTTCAAGTTATCAAACTTAGTGACAAGTGCCTTTACCAGCTAAGCCATTTTGCTTGTCCTTTGCTTTATACTTTGAGACAATATCTCATTAAATGACCCAGGGTAGGCTTGAACTCACTCTGTAGCAAAGGCTAGCCTTGGAATTGTTTTTCTCTTCCCCTCTGTTGGCTTTTTGTCTCTTTCCTTCTTTCTTTCCTTCTTTCTTTCTTTCTTTCTTTCTTTCTTTCTTTCTTTCTTTCTTTCTTTCTTTCTTTCCTTCTTTCCTTCTTTCCTTCTTTCCTTCTTTCTTTCCTTCTAGAAAGGAGTGTGTTTGAATCTTTCAATCTGCTTGTGATTAGCTTTTACAAATAGTCTCTCTCTCTCTCTCTCTCTCTCTCTCTCTCTCTCTCTCTCTCTGTGTGTGTGTGTGTGTGTGTGTGTGTATGTCTCGGAGATGTTGTCTGACATACGTAAAACACAGTGCTCAATGAGGTCAGGGTTTGGCTTTATTTTGTATGTCCCAAGCTGAAAGGTTAGGTGATTTATGTTGTATATTTTCCCTTTCATAGCTTGGGCAATAAAGCTTTGCTAATCAAGGGGGTTAGAATGAACTATGTTTCCCAATGCTAGAAGATATTTGTGTCCATCATGTAGAGAGCCAAGAACTGCTTAGATGTGAAGCAGAAGAGGCTGCACCCTACCATAGCCTCCAGGTGGAGTGGTGGGAAGAAGTTGGAGTTGAATTTGGGGTCTGCCGTTTACTACTTGTGGGAACTTGCGCTCATGACATAATCCCCCGTTCTCATAAATGAGCAACCTCACGGGTGAACTGAAGACAGTGATACTCGTCATATTCATGTGAGGACTAAATATAACACTGGTGTTTGGCACACAGCAGGCATTCCACACGCAATGATGCCATCCCTTGCTGATACGGTGCGTCTTTGGGATCCCTAAGGCCCTTCATAGACGTCTAATAAGTAGGTCAATGCTTTTTAAATAAAATCCAGAAATAGAATAGTCTAACTTTAAAGCAAGTCGTGAATGTCTTTATTTATATTTGAATTTGCTTGCTTTGCTGCGTTTTTTGCATGGGAGCGCAAGGAGGGGAAGAAAGAGAGGGCCTTCCAATGAATCCTCTTTAAAAAACATAGACCCAACGTGCTGTGGTGTGCAAGATGAACATGCTGGGAAACTAGGCCACCTTTAATACAAGTAAAGGACCATCATCACCAAAGTTTTCCAGGTAATCCTGGTGCTTTCCAAATGGTTGGCCAGAGAAGTATTTCTTACTGTAGAGAAATGAGAAGGCAAGAGGAGAGAGTTCTACTGGCTTGCTACATCCAAGAGGAATTTACATTTTATTATTTTTAAGTGTGTGTGTGTATGTGTGTGTGTGTGTGTGTGTGTGTGAGTGAGTGTGTGTATATACGTATGAATGCAGGTGCCTGAAGAAGCCAGAGGTGTAAGATCTTCTGGAGCTGAAGTTCCTGAGGGTTGTGAGCCACTGGACATAGGTCCTGGAAACCTAGCTGGGTCCTCTGGAAGAGCTGACAGTGATCTTTACAACTGAGCCATCTTTCTAATCCCCCAAGAAGAATTTAAAAGTTGACTTGGTAACTGGACAGTATTTACCTGTTTAAAGCAGGCTTCTACCAGATTGGGAGGGAACATATTCCTGCAAAGAAAACAGCAGTCATTTGCAAAATTTCCCCAACAATAACGCTGTTCCTTAAATACTGCTTCACTGTGTCTAAGGTAAGGAATGCATTGAGTCAAGTAGCAAATGGGAAAACAGAAATTGTAACTTGAAGATGGATATGTGGTGGCCCCTAGGTATGGCCCAGGCAATTTATAGTTTTCTGGGGAAGCCGACAACTTACAGAGTAGTAAGAAATAAAAAGTCCATATACATATTCCATCAGCACCCTGGTTCTGTTTGATTGACAAGCTCTACCTCTCAGTTGTAGTTAGAATGCCTACTCTGAGGCCTGTTTCCCATAACTGCATCTCTTTCTGGGCTCCGCTAACAGTTCCTTCCTGTGTCCCCTCACAGGCAGGGGAAATGACAAAACAGATCCCTACTTGTCTCATTATACCTTGGAACCTCCCGGACTCTGTTTAAAGACGGGGTCTTACTAGGCAGCCTGGCTGAGGCCGGCCTCAAACCCTGAGTCTCCTGCCACAGTCACTCAGTGCTGAGATTATAGTTTGCACTGCAGGCTGACTTTCAAAGTTCCTTTTGAAGATATAGTGTGCTTCTTGCTAGGTGCCTACTGATGCAAGGGCAAGTATGGAGAGAAGAAGGAAAATGCCGGGCTCAAAGTTGGGCTTCCGTTGATGGTCATCAACTCCAGTACAAGTGATAGATAAGACTCAGTTGTAATCAGCGTCTAGTTGTTTATGAAGAGCATCCTTCACTGTTTCACTACACGTCTGCCAAATATTTCCTTTGCAAATAGTATAAAAGAAGGAGCATTAGTCAGGAGTGATCAGATGAACACTGAAGTCCCTGCTGAGCCGTGCTGTTGTTTTCAATGGACAATGATACAGGCTACTAATTTTAAGTAGGGAGTCTAAGGAACAGGTCATACTTTGATAGAAACTGGCTTTACAGAGTAAGGCTTGGGAAAAAAACATGAAGAATTATCCAGTTATTTCAGGGTGGACAGTGGAAAGAACTTAGTGCAGAGGGTTTTGAGTCCTACAGCAGGGCTCTCCAGACCAGCTGCTTCATCTGACATCATTTATGTGGGATCAGAAGACATCAATATCAACTTCTGCTCGAAGAAAGGAGAGAGGTGACTTCTATTTCAAGCCTGACAAGGCTGGGTCTGTCAAAACCCTCTTTGAGAGTTTGGTTGGCTTCCCAAAATGCAGTGGGATTGGGTGGTCAGAGAGCACACCCCAAGGACGGTTTTTTACCTGATTAAGTCCAGGAAGGCGTCTGCCGCAGTCACCTGCACGATCTTCCCTTCTCTGTGCATGTTCTCCTTCGTGCCTTTCCCGGGGTGGATGATGATGACAATGACTATGCCAATCACCACAGCAATGATGGTGGTGGTCATGTAATAGACTACGGCTCGCATCCCCATCTTCCCGGATGCCTTACTATCTAGGGCGGCCATTCCTGGGGAAGGCAAACAGAAGGTTTCCAGGAAGTCAGTCCAAGGGATTCTCCAGTGGAAGATGATGGGAGGCGCATTTCCCCCTTCCCCTTGCCTTCCTCATCCCTCCCAGAAGTACCTACTGTGAGAATTTGTCAGTGACTACGTGATCACCCATGTTTACTCCAGGAGTTGATTTCATATGGCTAAGTAACACCAATTTCCCAAAACTTGAGGCACAATTAATTTCTTCCCTCCATTATTATTGGTTGGGAAACCTACCACATGTGTAAGCAGTGTGCGTTTGTGTATGTGAAGATGTATATAGAATTTCTTAAACTGATTTCCATCAGGATAGGCTAGGTTTACCTTGTAGCATTACCTTGTAGTAAGAACTATTATTTTATATGGTTTGTGTAGTCTTCTGTGTGTCTTTTCTATAATGTTTGTTTTCATTACAAGCACTTGCCAGTCTGTCTTCAACTTGTACTTCAGGCAAACACTTGGGATCTAAAAGCTACAGTTCTTCTCTCTTGCTTCTTTGCTATTTTATTTGATCTCATTTAATAAAGTTGAAATGATGATTTTTTTTTTTTTTTTTTGGTGGAGTTCTCTTTGTTTTTGTACCCTGTCTTCTTCTTCCCTGTCCCACAGGCCATCTCACAACAGGTTAAAAATGGTTCTCCTTATTTTCAAGACATATTCAGTGTCTACTTAAGGTAAACTCTAAATGTTAATCAAGGTGAAAAAGGACATTTGGTTTTTAAGGGCTCCCAATGGTGTAGGCTAATGGGATATACCTCAGGGTTTGTCTGTCTATAAAACAATGGGAAAGAAACCCTCAGCTGACCAACTCAACCATAATAACACGGCATCTCCAGTTTGCTCAGCTGTTTCTCCACTTCCTTTATTCTTAATTCTATTACAATACTGAAATCTAATTATTATATAATCTAATCAGATTGTTTTATTTACTATTTTTAAAGATTTATTTTTACTTATGTGCAAGTGTGAGTGTGTGCATGCATGTGTGTATGTGTGTGTGTGTAAATATGAATGCTCAAAGAGTCCAGAAGAGAGCATCAGATTCCCAGGACCTAGATTTACAGGCAGTTGTAAGCTGCCCAGTGTGGGTGGTGGGAATTGAACTTGGGTCCCCTGGAAGATCAGAAGTACTCTTAAGTACTGACCCATCTGTCCATCCCCATGACTAACTATTTAAGTTGTGTTTTCATAAATGTACTAAAACATAACAGTGTATTTCTTTTTAAAATGATTTATTTATTTTTATTTTACGTGTATGTATGTATAGCTGCATATATGTCTTTTTGAGGGTGTTGAACTCCCTGAAGCCAGAGTTCCAGACAGTTGTGAGCTGCTGGGAATTGAACCTGGGTCCTTTGGAAGAGCAGCCAATGCTCTTAACTACTGAGCCATCTCTCCAGACCCATTAATGTATTTCAACGACAGATATCAGTGCCCACATTTATACAAACCAATTTAGGATAAGTATTGGAAAAAGTATTTATGATTGTTAAATAACTGGTTAGATTTGCTAAAATGTCAATACAAAGGTATTGAGAGAGGGATTAAAGTTATGACCTTCAACTTATAATTCCAATAATATTCTAATTATATCATTTATAATTTTCATAAGCACTTAGTTAATAGCACCTAAAGTCTAAGATTTTAGTGACTTGCAAGTAGAACGAACTGGGGACTCAAACTCAGATGATATGTACCTAGGTTTGGTAAATGTGTTGCCCTGTGAAGACCACAGCACCTCTCAGAGATGGAGAGGCTGACTGACTTTATTTAGTGCCCGAACTTGACCTCTTATCCTTGAAACCCAGGGTTAAGCATCCATTTACTGAGATGGCACTGCTCAGAGCTTCAACCAGTTACAGTTGGGCTGATCTGTTCTCAGCGGAAGAGCTCATCCCATTTTCTCGCAGGTCTGATTCCTACGCCAACATATCTGTACTGGGCTGTAATTGCAATGATAGCGCTTCGAGGAGGCCCATGCTCTATCAGGATGGCCTGGCTTGACAGCACGGGGCTGTATCAGCCTTCAGGCTCCCTCCCTGTCTGCTGGGTGAGGGGTCTAAGTACAGTAGTTGCTATCTGGGTGGGAGGTACCAGGCAGCAGGATTTTCTTCCTCCCGGAGGAGGCTTTCTTTCCTTTGCCTCCTATCCTGCAGTCCTTCTCAGATGTCTTCTCTGATGCTTCTGCCCATGACTTTCAACCTATAACTATTTAGAGAGAACACCGGTGGTCAACATTGCACGGGGTCCAAAGTTGCAGACAGAAGAGGAGGATTCCATGCCCTTCCCCCACCCTGGCCAGAGGAATAGAAATGTTACCATAATACCCACAGGGAAGGGACAGAAACTTCAGGAAACGATTTATAGGGTTGTTTCTTTTTTTTAATGTTTTGAATGAAAACCAACATAAAAAGTATCTTTTCATATTTTCTGAAATAGTGGAGACAACCATCTGAAGGCATTTCTTAGCAATGAGCACAAAATGAGCCCCGATAATAAAGGAGAGGACTCGGCCACGTCTGCATATTGGCCCTTTAGTTCTGAAAGAAAATAAACTACTCTTGTTTCAACCAAAGAAGATGCTTTCACTAACCAGTTCTCCAGGGAAGGCTTAAAGAGAGTCTGATGTGCCTACGGGACCACTTGCTTGCTTCTACTCCTGGCATACTCCAGCTTGTAAAACTAAAGACCCCATGAAGAACAAGGCCATGTGTTGTTGCCAGGAAAACAGCAGAGCAGAGGTATACAAGTTGTTCCTCACACAATAGCCTTGAAACAAGTGGGGCCCCAGAAACGATAGGAGAATTCTAGAAGACAAAACCTCGAGTGAGCAGGGATGGTTCTTCCTGTCCCACACCTGAACTCTGGTAACCATCCTCTCTCCCCAGCGTGATGAAATATGAGAGACCAAGTCCTACAGTGGAGACTAAACACACATAAAGAGAGTCTGCGGCAAGGTTAAGGCACTAAATCACTTTGTAGGAAGGGGGACTTTGGCAGGAATGTCCCCCAAATGTTTAGAGAGGGAAAGTTTTCATAGATCCGTGTCATTTAATTTAAAATATAGGGGAGAAAAGGGCATCGAGGCAGTGGAGAGATGGGAAGTCACTTGGGCGTGGGGCTGTGTTACGGCAGCCGTGTATTTAGCTTAACATGTCTGAGAAACACATTCCAGAGAGAGTTGTTAAGATAGTGAGCTCATTAGTTTCTTTTTGCTCCTTGACATCGCAAACATCTTTATTAGGGAAAAGCCCCACCCCCAGAATCCTGAAATCCAAAGAAATCCTCTACTGTGTTCTTGCTGAAGTACCACCATAGATCTTTTAGGTACAACAATATGCCCACACATTGTGTATACTTTGAATCAACCTTTATGTTCATCCACAGGCTCATGCATAAAATCCTAATGGTACATATTCATTTAACTCTATATCGTGCCATAATGCAGATATCATCGATAGTGTTTTGTAGGTAAAGAAACAAGAATGCAGAAAAGCAAGTAACTTGCTCTGTGTTTTGCAGCTAATAAACCTCAGTGGTAAGATCCAAACCATGCTTCAGAAAGACTGTCTTCCTGCCTTACGTCCTTTTGGGAGTTGCCCACGTAATGCTTGCTTGTTACAGACGGTGACTCTCCCTAGCCTTCATGTGTTGAGATGAGATACAGTCCATGGCTTGAGGAAGACACTATTATGAGGATGTCATTATAGAAAGCCTCTGTTCCACCACATACCTTAGATCTACCCAAGGGCCAAGCTGAATACTCCTAGTCACTTGGAAAAATAGCTAGAGAGGTGATCCAGCAGTGTGAACCTCCATCCCCTCCTGGAAAAGTGGCCCAGAGAAGGCAGACATGCTGTAATGGAGGGTGGAGGGTGACTGATTTTTCTGGCTGTAAGCAGATTCCACTTCTGAAAATCTATTCATCAACAAGCAATCATCCTGCAAGTAACTGTTTTTGAACACTTTCAATATTTAAGAGTTAAGTACTCCCCACTGGAGGACTTAGGGCGAGGACTGAAGGAGCTGATGGGGTTTGCAACCCCATAGGAAGAGCAACAATATCAACCAACCAAACCCCCCAGAGCTCCCAGGGACTAAACCACCAACCAAGGAGTACACATGGAGGGACCCATGACTCCAGCCAAATTTGTAGCA
This sequence comes from Uromys caudimaculatus, assembly GCA_028551405.1. Classification (NCBI taxonomy): domain Eukaryota; kingdom Metazoa; phylum Chordata; class Mammalia; order Rodentia; family Muridae; genus Uromys; species Uromys caudimaculatus. The sequence goes on along the minus strand of CM052716.1, from coordinate 26,824,935 downwards.
GAGGATGGCCTTGTCAGGCATCAATGGGAGAAGAGGCCCTTGGTCCCATGAAGGCTCATTGCCCCAGTGTAGGGAATGAAAGGGCGGAGAGGCAGGAGTGGGTGGGTGGGGGCACACCCTCATAGAGGCAGGGGGAAGGGG
>CM052716.1:26770722-26824694 GCA_028551405.1 Uromys caudimaculatus | reverse complement strand
GTACTGAACAGAGATACAACAGGGTGGGTTCTAGAAAGTCAAAGATTTAAAAATTGCTACAAACACCTGTGTGTCTGAGGTGGTAGTCACTTGGAGATATGAAGCAAACTTCTCGAAGCAAATATAGCACAACTGTTTTACTTACGAAGAAAGCCTTTTGGTAATCAGTTTATCACGGCGAATATACACCAAAATTCATGAGATATTTTAGAGGGGGAAGAGAGGGAGTGTTTCCTGCATACTACGTGGAACTCTGAATTGTAAATTGTTTTTTTTTTTTTTTTTTTGATACGATGCTCTCTATGACTTGGATAAATGAAATATGTCTTCAGCCAAGTTTTAAAGGGGAACACAAATAACTCCAAGCTCCCGAGGTTCCATCATTTTCATGGATTCCACTCTCCCATCTGCTTAAAAATGTATGCCTTTCAAATGAGTGTGTTTCAGTCTGCTTCCCCTCACAGTTCCTGTCTCTGGTTTTGGAATAAGAAATCCAAAGCAACCTTCTGTTTTGAATTGTCTTTCCTGTATCCTCATGATACTGCATTGTTCTACCAAGGGCCCTGGACCTGGCCCAGGGGGGATAGAAAAGGGTGACAGCAGATCAGATGCTGATTCAAGATGATCGCTCTGCTTCGGTTCTGAGTTTTTTTAGATGTGCCCCGTCTTCACAACGCACTCTCAAACACTCATCTGATGAGAGCCGCCTGCTTCCAGCCCTCCTAGAATTTCAACATGGGCAAACTTACAGCAAAGAACTCCAGGATGAACATGTACCGTATTCATGGGAATATAAGGTTATGTGATTTCTAAAGATAAAAATACAGTTTACTTCTTATTTCTGTTGTGGATAGAGAGATGAGGCCTGGTATAGTGAACAGCTGCTCACTGCTGAGTACTGGGCAGTCACCTACAAAGGGGTTGGAACCCGAAGGCCAAAAGCTCAGAGAGAAAGGGCAGTGTGGGCTTAGGGAGTGAACACCCAGCAAGTCATTTTAAATCCCTGACTACAGCTATGCAAACAACTTTTGAATTACACTATTTTCTTCTTGCTCTTTCTAGATTAGACAGTAAAGAAAATGCCAAGTCCTATGATTCTATTTGCCTTCAAGAAAATCTTTAAAAGACAGGTTTTGAATTAATGGTAAAGAATGAGTGTGTCATACTGGGACTGGTAGTATACAATCTAGCTGCTCAAGAGCTCAGGAACGTGAGTTCAATGTCAGCTTGGGCATCTTAAAGTGGAAAGTCTAAAGCAGGCTGGGGCACAGCTGGGCAGCATCTATACATTCCTGTCTTAGTTTCTCTGCTTGCTGATATATTCCATTCTTCCAGGTGTGCACACACAGTGTCTTAGTCAGGGTTTGTATTTCTGCACAAACATCATGACCAAGAAGCAAGTTGGGGAGGAAAGGGTTTGTTCAGCTTACACTTCCATGCTGCTGTTCATCACCAAAGAAAATCAAGACTAGAGCTCAAGCAGGGCAGGAAGGAGCTGAGGCCATGAAGGGATGTTTCTTACTGGCTTGCTTCCCCTGGCTTGCTCAGCTTGCTTCCTTATAGAACCCAGGACTACCAGCCCAGGGATGGCACCACCCACAATGGGCTGGGCCCTCCCGCCCTTGATCACTAGTTGAGAAAATGCCTTATGCTGAATCTCATGAAGGCAGTTCCTCAAGGGAGGCTCCTTTCTCTGTGATAACTCCAGCTTGTGTCAAGTTGACACAGAACCAGCCAGTACACATGGGTAATTGCTATTGTTCTATCTTTCAAGACTTTGGCAGAAGGGTGACTAAATTAATAAACAAACAAGCAAACAACTAGACAGAGAAAGGTGAGTTCTAAAGAAGAGGTGCTTACTTTTCAGATTGTGAAGTCGATTTAGTGGGATGTATATATATATTCAACTAACAGAAGAAACTAGCACAGGAAATTCTAGAATATATCACATGTGGTAAAGATGAGCAATATTTGCTAGCGTTGTCTTCAGCTTCCCAGTCATAAATACGGATGATGTGCAGGCCACACTGTAGGATGAGTTGTCATCTAGGTTCAGGTTTACAAGCACTGTTTATATCACCACTCAGCGGACAGGAGGGGCTTTAAAAAGGAACCATATACTGTGGTCTTCCCTTCACTGCCTGTGACTCTGGCCTGTTCCAGGGACCTAAGAACAGCTTGTTTTCACAAGAAGAGGCCAAGGGAATAGGGTGTTGGTTTCCAGTGTCTGGTCAATTCATTTGAACAGAAATCTTTTAGACATTATGATAAGGAAAAGGTCTTCAGAAAAGCGTCACTTCATGGAATTTTCTGGTAAGAAGATCATTTCTTCTGTGTGTGATGTATACGTATATGTGAGCATTTTTGCATCCGTGTATGTATGCATGTGTGTGTGTGTGTGTGTGTGGTGTGAGTATGTGGATGTCCACATTTGTTGCTCTCTGCCTCAATCCCTGAGACAAGGTCTCTCAAGGAATCTGGAGCTCATGAGGTTTTGGGCTATGCTGGTGCCAGCAAGCCCCAGTGATTCTCTTCGGCCCTCACCCTCACAGTGCTTAGGTTACAAGTATATATAATAGTAAGTTTTTAATTACATTTTTAATTAATTAATATATTAATTAACTAATATATTAATTAATTAATATTAAATTAATATATTTTGATCATATTCTTTCCTTTCCCTAACTCCTTCCAGATCTTTCCCACCTACTCAACTCTACATTTATTTTCTGTCTCTCTTAGCAAAAACAAAAACCCCCAAATGAAAACTAACTTAAAAAAAAAAAAAAAAGAAAGAAGCCAACAAGCCAAAACCAAAACAAAGTACCCAAGCACTTCTTGATTGTATTTAAGGTCCACTCCATGAGATGGAATCCATACCTGAGAACATTAAAGTAGCCAAGAACCTGAGACTAGATAGGTCATAAAGGAAAACTTACTACTATTATCCTGCTAGATATGCAGAGCAATAAGATGAGTCCTAACAACACATTACTACACCATAAATCAGTGCCTTGATCAGCCCTCATCGGACAAGTTTTTTCTTGCAGTAGATGTGAACTAACACAGACTCGCAATTACACAATGTGCAGAGAGTCAGACTCTTTCGAGCACTCAGCCTTCCCTTCCCCGAAGGGTTCAGGGATTGATGTGAAAGAGAAGGCAGAAGGACCTAAGGACCCAGAGGTGATGGGGAACCTCAATGAAGCAGAATCTTCCAGTCTCAACAGGACTAGTAATGCATAGGTAGATTCACAGAGACTATGACAGCATGCACCAGACCTGCACAAGTTCAAACCAGACAAGATGCCACCCCAGGAGAGGCCTCATGCTGAGGAGTAACTGGCCAACAGAACGGATCCCATTGCCAGCTTTTAAACTGTGTCCTGGGGATTCAAATCTGGGTCATCATGGCTGTGCTCGCCCCAAGCTTTCTTCCTTAGTAAAAGTCATTTCATTTCCCCCAGAATGTATTCATGTACTCATTCCCCCCCATCTCACTATGTAGCTATAGCTGACCCAGAACATACCATGGAGCCCAAGTTGGCTTGCAGTCACCACAACCCTTCTCTCTCAGTCTCCTGAGATTGTGGGCTTTGAGCTGTTCACCAAAGTTAAATCATTTCCACAAAGGCTGACAAAGACTTTGTAGCTTTCTCTGCCAGCCCAGTTACAAGTATTTTCATGCCAGCCAAAATTTCCTTCCTAATGACGGCTGATCATATTGAAGAACCTGTCACTTTGTTATTCTGGAATGTCATTTAGCTCTGCAAGGTTATATACTTGAAGGCAATAGACAAATAATACTTTGTTGCTTGTGACGGCGTATAATTTGTCGGGGAGGGAAAATAGATTTTTTTTTTTTTTAATTTGCTCCTTAAAACTTGTTAACACATCTTTGAGCTCCAGCACTCCCTAGAAAAAATGAAGTGCAGAAAAGTATACGAGAAACACACTTTTTGAAAGATTGGTCAATGGAAAAAATCAGTGGAGCGGACAATATTATTAGTGGCAGAAGAAGCCAAATAAATCACTTTTCTCCTCAGACTGCGAGGACTAAGCAGACAGTCCTGTGCTTTTTCTCCAGTTATTTCTATGGTGGGATTGTTTGGTTTTGTTTCTTAACTTACATAAAAAGAAGCAGGGAGGAGAAACGGAGGTCCGCCATTGCTACTTCTTATATTAGAGCCAAAGTGCCTGCTGGCTTAACCTTAGGTTGGAAGTGCCCTCTCTTAGCTGTTCAGGCAGCGAGATCCCTGAGAGTCCACACTTCTCCTCTCTCTGCTCTGGTCTTAATCCAGCCCTGTAATTCTGGTGATGCTGTTTACTCTGGAGCCTACCCCAGGGACTTCCTGTCACTCTTAACAAGGTCACCGGAAATGGTCGCAGGGGGCAACTCGGAAATTCTCCTCTCAGAGGCTCCCAGCTGCGGGTTTGAGACCCCCTGTGAGGTGATTTAGACACGCATTTATCCTTCACATTAGCCCATCCTTTGCTCACAGTATTAGAATGTACCACACAATATGCTTTTTTGAAGAGGAACCAGAGAGTAATTCATCTTCTTTATGTGTGCTAAGCAGAGCAAAGGGAGAGGCGAGTGGACCCGCGACAGGCAGGGGAATAGTGATTAGTAACAGCTGATGGCCTCAGACCAAGACCCTTTCTTTGGTTACCTCACTGTAACAGGCCAGCACAAAGGGATTACTGTCTCCCTGCCAAGATTTAGAAAACCCAGGGCCATGGAAAATAGCAGGAAAAAGACAAGTGTGTGTTGGGTAGAGGGGACACTAGAATGACCAGAGACTCTGGATCACACCTGTAGAGCTGCCTTTGAAAATAATCCTGTCAGCCGGACAGTGGTGGCGCACGATTTTAATCCCAGCACTTGGGAGGCAGAGGCAGGTGGATTTCTGAGTTCGAGGCCAGCCTGGTCTACAGAGTGAGTTCCAGGACAGCCAGGGCTACACAGAGAAACCCTGTCTTGAAAAACAAAAACAAAAAAAAAAAAAAAGAAAGAAAAAAAAAGAAAATAATCCTGTCTTGTGGGAAGACGTGCCTTCCCCTGCAGGGTAGGCATCCACTGGCACCACCAGGAGCCCTAATAGTGGGAAAGTAGGCGAATTCACTAATAGGAAGAGCCTGCAGAGACGGTCAATAGCTTCGGGTTAATGAGAGGAAGTTCTTTGAGGGCCAGAGCCCCAGCTGAGGGCCTCCTCTGTCTTTTCCCCCTCCCAAATCACAACTAGCAACCAACCACTGGATGAGTAGTTTGCAATTTCCAAAATAGCCCTCTTTACAGTTGGGTTGTGTTTCCTGCTATGGCATAGACCTTCCTGCATGCCTTTCTTATGAAGATGACCACGACACGGTGTCTCCTAACTGACAGAATGCTGAATGGCCATGATCTGATTCAACAACTTGGCTCCACTTGTCCAAGGTTAACCAAAGGATGTCTGTAGTGGAGTGCAGAACATGTCAGACTTCAAGGGGGGTTGCCTTTTCTTCCCACACAAGGCTTGTCCCTTACAGAAGAAAAGGAACTTCAATAAAAGCCCCATAGAAATTGAAGGCAGTATAGATGCTGAAACCCAATTTAACCTGGCTCAGCTTCCTAGAAGAACAACTGAGGCAGGATAAAGTGCAGGCCCAATCCAGTGTACATCTTCTAGGGTCAAAAGGCATGCTGAGATTTGGAATGGGCCCGAGGTTCAAGTTTATAGTCCAAGCATGAAATTAAGAATTTTAAAACGATGCATTAAAAAAAAAAAGCAATCAGAATAAACCTTGCTCATCTATTTCCTGTTAAGTCTCAAACCCAGGACGAGCGGCTGAGGTTCCTATTTAATATATCAAAGTGGACCTGGTCTCCAGGTTTTCCCAGCAGCCCTCAGTCCCAACCTGTTACAGGGTGTGGCTAGCATACCCTACCCTTTCCCCTGAACTCTCCAGCCTAGGGACTGGGCTGCCCTCCACCTAAAGGCTCTTCCCTACAGACATGTTGGGTACCTGCCCTTTTTTTGTACCTTTGTCCTTTTGGTTGCTGTGTTTGATTCTCCTCTCTCCTTTCCCTTCCCAATCTTGCCACGTGGTTCAGGATCATGTCCTCTCTGGATGCTCCCAGATGTGCCCATCTCTGCATATGCCCTCCCACATCTCTGTAATAAACTTTCTCCTCCACCATACCTAGGTACCTAGGAGCAGTTAGTACCTTTCCTTTTCTCTTTACTTCCCTTTTTCATTCATCTGATTCCACAACCTGGGTGAGAGGCCTCTTACTGAGTAGGAGGAGAGACTGATGGTTAGATAAAGTTGGGGGAAGAAGCAGCTGAAGAAGAGGACTCTAGAATCAAACTTGGTAGAGTCGCCCTTCCTGGCAGCATGAACATTGTGAGCAGCCTACGCCTGGGTGGGACCACTGTGAGTGTACCCAGCATCAGTACCAGAGCCAGCGCCTTGGTGATGTCAGGCAAAGCACCCTCAAACCTGCCTCAAAGGGTGCCTCCTCTGCTAAACAATCACTACCCCAGGGGTCCTGGAGAACTGCTTCCTGCAGTTACGATGAACTCCAGATGTCGCAGTCATGGCTGCTGATGGATTACTATGAAATTCCCCTTGCAGCCCCTACAGCCCTTGACTGTAACAAGTAGGGACTGAGGGATGCTGGGAGAACCTGGAGGCCAAGTTCACTTTGATGTGTCCACATTCTCTTGTCCTGGGTTTGAACCTTCCCATCTCCTACTTTAGTTAAAAGAAGATATTTAAAAGCTAAATTCAAGTCCACTTTCTGATCACTCGGAAAGTGCCAAATTCAGTCTTTGGAGATGGAATTAGGGTTGGGGAGGGGAGAAAAAAAAAGAGTGTATAGAGAAAAGAGAGTTGATCCACTGATGGGAAGAGAGAAAAGAGAAAAAAAACCGATTGTGAAACTGAAAAGCAGAGGAACAAGGAATGTAGAGGGGAAAGTTCCGCGGGCGCCTTTATCTTGGTTTTACTTCTAGGCCGTGGCCACCACAACTCCCTTTTGGCTCCGATTCGCTTTCTCAGCATTTCAAAGCTCATCGGCTGTTCTTATCTATAAAGGAATTGACACACCCAGGGACTCTGAGATTATTTTCTCTTAGCTACCTTGGCCAAACAAGAACGCAGTATCAGTCACAGGGTAAAACAGTCCTCAGGTCGGGAGCCAGTCTGCCTTTCCCAGCTCTGCTTCCAGTGTAGTAAGCCCGGTTCCCCCTTGTAACAGGAAAAGCCGTGGTTTTGCCCTAGGCACACGGGCAACAATGGGTTGCCATTTCCTGATGTGTTCTTCAAGCAGTGACCAACACTTTCACAACTTCATGCTTTCTACAGAGAGGTGCTAGTTCCGTGACGGCTGCTGGGGTTCTGTAGCATTCCGTCTGCCCACCATTTTCCTAATTTAAAGGCTGTTCAAGGGGTGGTTCGAATTTCTAAAAAACTTCCCAGAGAAAATTGGACAGTTTCTTACGTTAAACTCTATTTATTACCGATGGCCCAGGGATCCTAGGAATGATCCAAGATCACTATGTAACCCTGGCTGTCCTGAACTCACTATGTAACATAGGCTGGCTTTATATGTGCTTCCAATAAACTACATTTATTAATTACCAATAGACCAGGTATCTAGAAAGAAAAGACATAGAAGTGACTTTTGGTTGACTTGACAGTGATCATGTACAGAGCTGATTGGTAGAAAAAAATTAACTTAGCTCAAGATGTAGTGGGTGGATGTTGAGGTAGCCACTAGAAATGCATTGGGGGGACTGTTGTTAAGAAGGAATATGGGGCTTACAAGCAAGGTAAAGAGAAACAAGATGCAAACATGGACTTTAAATGAATGAGTTGGGGCTGTGGCTGACCCACTACGATTATGAAATGAGTTGAAGTGGCAAAGCTGTATCAATAGCATCCTTCTCTTTCTAGGGTGGTGTTCGTTGTTGGAAGAATCTTTTCACTTATTCATGCATTAAATAATCCTGAAGTATCTCAGGTGAAAGGCTTGCCTGTCTGGTGGCTAGCAACTCACCAGCTCTGAAATGGCACTTCACCTGAGCAGTTCTGATTAAAAACAAAACACCACCAAGCCAGGGCTTAGGAACCTCTGAAACCCTCTAAGACACATTTTTGCTTCTGGAAATAGCTCTAGAGTAAGTCTGACCCACGTCCACCAGGCGAATGTGGCCATCTTTCCTCTTGACTAAATACCCTTCTCTAAAGGCCGTTGCATGTCACTACTTCCCAAGGCTCATTGACTGCAATGCCTTTCCCACCCCCAGTCAGTGTCCCAGGCTCTGTCCTAAGCTTTTCACAGGTCATTTCCCCACTTGGGCAATACCCTGCTCTTCCAGCCAACCTAGACTGCTCAGTATTCCTCATCGATGCCTTGAGTTTTCCTGTCTCTGAATCTTTGCTTCCAAGGCTTCCTCATTTCCTGTACAAATCCTACAGCCACCCCAGCCCCCACATTCCCACAGCACATTTTTTTGTGCTCCTTGCTTTCTTAGTCTGCTTTGTTTTACAGTCATGTGTCTACCTGTCTGGCTCTCACTTTATAGTCCCAAGTCCTGGAGGTTAGAGACCAGCAACGTGATTGCCTGCACTAGTTAGCACATTGCCGGCTCCAAACAGGAGCCCCATAAATGTTTCTTGGACTGGATTCAACACCCTCTTAATAGCCACTCTGCTTTGTCTAAGTCCTCACTGAATGCATTTGGAATCCGGCGTGTTACTCCCAACTCAGTGTGACCACCGCAGAGTAAAGTGAACTATTAATATTTCCTCTGAGGAAGCTCACAGCTCTAGGCACCGTTTTTAGCCATCACTTCCTACTACTGGTTCGTTTTAAGCTTTTAGTCCCGGGAACCGCTGCCAAGCTCAGTGGCTCCCATCCTGTAATTGCACAACTGCCTTTTGAATCTAAAAGCAGACGTGTACGTCCCTTGCCGGCCGTACTCCATCTTGTTGGTCTCCATCCAGCACTGCAGCTCACTGAAGCAGGTTTCATTGTGAGTGCAGCCTTTGCTGGGAAAGCCATCACTCGGGGGGAAGGGGGCCGACGCCATCTGAGATACCAGTAAGTGCTTCCCATGTCTTCAAGTTGTTGATGAAATAAGGAACAGGATGAGTTTTTCTGGGGAAAGTATACCCAGGGCATTTTTACAAGGGATGGTTCCAGGTTAAATGAAACTTTAAATACACGAGATATAAGTGTTCAGTGGTGTTAAAATCTAGATTGCTGCCTTTTGATATTGTTTATTTATTTGTCAGGGACAGGGTCTCACTATGTAGCCCTGACTGTCCTGAACTCATTATGCAGCCTAGGCTGGCCCCACACATGCCTCTCAGTCTTTCTGTGTCCACCTCCTGAGTTGCTGGGATTACACGGATGAGCCACTGTATCTGGTCACGTCACTGTTTGTATCAACCCCGCCTTGCTGATAATTCTACATGGTTCAGAATAGCCAAAAAACAAGTTTTATCAGGAATCTCACAACCAACAATCACTGTTGGTTTGTTTTAAAAGCATGTTTTAAAAGATAGAAACAATTCATATAGTACAAAAGCTATTAGAAGAAGTCTTGTGGGAAAAAAAAGTTAAGGCTGAGCTTATTTATAACTTTAGAAAATAACTTCTGTAAAAGTTTCTTAGTGTATATGCTAAGTATTCGAGTTTAGTAGCTGGTACACCTTTATAACACAATAACTGCTAGCAATTGTGCCAGATTAAACTGTAATGTCACCCACAAATCAGAAGGAACCCATGGTCACAAACATCGTTTTACTAGATTAAGGGGGTCATTTGAGTGGTCTGTGGAGATTTGAATGGTCTGAGTGACAATAACACATGGCTTAACACCAGCATCTTCAGCTGCAAACAACATGTCACATAATCATTGAGAGTTATCAATGTCTAGGCTGGTTACACTTTAAGTAAACCACACAGTGTGGCCTTTAACTTGCTTGAAACTATTTTGTTTTATTTTTATTTTTTGGTGCTGGGGATAGACCTCAGAGCTGAGAACAAGTTGGAGCAAGCAGTACCCTGGAACCACATTCCTGATCTTGCTCTCGTTTTAATGCAAGGGCAACTGAGTTACGGAGAACGTAAACCCACAGGGGGTCCACAAACACTCCTGGAAACCAAGTCTGTCATCAGAAAGCCTAAATTAGCCATCTAAAACTTGGGCTAAGCTAGAGCTGAGGCCCTCCTGGTTTGGCAAGTGGTACGTACCAATGGCCCCAAAAGGTTCACTGGTATACAAAAATGATACTATTTATTACTGGTGCAGCCAGGACTGAATGAAAGCTTCATGGCCTTTGCTGACACAGTCAGCTTAAGGCTGTTCTTAAGGGTACTAAAGTGAAATTAGTTACATTAACAACAACAACAAATCCCCCTATCTTGCAAAGTCATGTGCTTTCTTGACATACTCCCTCCCCCTTTCATTTTCTCAACCTTCTTTTCTTTTTCTTTGAAAAAATTCTAATGTCCAGTGAGCAGCAGCACCCACGAGCTGGAATGAGCAGAACTCAGGGAGCATGTCACTGCAAACATTGGAGAAACATACGTGTTGGTTCTGAAACTGGCCAGCGATGGCCAGTGGGGATGCCAGAAGGACCTGGGCCATGCCTAAAGAAACAGTGCTCCCTCGGGTGACTCTGTCTGTAGGAAAAGAACTTACATTTGACACTTTCCACCAAGAAAGACAAAAAGGGATTTGGAGTTTGTGTTCTAAGAGTATTGCTTCTCACTGACACTAGCCCTCACCGACACTAGCCCAGACCCAGGTAAGGAAAGGAGGCTTGAAGTCTAGGTCTCCACCAAGTCTCCCCAAGCAGGGAGTCTTTCCATTACTCTCACTGCTTCTCTGATTTCCACCGCACGAAGGAGCTGCAAACGTAAAAATGGCTTCTATGGCCAGTCTAGTATAGAGCTAGTCTGGTAGCCCCTAAGTTTATCTTCTTAAAAATCAAGCAAGGATTACCAAAAATAAGTCACAGTGGACTGCACGTTCCTCTGTACCTCTCATTGGGCCCCAGTTCAACTTTTTCAATGTCAACATCTTGTTGCAGATGAGGGAGTGAAGGGGCTGTAGGCCAAGGTTAGCAGCGCCCTTCCTCTCCTCATCAGCATCTTGCCACGGGAGTTGGATATTGAGTGAATGAATAGCCTCAGCTAGGCGGTTGCTTCTGGGCAAGACTCAGAGCACAAACGCAGCACGGGATGGGAAGGAGGGAGGCAGGAACGCGCACACATTCGAGATGGAAAGGAAGGAAGCATGAACGCACAGACTGTCACTGTCATTGAAACTATTTACAGCATGCTCTGTGAAAGCCCAGAGCTATGTAAGGTTTGACAGGTAAGTAAAGGGAATGCTGCAAGTCAAGAGGCATGTCAACCGTCCATGGGAAGTTACAGTACTTTGTCAATTGTCTCCTGGATGCTATGGGTAATCTTTCAAAAGAGCATAAATGCCAACTGTTTTAAATTGGGAGGTGGAAGAAAGATGAATGGGGTGCTAATGAATAGGGATCATAGATGGTCAGATGAGCCTTAAGTCTTGTTCTGAGGTATAAGAATGCTCTCACTGGCACAGACAACCCACACTGCGTTTCCTGTGTACCTGAACAGTCTGGGGGTGTGCTTCTCAGCAGCTCCAGGAGGGGCCTCAGAGTCCCTCCAGAGCAGATTCTGAGTCTTCTGAAGTGAAGTGGGTGAAGAAGAGGCATTATCATTTTCCATATTCTTAGCTAAGCCTCCTTGGCTCATTTGAGATGCATGTATTGAGCACTTACTGTATGCTAGTTGTAGGGGCAATAGACAGAAAGCAACATAGTGTGTGTGCTCTCAAAGCATGGCCACTCAGGGGAGTACAGCGGTCTTGCCAGTCTGTCTCACAGAATGTGAGGTTGAGAAAGGCTTTGAATGTGGCAGGAGAAGAGAGGGGACCCAGAGTAGGGGACTTGGAGCTAAAAAGGTATAAGTTAGTTTTGTGGCACCACTCCTGGGGTCAGCTGGGGAATCTCATCTCAAGAGAAGGAGTGTTGGGGTTAGAGAGATGGCTCAGGGGTTAAGAGCACTAACTACTCTTCCAGAGGTCCTGAGTTCAGTTCCCAGCAACCACATGGTGGCTCACAACCATCTGTAATGGGATCCAATGCCCTCTTCTGGTGAGTCTGAAGACCGTTACTACAGTGTACTCATATACATTAAATAAATAATATTTTAAAAAGAGAGAGAGAAGAGTGTTAAATCCCTTCAGTGTGCCAAGTCAGATCAGTTCATGTATGTTTACAGACTTGACTGGGGGCCAAGGATTTACCTGTGGTCTTGTCAGAATCGATGAATAGGTTAGAACTGGTGTGAAGAGAAACAGCAGTTAAATGGTTTTGTTGTGAACACACAAACATGGAAACACAGGAAAATACTAAAGGCCATTGAAATGGTAAATATGAAACATGAAATAACCCAGCTTTTTTGGGGGGGGGGGGACTAGAATCTCTCACACTACCACCTAGCTTCTGTTCACCTCTAGTATGAGCTGTCTCCTAGGAGAAGGGCATGAACGGAAGGAAAGCAGCCACAGAGCAGTGTGCTGCTGGGGGGAGCTGTTCCCTCAGTGCAAACATATTTACAAAAGGACTTGTTGGGGGTGGGGTGGGGGAAGGATATCGTTCCTGAGCACGCATGCTCAGTCAGGATCAAGAGGTATGGGAAACTTGAGGAGGCCATCTTAGAAAATGAATTAAGAGGCCAATGAGATTTCAACCTGGGTTCTCACACAGCTTTTCAAAGCTGCCCCCCCCCCCAGCCCTCCTCCCCTCACCCCTCCCCTTCCCGCCCTCCAGCAGAGGCGCTGCAGTTTTCTGCAATTTAGCCCAGAGCATTTCCCAGAGCTTAGAGAAGCCATATTAATTTCTTCAGGTCAACTTTTGGAGGTGTTATCTTTATTCTGGGGTCTGGAAAAGGTGTGTGTGTGTGTAAATTTCCTAAGAGCCATTCCTGGTAAAAGCTCCTTGCCTTGTGTGCTTCCATTCTACGGTGACTTGGGAAGAAGCCATGCGTGGTACAGCAATGTTACCGACCGTAGTTAGATCGGGTTACTTCCTTTTTCACTGAACATTCAGGCCCAGTTCTTGCTCTGTGGGGAACTCTGGGAACTCTCCGGAGGCCTACAGAAGATGTGAATCTAGTGCTTTGTGTCTGTAACTGTATACCTGTTACTGATGCACGGGATGAAAAAAGCACGCTAATCACACGTCGTTCTATTTTTAAGCGATTGTACTCAGCCCTGGGAGAGGGAAAGATGACCTTTCTCCCCTTGAAAGTTACTGAGAGCCGGCTACAATGTTGTAGTGTAAATGTAGCTCCCAAACTTTGAGGACATGCAGTCCTAGGTACTGAGGATGACCAGATGGTGGTGGTGATGGGAGAAGTGCGTACACGCATGCGTGTTTGTGCCCATTCTAGTTGGAACTGCGATGCCAAAACCCATCTTTCTTCATATCCAGAAATGCCTGTCAGAGAGGCGAACTAACTGGCAAGCAGAAAAAACCTTCCATGTCATGCTTACTGTTTTCACAGCAGGCTGACACACTCATGTATCCTAGGGCTGATTGCATGCCATGGCTTTAAGTAGGCATTCCACCAATATTAACTAAAAGATTGGGTCAGTGAATCTTTCCAGGAAAACACTACAAAGCTCTCTGCCTGATGGAAGAGAGGGAGGGAGGAAGGGAGGAAAGGAAGTGGAAGGGAGGGTTGAAGAAAGGAGGTTCAACTGCATAGATTGGCAGTAGGACATAAAATATCTCTTGAGTTAAGGGTCTCTCCTCCCCCCCCCTCTCTCCTGGTCTAATAGTGCTCAAGGAAGCAGTACCAGACCTGGGAACATTAATACCTCCTCCTCCTCCCAAAAGCACCTCTGTAAACTGATATGCAGTATAGAACATTTTCGAAAGTGAAAGTGGAGACATTCACAGTGCTACAAAATAACTCAAGACTGTCAAGAATCTCAAAAAACTACAGTTGCCAGTCCTTAGGAATGGGATTGTGGAACACAGTGGTTTTTGCATTCAGGTCACAGTTGGCTAGAAGAGGGAAGGCAAACAGTGGGACCACCTAGCTACAATGCAAAAGTGGGAGGGGCTTCCTGGAGCCAGTGACTTACAAGGTAGGACTGGAGAGTGGGGAGGGATGTCAGGTGAAGAAGCTGAGATGAGTTCAGATAGACACATTGACAGAAGCACAGGGAGTGGCTGGATGCAAGGGAACTGAGCTGGAAAGACATAGACAGGACCCATACCAAAGGCATTTGGAAATTTGGACTTTATTCCAAAAGCAACGTAAGGAGGAAGCTCAGAGCTGAGCTTTGGAAAGATCATCCTGACTTCATGCAACAGACAAAAGTCAGCAGGAAAAGAGCCAGACCCTGGAAAGAGGGCTTGGGAGAAAGTCAGGCAGACCAGAAAGAAAGGGCATTGTATGGTGCTTCCTGGACGAGGGTGCAGGAGGTGGCCACAGTCAGAAGCCAACAAAGGAGGTAGTCTCAGGCAGCATGGCCAACGGAGGAATAACCCAATGATGGACCAACTTCCTGCCTTACCCCTGAGTTTCTGTATTACCTTTAATAACAACAACAACTTCTCCTCCTCCTCCTCCTGCTCCTCCTGCTCCTCCTCCTCCTCTTCCTCCTTCTTCTTTTCCTGCTCCTCCTTCTCCTTCTCCTCCTTCTCCTTCTTCTTCTCCTTCTTCTCCTCCTCCTCCTCCTTCCTCTTCCTCTTCTTCTTAACAAACTTTTCTATAGTTCTCTTTTTTTCTCTCAAAATCTAAAATAGGTGACTTCTACATGTTTATGTTCTTTTTTTAAAACCACGCATATGAGAGGGGGGAGAACTGGGCATGTGGGCATGGTGATTCATGCCTTAAATCCAGGCACTTAGGAGGCAGAAGTTGGCTGTGAGTCTGAGGCCAGGCCAGCCTGGTCTACATAGTAGGTTCCAGACTAGCTAGAGCTACACAGTGAGACCGTATTTAATAAATACCAATGCTCCTGAAAGTTCTAAGCTCATTAAAGCGATTTGTGAAAGAGCGTTCTAAAGCTCATTGTTCTGAGAGCTCTACTTGGAGAGGCAGATCTCACCCAAGTGCTGAGAAGAAGAAATGTGTTATGGGGATATTAGAGTGATTTTCAGAGCCCGTAGGATTGAAGTTTGCATAGTTTGTCCTGCGTCTTCCACATCAGCAGTCAGAACAGAGCGAGTGGTCACATTGCTCTCAGTAACTGAGAGAAGGAAGAGTGGTCTGTTCTATCCTGTCACTGTCTCAGGACTGGCACATCTTTGAGATGTATTCATCTGGACTTTTCTTTAGGGCATTTTCTCCAAGCGGACTATACTCTGTCCTTTCCACATCGCTGAAGGTTGTTTTAGAACAAATCTGTTGGAAAGATGCTCTTGAAGAAGACAGAAATATCTTTCTTTTTAGCTGGTAACAAATTACAGAAAGGCTGTAGACCTGCCCTTTATGCCTCTTTTTTAATCCTAAATTCCTCTATCACAGAGCACTGGGTGTGTAATCCCACTATGCCTGGTTTTATGCTATGCTGGGGATAGAACCCAGGGCTCTGTGCACACTAAGCAAGTACTGTGCTACTACTGAGCTACTTCCCAAGACCCCTCCCCCCAACTCTGGGACAGTGAAACTTAAGGAACTTAATGTATATGTGTCCGGAAGAACAAAACACTATTCCCTGCATCTCTATGTGCTTGGTTCTCAAAGAATCGAACCCGCACAAACCAAACAATTGGCTTAATGCCAGTCGGTGCCTCTATCAAAGGAAACATCACGTGAGGTCTTTCTAACTGCAGTGCAGCCGCAGGCAAATTTTGATGATTCAAATAACAGGGCTCCAGAGCCTTTTCCCAATCAATGTTGGCATGAAAGTGAGGCCACGGAGTTACTGTGATAAATTGGGATGCAGGAAACGGCTATAGGTGATGATAATCATGGCACTGATGGCTTTTTCTAGAAAATCAACTCCAGTTATAACATGAAACGAATCTCTGAAGTCTGTATTCTTATCAAGGAAATGTCCTTCAGTTGAATACCAATCTTTTTCTGGAAATAAAAATCACCATCATTGGAAAAGTTACTGACACCCCACCCCCCACCCCTCTCTCTCTCCTTTCTTGGTTTTTAAAGATGGTTTTGTTTCATCCATGCTGGCCTTGAACTCTTTCCTGATCCTCTTGCCTCTCTTCCATGTCCTTCGATTACAGGCATGGCCGTCACACCAGGCTCTGTCTTAAGTTTACAGTGGGTAGAAAGGCAGAACTCACTTGCCAACAAAGGTTTTCCTTTCGCAGATACATTTGGTCTCCTGCCTCCTTCTTTCTTTTGGTCAATGTTTGGAGTGATTTTGAATGCCAAAGGAAATACTCCCCTTATTGAACAGTCCATTTGAATTTGAGTATATCTTGATGGAATGTCAAAAGTAAAAACATTTGTTTGGAAGAATCGAGGATGCTTTGTTCCAGTGAAATTTGTGGCAGCTAATTCTGCCCTTTGTACGTAGAAAATAGGCAATTTATTTCATTTAATTTATCTTAGGGGTTGGATTGTGAATGGTATGTGGCTGAAATTGGAAACTGGTCAAAAGTGAGTGTTTGTTGAGAACTTGCAGGACCCAGAGGGTATTTCAAGAGGAAAATGATCAAATGTTGACTCTTATTTGCAATGGAAGAGAGAGTGGGAGGGAGGGAGGGAGGGAGGGGGGAGGGAGGAGGGAGAGACCGAGAGAGACACAGAGAGAGAGAACACATTTCCAATAGAGTAATTAAAGGAAAACAAATGAAAATGTATTTCACAACAGATACTATTCCCTAGCCCCAGTATTTTATTAGAATAGATAGACAGGGGCGGCTGACTAATGGCATGAGGGCTTTGGAATGGAATGGAGATCACTCCAACCAGAAACATTCCATGGAACCGGCTCCATCCCTCAATAGCACAATTAATGTGGGTGAGTGCAGTGTGCTTTTAAATTCCTGCCAGTTCCTCTTCCTCTCTCAAGCCAACCACACCACACACTGTTCTTCACTGAGGCAGGGTAGGCCTGCACCTGCAGGCTTCAAGATACACACACACACACACACACACACACACACACACACACACACACACACACACACACACATCAGAAGTAACCCTTTCAATATTATTTTTAGACACCTTTGAAATAGAGAAAACCTCAAAGACTTAGGGGAAATGTGGAATTTCCTCCTCTAGAAACCACAAAGTGACACGGTGATGTATTTCTCCCTGTTGCACTGGGAAGGAGAGGCACCCTAAGGAAGCTTTATACAGGCTTGCTGGATGCCCAGCCATGGATGCAAGTTGCAGGGCCAGGCTGACTGCAAAGCTCAAAGCAGAGCCACTTCTCTGCCTTCATGCATCTTGTGCTTGGAGAGGCAACTGGTGCAGAGCCACGAAAAGCAAAGCACAGCATGGAAGAACAAAGTCCATACACATACCAGAGTGTGGTTTTGTCCAACCACAGCAGGCGGACAGAATGAAACAATGTCTAACATTCAGATTTCAGAAAAGTCTCTCTCTCTCTCTCTCTCTCTCTCTCTCTCTCTCTCTCTCTCTCTCTCTCTCTCTCAAGGTTTGTATTTTATTATGCCCCTGTGTGGATTTCAACACAGAAAAGATAATCTGCAGAAGCAAAATAAGCAGAGGAAACAAATAGTTAGTGAAAAACAGACATTCCTTGTCATCACAGAAAGCATGCAAGATACAGTCAGTGTTCTTAACACTCCAGTACATCCTTGGTCTCACTAATAACCATCTTGTTTCCGGCAATTACACCAGCATTAGGGGTGACAATGTGGCCCTCCTTGACACCAGCTTTCATTTTCCCTTACAGGCAAAGATCATTTAGTTGTTTACATTTCAGTTTTACCCGGGACTCTTCTGGAGTGTTTTCTTGAGAGAGTTTAGTAGAATGACCTGTAATCTCCACATGCATCATAGTCAGACTTCCATATCTATGAACTTCATACCTGTAGATTCAACCAGTCCATATAGAAAGCATGTGGAAAACACTTTTGTTCGTCCTGAATGTATACAAACTTTTATAAAAGTCTCCATGCCTTAACAGTACCTAAGTATTAAGTCCATCACAGGTGTTATAAT
The DNA here is from genome assembly GCA_028551405.1 of Uromys caudimaculatus. NCBI lineage: Eukaryota > Metazoa > Chordata > Mammalia > Rodentia > Muridae > Uromys > Uromys caudimaculatus. The sequence goes on along the minus strand of CM052716.1, from coordinate 26,806,477 downwards.
CTACAGTGGGGAGGATTGTGCAGGCTACATGCACACAGCACAGCATCTTGTCACCAACTAAAGTCAGTACTGAAGATTGATTGGCTTTGTGAGGCCTCATAGAAAAAGAAAGAAGGGAGAGGGAGGGAGACCCTCCTCACTCAAGAGTCTGCTTGAAGCCTCTTGATAGTCTGGGAATCAAGATTTCTACCACAGCTCGTGGCATATGCTTCAAGGCCTTCTCTCTTCCAGCTAGTCTACATTTTCCAAGGAATCTTATCAGAAACCTCATTCTCTCTCCCTCTCCCTCTCCTTCTCTCTCTGTGTGTGTCTGTGTGTCTGTGTATGTGTTGTCCCAAACCCTTTGTTCAACCCTAGTGGCTTCTAGTTTTGCTGTATCAAATCTTCTTGTTAGATTATAATCCTATTCAAGGCACCTCTAGAGCCACCCTAAATCTTAGAGAGAGAGAGAGACAGAGAGAGAGAGAGAGAGAGAATATGGAAGTGGATAAATATCTCCGTGGTTAAAAGCATTTGTTGCTCTTGCAGATGACCTGAGTTTGGTTCCAAGTACCCATACCACAGGTCATAACTCCAGTTTCGGACGATCTCACACCTTTTTCTCACCTCTGAGGGAATCAGGCATGGACATGGGGTACCTACAACGAATCAAAATGCAAGAGTTGTGGAGTTGAGTCCCAGTGGACACATCTACAAAGCAACTCTCAAACCAAAGGCTAGGAATCATTTCATAAGAGGGGTGGGAAGATTGTCAGAGCCAGAAGATTAGAAAGTTGCTTCGAGATTGTGTCTCCTAGTAATGTCAGAAGCTACACCCATAAAATCTCACCCACATGACTGCCTAAGTGGAGGAAAGCCTACAGGAGACCTCAGCCCTACACAAAGAACTACAGGCAACATGGAAAAGCTGACAGCAGGCAAAAGTAGTCTTTCCTCAGAGAAGAGTACACTAACTAGTTAATCAGTATCAATGGTCAACCCTTAGAGCATACAGACAAGTAACATTATGCAGACAGACCAGGTTGTGTTTATGTATTTGGAAATATACATGTCTATACATAGATGTATGTAATAAGCAAGTAATGAAAAGGGAGCCCTGAATTTGAAAGGCAGCAGGAAAGGGGTGTATGGGAGATAGGAGGAGAGAGGGAAATGATGTAATTATAGTATAACCTCAAAATTAGAATAAATGATTTGAAAGGGGAGGAAGATACCTGATATTGACATCTGCTCTTCACAAGCACACACACGTGCACACATAGGCGCACACATACACACAGGGCTTTGGCGGTCACCCATCTGAAATGCACAGTATAAAATATGGATTCGAAGTGTTATTTATGCTTTTGAAGGAGAAAGATGCTGGAAGAACACAACTCGAGGATCTTTTCTGGTAGGCTCTTAAAACAGACCTACAGAAAACAAGTACGTACTTTCTGAATTGAAAACAACACATTTTAAGTTTTAACTCATCAGAAACAGAATTGTACAGAATATCAATCCCATCTATTTTCAAAGATCCAAGCAGCTTGTAGCAACACAGTCATCCTGTAAGTTTGAGCTGTAGCAGGAGATCAGGCAGCCTGTGGAATCCACTTCATACCAGTGAGATTCGTATCAGTACTCTGGTCTTAGCATCCACATTCCCCGGGCAACTCCTGCATGTATAGTCCAGTGGGCTTTATGCTGAAGTGTGTGCCTTTCCCGACCTACTCTGACCCCAACCACCTCCTGAGGTCAGTTACAGGGGCAGCTGGAGAATGTCTTAACGAAGAGACAGCTAGCTGATCATCGCCTCCGACACTTCTTGTTCTAGATAACTCAAGTATTTGAATGACTCATCTCAGAAAGCCAAACCAGACAGGGTAAAGCTGTCTAACTTAAGAAGAGCTTTGAAAGCATTTGCAAAACATTGAAAACTAAATAAAACACAGAAACAGTAGGAGCAAAATAAACCGTAGTGGGTTAGATTGATAGGCTAGTACAGAGCACTTAGAAGGTCCTTAGAGTTTTGTTCAGCCACAACATTAAAATTGCCAAGTACGATGATGCTTGCCTCTAACCCCAGGACTTGGGAGGCAGAAACAGGCTGATTGATGTCTGTGAGTATTGAGACCGGCCTTCTCCACAGAGTGAGTTCCAGGCCAGTTGGGGTTACACAGAAAGATATTGTCAGAAAGCAAGCAAGTCTGAGAAAAAAAAATGAAGAAGAATCAAAGCATGTTTGTTGTTTGCTGGAACACAGATATAACTGGGACGGAGATGATCCTGTAAAGCAAAACAAGCCCGAGCCAGAAAGTCAAACACCATGCTTTTTCTCATTTGTGGATCACAGATTGCCTATAGGTAGGCCCACCCCACCCCACCCCTCCAGCACACAGAGTAATTGCTATGCAATCTAGTGTATTCAATTTCTAAACTGCAATTTTAACATAGAAAGAAGTGACCACAGCTCAACAGTAGGAAGGTGGATAAGGAATCTGAGCAGATGTCCTTCCCAGGAAGATTTAAAATGGCCGACACAGGTGTCCATATGTGTGCATTTCATGAGAGTAGCTACAAGTCTGCGGGAGTCAATGCCAATAGCTGGGGGTGGGGGTAAGGGAAGGATGGGGCAGGAGGATCAAAGAACATGATAGATTGGTATAAAAATGTATTTATGAAACCCATCATCACATACAATAAATATATGCTGATGAAACTTATATTTAAATTATATCAGCCTTTAAATTTTTTATTTTTGAAATTAAAACGTAGTTACGTCATTTTCCCTTTCCTCCCTCTAATCCTTCCATGTACTCCCTTGTTCTTTCTCAAATCCGTGGCTTTTTTTTTCTTTTTCACACACACACACACACACACACACACACACACACACACACACACACACACACAAAGTCTAGATAAATAAACACAAACTGCTCTGTCTGTATAATGTGATTTGCATATGATTTCTGGTCTGACTTCGTGGCATTGAATAACCAATAAGAGGGGCATTTCCCTGAGGAAGGCTGTTTTTCCTTCTCTCAGCATTCTCTAGTTGCCCACGTCTAAGGTTGGGGCTTTTACATTTTAATTGTATAAGGTCATATAACCCAATTATCCTCCTTTTTAAAGCACATAGCTCAGAAGAGTTAAGTTTATTCAAACTCTTGTGTTATGTGCATCATTAAAAAATTAACTTCATTTGTATTAACTGTAACTAAAGAAGTAAATACATACTGTATTCTAATGTAAAAATGTGCAATTGACAAATTTAGAATCTATATTTTAAAGGAGTTCTGCAAAGTGTCTGTATCCTAAGACAGGTGTCCCCACAGGTGTCTAGGCTTCAGCTAAAACAAAAAACACATAAAAGCAAGAGTCTCCCTGTGCTTTAGATGAACAAAATGTAGTTTAAATGATGTATCACTATATTAGACAAAGTCATCCAGTTACCTTTCTAAAGGAAGAGCTAAGTTTTATTTCAAAAGTAAGCACATATTGGCATAAAACCGCTAACTTTTGCTAGTGTTTTCTTCTTTCTTTCTATTATGTTTGACACTCAGTATTTCTGAGTGTTCATATGCAACATTAACTAAAAAAGTCCTCAAGAATAATCATGACCGTCTTAAAACAAATTATGCACATGGTAATTGCTATTATTATTATTTAGTGTATGAAGGTTTTTAAAAATCTGATTTTAACATACAAAGAACATACAATCCAGTACTACACAGAAGGGATCTGAAGAGTTATTCCTCCAAGAGAGAGTTAATGGGCAACAGCACACAAAAAGATATTCATTGTTGTCATCTGAAAAGTCCAAATTAGATCACAGGAAGACAGTATTTTGTACTGGCTTTGATAAAAAAATATATGTCAACAAAATGATAGCTCCTAACAAGTAGCGGCAAGAAAGTGGCAAAGACAGAATGGTCCTACTGTTGATGGATAAAATAGAGCAGCTGTTTATAAAACTACTTGGAATTTTCTAAAAGGCCAAAGAAAGGTACTGTAAAGCACAGTAATGCTATAGGAGAAAATGATATGCCTATAAATATTCATAGCAGCCTTCTTTACAGACGCTAAAACTAAATAATGCAAAACGAAAATGAGAACCATTCAAATGTCCACTGATGAGCTGAAAACTCAGTGTGGTATGTCCATCAGCAGACTATCAACCAGCTACAAAACAGTGATGTGTGAAAAGACCGTGGATGAGCCTTGAAATCATGCTAGTGTGAAAGAAGTCGGTCACAAAGGAGCATGTACCGCAGGTGCGTCTACACTATTATGTGACCTGTGGACGTGTGAAGAATGAACATCCATTAATGTGTGTCTAACACGGAGGCAAATGGAGGAATTTGGGGATGATGGCCAAGGAGTCCAGAGCTTCTTTCTGAGGAGATGAAAATCGCTCTAAAATTGATTGTCATTATGACTGTGCAACTTTGTAAACATAGTAAAGGCCACTACACTGGAGACTTTCACTTGTATGTGTCAATAAACTGTATGAATGTGAATGCACTTGTAACAAACCTAAAAAATATGTGCAATCAAAAAAAATCTAAGGCTATCAATACCAACGAGAAGTTTCAGAAGACTCATATAAATGAAGTAGTAACTTGTTTTTCAACTGTGAAGTAAGTTTTTATCATTTAAGGAATAGGGCAAAACCATATAGGTGACAATTTTGGCATCAAAGTATGTTCTAATAATAGAAGGTCTGACACACTTTGATACGATCACATCTGTCACATAAGGAAGATGTGTTCACTGGATGGATGGATGGATGGATGGGTGGGTGGGGCACTTCCCAAGCACCTGATCTCATTCCCTAAAGATCAGATGCTTATTTAGTGGTAAATGATATAGTGGCTGCAAGACACATGCCTACAAAACACCTGTGCTCCATAAGGTGTATGCAGATTCTTTCAGGTAAAATAAAATGACACCCTGTGCCCACTTCAGAAGAGGAAAAAGAATAGATTAAAGGTAATAAATCAAATTGCTTCAATATTAAGAGCTTTTTCAGTACAGCATTTTCTTCATCTCTTCATCCTTCTAGTTTTCCTGAATACTGACAGGAAGGAACTCAGCAGCTCCGAAGCAGTATACCTACATGATATTGAAAAGTCTGAAATTGTCACTCATAATTAGATCTTATAGCTTTATATTCATGGAGAATAAAGCTTTGTTCCTGTACTTCATAGGAGTTACACATTCCCACGATAATACTTCTTCATATAGAATTCAATATATAAAGGTTGTTTTGGTTTTGTCTTTTTGAGACAGGTTTTCTCTGTATAGCCTTGGCTGTCCTGGAAGTCCTGGAACCTGTTTTGTAGACCAGGCTGGCTTCAAACTCATAGAGATCCACTTGCCTCTGCCTCCCAAGTGTTAGAATTCAAGGTATGCGCCCATCACCTCCCGGTGATGACAAAATCATATAAACATTTTAAGTGTTTTCACGACAATATTATGCATTTTAATTTTGCTTTGGGATTGCTACATAAATGTCTGACTTTTTTGGTGAGGTTCAATCAAAGGAATGAATATGATAGTTAAGCACTGGGTCCCAAGACATGACTAAAACTCTAGTCTCAAGTGAAAAGGAGCCAAGAGAGAAATATAATATAGGAGCTGCTGCTGCCTCCATTTTTTCGTAAGTACTCAGTGTGGGGTGCAGGAATGTTGATAGTAGGGATTTGTCTTCTATATTTATGACTATATTTCAATTTTGGAAATTTCTGCAGTATATTCTGAGGCAGTTAGTCATAAGATAATGACGACCAGCAGCTTATAGCACACCCTTAAAACAGTGCATTCAAATTGCAGCTCAACTAGAAACCACCCAATGTTAGCAAAGTCAGGTTGTCTGGTTTTTGATCAATCATTTCAAACACAATATATTTGAACAATTAAAGGAAATACCTTCACTTGTCCTTGTCTGCACCAGACTTTCCAAAACTAAGCCTAGTGTATTTGCTTTGATGGCCTTAACTCATTTCCTCAACTACCATAGCTACTCCAGAGAGAAGATTCCCTGCTTTCGGGTGGAGTCAGCAAGGACAACTTTGTGCCAGGTCTGAAGGCTAAGCTGGATCTTGGAGGAGTCAAGGGACTTCAGTGGGGCTGTGGAAGAAGTTGTGTCAAAAGGCAAAGCACCCGAGGAGGAAGAGTGAAATGCTGAGGGCCCAAAAACATCGAAAGAGGAAACTGTCAGGGAGGCAGTGGACCACAAAGCTGGCACAGCAGCTGGGGAAGTCTGTCAAGGGGCTTGTTTGCCTTGCCAAGAAATCATTCATTAGGCAACACAAAGAACAGACCGGGCAAATGCATGGTACTCTCATGAGCTTTTGTGAGAACAGGAGGCAGATGGTGTTGCAGTAACTATGAAATAGAACCTGCTAGAGCAGAGGTGGGGGAAGGCCAGGGATGGCTTCCTGGGAGAGGGAGCAACTGAACTAATTAGGGATGGAACTAAAAGGCACCACTGGGGACCCTAGGTCTAGAAACTGGAGGACAATTCTACAGAAACTATAAATGGTAACACTCAACCCTAAGCCCACAGTAGAACCACCTTGAGAACTATTAAGCAAACATGAATTTTGGGGCTCCTTTTTGACCAGATAATTGAAGAACTCTCGTGGGAAGAGTGATTTGGGGCTGAGTGCCGCCTCCAGACGGTGTGATGAATCTGAATGGGCAGTGAGTCTTCTCAGATGTGAGCTCTGGATGCCAGAGGACCTAAGACAGTTATGATAGTTTGTTTCATAGACAACTTGATACAACCTAGAATCTTCCAGTAAGAGAGCCTCAGTGAGGGACTTTGTATATCATGTTGACTTGCAGACATGTCTGTGGGGGATTGTCTTGACTGTCATAATTGATATAGGAAGCACTGTGCCTCTTCCACAATGTCCCCAACTAGGGTTATTCTACCTGTCCCGGTTACCCTCCATATCCCAACTGTGAATTAATCTCCTCAAACCAGACTAAGAATTCTTGGAGGACAGGGCCTTTGTTTTCTTCACTTGGGTATCCTTAGGTCCTGGCAATAAAATACCTGGCATATCCAAAGCCTTAGTGGCTTCTTATTGAGTGAAGTTGTCACGCTGGAAAACTATGGTTCTGTGACAGCCAGATTTCCATGACTATCCCTAAACTCCTGCACAGAAACATAGCACTCATTTGCTTTATATCTGATGCAAGAAGCTGGGCGGTTGCCTAGTTCCTTGGAGGGCTCTTCTTTCTATACCCTAGGACTTCTCTCTCCAGGTAGGAATTGTTCAGCCTTCTTTCCCACATTCATGAACAGCTTCTAGGAGACAGCACAGGAACAGCCGGTGGGCTTCAGATGAAGCACCTTCATGGCCAACTCCTTCTAGGTCTTCATGAGTTGGATTTGGATGTTAAGGTAGAGGGTGAGTATGCCCCAAGAGTTGAGCCAGGAAGACTCTTCTGTGGGAGCTGTGTTCAGTCCCAGTGGAATCCAGGGTGCCCTACATGGGCTGAGCTTCTCAGGGAAGACTGAGAAGTTGTATAACCAATGATAATATTTGCAATTATGCAGCTGGGATCAAGGAAATCAAATCTCATGCTGCAGGGCAGAAACCAATCACCTCCAGTGGTGAGGGAGGAATTCTCTTTGGCTCCATGCTGTTTGTGGATTAACTTTCCGGGTTATTTCATTTATTTTAATGGGAGAGTGGTTGCTGCAAGAATCATAGACAAAGGAGGCTTGTGGAAGCCACAGCCGTAATTACAAGCCCACGAGCTTGCGTTCTCTGTTCTCGCTGTTGTGTTTTCATGTGTGCAATGAGTGGACAGCCCTTGCTTGCTGCTGCTGTTCTTACTGTCAATGGCTACTGCTAATGGAGCACATTCCAGGGGCCAGGCTGAACCCTCACACCGAGCCCACAACATGCACCCCACTATCTATGTCACTAAAGATGCGGGAGAAGCCTAAACACACCGCTCTCTTTAGAGTGGTGCCTTTTATTCCAACTAACGGGAATGAGTAGGCCTGCCTTGAGTTCCTGTCCATAAATGCCCAGAGTATTCAAATTGGCCTTAGATACATGCCAGATACTTGGCAAACCAATAGTTCAAAATATTAAATTTCCCATAACTGACCCTGGCTTTCATTTTTGCAGGAACTCAACATGTGTTTCAAAAGCCTAAGAATTAAGACTTGTCTAGCTAAGGTTTTTTGTTTTTGATTACTTGTGCTAAATGACAAATTTTAGTTGGCTGTGAAGTATCATTATTATGAAGCCAGAGTGTCACACTTTGAGGTGAAATGTTACTGTTTTCATTTTCCATTATTTTCTCAGTTAGAAGAATCCTTTGCTGGCAGTTCCAGCTTGTTGGCTTTGTACACAGTCAGGCCTTACCTCTCACGTGACTCATTGGTCTATGCATTTGAAAGGAAAATGTCTAAGTAAGCCTGGAACATGGGGAAGGGGATTACATGTAAGCGAGTTTTTGTTTTTCTGGTTCTTTAAATTTTTGCTTGTTTTATTTTGGGTACAAAGAGAACCATTAGTTTTACAAGGACAAGTGAGTTTCAAGGATGTCCTGTTCCTGAAAATGTCTGGGCAGAAGCTGGACAGTCATTTGGAAGGGAAAGTGTAGGCAAGGGTGAACAACATCAGTGTTACCCAATGAGGGGTAAATATAGGGTTCTGGGGGAAGAGGAACACTTTCCTCCTTTATAGGAAACCAGACAGAAAGTGAGAAAGCTGTTCTGTTAAATTCCCTTTCCGGTCTTTGGGTTAGAGGAAAGCAAAAGCCCTCAGGGTTAGAGTATACTTAACACCTTGTGACCATTTGCTAATCATCTCTCTTTTCCTTCCTAAAAATATGACAGTGAGGGTCTCAGCAGCAGTGTCGATTCAGGAAGTCGTAACAGTATAATTTATTATCTCCTTCACGAGATAAAGGACAGGGGCTTTCCATTCTTAGTAGCAATTTGAAGCGATGTAAAAATTGTGTTCACTTAAATGTTTAAGGGGGAATATGGATGACATCTTTGCTGGAAAACTCTACAGCCGTTGATGTCAAGCAGGAGATGCCTCAAATGAAGAAAATCAGATTTGGAATCATGTTCTTAAAAGTGAACCAAGGGGAGGGCGATTTAAATGTATAATTATTACATGCATTACAAAATGATTTAAATACATTGTATACATACATGAAATTGCCAATTTTTTTTTTTAAAAATCAATCTAACTGTCTCTTCCTTTTGGGGCTTGGAGAGAACCAGTGAAATTGGTTCTCTGAGAATTTGCTCATGTATATTGTTCTGTGAGTTGAGGAATTAGAGGAACCTCTCTCCATCTAAGTAGATGTACACAGTGGACCCCAGGTACATCAGCGTAGGGACTTTCTCTTTGTATTCGGGCACCTCCAGTGCCTAGCTGAGTATCTGACATAGAAAAAAACTGTGAACGAATGAATGAGAGAAACAAGATGAACTTCATTTATTTTGTGATCCAACCTCTGGTATATCCCAACACAGGCTTCAAACTGCTGCTCTCATAAACGTGCCTAATACAGCTCTCTCATCTCTTTCTCTTACACTGTGTCCTACGAGAGACTGTCTGCCAAAAGCCTTTCTTTCCCTTACAGAATACTGGGGCTGACAGTAAAGCTTTCCTGTGCTGACTGGCCGCAGGAAGAGGCACGCTTAGAATGAAAACACAAGAAAGCACCAATTTTTGAAAAAAGATTCAGGAGTAAGGCTAGTTATATCCACTCAATATAACCAGATGTGGCATTTAATTATTATCCTGTGCATTAAATCAGGCTAAGCTGGCCAAACCAACTCATATTTCTGGCATGAAATAGCTAGTTTGGCTGCTTATCCTGACCAAACCAATATAAAAAGGGTGCCAAAGCCTTGTTTTATTGTGTGGGGTGTTGGCATAGACCCATTCTTCTTGTTCAAGAAAAGAAAGGGTGGGGGAAAGGTACTCGAGTACAAATGGAGCCATTGGGCTTCCTCCCACATTCCCCCCGGAGCTTCTGGAATGCTAGCACACACCAGGGATGTTTGGGAAGACTGGATTTCAGCTCAGGACAAGAATGTACCTCATGGAGCTTTAATGCCTCAGCTCACAAACACGAGTGTTTCAAGTTAAAAAAAAAAAAATCTGTTGCAGAGCTCTTTACGTTGGTTTGGGAATGTAGCTCAGTGGGAGACAACTTGCCGGCATGTACAAGGCACTAGCTTTTGATGACTAGCACCACAACAAACCAAGAAACAAATACCAAGAAATAAAGCATGACTTTAGAGCCTCTATGTGTTATATTCTCTAGAATCTTTGAAAACTAAATGCAATAATGATTTTATTCAACTTAATTTCCATCTGCACAGACCCCAAGGCTTTTGAACTTGAGAGAACTAAGGTATGAAGCATTTTCCCACAGGAGAATTTCTCGTATGGTGTGTGATCTCTGACGTTTTACTATGATGCTCTTATCTGATACAAAACAGAACAGCTAGGACCACACTCAGAAGATGGAGCGGAAAGCCTTCCCAATCACTGTTTATCGGTAATGAACATGGTGTCCGGTAGCAAATTCCACAGGAGGTGATCTGTGTTTAGAATTACCAGTAGGTGAGTCAGGTAACATAAAAACCAGTAAAAGCCTGATACAGGTCCAGAACCAGGGGGGCGTTTCTCAAAAGCAGTAGCACTGACAACCAAGCCTGTGTTTTGACACTAGTATTCCAAAGGTTGACTGAACTAGGAGATGGCCTTTGGTTGGCTACACTGTCCTGCTTTGTGAATTGTATCAAAACTGAAAACTTGGGAAGATCTCTTCAAACCTTGGATAACTAAATTCTCTTGAACAACAGCCATGTTTTGCTCTTGTGGACACACAGTGGCAGCTCATTGAAGCTGATTAATTATATATTTCTCAAGTCCCAACAGCCTCCTTGCTCCACTTTTGGCCACATTATTCTGCGGTGCGGTCACAATCCACTTAAACATCTCACTTAGCTCAGCTCTCTCTCCTGATGCAGAAAAATATTTCCCTGTATCCATGACTATCAAAGTAGGAAAACATAAAGTAGCCTGGAAGGGCATCTTCATGTGTACACTCCACTCACTCCATGACTGGGAGCTTTGGGGACTGCTTCTTTTTCATTCTTGAATAATGGAACCTTACTTTGTTACCTCCCAGGGCAACACATTTCCCCAGTAACATCTCCCAGTACGTCCAGGGATCCTCTAGGGGGTCTGTGTAATTTGCAAATATTTCCTCCTCTATGTTCCCACTTTTTGAATGTTTTGTATTTAAAACCACAAAGGAAAGTCTCAGTGAGTCAATCAATCATTTTAATTGATTGTAAGTATCTGAGTTACTGCGTAGCTACCCTGGGGATTAATCCTTGGAGACGAACACTGTAAAAACATCTTTGGCTCAGCTAAACTCTGCCCCTGGGTCCTTTCCTTCACCCAGTCCTTAATAAGAGATAAAATTCCCTTAATGGTTCCACGTGACCACTCCCAACCTGCAACTAAGTTATGTTCATTGGTTGCTTGAGACTTGCCATTCTGTGCTTTAAAAAAAAAAAAAAAATCCATATTATAAGTTGCTAATTTCTCCAATGTTTGACCAAAACTTTCTTTTTAACCACTGAAAGGGATCAGATCAGTGTAACTTTTTTTTTTTGTCTGAAAACGTATCCAAAAACTATCCTCTTGTTCCTTTAATAGAGTTGGTTATTAAGTATCTAAAACCCAAGGGAAGTCTACTTCAGGGGAGAGGTCAACTAAAGCTGTTTCTAAAGTGAAACAATGTTTTTCTCTGGGTTGAACAAGGGGTTTCTGGGTGCATCCCCTCTCAAAAGGTTTTTAGCACAATTGTGAGAAAGCAGAAACAGGGGTTCCACTACAGAAGGGCAGCAGGAAGGAATCTGGACCCACTCTGAGTGTGTCCAGAGGAAGAGCATATTCTCAGTCTAGAAGTTAGATGCTAGTGATGACGTAGAAGGACTCACTGTTTCACTCAGTAAAATTTTGGAATACTGGCTCTGACATTTAAGTGATTTCTGCAAAGATTTCCCCTTTAAAGAAAAACAGTTAATAAAATGAAAATGTGTGCCACGCCAACATTTAATAAAGCATCTGTAGTAAAAATTGTAGTTTCTGTAATTACCCTAGTCAGCAACTGACCAGTCCGGTTTTGTAAACTGGTACCCCAAAGGATGAGAGGCCTGGTTTGTGGGCTGCTTAGCCTCCACTCTGAGCTTGTGGGCATGCAGTTACTTGTTTAAAGCCCTGGACAAGTGGAAGCCAGCTCAGATCTGAAAGGCACCGAGGAGCACTCTGACATAGTTTCCGTGCGTGTAATGGCTGGTCCTCTAAGGTATGTGGTAGTCAGAACGCTGCCCTCTGACCTTTCAGTTGCTCTGTGAAGTTCTTGTTACACAGAAAGCTTGAAAGACTCTCTCTTTGAAAACCCATGGGAAGAAGGAGAGAGATACAGCTTGCACAGAGGTGCCTAAGGACAATGACTAGGTAGAAAAAGAGGCCAGGGTCAGTAGTGCCTGAGGTCTGGAGCTTTAGTTATAAACCCTAAAACCATCCTGCTGGGGAAATGTTTATGGAAAGCCTCCAAGTCGGAGATGTGCGGGGGGGTGGGGGGGGTTGGGGGGGTGGGGGGTGGGAAGGAATGGATATGGATAGTATCAGTTATCTGTTTTTTCCTGCAACTTCTTGCCCCATCTATATTTGTCAACCGTTCAGCTAATGACTCTTTAACCTGTACCCGTGCAGGTGTCAGCTGCAGCCTCACTGTCACAGTAAAGAAATCTTATCCTGCGAAGCTTCCACTGGTTAAAAATCAAAGTGTTGGTGGACAGATTAGCCAATGGGAATCTCTCTCACCCCCTCCCCATTCTCCCACCAGTATAAAAGGTAATGGGGGGGGGGCAGATGGGGAAACTGGAGAAGGAAATGAAATCATGCGGGTACACCAGGAAAAGATAAATGTTGGTGGCAGCGAAGTGGGTGAGTGTGTCATGGCATTACCTCTTGATGAGGCTTCCAAGAAGTCTCCCGCTCATGTCCTGGTGGCTCTGAGAACAAGCATTCTTGCATCAATAGCTAATAGGCTGTCCAACCAGATGTTATCTGGGTGGGATAAGAGGGTGAGAAAACAGACCTGTTGTACGCTGTTGTCAACTACATCACTGTGGTCAGAGAAAGGCTGTTTGTGTGGTGTTTAGCAGGGCACCTCGTTCGCGGTGAGGCAGACCAGATTACGTGGCTGTTTAAATCCATTTCCTCTTGTGATTGGTAAAAATACGAGAGTTCATAATCATTCATGCATTAGTAAAGCCTCCTTTCCATCATTTCCAAGGAACTTTTTCTTTTTTTTTTTTTTTTTTTTTTCAAGAACAGAGCATGCATCCAGCAGAAACCTGAAGCATTGACTTTTCTAAGCATTCTTTTGCAGTAAGCACACTTAAAAAAAAAGAAAGAAAAAAAGAAAGAAAGAAAAAGAAAACACAGCAAAATCTGTCCACGACAGGTACCTGTGACAAGACTGGAGATGATCAGGGGTAAGACCAACATCTGTAGCATCCGCATCAGGAGCTCCCCGGGAAACGAGAAGTACTTGACCTCCCGGTAGCTCATTTTATATGGTCGGAGGGCAAATCCAAGGATTGTACCTGAAGGGACAGAAGAGAAAGAGAGAGAAGGGAAAAATGAGTCTTTTAAAACTAATGAGTCTTTTTAAACTTTTCAGAGGCAACAGCCTCTGAAAAACGAGCAAGCATCTGGCGGGTAGTTGCTCAAGCTTGACAAGAGTAATTTATTTAAGCAGCAAATATTTTATACAGCATCGGGAGCAAGGGATGTATCTGTCTTTGCAGTCGTTATGTGGGAGGGTTTGTTGAGTTCAGGCCTTCCAGTAGCATTTGAAGAAAAAAAGGCTATCTGAGCTGAGTAAATGAAAAATGTCTTTGTCTAACTTGAATTCAGTGGGACTCATTTTGATCTGACTTGGTGTAGGTATGAAGACTAGGGTATAATCGGGAGACAAATCAAATGGTCCTGAGCAAGATGAACCGGGAAGAAAAGGCCTCATGGGAAGGTTCCAGAAGAACAGATGATAGAACTGCATAACCACTTATAAAAAACAATTCAATTTTCCAATTTAAAAACAAACAAACAAACAAACAAACAAAAACAACCCCAAAATCCCTTGGTGCTCACGTTGTTCATCTGTTTCAACATCTCCCTGTCTGTACACACCACGGTGTCTCTCTCACAGCGTAGTCTTGACATTCCCTTGGCAACTATATTGTATGTACTTGCTAGTGGCAAGAGAAGACTTCAAAACGAACAAAAATTTTTCTTCCCACCAATTTCCTGTTGAAAACTAGATGACAGGTAGAGAGAATGGGAAGTAATTCTCTCCTTAGCTTTCTTTTAGCCTAGAAACTTCGAGATGCTCTTTCAGAGTAACAAATTCATACACAAACTAGTGAGTCATGACACCTGCTAACATCCAGAAGTTAATACCAACATCAAATACACTTACTCCCTCTCCTCTTTCTCCAACTTACTTTCTTTGCCCAAGGGAATTTAGTCATTTCAATATTGCAAATATTTTCAAACATTTGCCTTGTGTTGAGATTTCACTTTTTAAAAAGCCCGAGTAAATTATAGAGAAAATAAAATCCTTAATATTGAGGTATTTTTAAAAAGCCAGAGGTCAGGGACGGGAAAGAGGAGTGATCCCAGGGTTTTCCTGGGAATGCAAGAAGTCCTTACGGAAACCAAACTTTCTCAATTTCTTATGAAACGGCTTCTCTGTCTTAAGAAATGGAACACAAAGTTCATTTCAACCACCACTGCAACTCCTATTTCAGTTCTTGGGTCTCGGCAACGACGGCTATCCACTCTCCAACTTTAGACCGTGATGTTGTAATAAAAGCACCTCAATGTATGTGACTAGAAAATCCAGTTGACCCAGGTCTCAGGCAATGTTAAGAATAATAGGCAAGAGAGGAAAACAGACTTGGAAAATACAGACAGCTGGGAGCAGAAGCTGTCTGCGTTGGCTCTACCACTTAAGAAGAAGAAGGTAACTGAGGTTTCCTGAGCTCTTTCCGTAAGCCAGGCACTGTCAGTACTTTTACTCCTGTTAGCAACTTAATCCCCACAACTATGGCAGGATGCAGATGCTATCTTACAGTTTATTGGTGGAGAAAACTGAGTGCAGTGAATGTACAATTTGTCCAAAGTCAAGTATACCCAGGTGGCAGAGCTAGGATGTAAAGCCATGGAGTTTCCACTCAGGGCTCATGTTTTCACCCACCTCTAACACTTCCTGCCTCTCATGATAAACTCTGTTAGCGGTCCATAGTGAGTTTATTTCTAGAATGTTCTGGTACATGATTTCATATGTGAGCATTGTGTAACTGACAAAGTCCCTTGTTCTCCTAACTGCCTAGTAGCTATTGAACAGTGTACAGAAAGACACCCAGGGAAACAATGTCTCAAGAAGTGATACCCTACTTTCACTGGCTGGTTTTGTGTGTCAACTTGACACAAGCTGGAGTTATCACAGAGAAAGGAGCCTCCCTTGAAATGCCTCCATGAGATCCAGCTGTAAGGCATTTTCTCAATTAGTGATCAAGGGTGGGAGGGCCCCTTGTGGGTGGTGCCATCCCTGGGCTGGTAGTCTTGGGTTCTATAAGAGAGCAAGCTGAGCAATCCAGGGGAAGCAAACCAGTAAGTAATATCCCACCATGGCCTCTGCATCAGCTCCTGCCTCCTGACCTGCTTGAGTTCCAGTCCTGACTTCCTTTGGTGATGAACAGCAATGTGGAAGTGTAAGTTGAATAAACCCAGTCCTCCCCAACATGCTTCTTGGCCATGATGTTTCTGCAGGAATAGAAACCCTGACTAAGACACTATGTGTCTTCTTAAAGCCAACAGACCGGTCCTGTTGGGTGGTGCTCTAGAGTGGGTCTCAGTTTCTTTGTGGGTTAGCATACAGAGTAACATGTTCAGTTTGACGCTTTGATGCATACTATCATTCCCTTCACTACCTGCTCTGCATCTCCAGTCCTGCCTGGCCAGCTCCCTGTTCCCCTCAGGCGTCACCACCTTCTGCTTTCTTATATACGGATTCCATTTCCTTCTCTTCCCCCTCCTGACTCTGAAGATCTCTTCCTTCCTCTCCTGATTCCTTTTCTAGTTTCATGACCTCTATTGTTAGCATTCTGTCTAAACTCCACCCCACAGTTACCTGGCAACAGCCAGGTATGCTCCGCCCCACAGTTGCCTGGCAACAGCCAGGTATGCTCCGCCCCACAGTTACCTGGCAACAGCCAGGTATGCTCCACCCCACAGTTGCCTGGCAACAGCCAGGTGGGCCTGTCCCACTATAAAAGGGACTGCTTGCCCCTCCTCTCTCTCTTATCTCTTTCTCTTGCCTCTCTCTTACTTCTCTTATCTCTTACCTCTCCCATTCCCTTCCCCCCTCTTTCAACGAGGTCATGGCTGGCCTCCACTCCTCTACTTCTCTACTCTCTTCCTCTCTCTGCCTCTACTACCCTCTTAACTCCCCTCCCCATGCCCTGAATAAACTCTACTTCTATACTGTACCTTCGCGTGTGCATGGTCCCTCAGGGGGAAGAGATATCTCTGTGTGGGCCTGCTGAGGCACACCCTTCCCCCACACCCACCTCCCCCACTACACCCATACAACATATATATTCTTATACTTTTGTTTTGTTTTGTTTTGTTTTTTGAGACAGGGTTTCTCTGTGTAGCCCTGGCTGTCCTGGAACTCACTCTACAGACCAGGCTGGCCTCGAACTCAGAAATCCACCTGCCTCTGCCTCCCAAGTGCTGGGATTAAAGGTGTGAGCCACCACTGCCCGGCTTATTCTTATACTTTTTATAAGTCATTGGTACCGTGACTCGAATTAGAAACTCTGCAGGTTTGCATCCCACCTCAGCCACCGTGAGAGATCCACACTCTCTAGCACAGAAGAACTGGTAAGCCCCCATCCCCCACTGGTTGGAGTAACCGTCCACATGGACTCAGGGGAGAGTTTTTGAACTCAGAGCTACTCCTGTGCCTCGCTGAGTAAATGACCATCCTCATGTTCCCTGGGGAGAATTCTTGAGTTCAGAGCTACCCTGTTTTGTTCTTGAGGATGGGAGACATTCAGTCCTTTACTGACCCTCATTTTAGGACTTATTCCCTTGGGTGAAACATTCCTCTTTCCTTTTGAGACAGTTTCTTTCTTGCTGCTGTGAATTCCAGGCCAGGCCTGGACAACTGCTCTCACAAGAGCACCGCCTCTGAGCCTTAGCCCCCACACCCCAGGTGTCTCACCCAGGGGTCAGTCTTCACTGCCTTTGTCCCTATTTAATGCGATGTCTTGGTCTAAATCTCTCTCCATCCCGCTAAACTGGTACTTTCTCACTAAGGACCCATAGTGCAGATTTCCCTCTCCCCCTCTCATTTGTGGCTCACTACAACCAGTGGTTCAGCTAGTTGGCCAGAAAAGCAAGTCTGTCCATGCCCCCTGCGGGTACCCTACCTGCTGCCCTTCCCCCTCTGCTCCTTAGCTCTGCTCTCAGTTCTCAGCCCCTTACTTCCTGCCAAAGGTCCCCTCCCTTAGACCTGCTTTCCCATGCACGTACGACCACCCACTGCCTCCACCGAGGCTCACAGCCGCGGAAAACGCAGCTTTGGCCCTGCTCATCCTCTATCTGCCCCTAAAACAGCTTTTGCCTTGTCTTAGCAGCTGCGTCTACACATGCGAGCCCCTTCTGTCTCCGCCCCCTGCCAGGGACTCTGCTGCATCCCCCTCCCTCGCTCTCTGCTGGGCTCCCTCAGCCTGTTCATGCTTGATCCCTGATCGAGTTTCCACATTCCAACACACGCGAGGGACTTTCTCCCTCTCTCCCTCTCTTTCTATGCCACTACTGCCAGCTTTCTTATTCTGGTCCTAGCCATATGTCTCTTTGCTACTGCTATTAAATTAATATTAAATTTATCAGTTATAATCAATCTATCCACTCTCAATCCTGTCAGAAGTTTGTTAATTCTTAAGTTTATAGCAGACAGAATTCCCAAAGTCCTTGACAGTTGGCCCAGGATGGTAGATGGTCTCAGAAGATGTGGACACAGCTACAGGATACTGCCTAGATTGTGAAATGACAATCACTGAAAACGTAGTGGACAAAACCGAATACTTTGGGTCAAGGAGCTTGGCTAAAACAAGCTAAGCTACTTCTCATGTCACGTGTATCCATTCCACAGAGAAAAAGCCCTGTGTCTTCTGTGCTTGAAAGCTAGACTAACTCTACCCGAGTTGCCAGAGACCAGGAAACTGTTGACTAGTGGACTCTGTCATTTTTTAAATAATATAACTGCTAGATTATTGTTTACTCTTTCTCAGACTTCTCACTACATTGACAGCTAAGCTTTCATAGGTGTAATCTGTTATCTTTTTACCTAAACTTGGTTTTCATTAATTAAATGCTTCATATTTCCTCTTCTCGCTATGCCACTGTCCTAACTCTAACAAAACATTCCACTATACGACCCAACTTTTTCAACTTTTTAATCTTGTCCCTTCTGCTCCACAAAAGGTTCATCTTAAAGACTGTTCATGTTGTTAGCTCATGTTGTTATCTCTTTTATAAGCTTATAAGCTACAGAAATTCCACTCAGATCTGCCTCTCATGGACCCAATAGACTCCATCCAGATAAGTACATCTGCTCAAAGTTCCCACTTACTACCTATTCCAAAGGGTGGGATTCCTCTGGGTTTAAAATAGACATCTTAAGAAAAATTTTTTCTTCAGTTTTCTGCTCTAGTTTTAGGTCAGCTGCTATCCTATCAGCACTGGATCATGAAGAGACGCTCTGAATGGGAAAACTGCCCTTTTCTTTTCTTTTCTTTTCTTTTCTTTTCTTTTCTTTTCTTTTCTTTCTTTCTTTCTTTCTTTCTTTCTTTCTTTCTTTCTTTCTTTCTTTCTTTCTTTTATGAGCAATTAAGATTATCTGTTTCCTGATTGTTATTTTTATCCCAGTAATGACAAAGAAAAAAGTACACTTCTCTGAAACCCAGTCTTCTTATGCACAGATTTCAGAGTGACCTCATCATTCCTACCAGTGAGAGGTGGCAAGGTGAGGTCTTCCGATGAGCCCTCATGAGCTGAGCTGGCTTTCCTTCAGTCCAGTAGCCGAGTCCCTGAGAAACTGATGTCCATCAATGGACACTTAGATACTGCCTGATGGTTTCAGAGCTTTATGGAACACAAAGTTTTATTATGGTGGCCACCAGAATGTCAGTGCAAAAGGAGACATCTTTATTGTTGGCTAGTCTACAAAAATGACCACAGAAGTCAGAGTAACTCTGTTAGAGCCAAAACATGCTTATTCAAATTTGTAGCTTGGTGACATAGAAACACGGATGTCATCTCATTCATGCTTAGGCTGCAATCTTCTGTCATTCTTGCTTAAATATGACATCTGGAATCTAGGAACTGTCTTAACTGAGATATTTAAGGTGATGAAAATCCACTGTGTGGTTGGAGCCTAAGAACAGTGGTGAATTTTTGCTTAAAGACTGGTTCTTACTTATGAAAATGAAATAGGAATTCCAGCAGGTGTTCAGCATCTTCCTGCAGAGTGCACACGAGCACTGTCTTGGAGGACTGATAACCTATCATTTTCTAAACCAAGACAAAATGGGCTTGTTTTTTAAGGCTAAATATGCACAACAAGTTAAAAGTGTTAAGAACTTGGTAATATGTCACCTGATAAAACCATGGAAAGCACAAAAAATGAAGGAGGATGAGATGCAGTTGTTAGGACCAGGTCACTGCATTTAGCTTCTGGTGAATGCTGGCGTTTGGAATAGCAACATCTTGCTAAACTTCTTTTTTACCCACAAACCCTTGCATTGAATGGATTGGCAGATGAAGGCCTTCTGGGGTCATTCTTCACAATGCACTATGCTTCAAGGAAGGCACTGGAGAGCTAGAATGTCTGAAGGAAATCTGCTTTGCTTTGTTCTGTTGCTTAGAAACAAGTCTCAAGTCCTGGGTTACATATGGAGGTTAGTCAGGGTCTCTCAGGCCTGCAGCAGTGCCTCCTCCTGCGCATGCTGCTTCTAGTGTGTAGGAGCATTCACAGAGAATACTTTACAAATGGCCCAGCTCTGCCTTTACCTTCCTTCATGATGCTGGACATGCCCTTAACCTCCTATGCTTTGATAAGTGAATATATACATAAATACATACATACTAAATATATATACACTCACATACATACATGTATGTCTATGTCTATCTATCATCTATCTATATATCATATCTATCTATCTGATCTAATAAAGGCTTTAGCTGTGAGTGCTCCTCTTTACCTGGACTGCTGCAGTAAGCAGCCTTTCAGCTGGTTTTCCTGCTTCTACTTAGCTTACCCAATAACATGATGCCCAGAGGGACCCCTTTAACATCTAAAGTAGGATGTCATTGATACCACCCTCTGGTGGCATCAGACAGGGCATATGGAGGGGCTCTACAGCACCAGGAAGTCACCACCACTCCTCCCTCCCTTGCCCCTCCCCACCCCACCTCCCACCCCCTCGAGTTGCTTTCCTCTCGATTTGGACTGATCCCACTGTATGCTCTTTGTGAAGAAGTTTAGAGGAAAATTGTGGGGATATGAGAAGAGAGAAGACTCTCATTCTGGAGTCTGACTAAAGACTCTAAGAGTCAGTGGAGCTCAGAATTGAGAATTCCAGTGCAATTAGCATCTGCTGAAGGCCCCTCTCTCCCCTTCCTAGGGTGCAAATTTATAATCTGCTAGAAATCTCACCACAAATTCCATTTACAGAAACACGCCCTAATGCAAATTCAGTGGCTCCTGGCTTTACCCTCTAAGAGTCTAATCCCGTCCAAGTCACCTTTGGAACCACCCTATGGCTCACCCATCAAACTGGGGAAGGGAGGAGGCTCTTAGGAAGCCTCTGAGGTGCGACTTGAAAGCCACCAAAACAGAATGGCTAATGCTAAAACGTGTGACAGTGACTCCCCCTTAAGAAGTTTATGTACTCTGGGCGGTGGCGTCACACACATTTCATCTCTGGAGGCAGAGGCAGGTAGATCTCTGTGAGTTCGAGGCCAGCGTGGTCTACAGAGAGTATGTTCCAGGACAGCCAGGGCCACACAGAAAAACCCTGTCTCAAAAAAACAAACACAGAAGTTCATATCCACACTTGAGTAGGTCTTATCCTTTCTCTGAACACCTCCACTTTGTGTTTACAAATCTACGTTAAAATGTCTTTAATATAAACTGCAGTGCTTCTTTCAGAAGCGTGCCCCATGCTACATAGTGTGCTCTGTTCTTTCCCTGAAAACGTTCTATTTTAAACAAACTCCAGCTCTGCTCTCATCCCCTCCACATCGAAGGCCTGAATCTTGGATTTGACCTGAGCTGGGGTCCTCCAAAATTAGGTGTGTTGGCATTTAGCCTAGGCTCCGCCCCACAGTTACCTGGCAACAGCCAGGTGTGCCTGACTCATTATAGAAGGGGCTGTTTGTCTCCTCCTCTCTCTTGCTTTCTTGCTCTTGCTCTGTCTTCTTGCTCCTTGTCTCCTCCTCTCTCTTGCTTTCTTGCTCTTGCTCTGTCTTCTTGCTCCTTACCTCCTGTCTCTTCATTTCCCTCTCCCCTCTCTCCACACGCTCATGGCCAGCCTCTACTTCTCTACTCTCTCTCTCTCTGCCTTTCTCTGTCTCTACTCCCTCAACTCCTCTCCCCATGCCCTGAATAAACTCTATTCTATACTATACCGGCCTGTGGCTGGTCCCTGGGGGTGGGGGTGGGGGGGAGAGATGCCTCAGCATGGGCCCGCAGAGACACCCCCATCCCCCACACCAGACTACACATCCAAACATATTTCTTCTCTCTCCGTATCTTTTTATAAAACACAACAAGGTGGCTTTCCTTTTGCTGCTGCGTCCGCAGCCATGAGTATGCTCAGGCTGCAGAAGAGGCTTGCCTCTAGTGTCCTCCACTATGGTCGGAAGAAGGTCTGGTTAGACCCCAATGAGACCAATGAAATCACCAATGCCAACTCCCGTCAGCAGATCAGGAAGCTGATCAAAAATGGGCTGATCATCCGGAAGCCTGTGGCTGTCCATTCCCGAGCTCGCTGCCGGAAGAACACCTTGGCCTGACGGAAGGCCAGGCCTATGGGCAAAGGGAAGAGGAAGGGTACTGCCAACGCTCGGATGCCGGAGAAGGTGGTCTGAACGAGAAGGATGAGGTTCGTGCGCCGGCTTCTCAGGAGATACCGGGAATCTAAGAAGATTGACCGCCATATGTATCACAACCTGTACCCGAAGGTCAAAGGGAATGTATTCAAAAACAAGCGGATTCTCATGGGGCATATCTACAAACTGAAGTCAGACAAAGCCGCAAGAAGCTCCTGGCTGACCAGGCTGAGACTCGCAGTCTAAGACCAAGGAAGCACGGAAGCGCCGGGAGGAGCGCCTCCAGGCCAAGAAGAGATCATCAAGACTCTGTCCAAGGAGGAAAAGACCAAGAAATAAAGCTTCCCTCGTGTCTGTACATAGTGGCCTGGCTGTGGCCTCACATGGGTCAGTCATTAAAATAAGACAAGCCTTAAACAAAAACAAAACAAAACAAAACAACCAAAAAATCAAAACAAACAAACAAAAAACAAACACAAGAAGGTGAACTCTTCAGGCTT
Organism: Uromys caudimaculatus; assembly: GCA_028551405.1. Classification (NCBI taxonomy): domain Eukaryota; kingdom Metazoa; phylum Chordata; class Mammalia; order Rodentia; family Muridae; genus Uromys; species Uromys caudimaculatus. The sequence continues at coordinate 26,783,712 of CM052716.1, read as the reverse complement.
TTCTGATGACAGCGGGGCACTGGGCCTCCATCTTCCTGCTGGTGATGCTGCTGGGCCCCTCTGCCTCCAACACACTATCCCCAGACAGTCCCAGGCTGTACTTCCTTTAAAGTTTAGCTTATGTGTCTCCTTTATGAAGCCCCTCCTAACTTTGCTTCTTATCTCTCCCCTCTCAGTTGACCACATTTATTATTCTCTCTCTCTCCTGGAAAACTCACACTTTTTAAGAGGAACATCTCTGTTCACGGACATATATTAAGTCCCTAAAACAATTCTTGGTCCATAATAGATGTTTAATGTATTGCTGAGTAAATGACTGAATGAAGAACAGGGTTGATTCTCTCTTGGCTGACGATGTGCAGCACACTCCCTGAAGGTAGGAATCTTGGGTCTGTGATCCCAGTAAATCTTATTTCCTATTACACTTTGTGGGCACAGTCCTACCCCAAGGGACAGTTCCTCCGTTTAAAACAGTGCGATTCTCTCTGCACTGTGCAACTGGATCTTGAACAAATCATGAAGTCTTACACACTTGAGTTTCCATATTCCCAAATGAAGACTGATATGGTTAGGCTAGAACCCATTCTCTGGCATGGTTGGCTTTTAGGCAGGTAGAGAACAAGTGTGGCTCTGTAGAAAGATCATGAGTTCAGTGATGATGTTTTGGGGCCTGAACCACCAGCAAGTTAGGCTACAAGATAATTTATGCAAATGATTTAATCCCCATATGAAATCTACAAGACTCATCATTTCTCCCAGATGAGGAGACAAGGTGTGGTAAGCCATTTGTGTTGTAGTAGGCGATGCTATGAAACAAGCTTTCAAACTCCTTCCCTAGAAGTCTTCAATCACATAATCTCACCAGAGGGTTTTTTTTTTTTTTTTTAACCTGCAAAATGAGAGTAGGTTGGACTCTGTGGTATCTAAGATCCTTTTGACCTTTAAGATTCTCGGTTAAATATTTGGAGTTATATAACTCCGAGCATTATATAAACATCTAAATATTTCACTTGAATTCAGCTTATTTTTTCTAATGAACTCTAAGCTCTCTCATATGCATGTAAAAAAATGCTTCATTGGTTTGACTACTACAGTTTTTTTTTTTTTTTATTTTACATGTACAGGTACTGTGCACATGTATGTATATTTTGACTTGAGTGTCTGGTGCCCATGGAGGCTGAAGGCCCCTCTCTGCCTTTCCGTGGAGGGCAGGAGAGAGCATAAGATCTCCTGCAACTGGAGTCACAGATGGTTTCGAGCTGCCTTGTGGGTGGGTGCTGGGAACTGAACCAGGTCATCTGGAAGAGCAGTCAGTGCTCTTAACCAGGAGGCATCTCTCCAGTCCTCCATTCTAGTTTTAGAGCAAGAAATGATTATTTGAGGGGTTGAATAAATATTTCTATTTCAGGATTTGTCTCTCAGTTTGGAGAAGTTGTAGGCCAAGCTCGGGCTAGTCTGTCGAACATGGTGGGTGTACATTTTCCTTAGTTTGCTTTTACAAGCAGGTCAAGGGCATAATGGTGAATTTACCTGACTGAGAGTTCTGCTGGACCCTTTTGTTTCCATTCAAACTTCCACCATTTCCTGGTCAGAAGCTTCTTTGTGTTGGAGGCAACCTTTCAGCTCTCCCCCACATCCCTCAGAGATTCCAGCTCTGGCCTGGGTCATTCTTTTGTCCTTCGGTATTTCCTGTTGCTAAGGTGGGAAATACCTGTTCCCACCCGGCTTCACCCTTACTGCTCAGAGGAACCAGCTCAGGGTGACTGATGAACGGCTAGGGTGCAGACACCAGGACTGGGAGCAGTCTCAGAACCTTCTAGTTTCGAGAAAAGCCAGGAGCTCAGTTCCTAAAAGCTTACTAACAACACTGTGTGAGGTTTGGGTGCAGCCCTCTATGAATGGAAACCCATGTTTACTCTGGGTTTAAGTCCCAGAATCACCCCTACCCCCCCCCCCCCCCGCAAAAAAAAAAAAAACTCTGGGTGAAATGAAAATTTAATTTGCAAATAAGCAGAAGGGTCTTTTACGTGTCCAACATATTGTTTAAAACAAAACAAAAACACTCCAAAAGATAATTTTTACTCTGAAGAGCACAGCCAACATCATTAGAATCTGCCTTGAAAAAGATATCACTATGAGTGGGTGGAGACTCAGAATGAGGTACAGGCAAACATTTCCAATTCCCCTTGTACCATTCGAGACCCTGTCCTAGGCTTGCACAATCAGTGAGCCATTTCTACCTGCTTTAGTTCCTTCGGAGCCCCTGCTCACTTATGTACATGTCTCTGTGTAAAACAAGTATCATTGTTTACTCCTATTTCTGGATTTTATCTTCTCTGACACTCAGTGAGCCCCTCTTGTACTCAGATTCTCAGGCTTTTGGCACATGGATTCTGGGAGCCTGTTCATGGGCTGAATGCTTCACCTAAGAGCCAGGGCTGGCCTGGGAGGCAGTGGCTTTCAGTTTTTTGTGTCTGATCCCCAGTGGCCTCATATTTTTAAAACCCTTGTTGCACAACATATGAGCTTCTGAACTGCTAAACCGAAGGAGAAGTTTGAGGCAGAAAGATTAAAACCCGAAACCCTGTTCCATCCCTTTTGTTTTGAGTGAAAGTCATAGATGGTAAGGGATAAGAAAGTGCTTTAAAAGTTCAATGACTCAGCCGGGCAGTGGTGGTGCACACTTTTAATCCCAGCACTTGGGAGGCAGAGGCAGGCAGATTTCTGAATTCAAGGCTAGCCTGGTCTACAGAGTGAGTTCCAGGACAGCCAGGGCTATACAGAGAAACCCTGTTAAAAAGTTCAATGACAGGAGAGATGGTTCGGAGTTTAAGAGTACAGGCTGCTCTTCCAGAGGTCCTGAGTTCAATTCCCAGCAACCACATAGTGACTCACAACCATCTATAATCTGATGCCCTCTTCCCGCATGCAGGTGTACATGCTGATAGAGCACTCGTATACACAAATAATTAGTTAGTTAAAAAAAAAAAAAAAAAAAGACAAATTTTTAAAGGGCTAGAGAGATGGCTCAGCGGTTAAGAGCACTGACTGCTCTTCCAGAGGTCCTGAGTTCAATTCCCAGCAACCACATGGTGGCTCACAATCATCTGTAATGGGATCTGATGCCCTCTTCTGGTGTGTCTGAAGACAGTGACCGTGTACTCATATACATAAAATAAATAAATCTTTAAAAAAAAAAAGTCCAATGACTCACACAAATAACAGCTTTGGACATCTCATCTGAGGTAAATCCAAACTTTGGAAGGAGACAAAATACCAGAATTTGCTTCATTTTAGCCCCCCAAATTGGGTTCCTTTCTAAGGATTTCTTTCGTTTCCTTAACTTACCTGGCCAACAGACACACACCCTAAAACTTATTCTTTTTTAACTCCGCCTGAAATAGCAGCAAAGAACTTAAAACAATAACAAAACCCTACAATCCAGAGAAGCGAATTGCTGTAACCTCTCTAGAACAGAAGGTATACATTCTTATCAAAGCTCCTTCAGACTCATCAACTTCATTTCTAAGGTTATAACACAGATCTATTTTACCAGCATGAAATAATAATACTACAATATTTATCCAATATAACATTATCCACCACACTGTTTTTATAAATGAGATATAAAGGCTAAAAAACCCGAATGCTCATCAACTAGGGATTGCTTAACTTGTGGTACCCACAAACACTGCAGTTCAGAGACAAAGAAGAACTTCAATATGTCAATAAGAAATAACATTCAAGACACAGGGGGAAATAGAAAGGCAGAAAGCAGAGTTTTTATACCATGCTGCTATGTGTACAAGAGGGGAGACACCCCAGAATTATAAAAGAATAGGAATAAGTATATTCTTGTTTTTATGTTCACTAAATAAAAACATACAAGTAATGTCTAAGCCTTCAAATCTCTCAACTTTAAAAGAAAAGCCTTATTGAATTTGTTTCTACATTAGCTCCTCATTTCTTCTAAGCAGTTGCTTTTTCATTCTGAGAAAAGTTTCTTTTAAATTCTGCGTTAAGCGGCTTCAGTGGAGACTTTCCTCAGTCTGAACAGCAGAGGGAATGCCCGTGGTTATCCCTGGGGAGTGGACCCCTCTGACCCAGCAGCTCTATCTTTTTTGGCGATCGGAACTGAATCTAGAATAACTCTGAATTTAATTGTCGTTGTTGGTGCGTGTGTGCTACTCCAATCCCTTAGCACTTAGAATTGCGGTACCCCGAACCCCAACTGAAAACACAGTATCTAACGCAGCAAAGGTGGGATGTTCTCCCCCACCCAGCGCCCTGTGAGAAGCACTGTGGCTGTGGAACTGATAACATAGTAGGCGTTTTACTGAATGAAGTATGGGGGTGGGGTGTTGTTGACAGGATTGTTTCGCTTTCCTTAAACTTAAAATGAAAACCTAGGAAAGCAAAGATGAATTGACAACAAGAAAAAGTCACCTTAGGTCACAGGCCATCTGTCAGGTCACAGGCCATCTCTTAGGTCACAGACTGTCTCTTAGGTCACAGGCCATCTCTGAGGTCTCAGGCCATCTCTTAGGTCACAGGCCATCTTTTAGGTCTCAAGCCATTTTTTAGGTCACAGGCTGTCTCTTAAGTCACAGGCCATCTCTTAGGTCACAGGCCATCTTTTAGGTCTCAGGCCACCTCTTAGGTCACAGGCCATCTCTTAGGTCATAGGCCATCTTTTAGGTCTCAGGCCATCTGTTAGGTCATAGGCTGTCTCTTAGGTCACAGGCCATCTCTTAATAGACTCTTAATAGAGTTACGTCTTGCTGCCTTTACTATCACATTCATCAATGAGCTGAATGAACTGAACCAGCAAGCTTGTCAATCACAGGATCCCTGAGGTTTTTCCTTCTTGCTGTAATGATGGGTTTAAGGCATGCAAGGTGAACAACTCTGGTCACCCTTTCTGAGTGAGGAGGGCAGGAACTAGCCCATCTCTACCCTCATGAGGGATACTGAAGCCTCTTCTTACAAGGACCCCTCACGAACAAAGCCCTGATGACCTCTCTCTCAGAAGGGCAGCTCCTGTCCTCTCTCTCTGGGAAGGGCAGTGGTTGGTGGCCTGGAAGCCTAAGTAGGAGAACCTAAGAAGTCTCTTGGGGAGACGGAAAATGGAGTTGCTTCTCTGGAGACAAGAACTCAGCCTTAAAATTCGAAACTTGATTGTGCTTCTCAATTTGCTGCTTCTAATTTTACTTTCAGTTCTTTGATATGCTCCACAGGAAAGGAGGGAGTGCCTTCCCTCTCTGCCCCTATCTGTTCATGGTGTACCTGTCTCATCTAAACCTCCTTATTTGGTCTTTTAGCCTCCTTTTTTAACATCAAAAAGTTGCTTGAGTCTCTCTTATTCTTTAATATGTGAATGGTTCCTTACAATATTTAACTTTTTCAGAACTTCAAGAGCTAAACATTACATTTTACAGTATGTGGCTTTCTAGCCTCAAAGAAAGGACGCAAGTTTTGCTGTATAAATCTACCGAGGGACTCCATACACTTCCTTGACTCAAGCAACCATGTTTGAAGAAGAGCATAGCTTTTGATTGGTCATAGAGATAGGACTACTCTTGGCTTAGGAAATAAGCTGTGGGCAGTTTTGATTGCCCTGAACCTTGACATAAAACTCATAATTCTTAGATGTAATGAGCATAATGGCTACTAAACTTGGTGCCCTGAAATGCTTTGTGTGTTTCCTCATCTCCTGGCAGTATTTCAGTATCCCGGATGCCAGATCAAATACCTGATGGACGCTAGCATCCTAGTACTCCATAAAAGCAGTGTACTTTCACACCTGGAATGTAGTACCTGGAAAAGACGGTGCCTAAACACTGCTTGCCTTGCTGCACAACGTGGACTAGTTACAGTCTTGTTTGTATGAATATGAAAACAAAGACTTCCTACAGTCCATCCCTGATCCTTGACAGAGGAGCAAAAATGACTTTTGCAGTGTGCTCCTCCTACATCCTTGAACCCTGGATAGAGAACACCCACCATCAGACACATGGCCAGATACATGATGACCTTTTAAGAGTCACAAGGAGATAAGGTTTGTTTCTTTGGAGAAACTAGCTCAAAGCAGTTGGGGATCATCAGGCCCAGGAAAAGGGTCCTACTGTGGTCAGTGTGGGCATGGAAATAAACACCGTTCTGTACATCCTGATAATTTAGAGAAAGGTAAAGTGTGTTTCAAACATTGTAATGTAGAGGTTAGAAGCGGATATTAGTTCAAACTTCAGTGGTGAGGAGCTATGAGGCCAAGAGATTGGTATTCAACCATCAGTTGAATAGTGTTGTAGAGAGCAGGGGCTATACCAAGGACCTTAGGTACTCGGTGCTTCTGAGCTACACACCAGATAGCTACAGAACCAGGAGGTGGGTGGGCTGGCTGTGGCTTACACGGCTGCAGAGAGTACACACTTCATAAACTATAGCCTCGTGAAAATGGAAAGCATTATTACTGTAGGTAATTGTTCTGAACAATTTGATCACCCATTCGAAAGAAAAATTCGAACTGGCTTGCTCTGAATTAACAATGGGGAAAACATAGCAAGTAAAACCCAGAGATAATCTCAGAACACCAAGTCTTCAGTCGGCTTCAAAACAATCTGACCGACTCTCTTCGGAAGCAGTCACGTTCCTCTCCCCAACTTTGCTGCTCTTACCAGCCCCCCCCCCCCAACTCTGACAAGCAGGAGACACTAAAATACTGGAGAAAAGTAAGAGGAGGGGGGGAGGGAGATCTCCCCTATGGGCCTCATGTGGCATGAAAAAGCCCAAACTCTTGAGTATATTACATTTAACAAAACACTGTTCCCAGTAACTCCCCACTCTCCTGAGAGAGTCATTGGTGCTGGGTACTCTGTGCTCTGATAATGGCTGCCTGGGGATTCTCCCAGCTCAAGAGACCATGGCGGAAAGGGTCAGATAATGATTGTATCACTCTCTGGCTTTTGTTTCTGCCTCTCAAAGCCCTTTACAACTATCTGGTCTCTTCCTACAACTCCCTGGGTGTTCTCCAGCCAAGGAAACACGAGCCCCACCTCTTGAGCATAAACCAGGTTAAGTATCTTCTCTCATCCCCATGCTTAGTTCTCCTGGATCTGGCTTTTTCTAGCCCACGAAACCCACTAAAACTGTATAATATATATAGATCTCTCCATGGCAACAAGTAAGCAGACATAGGCCTCTGTGTGTACTATGGATACACTTTCGTTTCATGGTTTGTGTGAGGCAGAACTTGGCTATAGAACCAGGCTGAGAATTTTTATATGTAACAAAACAGAGGCTTGGATCAAGAAACTGATCTATAAACCTAGGTTGTCTGATTTCAAAAGCCAGAGTTCTGATCCCCTTTATTCTGCACAGGACCACCTGTGCAGAGATAGTAGCTTTCTGGAACACTTTAGTTGGCTTGTGTGTCAGATATTTGCCCCTATCAGTCCTGATAACCTTTCTGAAGATCTGCTTCTGAGTGTGTGTGTGTGTGTGTGTGTGTGTGTGTGTGTGTGTGTGAGACTCAGTCTTTACTCCCAATCCCCATGCTATTTCTCTGAGGCAAGGAGATGACTTCCTTTCCCCCAAGTCTTCTGCCCCAGAATCTTCTGATGAACGGCAGTGCAAATGCCTTTGGTCATGCCCGGGGAGAGTTTGTCAGAGTTATCATTCCTCCCAGCTTTCTGAAGTACTGTTCTCATCTTCTAGAGATGTTGAAGAAACCATGGAGCCTAAAAGCTGTCTGCTATTCTCTGGATTCCTGTTGTGCAGCCTGTGTGGAGATGCCTACTGTCAGAGGCTTCAGGAAGCAGAGGGACATCAGCATGGCTGTCAGACTGTGCCCACTCCACGGCTCAAGCAGGTGACCAGTGTGGTCTCACTCGAAGTTCTCCTCAGCCCCTCCTCAGCCCTCCAGCTGACAGCAAACCATGTGGCTTAATCTATGTGGCTAGTCCAGCCAACTGGAGTACGTGTCCGAGGCACAGAATACGTGATGGCTACTCTGAAAGACGACTGCTTTCATGAAGGGCGAAGCTTATGCAGGATAATGGCCTGATATACTGCTTACTCCCATAATCCAAAGCCATCTCTATCCTCTACAGTGTGCTAGCAACACCCTCTGAATGGTTAGGACAGTGAACCACGTCTACTGTCTAGTCACAGCAGGTGCATTCTGGCTCAGATTCAATGGGATTCCAAACAGCTCATTCAGTACTGGAACACACTCTGATTCCTGGTCATATAAGAGTTGGGCCACTGTCCTCTTTCATTTAGTCACCACATCTCACGAATGCCCTTTCTAATGATCTCAGTCCCTCCTTCTCATTTCTCACATGGAGGACTCAGCACAGGTCTTTAGGTAAGGGACAGCAAAGCAAGAGTGAGCAAGGATGGGACCGACATGCAGAGTGTGAATACCAGCATGAAACTGGAGTGAGAGTGGAGTGTGTGTATGTGTGAATATGTGTGTGGGTGAATGTGTGTGTGTCTGTGTGTGTGTCCCTGTGTGTCTGTGTGTGTCCATGAATGTGTGTGTGCATGAGTGTGTGTCTGTGAATGTATGTGTGTCCATGAATGTGTATGTGTGTGTCTGTGAATGTGTGTGTGTGTGTGTGTGTGTGTGTGTGTGTGATGGGCTCTCACTCTGATTCTTGGGTTCAAGTGGTCCTTTGGCTCTAGAATCCTGAATGCCATGTGTCACTATGTCTGCCTAGAATCCTCCTCAATATGCATCAACACTGAGAAAGCGTCAGTGCCTTAGTTTCCCCATCTTCAAAACAAGAATAATAAAGGTGCTTCCCTCTCTGGGTTGTTGTAAGGTTCAAGCAAGGTTAGTAGAGAGGAGTGTGTGGTACCCAGCACGTGAGGTGGCCGATATTGTGAGCTGAATATAACTGCGATGAAGGATGAGGAAACTAAGCCTCAGAGAGATGAAATCCTTTGCTTAGGATTACACAGATAAAGAAAAATACAACTAAGGTAGGAGTGCAGGTATATTCTTTATCGAAAGCCCATATTCACTTATTAATATGGCATATTTAGGGCTCCCAACCCTATGAGAAAATAGGACCTCTGGGTAGCAGCAGACAAAGAGAGCATCCACCCTAACAAGTGTGCATATTATCTTATTTTAAAGGTTCAGAGTACAAACGTCTTTATTGCAACCTTTGGCTCTTGTATATTTCTTTTTCATCTTGCTTTTTACCCATCTCTCCCAGTAAACCTCCTGAGATCAGAGAAAAACACTGCAAAGCACAGGAACAAATACACAACCTTCTATAATTGTTAATTTGGTGAATAACATTGAATTTTTGTATAAGTACTTTAACGTATTATTTTAGTAGACAGAAGGCAACAGTTAATAGTATATAAAAGAGGTAGAAAATTCAAACTATACAGAAATGAAACCAGGGGAAAAAAATAACCCTCTGCCTAACTCCCCAGATACCAATCTCCTATCCTAAGAGGCATCGTGGCCTTTTTCTTGAGATGTTATTGGGTTACACTGATTTTTAGTCTACTTAAGTTTATTGCCAGAAGACATTAGAGAATGGGATGAAATGGTTTATTAAAATGTAGCTAATATATTTTCTTTTCTGGGAAGTCAGTTTCTTTCAAACTCAGATAAAGGATGCTAGCTTGCCTTGTGTGTGTATCAGCAGCAAGACCATCAGTAAGAGAAGATGCCAGCTATGGGAACTCCACAAGGTAAAAACATCAGGTGCTGTGTTGATCTGATTCTTGCTATGTTCAGAGTCCCATCCCTTGCTGTTGAGCTCATGACCCCCTATTCCTGGTTCTCTTGACAGGGACACATTCTGCATCTTCAATAAGACAAAGAACTTCCCCTTTCTTTATAGCTAGATGTGAGGTCACTCTAACATAATCAACTGGAGCAGGGAATAAGAAAGTGCTTTCGAGAGGAAGGAGACAGAGAGCCCTCTTCTTATTGCTTAGTCCTTTTTATCAAACGTTTGCAGTAACCAGGAAGACACATGCTGTCTGAGGCTTTCCTCACGAACTCTTCCAAATGGACTGGGAGCTTGCTGATGTCTTCTATCTTGCTGCCGACTTTGCCTAGTAATACGAGGTTTTTCACAGCACAACACTCATCTTGCCACTGCTTAGAAATGGCACCTGACTTCACTTTGTGCTTGTAAAGGCTGTGATGCTGAAATCATTACAGTTCTCTGCTTATTCTGAACTCATGGAGTCACGAATCTCTATCCCTGCACCACAGTATCCTTGTCTAGTTTCCATTCCATTTCCATATGAAATGCTTATTCATCTTATTTGGAAAAAAAAAAAAACAAAATAAAATGAATTGGATAAACTTTTAAGCACCTTTCCCTGAGAGCTTACCATGCCTAAGAATTTGGAAACTGTGATCTATGATTCACCATCACATTTGGGGGAAATAATCTCTTCTTCTTCTCCTTCTCCTTCTCCTTCTCCTTCTCCTTCTCCTTCTCCTTCTCCTTCTCCTTCTCCTTCTCCTTCTCCTTCTTCTTCTTCTTCTCTTCCTTCTCCTCCTCCTCCTCCTCCTCCTTTTGCATTTGGTAGTATCTGTCTTGACTCCTTCCCCCATTTATGTTCAAATAAAGAATTGACGTCCAGACATATTCCCCCCTCATTACTTTGTTAAGGGGTAATGCAGACATGGACTCCAATGACAAGTGGAGTCTTTGTTTCAGCTGGGCCCTCAGTGGAAGACACACCAATAGATAACAAAAGGCATCTTCCTTTTCTCTAAATCTGTTTGCTTATAAGTTGTCTGTTTGCTATTCAGGACCTTTGGTGTAAACTCGGTGGTCTCTCTGACTATCAATGAGCTCTTTTTGTGTCTCTTTGTGTTGCTTCTTCTTACTGCTTCGAACTCCTCAGTTTCCATTAGTAAAGCCAACCATGGGGGCATCCAGCCAACTTATTGACTCCAGCTCTGCCAACTTTGAGTGCCGTTCTCACAAATCTGAGGAAAGGCCCCACTGGGCTAGGAAGTGAGAGCACTAGAGAAAACAGACCCTCAATTCCTGGCGTTTTCTTCTTGTGAGGAGCGATGCTGTTTCTCTGTATTTAGCAACTTCCTTCTCAATTAATCCGACTTCCTTCCCCATCCTCTCTTCTTTCCCATTCCTCCATTCTTTCTTGGAAATATTCTTGTCTTACAGAATGAGCTCTTTTGGTGTTTAGAACACCATTTTGAATATCTGTCTCTTTTGCAAACATACTGAGCTCCATGTAAATAGTATTAATGCAAAACAAGTGAGTATGTATTAAACGGGTGTAAGGAATGAGACCTAATTTTAGAAGAACGGTCGTTCTTCCCCTTGAGTTTAACTGTCAATCAAATGGTAGCGTGAGAATGCTGTAGCGCTTCACCAGGAGCGTTGCCTTGGTGGCTTCCACGCCACAGGACATTCCCTGTCTTAGTAATTTCTCATACAAGCCAGCAATCATCAGGGCAAGGACAAGATGGCTCTTCTGTTAGGAGAACAGCATTTGGCACCAGATTGATGTCACTTCTCTTCTCCAGCGTACAGACTTTGGGCAAGCTGCTTGATCTCTTTGTGAGCAGTTCCATCCAGAAAATGAGGGAGTCTGTAGTATCATACCCACCATCACAAACAAAACCCTGGAGAAGGTAGTAGGACTAGTCTTATGTAAATACTGTGAGTATTATGCTATCACTTGGCTTGACGACAGCTGTGATTCAGGACACGCAATGAAGCAAGAAAATGGCAGTTTGCACTGACTCCCAGGAAAACGACAGTGTTAAAACTCTTTTTCCTGGAATGGATTCAAAGCTGGGAACCTACTGAAGAAAGCTATATTTTCTCTGGCTTAATCAGGACATGTCACCTTTGAGTTTTTCTACAATGAATCGGAAACTCATTAATCAACAATTACTAAGAAGGGCCAAAGGTGTTAAAATGGGATAAAATCTAAAGTCTAGGACACATTTTTTTCTCTCCTGTTGTATTTCTCTTTGTCATTCATAAAGTCAAGTTTCTTGATAAAGTTATCTCTATATGTTATACAAGTTTCTTAATTTTTTTATGAAGTCATTAATTCTTTAAAATTTAGGGATATCTTGGAGTGATTAGGATTTTCCATGAATGCCTTTTGGTGGCAAGTTGGTAGAAATTTATTTTAGAACTTATTATTAGTTTATATGTTTCTACCCTAAGGATGTCTACACTGGTTGGATCAAAAATTCCAGATACTTAGGGTTTTTTTTTCATCCGTATTTTAAGGTAGCATCTGTGTTGTCCATTAAGTAATAAACTAAAACTTCAAATAGTCGTAAACCAAGCAAACAAAAGTTTTATTAATATAGATTACTGTTAACCATGCTAAATTAGTAAGGGACTGAAATATTTTGGAAATGACATAGCTAGCTATGGCAGGCTCCATGAGGCAATGAATGAAAGAGACCTGTGTTAGCGATCTCGCAGTTTACCTTCCCGAGTCACTGCATGAGAGCGTCCAAACACAGGACAGATTTGACTTCCATTTTTAAGCACCAATACTCAGTTTCAAGAGGCACTAACTAAGGATATAATTATCATTAGAGGCCCATGGTTCATCTTGGGCCTCTTGTATACATCAGTTTTAAGTAGCAGTGGCATTGTACAATGATAACATTTTGGTGAAGTCTAGCCTACCTAGTGATTCAGTTACCTCTCTCTCATCCTCACACAGCACGGGAGAGCTTTTACCTCATTTCTCTTCGGCACACAATCAATGGATGGGCAAGATGCTTACCAACAATTCTTTCTGATTGTCCTGAGTTTAGCACATATGGCTCCCAACAAACAAATGTTTTTTGTTGTTGTTGTATTTGTCTTTTGACTGTTTGGTCCCCCCCATCAGGGGGGGGGCAAAACAAAACAAACAAACAAAACAAAAAACCCAACTTCTTCAAATGCAGAGGAGATCCTGAACTATCAGTTTGAATACCTACAATCACTCAATCCGTTCCCC
>CM052716.1:26753271-26770622 GCA_028551405.1 Uromys caudimaculatus | reverse complement strand
AAGCGTCCGCTTGCGCACCCCTTGTTGGAATCTCTCCATCCTGCCCCCCATTCTGGGCTCTTCTCCGTTGCTTTTTGTCATATTTTATCTTTCTAGGACTTATCACGTCCTTGTACGTCAGTGTCTTGAATTTGTCCCCAGAAAGCGAAATCTCCTCTTTGGTGTTAGAGAGGACAACTAGAGTGGAATAGAAAGGGAAAAAGTTACAGTCTCCTGGGCTGAGCACTCAGCGCTGGCTCACAGGATGGCAAGCAGTGAGTTAATTGCACGAGGAATTAAGACGGAAGACCTATGATATCAGGCTGGATTGTGTGCGTTTTACTGGACTATGTGTACAAAATAAACATACAATTAGCATAGATGAGCGAAAAGTTGTGTTCCGTTTCCAGTTTGCTCTTTCCCCTCGATGAGTAAGGGGTTCTTCTGAGCTGGATGAGACCAAGCACCCCCATTCCCACTCTGTCCTCAGATCCTAGCCAAGTGCCTCACACAGCCCACACACTCATGTGCCCGGTTGCACTAAACAGACAGAAAATTCCACTAGCGAACTCATGGCTTGTATGTGGTTGAAGACACAACTACGTCAAAAAAAAAAAAAAAAAAAAAGAACGGAGATAATAGAGATACTGACATGTAGCCATGGTCTTATTGAGTGTGAGTCTTTTGTTTTATTTATTTACTTCACTAATAAAGAAACATGAGCAGATTAACTTGTAAATACGGCCATAAAAAGAACGCAAGTGCCCAGGTGACAGTAGAAATGCTTTGAGGCTTTTACAGGAAAACCTTTCCATGAAGTTAGCACATTGCCCTGGGCACATCTACAAATGATCTAAAATCATAATCCATTTTCATATCATTAGAAGCAGGAGCATAATGCAACATCTGTGTTCATGGCAAACCCGCGAGGCACGCGAGTCTTCTGAGGACTTCCCTGCTGTCTCTGTATTTTGAAATTTAGGATTTTTGGAATAGATGAGGAGAGAATCCAGCGTTCATTCCAAACATTACAGCGTGTGGTTTCTGGTTTCTTTAAAGGGCTCTTAGGTTATTCAAATACAAACGCCTAAACCATTTTCCTTGCTGGAAGTCATGGGTTTCCTCCTGCCACTGTGCATGAATCCTAATCCCTAGTCTTTGGCGAAAATCAGCCGCGCCTGTGGACGTGTGTATCTGGCAGAGTCGGAGCCAGCGTGTGCGTCTGTAGGGGAGGTAGCTGCAACTCGCAGGCTTTCGGTAAATCCAAGGGTGCAAAAAAAGACTTAATAGTTTTGACTTTTAAATAAAATTGCAGGTTGTGCATTGATAGTAAGACCTGCAATGTATTTAGTACTTTACACTAGATTAAAAGCTTGGGGGGGGGGGGAGTAAGAGAGGAGAGTCCAGATTTTTTTTTTTAACTAATAGTTCTGATGTCCTTAATCCGTCAGTTCCCCTTGCATTTTTTTATTCCAGATCTCGAACCTCCGTCTACCCCCACCCCCACCCCCCACCCTTGAAGGACTGAATTTCAAACCCAGAGAGGACTGGGCTTGCATAGTTAGCACACGCTGGCTTGCTCTCCGTCCTAACAGGACCTTACCTACCAATATGGCTAGCTTTACTCCGGCGCTCAGCAAACAGAAAAGTGGGACCCGAAACTGAGCCCCGCAGGCTATAGGAGGCTGCGCTTACCTTTTCCGACTCTGTGTCGGGTGGAAGACACCCTAGGCTACGTCGAGGTGAATTCCCCAGCAGGTATCTCGGAGAAACAGCTCAGCGAGCTGCGGGGCTGGCTGGCCCTGACAACTTGCATGTGCTCTGAAACCGCCACTTACTATCAGGCAACTTAAGAAAAGAGGCGGAGCCTGTACTGGGGAAAGGGGGAGTGGGAAAATGAAAACAGCAGCAGGAGGAGGGGGAGCCCGAGCTCCCCGGAATATTGATTAATCTTGGCACAACAAAAGCATGCTCTATGGCTTTGTTTTGTTCCTTAGACCACGTTCACGCTTTGTTAGTTCACTTTTATTAGAAATGCAAAGTCAGGACCTGGAAGAAGCAAAACTACAGCGCGCACTCACATGGACGCTGGAAGTCTGGGTTAGATCGTTGGGAAGCCTTCTCCGAAGCCACGTTTAATTACCTCACTTTATTTCAGGTTTCCTCCCCTTCAGGGGACGTCAGAGGGTGTTCTTTTGTCTGCGCATACAACTGTTGTAGCACCCCACCCCTTTAGTACTGGGGACATAACTGAAATTTCTTGGAAGGATCCTGAATACAATTAAGTATAGAGAGGAGAATGCTTACTGCCGCCTTCTCAACTTGTATAAAGTTACTCTAAACACAAGGTGAGACATGCCCCTGTGTTAGCAGTTTAAAACTAACTCCTGTATAAGAAATCTGAGTGGACTCTGGCTGCCTGCTCTGCGGACAGAAAAAGGTAAGAAACACACAAAGATTAGGATCGCTGCCAAACTATGCAAAGTAAACTGTGTTTTAAGACCAAGAGTGCAGCCGAGCAGTGATTGCGCACACCTTTAATCCCAGCACTCTGGAGGTAGAGGCAGGAGGATTTCTGAGTTCGAGGCCAGACTGGTCTACAGAGTGAGTTCCAGGACAGCCAGGGCTATACAGAGAAACCCTGTTAAGAAAAAAAAAAAAAAAAAAAAAAAAAAGACCAAGAGTGCAAATGCACACTCATGATTTCCAAAGGTAAGTTGCTATTCAGTTGTGTCGGTTTTAAAGAATGCTAAATGACCCCATCACCATTTTCAGGAGTTAGAAAGTTCTCTTGGTTTTGAGACTATAATCTGGTATTTTCTTGGCCATTTTTCTTTTTTGTTTAGTGTCTCTCTCTCTCTCTCTCTCTCTCTCTCTCTCTCTCTCTCTCTTTTTCTCTCTCTCTCTTTCCATTCTCTTTCTTTCGTGTGTGTGTGTGTGTGTGTGTGTGTGTGTGTGTGTGTGTTTTGTTTTGGGGTTTTCAAGACAGGATTTCTCTGTGTAGACCTGGTTGTCCTGGAACTTACTTTGCAGACCAAGCTGGTCTTGAACTCAAAGATCCACCTGCCCCTGCCTCCCAAGTGCTAGGATTAAAATTGTGTGCCACCACACTCAGTTTTGCCATTTTTCTTAAAAGGAAAATGGACTGCACAGATAGACAACCTATAGATTAAAAATTAATTGTTGAGAGTGACTTACCCCTCCCTCCTCAGATTTAAAAACTCGTTGAGGTGAAAGAAAATGGCTCACTAGAAACATGAAAACATACCCAAGATCACAACCCCCATTCTATTGGCTGGTTCCCTAAGCTTCCCACACAAAGTTGGCTCAGTTTTTGTGTCTGTCATTCAACACCATATGTAATTTTGTTCCTCATTAGCAAATCCAGGGAGCTACGTAAAAGGGAGCCTTAATCATTCATGTGTGTGCTTTGGAACAGTCACTGGTTGGGAAGCAATGGTGAACTGCAAGAATGCCTGACCTGTCAAATTAGCAGCGGTTATAACAGCTTCCTAACATAACACCACCTTAGTAATGTAATAGGGGCTGGAGAGATGGCTCAGCGGTTAAGAGCACTGACTGCTCTTCCAGGGGTCCTGAGTTCAATTCCTAGCAACCACATGGTGGCTCACAACCATCTGTAATGGGATCTGATGCCCTCTTCTGGTGTGTCTGAAGGCAACTACAGCGTACTCATATCCATAAAACAAACAAATAAATCTTAAAAAACAAAAACAAACAAACAAAAAACCAAAATGAAAACAATTTAATGAAAGACTTCAGTCTCTTGTCAGCCTCATCTCTTCTTCCCTCTGGTCCCTCAGATCCCTTAACATCTGTACTCCATTGCTTACCACTTAATTATAAGCCTACTTGGCCTGTGCCCTTCATTCTCAGATCATGTCAAGTCTGGGCTTCTCGACTAAATGATAAGTTCTTGGAGGGCAAGAGTCTGTCCTGTGCCTGATAAACAATGGGCATTAAGCAACTCTTAAGACTGCGGCTGATATAATCTAAGAGATCGCATCCCTTGTTTACCACTTCCTGGGATAAATGAAAGCTCCTTGTTTCCTGTTGCTGCCTTTGATGGACGTGCGTTGACTGTCATCTTAACCTGAGTCATGCCTTTGTCACTACTATGCTCAATTTTTTTTTCTGTATAGGATTTGCATTTTAAGGGAACTCAAAAGAGAAACAGGACACTTTTAAGTGGAGTCTCAATAACATTTAAATCAATGACATTTCTTCTTCACCTTGCCCACCTTCCAAACCCAGCAAAAAAGGGGGGGGGGGGCTGGAAAACCATTCTTATTAGTACAGAGGAGAGCCTGCCTGGTTTTTCTCCCTTTCCCCCCTTTTGTAAATCCCTAAAGTTTGGCTATTACTAGTTGACTATTTCAATTTGTGCAAAAAGCATAGGAGTGTGGTGTTCATAGAGAAAGGAAGTAATTTTCCCTTGAAAATTGTGTTGGTTGTAATAAAACCTAATGAGAAAATGAGATGCAATGAGTCTTAGTTCAGAGTTCATATGAACTGCAAGGTTTGGGCCCGGGCCAAATATTGAGAATTACTTCTTCTGCATGTACTAAAAAACAAACAAACAAACAAACAAACAAACAAACAAATTGACTATAGCAGTATTGTCCTGGAGGCAACCTGATTTGTTCTGGGTACTTCTCTCCCACTGACCCCTCCTCTACTTTATGAGCTGGACCACTGAACTTTGAAATATCTCTCCTTGCCCCCCACTTCATAGAAGCACCAAATAAATGAAAGATCAGAATCATTATGAACTGAATGCTGCACTACATTTCAAGTCCTTAGATACTGGACACAGAGTACTGGAAGCATTAGCACTGAAAGCAAAGTAAAGCCCCAAACAAACACACACGCGTGGCAAATGCTGCTCCTGTTTGAGACGAGTGGCCAACTTTTTTCTTTTGAGTGTGCAACAACAACCTGTGGTTTAGGTAAATTCTCTCTTCTGGGAAAACAGGACAATGAGGCAACAAAGCAATCCTTTTGTAAATGAGCCCTCCCTCCCCCTCCCCACCCCCTCATCCCACCTCCGTTAACTGGCGGGCAGCAGGAGTGACCATGACCTTAAGTGCTAAGACACCAACATGACTGTCAGACCGCAGAGTCCACAGTCTAACTCTAGGGAAATGGGAAGGACCTTACTTACGCCCAGTGCATAACTGTAGGCCAGACAGAGAGAACAGGAGAAGATGCTTGGTTGAAGGAAGATGGTCTTTTATTTTGCTGTATACATACATACATACATACATACACACATACATACCCCAGAAATACCTATATTGAACCCCTGGGTTGTTGTGTTTTTAATTGACTGGATTTTATTTTTAAATCATACGAGGACTGAAAATTGCAACTATGTTAACTGTGGAGGTTAATAGGTTTATAGTGTTTGTTGGTTTATGTGTTCAGCCAACCAACACGAAGCAATCACTGGGACTCAAGTGTTGGTTTCTTTCATAACCACACATCCATAAACATGCAGCAGACCAGACAGTGTTATGAATTCCGTGGGTAGCTCTATTAGTCAGTTTGCTAATGAGATTGAGAGCAAGATGAGGCTGGGGGCTGTGTGGATTCCTGCTGGGTGTGCAGTCATGGGGCCCCCACTGGCAGATGTAACTGTGGGTAGGATGGAGATTCCTTCTGGAGAAGAGGCAAGAGTGTCCCAAAGCATCACACTGGATACATAGTGAGTTCCAGGCTGGCCTAGGCCATAGAATAAGACCTAGTCTCAACCCCATTCTCACAAAAGAAGAACTTGAACTATACTTTTAAGTAGTGGGAGTCATGAGGATTAAGGACGGGGTAATTTTTATGTTAGATAGGATGTAAATAAAGCCTTTAATGAGCAACCCTTGAGTTAGGAAGCTGAAAAGAGAAACGTGACCAAAAGAAGGTTCACATTCATGAAAACTGGTGCGCTATTGAGGATGGGGGAAGTTCACAACACCAGGGCTTTGAAGGCATCAGGAATGAGGAGTCATGGCCACTTCCTAGGGATGCTTTCCAGGCCATTTGGCCGGCCTGCCTCACTCTTTTCTATTACAGCGGGTGTCTTCGGCATAGTCTAATGGTTTGACCTCTTATGGGTTTTAAGAAGAGGTCAGAGCAAAGGTAGGGGCCCAGAGAGCCTTATATAAGGGAGAAAATGGAAAAGAGGAGGACTCCCTAAAACAGATATTCAAGTAGAAAGAAGTTACAAATGACATGTTTTTAAAATTACAAATGAGCTAAGAATTGGACTTAATCAGGACTTTAAAAAAAACTCCATGGATTTATTTCCGTGATATGAAAGCTAAAAGGGGTCTACTTTGTAGTACAGATTCCATCATTGGTATTAATATCACTTATATTAGAAAGTGCTTTTCCTCAGTTGCATAACACAAGCCAGATTTCAATAGCACTGAAGTCTTGGTTACAGGGAAAGATCATGAAATAGCAAATGTCAATCATGTTAGTAATTTCTCTCTCTCTCTTTCTTTCTTTCTTTCTTTCTTTCTTTCTTTCTTTCTTTCTTTCTTTCTTTCTTTCTTTCTTTCTTTCTTTCTTTATGGTTTTTCAAGACAGAGTTTCTCTGTGTAGCCCTGGCTGTCCTGGAACTCACTTTGTGGACCAGGCTGGCCTTGAACTCAGAAATCCGCCAGCCTCTGCCTCCCAAGTGCTGGGATTAAAGGCATGCGCCACCACTGCCTGGCCATGGTAGTAATTTTTAAAATAGGGTTTCCTAGCTATGTTATTTGTTTAAAAAGAAAACTGATTTATTTTACTTTTGTGTACATGTGGGGGCTGTGGAGGCCAGAGGGCATCTGATCCCCTGGACTTGGAGTTACAGGCAATTGTGAGCCACCTAATGTGGGTGCTGTGAACCCATCTGTGATCCTCTGAAGGAACAGCAAGTGCTCTTAACAACTGAGCCATCCCTCCTGCCCTTTTATTAGTCTTTTAATACACACCATCTGTGTTGCTTTGCATGAAAATGGCCCCATAGGCTCAGAGAGAGTAGCACTATTAGGAGGTGTGGCCTTGTTGGAGGAGGTGTGGCCTTGTTGGAGGAGGTGTGGCCTTGTTGGAGGAGGTGTGGTCTTTTGTAGAAAGTTTGCCACTGGGGGGTGGGCTTTGAGGGTTCAGATGCTCAAACCAGGCCCAGTGTCACTCTCTTCCTGCTGCCTGCTGATCTAGATGTAGAACTCTTGGCTCCTTCTCCAGCACCATGTCTGCCTGTGCGACACTCGTCATTAGTATAAAGGACTAAACCTCTGAACCTGTAAGACTGTCCCAATTAAATGTTTTCCTTTCTAAGAGATGCTGTGTTCATGGCTTCTCTTCACAGCAGCAAAACCCTAAGACACCATCAGATTTGATCCTCATGATGATTCCTTTAGGGTGTTTTCTGTTAATGCTAGTCCTGCCGGCCCAGATGTTGAAAGGGAGATTTGTAGAGATTAAGCAACTTCCCCAGGATTATAGTGAAAAAAAAAAGGGTTCTGCCTAAATAGTTCTTGGAACTTCAATTCCTAATGTTTTTCATTTCCTTCCAGAAGAAGTCTGCAGTAGCTTTTATTAAAGAACGGATAGGAAAGAAAGTAAAGAAAATGAAAGTGAAGATCCTTCACCTGTGTTTCCTTTCTGCAAGCCAACTCTAAGCCCCGCCCACTCCATCCCCTTCCCCACCCCCAGGCCCAGCTGGGTAGCTGGCCCTCCCTTGTGCTCCCTAGGTCCTTGGGCATAAATTTCTAACTCATTACTCCTCACTGTGCTTTAGTTCTCTCTCAGTCCATCTGTGATTCTAACCCTTGGAGAAAGCTCATCACTAAACATCAACCTTCAAGAAGGAAAAAGGCAAAGTCTTCCTCTTATAATTCTCACCATATAAAACACACTCAAGCAGGCTCTAGCTGAATGGGTGAGGTGCTTGGCTCAAGCCTCCCTCAGTTAACTCCTCTTTCTGCCAAGTATGCCCTTAGTCTGTGGGTTGATTCTGCACATCAGTTTGGAAACAGAGACAAACGAGGAAGTCAAGTCAACATATGCCCTAATTCTTCAGTGTCAAGTTCAGGGTTAGAATTCGGGTCCCTTGACTCCTGCTCCCACTATGTTTTCAATTACAAAACTGCATGTTCTCTTCTCCAATTTTGAGTGTCATCCATAAAGTTAGATTCGACTAGATTATTTGTTTCAAGTCCCCTTTACAATTCTAAATCACATCATACTAATAATGGGCTTGCCATCTCCTCTTTGGGACGCACATTTTTCTACATACTCAATGATTAAGCTTCTCATTAGGTTCCTCAACTGCAAATTAAACACAAACATAATGCAGTCACCAGAGGATGCTTACTGAAAAGCAAGGGTTTCATGAGGCACAGTGATGACATGAGTCTTTTATAACTGTTTTCGGGTATAGAATCATAATTACAGCAATCAAGACAGATACACATCTTTTGTAAAGAAAAAAAAGTAATTATAATTTAAAAGCACACAGCTCAAAGTTGCCATCACAAAAACGACTATTATAGCAACTCTTTCTCGTTTGGACATTTTTTTGGCAGGAGGTCTGAGCATTGTTTATTGTGAATCAGAAACAGGCACTGAGAAAATATGCAAATTTTTAAGCAACAGAAAATGCAGCTTTGAGCTGGAAAGCAGGGGGATGGTAGAAACTGTCTGGGCCTTGATCACAAGTCAACCTCAATGGCTGAAATAATTTTTGGTTGGATGCTGTTCCAACAACCGGGGTTAAGGTCAGAATAAAGTTAGTTTATGTGTTATAACACACATTTAAGATTTATGTTGTGCTCCTGAGAAAAGGTCCCGTCTTCTGCTAGATGGTGCTAAACTGAAAGATTAGGGAAGAAATAATATTGTGGGTTGGTTACATAAGGAAAATATTGCCTTCATGAGACAATTCACTTCTGAGTTATTGGAGATGCAAAGGAGAGTCCTATTCAGCTGCCCCCCCCCCCAGGAAAAATAATAAGTTTCTGAAGTAAAATTAATGCAAATGACCAGTCACTTATGTAATAGGAGAAATAAGTATTAATAAGACAGAGCCATTTGAGAGACTGATCATGTTTTACAGCCTTGTGACCCAGTTAAATCCCAGGATGAAGGCAAGAAATGAAACAAAGAAAAAATTAGTTTGTCCAAAGTCAACCAAGTGGATGGCAACACTACGAACATCAGCTAAGTTTGGTAGCCCAATGTTAATCATTTTCAGAAAAACACATTGTCCTGTGATACCAGCTGCATTGTGTGGGTGTCTGACATCATAGGATTTCTTGATGAGGCAGAAGGTTTCCATGTAATGCTATGAAGTTATGGTGCCCAATGATAGCTAACAGTCACTTGGACCTTGAATTCAGCTGGTAACTGAGATATTCCCTTTATATGTAGAACACATATTGGGTTTTGAAACGCCGTCTTCCCCCAAATGCACAGTGTCTCATTAACAATCACCTATATTGATTTTATATTGTAATAATATTTTATTGTACTGGATTGAGCAGAGTCCATCATCCTTCCCTTTTCCATCCATTGCTGGAACAGTAGCTGCCAAGGATGATGCCCACTTTCCTGGTAACTCCTGCTAAAGCAAGAGCTTAGAAAAGCATTTCGGCACAATTTACACGTGCAGGAGGGTTGTGACTTGTCCTGTTTCCAGAGACTTGTGGCAGAAGTACAATGCCCAATCTCCCCCCCCATCCTAAAGAATGAAGATGCTCTGGTTGTGTGAGGACATTAAGGGTCAGCAGACTAGCAAAGCAATCCAGGTCCCCAGGAAGAAAAATGCCCTTTACATTTAATGAGAACAGCAGGGAAAAGTTAATAAGCACAACATGTGGGCATTCATCCTGGCAAGGTGGCTGTCACCAGGTCAAACTGAAGAAAGGTAGGAAAAAGCAATGAAACATTGAGATGACTCAGGAATAGAATGATCTTAAACTCAACTTTCATTGAAAACAAGTCAGGTTAAAAAAAAAATGCACGTTGAGATTAATCTCACACATTTCCTTCGCTTCTGTTGAAATAAGTAGTAGACATTTTAAGCTACACGCGAAACTCACATTCTTTTTCTATTTGGTAGCACGCCTACAAAATGATTACTCCATACAGAGCCATGTGAGATGGAGTTGGCAGGACTAGTGAAATTTCCTCTCCAGACCAATTTATTTAAAATAGATTAGCACGTGGTAAGAATATTTTGGTTTCTGTACAGAGGTTTAATGTTAAGAATACTGTAATAACCATAAAAATATCAACCACTCATTAAGTTTTTTCTATGCCAGGCACTGTGCCAAAGTCCTTTATATTTACCTAATTTGCTTGTCACAACAATCTTATTGTTAGCAAAGTCCTATTATTCCCAATTTAGCAATGAAGGAACTTGGATTCCTAGAATTAGCAACTGCTGAGGTTCAAAGCTGGTTGAATGTGCAGCTGAGACGTACCCCAAACCTCTGAACACCCGGGAGCATGGTGCCTCATGATTTCACTTCACTGAGATGACAACCCCAGGAACACTACTGTCCTCAGAGTTCTGAAAATCCCTAAGGCACTTGAAAGCAGTAGACGGAAGATTGGATGTATGGGGGCCCAAAACATTTGCAGTCCTCAAGGATCTTAAAACACAGCAGGAAGAACAAACAGAAGGAGATAAAGGGCAGAGGGAGAGCTGGTGGGCAAAGTCAGTAGTAAGTTCCCTGGGGTACGGTCGCCCAAGAGGGCGAAACAGGTAAGAACAAAGCTGCCCATTTCAAAAGCCCAGAAGAAAGGATTTTGAAAGTTTTTACCATAAAGAAACAATCCATGTTTGAGGAATGGATAAGGCTAACCCAATTTGAATGTTATAGGATGTGTAGAGAGATTACACGACGACACCTGATTAACATGCATAGCTCTGCATTTTCTGTTTTTGTTTTGTTTTGTTTTGTTTTTTTGGTTTTTCGAGACAGGGTTTCTCTGTGTAGCCCTGGCTGTCCTGGAACTCACTCTAGACTAGGCTGGCCTCGAACTCAGAAATCCACCTGCCTCTGCCTCCCAAGTCCTGGGATTAAAGGCGTGCGCCACCACTACCCAACACTGTATCTTCATAAACAAGTTGATAAAGTAAACATTAATTATCAAAATGAAATTACCCAGGCAAGTAGAAGAAAGATTAATTCTTGTCATGGAGGGGGAGAAAAAGGTTTCATAGGAAAGGCAGCATGTCAGATGGAACTCAAAAGATGGAAAATTTTTTTCTTAGTCAGGAACAGCAAGAAAAGGCATTTCTGATGGGAAGAAAATGTCAGGAGCAAAGATACTGTTGAGAGGGAGGCCAGCTGAAGGGCTATAAGGTGCTCTATTTGCATATCAAAAGAAGAGAGAAAAAGGTGTGTGGTATATGGAATGGGGTGGGGGAAGAGAGAGAGAGAGAGAGAGAGAGAGAGAGAGAGAGAGAGAGAGAGAGAGACTATACTATGTATGAGAGTACAAGGTGGAGAGTAAAAAAGAAACAAATAGAGCAATTCTCCTCTGTTTTCCCAGTAAGCAGTTGTAACACTAGGAGGTCAGGGTAGGTTTGCACTGAGGCACACTGTAGAAAGCTTTAGTCTTTGCCGGCATTTGCCGTAATAGCTGCAACAGTCTAAGAGCGGTCCAACCTCCGGGAGGAAGAAAGGAACAGCGTCAGACAGCAAATGGGATTTCTTAGCCCTGAACACCAGGATGTCTCCCCGTCTTCCCTCCCTTTCTATCCTGGCTTTGGTCAGAGCCTGGTTGGTTTTTTGTTTTGGGTTTTCCTGTTTCATTAGAAGAAACTCTGTCTTGAGAATGATAGACTTGTCAAGGAGTAACAGTCACCAACATTTCAGACTTTGGCCATCTCGAACGTGGCTTTGTCATCTGTTTTAGATGTAATACTTGATTTAAATGACCTGGCCCTTCATATCCTGGACATGTGATGCCATCTCTACTTTTAGATAAATGGCTGCTTGGACTTGTGTCTTTCCCTATCTGGTTTCAGATTCCTCCAGGGCTCTTTCTCCTGCTTCTTTCGAGAAATTTAGTGATTAAAAGTAGTATCAGTGTCTGGGGCTTGCTCTTGTTAACTTGTGTGGGATGGAGGATGGAAAGAAGGCCCACAGAGGGCACCTTCCTATTGCTTGTCTTTTTTCCCAGACAAATTCCACTCCTTCCAAAATTGACTCTAACAAGAAACTGAGGGGCATGGTAGTGTCAGCAAGAGAAATGCCACACGTTCCAGGCCAACCTGGCCTGCTTAGCAAGTTTCAGGTTATACAGGTCTGCAAACAAAACAAAACAAAACAAACAAACAAAAAGATGTCATTTCCAAATCTAAAAACAACAACAAAAACTACAAATAAACAAAACCCCAAGCAAACAATTACAAAGCCAATCCTGCAGATCTGGAGCTGCCATAAGCATTCATGTATTGCTAGGAACAGAAAACAAAACAAAACCCCGTCACAGATCTTCAAGTCCTCAGTGTGTGACCCTCTGGTTGGACAGAATTCATTGCCTCTGTGTTGGACAATGGGTATAAGGAAGAATCTCTATCAGTGAAGTTGAGGTTTGAGGCCTGGCTTTAACTGAAATGAACAGAAGCAGAGAGCTCGGGTCTTGAGCTTCCTGTTTTGGGTCCTCTCACGTCTCCACATGGAGACGTCCAGGTGGCAATGACATTCTAGAGAGATGAGGCTTGGTACTCTACATCTGGGACTTGTCACTCACATGGAATTTGAAGCTCTGCATAGACATGCCAAGAAAGCATGAGAATGTCTGGCATTTGAGACAGTTCATAAATGGAACGGGAAAAACGGGAAGTGAAATGGAGTTATCTGAACATTGACTGTGCAAGTTTACCAGGAAACTACAAAAACTGGTATAATACCTTGTCGGATCTCTGTTATTCAGCTTCAAGTTGCTGCCAAATTGTCTTAAGCATTTATTGGCTCTGAAAGGATGATATCAAAGGATTTCTGGCCTGAGCAACTGCAGAAATCTCGTTTTACTGATTTGGGGAAGACGGAGAGCAGGTTATGCAGGGTGTGGTCCAGGAGGTTCAGACAAGGCAATCAAACAGGGAAGTTGGGTAGATTGTAGACCAAGAAGAAAGAATTCAGGGGAGAGGTTTGGGTAGAGATTAGATTTGGGTTTATCAGCATATCCACAGAGATTTAATCAGATGCAAATGGTGCCAAAGAAAAGAGAATCTGGGGCTGGTCCTCACATGGGTCTACTGAGGCAGTGGTAGAGGACCGTGAAGTCAGGAAGGAAAGAGCTGACTTGGTGTCTAAAATGCCAATTATATTAACTGTAAAAGAATTTAAAAGCCAAAGAGTCTCAGATGCTTCCGGAGCTCGGAACAACCGGAGTGTACTAGGTTTGGTTTCAGCCATGCTTGCGTATAATTTTATATCTCTCCAGGATTTTAGAAACACACCTGATAAGAACGTAATCACACCACCCAGACATTCTTTGGGTTCATTTACAGTGTGGCCCATTGTTTAGGGTCTTTAGTCATGTGATGCGACACTCGTGGGACTGCCAAGCTAGAGTCCCGGAGTCTTGTATTTGAGAGGTAAGTCAACGCCTAGGGGTTTTGTTTCTTTATCTAACTTTAAGCAGCTTGGTTGATAACAAGTTGATTGCAATTTGCAGTTTGCAATGTGCCATTCTTGGTTTTTCTAGATTTATGTTAAGATCTTTCCCTGGAACAGAAAACTTCCAAACTGTACAGCTAGGACACTTGAGTCTGTGAACTTGGGTGGGAAGGGCATGGTATGTTTATTTATGAACCTTTTAATAAAATCCAGCATATTCTGTCTTTGATGGACAGAGGAAGCATATCACATTGGTTTCTGGACTTTGTCATGGACTGAAAAACACAGCTATCTTCATATCTTTTAATTATTCCAGGTATTTCCAAGGTCTTTTAGGCTCACCTACTGCTTCAGAGTACTTCTTAGACTTGGAGCTATCTCTGTTACTGGGTTCCAACACAGCATGGGGCTGGGAGATGGCACCATGCTTAAGAGCACTTTTTGCTCTTCCAGACAGCCTAACCTTGGTTCCTGGCATTCCCACCAAGCGGCTCACAAAGAGCTTACCTCCAGTTCTAGGGTATCTGATGCTGCTATCTCTCTGGGACACCCACATGCACACCCACCCACATGCACACACATGTGTATACACATAATTAGAAATAAAATTTAAAAGGTACAAAATGCACATCTGTATTTGAAGGAGAATGGGTCCCTCTGTGCTCTTTTGGGTGGGTTTGGTTTTATGCTGATACGCACTTTATTATCATGTCCATAGGGGCAATGCGGCAGACAGGCTGAGGACCCTTGCTGACTATAAACTTATATTTCATTCGTCTGAATGTGTCTCATTAGCATTGATATGGTACAATCAATACTATGATTTGTTAGATGGCAAATCTTTCATTCTTTCTTGTTTCTCTATAGCTTCTAGGTTTTGAGTTATTTCTTGGCAAGGTGCCCCCCATTCAGAAGTTATAAAAGTATACTGTACTTGTCAATATTTTCTTTCAATATTTTATTTATTTATTTATTTGGTTGGTTATGAGACTGTTTCTTTATGTAGCTCTGGCTGTCCTGGAACTCACTCTGTAGATCTGGTCAGCCTAGAACTTACAGAGATCTGCCTGCCTCTGCTCCCTGTGTGCTGAGATTAAAGGCCATTTTATTTTTGTTTTTTGAAACACTATTTCCTATTTTGCTTTGGCTGGTGAGGAATTGGCTTTGTACACCAGACTGGCCTTGTACTTGAGGTAATCCTTCTGCCTCTGTTTCCAAAGTGGAGTACTAGCTACTGGTCCAGCTTCTTCCAACATTTTGTTGTTGTTTGTTTGTTTGTATTTTGAGACAGGGTTTCTCTGTGTAGCCTGGCTGTCCTGGAACTCACTCTGTAGACCAGGCTGGCCTTGAACACACAAAGATGCCCCTGCCTCTTCCTTCTGAGTGCTGGGATGAAAGGCGTGCACCTCTACTGCCCTGCTTCTTCCAACATTTTAACAGGTCTCTTGTTTTTCATCCAGCATGTTAATCCAACTGGAATTTGTTGTAACGTAAGAAACTAACTTTTTATTTGTTTCCTAAAATGTTCCATTGGTTGATCTTTTCCTAGCTTGCCCTATTTTTTTTAAAAAAGGCATCTTTATAATATAATTGATACACAGTTAATGTGTATTGTTAGGTAAGTCTTTATATAGACATGTACAACCATCAGTATAATAGAGATAGTGAGCCATTTGTACTTTTATATGTGTTGAATAGATATATTTGTGTGATTCAAGATTCCATGACGAATTGTTATGCATTGAAATGTGTCTGTACTGCTACACACGTGACCTTAGCTCTAATTCTTCCATTCCCTCCCTCTCTAGAATCAATGCATGTCATTTGTTTCTTTTGTATTTTAGTGTAGGTATTTTATATATAAAGAAAGCAAACATATATACATCATACACAAATATTACATTATATTGTATAATTTTTTACATTTATATGTTTTTTTCATATTTCTGTTTTCCCTTATTAATATTTGAATATCATCTCTATATTTGAAAAGTCTCTACATTCTTTTTTTATTTCTACTTAGAACAATCTTTTCTGATTAAGTGTTTATTGAGATTGTACCAGATGTGAAGGACTTCTCGCACCTTTGGTTTATCGGTGAACAACACGTGGAGAACTGTTTACCATATATCATATGCTAAGTAATAGCTATTGTTAAGTAATCTGTTCCTGTGGTAATGTGAATAAAAGTGGCCCTCATAGTTCCCTAGGGAGTGGCACTTTTAGGAGATGTGGCCTTGGAGTAGGTGTGGCTTTGTCAGAGGAAGTGTGCCAATGGGGAAGGGGCTTCCAGAAGCTCAGTCTAGACACAGTGGCTCACTGTCTCATCCTGTTGCCTTTGTTTGTTTGTTTGTTTGTTTGTTTGTTTGTTTTCAAGACAGGGTTTCTCTGTGTAGCCCTGGCTGTCCTGGAACTCACTCTGTAGACCAGGCTGGCCTCAAACTCAGAAATCCGCCTGCCTCTGCCTCCCGAGTGCTGGGATTAAAGGCGTGCACCACCACTGCCCGGCATTTGAATCCAGATGTAGAACTCTCCGCACCATTGTCTGCCTGCAGGTCACCATGTTTTGTGCCATGATGATAATGGACTAAGCCTCTGAACTGTAAGTTGTGTATGGTGTGTATTTTACAGCAATAGAATTCCTAACTAAGACAGCTCCCGAATAAGACATTCAGATGGTTCCAGTCTTTTTCTATTATGTGAATTGCTATAGACAATAGTAGCTGCTTATGTTGTTCTGGACACACACAAACACATTAGCAGGAGGCAGGTCTAGAAGGGGAATTTTGTGTGCACATGAAAAGTTTGACTAATGTAGTTCAATTATTCTCTGTAGAAGTTATTGATTTGCACTCCTAAAACAATATATTATTACTGCTGTTTCTTCTGTGAGCTATTTTGTGTAGGTTGAGTTTTATTTACTTATCGCCCTGACAAAGGACACTAAGCAGTGTTGATAGCTTTAGAAGCTATTCCACGCTGGATCTTGTTTTAAAGTTATTTTTAACAATTCATGCGTATATGTATACAACATGTTGCAGTCTACTTACTCTCATTCTCTTTTCCTTCTCTCTTCAGACACTCTCTGCAGCTGTTCCCTCCCCTACTTTAGTACATATGCCCCTATGTGTGCACTCATATCTCACTGACTTTAATTAGGGTTGTTTATCTGAGCATGAGTGGGGATCTATTTACTGGATCAGTGGCCATAGCACTGAAGAAAATGACTCCCTTCCCAACCAGTAGCTGCCAACACCTTCTTAGGGAGAGGTGAGCTTCGCAAGCCCCTCCCCCATTGATGACAAAAGTCTTCTGCCAGAAGAAGTCACTGGGGGAAACCTCTGCCTGGGACACCAGGAGTCCGTAGCCAACGAGCGCCGTAGTAAGGGGGAAACCTCTGCCTGGGACGCCAGGAGTCGGTAGCCAACGAGTGCCATAGAAAGGCGGAAACCTCTGTCTGCGCCGCCAGGAGTCGGTAGCCATCGAGAACCGGAGAGGGGTACCCGCCCAGGAGCCTGGAAAGGTTGTGAGTGGGGTTGAGGGGAGCAGCACCTCTCACCCAGACCCGCCCGGTTCTGCCGGGATCCGGGGCCTGAGAACAAGACTCCGAAACTTCCGGATCTCACTTGCAGGGGGAAACCTCTGCCTGGGACGCCAGGAGTCGGTAGCCAACGAGCGCCTTAGAAAGGTAACCTCACAAGAACTTGGAAGGGCCGTGAGTGGGGTTGA
>CM052716.1:26724998-26752771 GCA_028551405.1 Uromys caudimaculatus | reverse complement strand
AAATCAAAACAAGTCTGAGATTCCACCTCACACCAGTCAGAATGGCTAAGATCAAAAACTCAGCTGACAGCAGATGCTGGCAAGGATGTGGAGAAAGAGGAACACTCCTCCATTGTTGGTGGGATTGCAAGCTGGTACACCACTCTGGAAATCAGTTTGGCGGAAAACTGGACATAGAAAAATAAACATAATACTACCTGAGGACCCAGCTACACCACTCCTGGGCATATACCCAGAAGATGCTCCAACATGTAATAAAGATACATGCTCCACTATGCTCATAGCAGTCATATTTATAATAGCCAGAAGCTGGAAACAACCCAGATGTCCCTCATCAGAGGAATGGATACAGAAAATGTGGTACATTTACACAATGGAGTACTACTCAGCTATTAAAAACAATGACTTCATGAAATTCACAAGCAAATGAATGGAACTTGAAAATATCATCCTAAGTGAGGTAAGTCAGTCACAAAAGAACGAACATGGTATGTACTCACGATAAGTGGATATTAGCCCAAAAGTTCGGAATACCCAAGTTTCACTTTACAGTAACCAGTAGACTGAGAGTGAGGTCCCAGATGGAGGAGTTGGAGGAGGGACTGAAGGAGCTGAGGGAGTTTGCAGCCCCATGGAGGGAGTAACAGTGTCAACTGACCTGAGCCCCCTCCCCCAGTGCTCCTGGAGGCAGGACCACCAACCAAAGAATACACATCAAGGGACCCATGGCTCTAGGAGGGCCTTGTTGGTCATCAGGGGGAGGAGAGGCCCTTGGGCCTGAGGGTGTTAGAGATATGGGAGTGGGTGGGCGGGTGGGTGGGAGGGGGAATACCCTCATAGAGGCGGGGGGAGGGGGGAGGGAATGGGGGTTTCCAAAGAGGAGATTTGGAAAGGGGGAAATATTGGAAATGTAAATAAAGTATAAAAAATTAAAAATAAATAAATAAATAAATAAAAACAAAAAAGAAAGTTTGCATGAAATAAATATTGTCATTGGTAGAGACAAGTCGGCGAGTTAGTTTAGGAAATTCTGAGCTCCCTTTTTTTTTCTTCTTACAGTTCCAAATGTTACAGCAGCCAAGTGAAGCGCCCAGCTCCTCTCCTCCCCCTCCCCTCCAACCTCCCTCCCACTTCTAATTTGTTTGTGAAAAGATTACACTCAGTTGCTTGTCCCTGAAGAGCTCTGACAATAACCAGGGCAATGGGCTAAATTATTTCAGAATGAAAAGAAAAGTCTGGAAAAACATTGAGCAAGCAAACTGGGGGTTTCTTCTGTTCTGAAGTGAGAGGCATTCCAAAACATGGTCTCAGCTCCCTAGACAGGCAAGATCTTAAGCTTTCGGGGGGGGGGGGGCACATATGGGGTTGGGGGGGCAGAAACAGTAACATGAGGTCACAGCTGACCATGTGAATGGAACTTAGCCAAGAAAACTCTTTGAAGGTATCCCTTCTGGCGACTGGACAGATTGTCTCCTGCAGTTGAAGCAAACATAGATAAAAAGCTCTCAGGAAAAGCCACTGCACATGGAACAGGAATGATAAACTCCCTGCTGAGTTCGGTCTCTCCCCACAGGCTGTGAGCGTGTTTCTCTAGTGCCTACGGTTGGTTACTCTAAACTCCAGAGCCTCAATATTTGAGGGACTAGTGAGTGTCCAAGAAGATGTTTATTACAGAAATTATGTCAAAGCCTCTTTCTGCTTCATCAGGATCCAGAAACTGGAAATGTAAATCTAATAAGACTCGAAGTTCTTCTCTCAGCTTGAATAATCTTACGAATGTGCTTTCACCACCTACAGCCCGGAAGCCTGCAGTGCGAGACACACACACACACACACAGACACACAGACACACACACACACACACAGACACACAGACACACACACAGACACACACACAGACACACACACACACACACACACACACACACTGGAAAGAAATGGTTTTCCTGTTCACCAATATGACTTCACCCTACACCTGACATATGTCCCCCACCCTCCCACTTGTGCTAGAGCGCAGATGACCTACCCTGCTAAGAGAATCTGCTCACCTCCATTTACCCCAGGGTGAGTGGGACTACTCCTATCTACTGGGTGCAGCTCTCTTTCCCACAAGGTTCACTCAGTTCTCCATGAATGTTTGCTTCAGAGAGCTGGACAGTTCAGAGTCCCAACTAATAAGATTGGTGATGCTTATCAATTAAAGATGCTCCACACTGCAGAGGAGTAAGAAAAGGGCGTCAACTGCCAAACTTTTCATTCCACGTCCAATATCCAATGATTATGTGAGGCATAAGGACCATTAAATAATACTTGGGCCACTCAAGTGTCTGCTGGCTGTGCTAGAAACAGGCTCTGTGCCTCCCTTGCCCAACCTCCCAGCTGCCCCAGAGTCATGTCCACTGAGTGGAAGATAAAATGCTTGCCCTTCAATCTAGTCTTCTTCCATAGGAATCTCTCCCTCACCTGTATCAGCTCACAGCGTCTTTTACATCTAAAGCTTTGCCTTTATTCCCTAATATGAACATAACATGTTCATCTTCCTCTCCTACCTGGTGAATGTCTCCCAGCCTTTTAAAGTCTCTTCTCAAGCTGAGCTCCTTCCTCCTTACCCTCTTCTCCGAACTCTCACCTAGATTAAACAGTGTCTTGTTCCCAAGTTGTCCAATTCTTTGTTCTGTCCAGAACCTAACTGTATGTAATTGATTGTGATACCTGTGTGGCTCTCTACCCCTGGCAAGGAACACCTGTCATAATCTTTGTTTCCTATTTCCCAATCGTTTGCCGATCTCACAAAGGGTGTTCTATGAACATTGGGCATTGGATGCGAGGAACTTAGAAGCTCTTAAGTTGACTCAGGCACGGCTCTGTCTCATGTCTGGCCTTGACCAATATTTTCCTCATCTCCTCTCCATCCTATTTTGTCTACTCACCTCTCACACAACTAGTAACTAAGACCAGTAGAGTTCAAACCCTAAAATGTCTCCTGCGTGTCTCCTCTTACACATATTCATTATTTCTAATTTCGGGCCCACAGAACCTCTCAAATGCTCTACTTCACTCATACCTTGTCAGATTTTCAGGCTACAGTTCATCCTACACTAATAAATCATTCAAAGATACAAGCCTGAGCCTGCTACTTTAGGACTCCCCTGGCTCCCTATAATTCAGATTGAAGACTGAATTCCTCACAGTGCCAAACTCTTTACAGTTTAGCACATCCTTGCCTTTCAATTTGGACTGCTGAGCTCTTTAACCTATCTTCCAGCATAGAAAACTTCCTTGAGCCTTCCAATGTGAGCTCCCGTCATGTGGTCTGCAGCGCCATGTGCTGCCCCCTGGTCACAGCATTGTCATCTCCAAATGGGTGTCCTACCCACTACACTGCACATTTTTTGATTGGTCGACCAAAACTTCTACATGAAGAGTTTAACTGAAATTCATCCACTGCCTCCTCATTCAAGTAGACAGCGCAGGAGTGAATAGAACAGTGGAAGAAACAATGACAGGAACAGAACAGAAGAAGAAGTTATCCAAGACATTGGAGAAAAAAAAAAACAAAAACAAAACAAAATGAAAACAACAAAATAAGCAGGCCCTTGTAGCTGATGGAGGAAGAGAACATGAAAAAAGTAAAATTACAATGTCCAGTGTATGTTTGACCACATGATCCTCAAAGGACCAAGGAATTTAACCCTTGGATGCATCATAGTACGATACAGACATCCTGTCTCCCCATTAAGACATTTGGAGTACTTGCCTGGACAAGATTTTGCCTGATGTATATGTACTAATCCCCAAAACAAAAGTCTCATTGGGAATTGTCTTGACCAACAGGAGACTGCAGTTAAAGAACTGTGGGAAGGTGCTTTGGGGGTTCTTAATTCTTGTCACTGAAATGTACCCAAAACAGCTAAACACCTTGAAAATTGAACACTGGCTGAACATAGTAAAAGCAAAACACAAAAACAACAACTCTTGGCAAATTGGACCAGTTAAAATTCACCACATGAGTTTGATTCTCTGTATACCTTTCTCTACACGACTATACTTATTCCTGGTCTCAGCATCCAATCAAGCTGTTAAAAAAATAAGTTGAAAAAAAAATGACACTTAGACAAGTGTAGCTCTCATCCCTCATCAAAGAAGCATTTTTTGTAGCAGCAGCAGTAGACCATTACAGAAAGCCACAACTCTCAAAATGCAGAAAGTAACTGACTGTGGGGCTGTCTTAGGGTTGTATTGCTGTGAAGGGATACCATGACCATGTCAACTCTTAGAAAGGAAAAGATTTCATTGGGGCTAGTTTACAGTTTCAGAGGTTAAGTCCATTGTCATTGTTTCTACATCTTCATCTGAAGGCTGCTAGTGGAAGACTCACTTCCAGGCATCTAGGAGTAGGGTCTTAAAGCCCATGCCCGCAGTGACACACCTACTCCAACACTGGGAGTAGCTTGAGCATATATAAGACCTGAAAGCCTGCCTCCACAGTGACACACTTCCTCTAACAAGTTCACACCTACTCAAATAAGGCCACACCTCCTAATAGTGTCACTCCCTATGAGCCAAGCATTCAAACACATAGTCTATGGGAGTCATACCCATTCAAACCACCAGAGATGCCCATCCCCAACTGATACATCTATAATACACCTTCTGTACCCTACAGCCCTGGGTAGGAAGAAACAGGAGAGAGAGAAGAAAGATTATAAGAGACAGGGGACCAGGAAATCTGCTGTGAGATTGTACCTTCTAACTGTAACAGGGAAGCACACCCATGAAATCTCAACAACATGGCTGTCTAAACAAGACCTGAACAATTCCAACAATAGTTGCTGTCCCAATGTAGACGGGAGAAATATCAAGGGGTTCCACCCTTAGGTAAAGAGCTACAGGCAAGTAACAACTTCTGTGTGTGTGTGTGTGTGTGTGTGTGTGTGTGTGTGTGTGTGTGAGAGAGAGAGAGAGAGAGAGAGAGAGAGAGAGAGAGAGAGAGAGAGAGAGAGAATGAATTAGTTTCTCCCCCAGGGATGAGACCCCTGATTCTTTATCCAAATGGTGAGCCCTAAACCCATAAACACATACAGACAACACTGAACAGACTCAGAAGGTTGTATTTATATGTTTATTCATTTATATGTATATGCAACAAGAGGAGGAGACCAAGAATTTGGGAAGGAATGGGGCACAGGACATTAGGAGGGGTAGAGCAGAGGGGTAGATAGGACAGTGGGGTGAGGGAATCATGTAATTATATTTTAATTAAAAATTTTAAATGTGACAACCTAAAATTCTAACTTCTTAGGAATCAGTCTTATACAAAAGCAATATATTTTATCCGCTTAGTAAGCCTATTGTTCTCAACCTAACTTTCTGCCCTGAAAGCACTAATCTCTATCAAGAACACAATGTAGACTATAGTTCTAATGAGAGCAACTTGGCTACCTATAGAAGTCATCATATCTGTGAGCAATTTTTTGTAGTTGACACTTCCCTCTTGACCTATGTGTAGGATGAAATAAGAATGAATCTTTTTAATATTAAAATTAAGTATCTGTGCACTCAACTCCTCTATTATGAAAAGGTATTACCTCCCTTTTCAGGGTGTCTTCTCTTCCCATATTAATAGAGAAACAACCCAAAATGCTGGCTCTGTCCTATTACCTATTCTTGCAATGGAAGAAAGCTGGAATCTCTGAGGAGCCCATCCATGGTGTGCTGCGGTTACTGGGGGCTGAGGCATGTGGAGGGCAGATTTGAGTGGGACTCAGTCCTCAGTCACTGTTGGAGCACCTGCTCCAGACAATCCATCCACGAAAAAATAGGTCAGTTACTATTCACGCTTATGTCACTGCTACGGCAGGAGTCTTTCAAACTAGAGTATTGGAAAGAAAAGATGGGTTAAGTCAGCAATGCTCACTACATGACAAAACCACATTCTCCAGTCATCCGACTCCCTCTGAAAGATCACATACTGCTGCCTCTTTGTAAGTATGTGCATGGTGCCAGGCAGGTGGCACGAGAAGAATATACAGCCTCAGTCACATGATACGTTCTTGGTGATTTACGGTTATCTGATCTTGGATCCTTTCTTGCACAGTAAATTTGCCTGTCTGCCAGCTGACTCTCAGTCTGATCCAAAAAGTTCAACAAATCCTTGAAAGGATAAATTCAAAGAAACCACACTCAGACATTTCATAATTAAACAATATAGAACCAAAGATAAAAAGGAAATTTTGAAAACAACAACTAAAAAAAAAGTCAGATTGCTAAAAGTAAGAGGATATGAATGAGATGAGCTGACCAGCAGCAATGATGTCAGTGGTGAGTTTACAGGAATGTGAAAACGCTAGCCACTGCAATAAGGCAAGTATAACACTAGCCAGACACTGGAAACAACCTAGATGTCCCTCAACTGAAAAATGGATAAAGAAAATGTGGTACATCTACACAACAGAATACTATTCAGCCATTAAAAATAAAGACATCATGAATTTTGCAGGCAAATGGATGGAGCTTGAGAATATCCTCCTGAGTGAGATAACCCAGAATCAAAGGGACATGCATGGTTTGAGCACACTAATAAGTGGATCTTAGCCATAAAATACAGAATACCCATGATACAGCCCACAGAGCCAAACAGGAAGAAAGACCCAAGAAAATGCATAAAACTCACTTAGAAGGGGGAATAAAATATTCATAGGAGGCAGATGGAGGGAGGGAACTGGATGGGAGAGGTGATGACAGGGGAGGGAATAGGAGGGTGGTCAAGATCTGGTGTGGGAGACACAGGAGAGAGAGCCAGAGGGCCAGGAGAATGAATAGAAATCTGTAGGGTGAGGGGTTGGAAAATATCTCGAGGACATGTCAGAGAGAGACCTGAGATGGGGGAGACTCCCAGGAATGAGGGTGACCTTAGTTGAGACTCACAGCACTGGGATATGAAACTTGAAGAGGCTACCTCCTGTAGCCAGGCAGGAACTCCATTGGAGCAATAGGGATATCAACCCACCCACAAAACTTTCAACCCAAAATTTATCCTGTCTGCAAGTAATGCAGGGATGGGGGATGGAACAGAGATTGAGGGAAAGGCCAACCAATAACTGGCCCAACTTGAGACCCATCCCATAGGCAAGCACCAATCCCTGACACTATTAATGATACCCTGTTATACTTGCAGACAGGAGCTTAGCATAACTGTCCTCTGAGAGGCTCCACCCAGCAGCTGACTGAAACAGATGCAGAGACCCACACCCAACATTGGATGGAGCTCCGGGACTCTTACTGAAGAGTTAGGGGAAGAATTGAGGGCACAGAAGGGGATAGGAACTCCACAGGAAGACCAACAGAGTCAACTAACCTGGACCCTTGAAGGCTCCCAGAGACTAAACCACCAACCAAAGAGCATACACAGGCTGGACCTAGAACCCCTGCATGTATGTAGCAGATGTGCAGCTCAGTCTTCATGTGAGTCCCCGAACAATTGGAGTAGGCAGATTCCTTAAAACTGCTGCCTGTCTGGGGAAAATGTTCCCCTAACTGGGCTGACTTGTCTGGCCTCAGTGGGAGAGGATGCACTTAGCCCTGCAGAGGCGATGTGCCAGGGTGGGGGGATATGAGGACAGGTACTTTACCCTCTCAGAGAAGAGGGGGAAGCAACATGGGGAGAGAGGACTGAGTAAGGATAGATAGAGAGGAGGGGAGGAAACAATTCAGATGTAAAGCGAATAAAAAATTATTAAGAAAAAAAGAACTCTTCCTAACCATTACATAAAATATATTGATAGATAACCTAAAATCAATACAGATACAAGTAAGCTATTGATTTAAAATTTAAAAATCAGTATTAAAAAGTCTAATATAGCCAGGCAGTGGTGGCACACGCCTTTAATCCCAGCACTTGGGAGGTAGAGGCAGGTGAATTTCTGAGTTCGAGGCCAGCCTGGTCTACAGAGTAAGTTCCAGGACAGCCAGGGCTACACAGAGAAACCCTGTCTCGAAAAACCAAAAAAAAAAAACAAGCAAGCAAAAGTCTAATATATAACATTTCTTTCTATACAGGCAGCAAATGCTCTACATTTTAAACCAACTTAATCAAAAATTATATATCAAAATGCATAAAATGTTTAGGAATGGATTTAGGAAAGATGTCTAAGACCTCTACACTAAAAACTACTAATACTGATGAGCTGAAATTATAGGTCTGAAGAGATGGAGGTATATATTAATTACATCTATGTCTTAAGAAGCCCAATACTAGATGCTGAAGGGATGACTCCCTTGGTAAAGTGCCTGCCACAAAAGTGTGAGAACCTGAGTTTGGATCACCATCATTCCTGTAAAAGCTATAACCCTAGCACTGGGAAGACAGAGAAAGGTAGGCAGCCAGAGTTTGCCAGTTTAGCTAACCTGTGAGCTCCATGGTCAATGAAAGACCCTGACTCAAAACCCAAACTAGAGGGAGATAGAGGGTTTCTGGAGTCCACGTGTGGCTTCAACACGCACACACATACACACTCACATACCCACCTGTACATATCTACACATGAACACACCATATATACCACACATTCAAAAAAACCCAATACTGCTAAACATCAGCTTCCCTCAAATTTATCTATAGATCCATAACAATTCCACTTATAATTCTTGCAGATATTTTATAGCTATTGATGAAATAATTCTATACGTGTGTTGAAAATGAACAAGAAAACAGTAATATAAACAAACAGGAATATAACAAACAATTAAACAATTCATACTAATTCATCATACTGTAACATTACAATTATCAAGACTATGATAGTAGCATAAGGATAGGACCCTATCAATGGAAAACAAGCACCAGAAGTAACTTACGTGATGGATTAATCTCCAATGTCAAAGCTTCAAATGAGACAAAAAGAAAGAAAGAAAGAGAAAAAAAAGAAACTTTTCAACAAACATATTGGAACAACTGACAATATGAATGAAAAAGAAAGTTACCTTCAGTTTTTAGTTTACATTCACAAAAAGCAAGTTGAAACATTATAGACATCAATAAAAGCTAGTGCTTTTCTTCTTGATCTGCATATGAAGTTCTACAATGGGTAATGCTAAGTTAAGGTGGCTTAAAACAATCATAAAAGGAGCTGTGTGGGCTGACGAGATGGCTCAGTGGTTAAGAGCTCTGACTGCTCTTCCAGGGGTCCTGAGTTCAATCCCCAGCAACCACATAGTGGCTCACAGCCATCTGTAATGAGATCTGACACCCTCTTCTGTCATGCAGGTGTACATGCAGATAGAGCACTTATACATAAGGTAAATAAATCTTTTAAACAAAGAGGGATAGAGAGGGGGGGAGGGAGGGAGGGAGGGAGGGAGGGAGGGAGGGAGGGAGGAAGGAGAATGGAGAGATGGCTTGAGTTAAGAGCACTGACTGCTCTTCCTGAGGTCCTGAGTTCAATTCCCAGCAACCACATGGTGGCTCACAACCATCTGTGATGGGATCCAATGCCCTCTTCTGGTGTGTCTGAAGACAGCGACAGTGTACTCATATACATAAAATAAATAAACTTATATTAATTATCTAAGAAAATTGATAAAGTACAAATTATCCCTGATATATATGTATGTCTATATGTACGTGTGCTTATGTGTCTGTGTCTCTGTGTGTGTGTGTGTGTGTGTGTGTGTGTGTGTGTGTGTGTGTGTGTGTGTGTCTGTGTGTGTGTGTCTGTGTCTGTGTGTGTGTGTCTGTGTGTGTGTGTCTGTGTGTGTGTGTTAGGAACGTGTTTGCATGTGTGCTGGTGCAGATTGAAGTCTACCATGTTCAGATAGCTCCCCTGAGTTCAACATAAACTGGAGGGCTCCCTTTCTTGGAAGGGCTTCTACTTCTTTGACCTTGTTTGAGGAGCCTGACCCCAGTCTTCTCCCAGAGGAAGGTCACATAGTCCTTGGCAAAACTACAAGTTCAACTTCCTCTTTCCCAATAAGAACCTGCCCAGCAAGTACTTGGGATTCCTGGAATGCCTCTCCATACAAATGAGGCATTCACAGTATGGTAAGCTCCAGCCAATGAGTTTACATTCACCCTGAAACCTCCTTCCCACTCTCCAAGGTTCATATGTAGCCCTTCCTGAATAAAGTGTGCACTCCAGCTGTTTCACTGAAGATCTTCTAAGAAAGCTGTTTCATTGAGTAGTGCCTAAAAGAACTGTAACACAAAAATCCTTGGAGAAGGCCTCACTACCCCCCAACCCCCTAACCCCCTAACCCCCACCACCCCAACCCCCACCGCTCCATCACTCCCAGCTGGACCAGGGTCCTGCAGACCCCAGCCATTCTGGGCTCCGATTCCATCCTTCCAGGCCGGTGTGCAGCGGCAACATCTGGACACCTAATGGAGGAAGCAGAGGGCACAGACCCACAGCTGGTCCCCAACACACATAGCAAGTGTGTGTTGGTGTGTATGCGTGTGTATGTGTGTAAATGTGTATGAGACTGTATGTGTGTATGTGTGTGTATGTGTATGTGTGCATGTGTATGTGTGTGTATGTTTGTGTATATATGGTATATGTATATGTGTGTGTGTATTTGTACATATACTTAATCAGTTCCTTATACTATATCAGTACATATACTATACATACATAATATATACATAATCAGTACATATACTATATCAGTTTATAATATCATATCCCTTGCAATTTCTACTTTTTAATATGGAGTTTTAAAAGCTTACCCATAAAGTTCCCTGTAGCTTTCTTTATGGTTGAACTCGTGATTAATAAGCTGAAATTCCTAACAATTTCATTTGAACCATATTTAATTTTGACTATATAAAAATACTGAAGACGCTTCTGTGTTTATAGGTGCTGAGCGCTCTATGGGTCTGCTAAGTAGATGCCATTTTAAATTTTTAACTTATAACACTGAAATCTGTAATAGTTGAGACCAGCGTGTGGATATCTTCACAAACACTGTTTTGCCCTTTTGGGGTACTTGCTTCATGGTCACTTTGTTTTGTAGTCAAGGTCTTACTTCCTAGACCCAGCAGGCCTGGAACTTGCCATCAGGATGTCCTTCTGCTTCTGCCTCTCAAATGGCTGGGAGCACCCAGGGCACCTGCAGCCTTGACTGGCCTGCTGCTTGTTTACTGGTTGGCACCAAGGATCTTGAACAGGGCAGGCAAGCATAGCAGTTTGGGTTTTGTTTTCTGAAATGAAACTCCTTCTAAAACATGCTCTTTTTACTGTCCCAAGATTTAATCAGATGTAGACTTTACAAAGTCATAGACCTTCTCACTTGCAGTCTATTCCACAGCAGAAGGTAAACTTCCCAGATTAAAAGTAAACTGCATATCAATTGAGTCTTGCCACATGATGAGTTAATCACCATGTGAGCGCCCATCAATTAAGTGGTATGTTTTCTCTCTGCTTTTATATGGATAAATATTAGTTTCCCGTGTTTACGGCCTTTGTTCTTAATTAATGCAACTTACATGCTTTAAAAGCTAAGGAAGCTGACTCACGGTTTGGCCGGTCCTGTCATTGTCTAATTTGACTAAGTGCTTTCAACTGATTTTAAACAAAATGCAACCAAAACAAAAGAGGTTTCTTGAACATAGTTGACATTTAGTGACTTTCCAAGTAATGAAAAGAATCTCAAACATTTATAAGCTCTAATTAACAATGCACAACAAAGAAACATGTCACTGCACTGTCAGGCTGGAGATTTTGCTTGCATTTTAACATCAGCTTCATCACCACTGAACATCCAACTACTTAAATACATTCAAAATATTTCTACCCAAAAGGCCCTGGATTCATCTCCACAACCACAAAGAAACTGTGTGTGTGTGTGTGTGTGTGATTTAACCACTAACAGTTCTGTTTCAATAGGTAAAACAGGGCAGCAACATGGGGACAATTCTGTGTGTGTGCCACACTCAATCCAAGTACATTTATAATCCACAGATGTCATGCTAGGACATAGGTCTACATGTGTGCAGTACACCTATATGTGTGAGTATACATGTATGTGTGTATGTATACAACTGGAAGACAGAGGGGAAAATCTCAGTTGTCTTTTATCCAGTACCATCTCCCCCTTTTTAAAACGATTTCTCATTGGCCCGGACCTGGTTAAGTAGGCGAAGATGATTGGCCAGAATGCACCAGAGCTCAACTATCCAGTAGTGGATTTGGTAAGCTCCAAGAACCCACCTCCCCTGCACTGGGATTGCAAGCATTTGCCATCACACTTCTTTGTTTGTGTGTGTGTGTGTGTGTGTGTGTGTGTGTGTGTGTGTGTGTGTGTGTGTTTGCTTGTTTTTTATGTGAGTTCTGAGGATCACACCCAGCTCATTATGCCTGTAAGGCAGACACTTTACCAAGTGAGTTATCTCTCCAGCCATAGAACATAGTTTTTAACACGGCGCTATGTTCTACCAAAGTTTCTTTTCAAACTATTACCAGAGACATTGATGAGTTCATTTTCAATGTTGAGTTTTTAATTAAATATACATGGTATTCACAATTATATCAGAGGTTACTCCTCTAACAAATACATTTTGGAAGCTTAACTTTTGCATTCACAAAGGGTCAGGTAGAACAAAACTAATCTGTAAATTGGAACGGACTGGATTGACTTCCTCATTGAAGAACCAGATGACTTTCATGTAAAACTGAATTAGTTAACTGTTTGCAAAATTCTTCAGTGGCTCATGAAACCGACAGCTGAAGATTATTTTTACCATGGCTATTAAAAATGACTGAAATTAATGTAGGAAAACAGACATCTAAATGAAAAGTCGCTTCAAAGTGTGATTGTGTAAACAAACGTTTGCACAGCTGCACAAGTCAAATTGTTTTCTTTGAACAAAATCCTCTTAAAATAGCTTCTAACTTTGAAGTGGGTGCTGTTGCTTCCTTGGCAAATGTATATCTTCTGCTTTTCATGTTAGTGACATCACCAAAATCCCCAGATGGATGTCAAATGTTAACAAACAATTGGTGCAAAGCCTTACCTCACTATCGTCTTAGCGGCTTTCCGTGACAGTGACAAATAACTGAAATAAACACAGTTACAAAGATTGGCTCATGGTTTTAGAGATTTCACACCATGGTTGCTTGGCCGGATTGCTTCAGGCCTAAGCAAGGCAGTACATATTGGTGAGGAGCACGTGGTAGAGAGAAGCCACTTAATGCATAGCTAGTATATAAAATAAAGGAAACGTTAAATGGACACTTGCAGTAACTGAAGACACACACACACACACACACACACACACACACACACACGCACAGATTCTGCTCTGTCTTCTAAAGATTCCATGACCCCCCCTGAGTGTCAAGCCGGGATCAAGCATCAGTGCACGGCCTTTTGGGAAAACATCCCAGATCCACAGCAGGACAATCATCAGCTATCGTGAGACACTGCATCCTAAGCCTCACATTTCACTCCCAGGTTTTTGGCTTTGTTTCATCATCAGTTTTTGTTTTGGGTTTTGCTTTTCATTTAGCTTTACTGTGGCTGAAATTACTACACAAATTTTGAGTTACCAAGTAGCAAATAATAACACCATTTGTCTTAGTTAGGGTTTTACTGCTGTGAACAGACACCATGACCAAGGCAAGTCTTATAAAGACGACATTTAATTGGGGCTGGCTTACAGGTTCTGAGGTTCAGTCCATTATCATCAAAGTGGGAACATGGCAGCATCCAGGCAGGCATGGTGCAGGAGGAGCTGAGAGTTCTACACCTTCATCTGAAGGCTGCTAGTGGAAGACTCACTTCCAGGCAGCTAGGGTGAGGCTCTTAAGACCACGCCCATAGTGACACACCTACTCCAACAAGGCCACACCTCCTAATAGTGCCACTCCCTGGACCAAGCATATACAAACCATCCCACCATTATAGCAAGAAAATGCATACTTTCCTTGGAGTACATCTCTTTTTCTATGTTGTTGGATTTGTGA
Organism: Uromys caudimaculatus; assembly: GCA_028551405.1. Lineage (NCBI taxonomy): Eukaryota > Metazoa > Chordata > Mammalia > Rodentia > Muridae > Uromys > Uromys caudimaculatus. The sequence continues at coordinate 26,738,810 of CM052716.1, read as the reverse complement.
GTTCAGCCCATACTTTACGGTCTAATCCCTCCCATATTTCTCACCGATGGATAATCTGAATCTCAAAACTTTGGGAGTCTTCCTGGCCATGGCCCAGCACATAACGAGGCATAACTGACTAGACAATAACAACAACAACAAGGGTAAATAAAAATAAAATCAGTGTCAAAGAGAAGGAGTGAGCTGGGGTAGTGTAAGCCTTTCATGCCATCACTAGACAAGCAGGGGCAGACCGGTCTGCCTAGGGAGCTTCAGGAAAGCCAGTGTCACATAGAAAGACTCTGCCTCAAAAGGAGAGAGAGGCAGGAGTGAGCTGTCATTGTCCACTCAAGATGCTGTTTAAAATGTAGGGCAAGTGTGTCACAAGTAGAAAGAGCCAGGAAGAGATTTGCACTTTGATTTTTTTTTTTTTTTGAAATGGCACAGTTTCTTATAAGTATGAATAGCTAGTATGTGTCAATTTAAGATATATATCAATGAGAAAATGGAAAGGGGTATTATCATTGGTCCTTTTTCATACCTAACTACATCAGGACAAAAGTTCTATCCACACGGACACAGGCTCATTACATGTGACAATGACAGACCTGAAAGAAAAAGGATACGGGGCTGCTATATTAGTTTTTTGTGCATAAAATACAATTTCTCCATTCATGAAAAAGAGGAGTAATAACTCTAAATCTACTCAGCCTTTACAGGGACTGAAAAGGTGATACATATAAACATGGCTGAGTCAGAGGAATCGTATCAGGTTACATGTTATAGTAATTATCACTGCTTTCAGGGGAGAACGAGCTACTAGAATTCCTCCAACAATTCCTCATTGTTGAAATTGCTAGAAATCAGCACACCTTCCAAGTCCTCCACCATGATCAGCGTTCTCAAGACGTCCCATTTGACACTCTCGGTGTCTTCACAGTTGCGTTTCTGCGGATAATAATTTTATTGCTTCAGCTTCAGCGATTTGTTTTTTGGGCAGCCATGTCTCATACTTAAAATCCAGAAAAAAACAAAGAAGAAAACCCAGAGCGTTTCATGTGAGCTGTTTCTTGTCCACGTTGCATTCCCAAGTCAGTTGCATTTCTGAAGGCCCAGCCAGGTGTTTCTTTCTACCACTTTTCACCTAACCTTGTTAGCTTAATCCATAGCTCTGCTTTTTAAACACCTTTTATTAATTACTGAAATTACTAGTTTTGGATCATTTGTCATGAAACTAACAAGTATGAATTTGATAATTGTAGGTTTGAATTTTAGCACCACCATCCATTAATTGCGAACCTCTGGACAACATTAATCTAATTATGCTTCATCTGTCAAATGGAAATCATAATGAATATTTTACACCATGGGAAAGTCGAGACAGTTAAATGCTATAGTTGGTATGTTTTCCAATATATAATTATATAAATAAAAAATTGCTGTAAGATGCTGATTTAGGAATATTGTTTGTTATACAAATTATAACATCCATTGTTAACATGCCAAATATTACTGTTTATAACAATTGAAAAATGTCATGGTCTTTATCATGATAAAAAGGATTCCTCGACATTCCAACAAAGATCCCTTTTGCAGGGATTGGGATTTAACTCAGATGGACAGAGTGTGCCAAACATCATCTACCAAAAAAAAAAAAAAAAACAGGGAAAGACCTTCTGGGTAGGTAGGCATTTGAAAGGTTCAACGGCCATGAATATACATGCAATCAATTTTAAAACTCCAACTGCATGAATGAAATTAGCTATACAGAAACTCAGCGCAATTTTACTTGGCTCCTTACACCCAGATCTTTTGTGTGTGCGTTACTTTTATGCTTCAAACCCATGATATTCTTGTGCATGTCTACATCAGTGTGTCCACCTCGAAAATCAAAGTCCTGAGCAGAAAACACATCTTCAATTTAACACATTGAATAAACTCAAAGCATAGCATCAGAAACCCATGGAATCAGGAAGTATTTTCCAATGGCGGTCTTCCTGGTAGTGTCCAACGTTCATTATATACCCTTTAAGTGTGGATGTTTAATAATAACAACAGCTAATGCTCCATTGAGGTTCATACTGTAACTGGCACTTTATGGTGTCAGCAATCTTTTCAGTGCATGAGCCTATTTAACCTTTTAACAATCTGCAGAGGACGCTACTTTCATACTTACAAAGGAGAAACCAAGGCCTGGGAACGCTATGTATTTAATACTTATCTGAGTGTCAGAGATGGATTATAAACCCAGAGGTGGCAGCACTACCATGCTTTTGGCTCTAGCCCTAACTCTATCCATGCAGAAGGCACTAAGGACCACACATAGCAGTCTCTCTGGGTATCTGCACTCCCACAGGATACTCTGGGACAGAACTCACGGCTGGGAACATATCCCAAGCTAACACACCCCAAAGGATGTATAAATCCTGCTCCACTTAAGAACCACATGACTCCTGCTCTCTGTCATAGCCCCCCTCTGCAGATCCCTCTTCCCCCTACTAACACCATGCGTAGCTATGTGATGTCCTACATTTTCTCTCTCAAAGCCAAATTTCTTTCTCTGCACTGTTTTCAAAGCACCTAAACACACACGCGCACGCGCGCGCGTGCGCGAACACACACACACATTTCCCTTCCCCTCCTTGTCCAGATGGTGGACTCTGGGAGCCTCAGGATGCAGGACAGTGTGAAGGGTAGGCTGCCTTACACTTTATGTTTGGATATTGGGGGATATTGGGCAGCACCTAAGTTTCTCCTCACTACACAATCCAAAGCACCCACCCCAGATGTCCTATTCACTATTGTTCTGGAAGCCAGCCCAGTTCATCTTTCCCTTGCTCTACTTTGTCTGTTTTTAAAGCCCTTTCATCACAGCTTTTCCCTCTGGAACAGAAGAAAGAGGGACAAAGGTGAAGGAGGAGTAACAACCTCGTTTTACCACAATCTCCACAGTGCTGGTGGCCTGCACATCTTGTGCTGTGACACATCTCCAGCCCCGACCTGATATGAACGCCCCTCTTCCTGCTGCCCCCTGGGCCAGGTATAACTGCCTTGGGATTAGCTAGCCCCACCCCCACCCCACCACTTTGTTCCATTTCCTCTTCCTAAGTGTTTTTCATCACTATTAAGAGCCACAATCTTCTGCTAAGAGCCACAATCCATGACGGCTGCCAGGCTCCCTCAAAAAGCCTGCTGGGCAGTCAATTCTTTAAGAGGTCAGCTCATATCTTCCCTCATCCAGAACCACAGCCATGCTCTAGTGGTCACTAAATGTCTCCACACACATCGTTTCATCTACAGCTATTCAGGAAGAAATACGACATTCTCTCTTACCGTCCATAGCTGTGGCTAAAGACTAGGATCTGGAGAAAAGACAGCTTCCAAGCCGAGCACTGAATACTGTCCAGCTTTACATGCATCACCTCAAAGTGCTCAGGGGCTATTTATGGATGCCACAGGTAACAGGCACCTACTCTAAGACCTCAGATGCCAAAGGGTTATCCTTTCTGCCACGGCGGTCAGAACATGAAGGTGTAGATCTCTACCATTGCTCCCCTCTCTGAGCATCCACAGAACCTTACAGAAACCCCTCTCATCTCACAGTCCTTTAATTAGGCTCACAGCTCCCTTTCTCCATCACTACCCACCAGAGTGAATCTGACATCTTGCTCATATTTATAACCAACTCCCTCTCTCCTACTTCACAGAAGCTTCCCAACATTTGCTGCGTAGAGATATTTTGAGATAGGCAAGGAATATATATATATACACATAAATAATACACACACACACACACACACACATATATATGTATAGTGTGTGTGTTTATTGATACTTAAGCTTAGGTTCATATACAAATGGGACTCCAAAAGAAAATCTTCAAAATCTACCTACCCAGCATTCCAGCATTGTTAAAAACAAAAGACATTTTCTTCTCCTGCTCTTCCACTGGACATAGTAATACCTTCTATTATAGCACTGCTCACAGTGTGTCAATACAATGTTTTCTCTGTCCCATCTACACCCTGGAGGATGGGAGCTCTGATCTCTGTGATACTTGCGTGTATAAGCAGATGTTTCTTGAATGAATGAAGATAGCATTAACTATAAATAGTCCACTAAACCATGAGGCAGAATGATGTGGGCTCTATCTGTCAGTGTCTTGGAGCTGTAGAACACTAGTGTTCAGTGAGACTTTAGAAGCGAAGCCCAGATCCCTCATTTTCAAAGAAGAAGCAGCCTGCACGAGGTCACAGCCATGAACCAGAATTTAGACCTTTGGTCTTCTGATTCTAAGCTGAGGATTCTTATCCTTTTGAGAATTTGAGATAGATAGGAGAGAAGACTTTTTAAAAATCTTCCAAAATGTCTCCCTTTCTCCATTAACCCAGGATCCTCAGAAAAGTATCCTCAAACTGTTACCCTCTTCAGGACCCTATGAGAACTAGGGAAACTGAGATGCATGAGAACATTTAAATTGTACCCTGGTTTCTCCTCTCCCCTCAGCAGTTGCCTCCGTTTGGACTGTAGCTTCACCTGATAGCAGTATCATTATGAACGGCTTTCACTGCTAGGATCTTTAGTGGTGAAATTTCCACCCAATATAGATTACTAAAATCATGAAAGCATTTAAGCAAATCATAGTATGGCAAAGATTGTACATAACAGCTATTCAAAAGTTTGTTAAAATTGTATTTTGATGACAAAATAATGAAATCAAACTTATTAACTAACACTTAATATTTATCATATGCCAATCACTATATAAGAGCTATACATCATGTGTGTGTATAAGTATACATTATCTTAGTCCTGATAAACCTAGAAAAAGAGATATTACTGTAGTCTCCATTTTACACATGAGGACAGTGAGGCCAAGAGAAGCTGAGAAACTCACCCAAAATAATACAAATAAAGGGGAAATTAGGATGCCTGGGAAAATACTTATATTATAATGTTAAGTTTTAGAAATTAGTTATTATTCCAACTATCTGTTCTACTCAAAGGCAATGCCAATTTAAGATAGGTGTTCATAGATAACTAGAAATAGAATAGCTTTTGTTTTCTAAGAATACTCAATATTTTTCAGAATTCTATGATGGACAGATAGTCTTCTTATTTTACTTGCTTCTTTTGTTGGTTTGTTCATTTAAAGACACAACTAAAGCTTTTTTAAAAAGCTATTTATCTTACCCTACCAGAATTTTAAGAGGAAAAGAGGTTTGTCTTAGTCCATTTTTGGCTGTCACTGAATACCAATGTCATTTGTAGAGAATAGAGATGTGTTCAGTTCATAGTTCCAGAGCCTGGGAAATCCGAGCAGTACCACAAGGCAGCTGGTGAGGGTCTTCTTACCACACCACGGCATGGCGGAGGGTGTCACATGACAAGTCAGAGCAAGCACGCCAAGTCTAGTCTCTCTCCCTGTGATGGCTATTTCTGGTTATCAACCTGACTACATCTGAAATGAACTATAACCCAGAAATGGAGGGCACACCTGTGATCCAGATCTTGAGTCTAGAAAACTCAGGCTTCTGATCTGGATCTTGACATGGAGATCTTGAGGCATAGTGGCCATGAAAAGCTTAGGTCCAAGCAAGGTAGTGCTCACCGTTAATCCCAGGAGACTGAAGCAAGCAGATCAATGAGTTCAAGGCCAGCCTGGGACAAAACAAGTTCCAAATCCAGACATGAAGATACTCACCTTTAATCTGGGCCTATATAAGTACATTGGAAGAAGGAAGACTCACTCTTCTTTACCCGCTTGTACTTACTTGCCAGCACATTTGTTGGAACCTACTTCTACAGAAGACCAGCTGAAACAACTAGCCTCATGGGACTGACCAACTACTAGATTCTTGGACTTCGCATTCACAGCTGCCCATAGTTGGGTTAGTTGGACTGCAGACTGTAAGTTGTTACAAATAAATTCCCTTTAAGTATAGAGACATTTCATAAGTGCTGTGACTCTAGAGAACCCTGACTAATTCACTCCCTTTCTCATCAAGCCATACTGCCAATCTACCCTGTGTAATCTTAATTACTTCCCAGAGGCCCCACTTCTAAATCCATTAACACGAACTGGGTAATTCTTGTGGTTTGCTATAAACTGTTCCCCCACAAGCTCATGTGTTTGAATGCTTGGTCCCCGACTGGTGGCTCTGTCTGTGTCTGTCATGGCACCTTTAGGAAGTAGAACCATCTTTCTTGAGAGGGAAGATCACTGAGAGCTGACCTTGAGGATCTTTGCTTTTCTCTGTTTTGTTTTAATTATTGTGTCTGCATGATGTGTGAGTGTGGCCCATGTCCTGCCTGTGATGGCCAGGGAAGAGCTCTGTGTCGTCAAATCTTCCCTTTCACATTTGCCTGACTTCCGGGGGATGAATTCAGGTCATCAGGATTTAGATCACAGCAAGCACGTCACTTACAGAGCCATCTCTCAAGGGCCACCTTGAATTCTCATGCCCCATCCACTTCCTGTTCATGTTTCTGACCTCTCTCTTCTGATGCCACACCTTCCCAGCCATAGAATGAATCCCTGAAACTGGAAGCCAGAATGAACTCTTCTTTCCTTAAATGTATTCCTCTCCGGCATTTTGTTACAGCAATAAGAAAATTATTAAGACAAAAACGAGATTTGAAATGGGGGTGGGGGAGCTGAGCTATGTGCTACCTGTACTTTCACCTCCCCTAAGCCACCTCTCCAAGGCCTAGCACAAGTCCTGCCTTTACCCGGAAGGAGTTTCCCACTTTTTGACCCAAAGTAAAAGAACCAGAACTGCTTGCCTGGAGCTGTATCAATGCAGCAGAAAGATTTTGAGTGGAAATTCTGAACCCTCTATGCAGGGCTATAATTTCCATCAGAAACAAAGAGACTTGAGGGCAAAAAGTCGTCAGTAGTCTTCCTCAGCTGTGAACTACAACAGTGAATGGCACAGAGACGTGCTCATGGGTATAACTGTTGCTTGAATGCTGTGGAGGTGACAAACTGCCTTCTGGTTGTATTTAACATTCACTCCACCAAGGAAACGCATGCCTGATACCCATCCAAGAAATGTAAATCCATGGTTGGGGAGCTCAGAGACCTCAGGGGTGAACTTACTACTATTGTTTAGCTAAACAGACATGGCATCCACTGCCTTCTAAATCCAAATTCCTATCCACAAAGATTAACGCTGCCCTCACATTCATGAGTGAAGTTCTCTGTTCAGTGGACAATGGTCAGTAGAGGAACTCATACATCACTGACCCAAATACAGGAAATATTGTGGAGTTTTCAATCACGTCAACATCCATAGCCTGCTCCAAGGACCAGGGACCATCAGAGAAGGTGCAGAAAGATTGTAAGGGACAGATGTTGGGGAAAACTGGAGCAAAGCAATGTCTTCTGGATACGACAGGACCACTATACTCATAACCTCACAGCAGCTGTGGTTGTCTGCACAAGACATGCAAAAGATCAAGCCATTCACCATGCCACCATGGGATGGGAAAGGCTTGATGATGAACCCCAGCCCAGCAGAAGAGCTATTGACAGTTGATGGTGTAAGGAAGAAGGGGAGTCAGTTTTCTTTAAGAACGTGGCTTCTGGACCTTTGTCATGCCCATGTCCTATGTCTTTGAGTGTATGAGCAGCACACATTGGTGGATTCTTTTTTTAATGGGATGATGATGGGATGTGAAGGTGGATCTGGAAAAGCTGAGGGAGGAAATGAGATATGAAACTCTCAAAGCATTAATGAAACATTTAAAACCTCATTGTATAACCAAACCAAATTGCAAGGAAAGCCAGAAACATAGTCTATAGTCTAGTTGTCCAATCTCCACCCAGGCTGTGTGTTAATTGATTAGAAGGGGTGAACAATTATCATATCATATCATAATGCATCCATGCGGAGGCCAAAGCACAATCATTCCTCAAGTATTCTCTATCATCTATCGATCTATCGATCTATCTATCTATCTATCTGTACATCTATCTGTCTCTCTGTCTATTTTTGAAAATAGGTTTCTCACTGGCCTGGATCTCACCAAGTAGAATAGTGTAGCTAGCCAAGGCCTGGGGATCAGCACTTCTGTAATCCCCAGCACTAGGAATTCAAGTACCTCTCACCATATCTGGCTCTTTAAATATAGGCTCTGGGAATCAGACTCTGCTCTTCATACCTGTAAGGTAAGCCCTTAACCAGCTGAGATAATCTACCTTGTCCTTCAATGCACATGTTCTGGACATATCTTCTCCTCTATGACTCTGAGTTCTTTGTCCCTCTACCCTAATGATTTTTCTTTGCTTTCGTATCTGATTTGCTTTTTTGACCTTCTAAGACATGCATAACCGTGATTGTCGTCAGTTTTACAACAGGCTAATAATAATAGCTCCAGCTAACATGGCTCTGACACGCCATCCTGTACAACAGAAATTGGGAGTTTACATGATAGGAGACAGTCCCTGGCCAGCTGGAGGTAAGTCCCATCCTTCTAGTGCAGCTTGACCTCATTATATCCAGCAAATGAGCTGTAACCAGAAATGCTATGTGTTACTTGTAGGTCATATCATTAAGAAGATCAAACATAGAGGAGGGCCTTGTTGGCCATCAGGGGGAGGAGAGGCCCCAGTAAAGGGGAATGTCAAGGTGGGAATATGGGAGTGGGTGGGCGGGTAGGTGGGAGGTGGAATACCCTCATAGAGGTGGGGAGGAGGAGGGGATAGGTGGCTTCCAAAGAGGAGACCTAGAAAGGGGGAAACATTGGAAATGTAAATAAAGTATCAAAAAAAAAAAAAGATCAAACATGTCCTCCTCTGATTGATTCCCTTTCTTGCTAGCTCAGGTGTGGTAAGGGCTGAAGGAACCACCTTGGTCTGAGAGGTGGACACTTCATACTGCGTAGGAAAGCCGATATAGCTCCAAACCCCTTATACCTGCACAACACCATGGTACTTACTGTCTACTGGCCTTTGACTGTCTTTGATACAGCAACTTAGTTATACCCTAACTGAATATAATAACCTTTATATTGAGGGCTAATTATTGAGTAGACACTTCACATCATATCATTTAATCCTCATAATAACATTACGGGAAAATAATACTAAACAAGAAGAAACAGACAGAAGGCTTTGCAACTTGCCTAAGACCACACAGCTAGTAAGTAAAGGAGTTAGACTACTGTCAAACTGATTTAGAGGCTAAACTGTTAATGACTTCCCGTATCTTTATTTTGTTTCATAGCCAAAATAACATAGTGTATTTAAGCTTGTGGAAAATCCTCACAAACTCTGGGAGTTGTAGAATGCTCAATAACTATTCACTGAATGAATGCTTGGTTGGTCTTACATTAGAAAAATTGTTTTGTTTTGTTTTGTTTGCTTTTTGATTCTTAACTTCTGCATGGCGCAATCGCTCCTCCCTACCCAGCAGTACGGAAGCCCTATTTCATGCAGGACACTCTCCTAGTTGCTTAATAACTGACAAATTTATCATCAGAGAATGCCATATATGCGAGCACTCACTGTCCGTGTCTCTGTCCATCCTAACTCAGTCATCAGAGAGTCTGCAAGCAGTGACTGAGGAAACTGTGTAACCTGTTGTAGTCATCTGTATTTATTTACACAGCTGTACTTTCCCTTGTTCAAGCAGAAGACTGTGGCCCAGAAACCAGAGATGGAAATAAAATTAGGGGGCTTTTTGATGACTGCTGTGCTGGATCCTGCAGCCTGGGCTCTCAGCAGGGATGTGGGTCCAGGGACTTTCAAAGTCTTCCTTTGTGTTAAGGGTATGGGTACAAATGAATAGTGCTAAGACCTTAGGGCTGTGGGAGAGGTTATTATACTGTCCTGAGGTCCTGCTGTGAGGGCTGAATGTGTTCCTATCCTTAGGGCTCTTATCTGGAGCCCTGAGATAGACAGAGGATAGAGCAGTCTGCCTGAACTGTTTCAGGTTTGCCTTCAGCCTTCCCCTGGGAAAACCAAGCTGCAAACACAAACCAAGAGGAAGTTAAAGAATTTTTTTTTTTTTTTTTTTAAAAGGGGTCGTCAAACATCCAGGCTTTATTTCTTCAAGTAGGGAGACAAAAAGAAGAAATTGGAGCCAACTTTCTTTCTAATTAAGTTCCACGGACCTCCCAAAATACAACACAGATGCCGTGAGGAGCACTAACAGGCTCTTTCAGTGGAGAGCACTTGAACTTAGTCGCAATTAGAGAGTGATTTTTGAAACCGAACATTTTAAAACAAAACACACAGAGAAAGACCATTTTAAAAAAAAGATATAATTCTTCAGCAAGTTAAGCAATAAAGCTTAATTCTTTTTTCATCAGGAAAATCAAAATAAATCCATTCTTCGTGTTCTACCTCCTGCTAATATACAGTTAAGTCAATTCATAGTATTATCTGCCACAGAACATAAACTGGGCAACAATGTCTAAGTCTTGGGGCTCCATAGAGCCATGTTTTAGGATAAGGTACAGCGGTAAGAAGGATTGACCATCCAGAGAAATGGATGTGTTAGGAGGAAGACAACTGGCTGGTCAGTTTGTACACAGTCAAATCCCATGGGAGAGGAGAGGAGTGGATGGAGGAGGTTGGGTGATAATTCCTGAGTAATCATAGTTTCAGGGTCACCAAGCTACAGTGAACATTAGGTGTTTTCTTCCAGACTTGGAATCCATCTTTGTAATCTCATGGATAACTTCACAAGGGTGAAGGGGGCATTATGTGGCCATCACAGTATCACTCAGACAGTCAGATCATAGACCTGGTTCCAAGAAAGGCAAATGATGCTGTTTTGAGACATGGACCAGCGGAAGAGTGGAGTTCTTAGGGAAAGCTACGCAATCAATGTCTATGATAGTATAACAATCAGTATTTGTAAATCTCTTCAAGGAAGAAAAACAATGTAAATTGATGACTGTGTATTTATTAGGCAACCTTGGAATTTTTACTAAATATTAGAATGCATCAGCTAATTATAAATACAAACTTATTTTTGAAATGTATTTACGAGTTTATGTGAGTATATATGCATACATGTGTACCAGTACATATGTCTGTGTGCACATATGGAAGCCATAGGTGTCCCCTTCTACCATTCTCCATGTATTCCTTTGAGACAGGGTCTCATCCTGCACCTGGGACCCACATTTTCTCATCTCAGTCAGAAGCCAGCAAATCCCAGTGTTGTCCTATTTCTATCCACTTAGAGCTGGGGTTACAGCTGCTTGTGGGGTTAAAGGGGTTGTAGGAAAGTCCCACTTGTTATGTTGGTTCTGGAATCCAAACTGTAATCCTCATTATTGCAAAGCAAATGCTCTTCAACAATGAGCCATCTCCCTAGTTCATATGTTCATATTAAATAGTAATGTTGATGATGATGCAAGAATAGCCAAGACAGTTGTGAAGAACAGAATAGAAAGGTCTTTACATTATAAATTTATAACAATTAAAACTATTAGTATTCATACAGTGACTATGCAAACAGACCAGTGGGTTGGATTAGAAAGTCCATGAACAGACCTACATATTGTAGAAATATACAAATTATAAACATTGCATGTAAAAATCAGTCTGTTGATTAAATTGTGTTAGATAAGCCATCTAGAAAAACATAAGTTGTAGTCATACTTTATTCTTTTTTTTAAAGATTTATTTATTTTAGGTATATGAGTACATTGTAGCTGTCTTTAGATACCAGAAGAGGGCATTAGATCCCATTACAGATGGTTGTGAGCCACCATGTGGTTGCTGGGAACTGAACTCAAGACCACTGGAAAAGCAGTCAGTGCCCTTAACCACTGTGCCACCTCTCCAGCCCCATACTTTATTCTTTATGGCAAGATAATTCCAGTAATGGAAAACACTTAAGTTAAAACATGAAGCACTAACATCCAAAGAGAAAAGTTCTTGACTTGTTTTTTATAAAGGACTGGAAAAAGGTTTTCAGAGGACCATAAAAATTCTCAGAAATTATAAAGGTAAAGATAGATCATTTCACCTACATAAAAGTGAAAACTAAGAATAACAAAACCCACAGAATCACAATAAAATCAAATGACAGATTGAATACAGTTGCATGTAGTTTTAAAAATACTGCCTTTGCCCAGGAAATGGGACCCTGCTCTGGCCCCACCCTTTGTTCCTCTCAGTTTAGCTCCTCCAAGCCGCTAGCATCAACCCGCGATAGCACCAACCTGGCTTCTCTCTCTCTACCCGCCTTGCTCTGTGTAACCGCTTCACCAGCCCTTGCCCCGGGAGGGATCACATTACCAGCCCTACCCCAGACTTTTTCTCCCCCCTTTTCGGGGGAGAAAAACACACACTCAGCTTGTCACTTTACAGCTTGCCTTTCGTGGCACAATTGCTGGGCGCAGAATCTCCTGCCTGGAAATTAATTTTCCCCATCTCTTTTCCACATCCTTGGTCACCATAGCAGAGGCCGCTGGCCCTAGCTGTCCCCAAGGCCTTACATGATTGCAGCGTCCCTTTTCCTCCAAGGCATGGCAGAAAAGCCCCTTTCTCTCCCTGCATTCTCCTTTTTCCTCCTGGGACCTAGAAGTCCCACCTGTACCTTCCATCCAGCAATTGGTTCCAGGTCTTCTTTATTGACAAAATCAAGAACCAATTAGGGAATCAGATCCTAGTGTCAGCACCTCCCTCTACAGAATACACACCAGAAACAAATCACAAATGATATACAAACATTTCTTATTACATGAAGCTTCTTTAAAAAAAAAAAAAAAAAGGACCAATAACTCAATGCATAATGCCAGTGGGAAAAGCCATCAACAATCTTCCCAGCTGTAAACTGTGTTACAACACCCACATACCAGACAAGCTGGGCCCACCAGTGCAGTAGTGCCATGGATTTTCACCCGGAGGTTGTAACTAACTGATTTCTGATTGGGTGTGAGGCCCATTCCACAGGAGGGAATTCATTCCTGGTCTTATGGACCTGGTTTAAATCTTATAGCTGGGGAGGTCACAGACCTTTGCAGAATCTACTACTGATGTTTCACAAACTTGAAATGTAATCCAATGGCCTCCCAATGTCTCCATAGACTATAACCATAGATAATACTGCCCTGTGCCTTGGTCAGGGAAGTTTCTTTTTGCAGTGGGTGAGAATGAAGGGATTCTCAATGGATCAAAAGGTTGAGAACAAGTGACTGTTAAGTGCTGAACCCTAAATCACCTACATCGAGGACACTTCTGTATCAAATGTGCCAAAGATCAGAGAATATCATTGTCTTAGTGACAATCATTGCTGTGACAAAACACTATGGCCAAGGAAATGTACAGAAAAAAAGCATTTAATGGAGACATGCAGTTTCAGAGGGTGAGTCCATCATGACAGTTGGCAAGCAGGCATGGCATTGAAGCAATAGCTGAGAGCTTATGTCTGACCCAGAAGCATGAGACAAAAAGAAAGCTAACTGAGAATGACATGGGCTTCTGAAACCTTAAAGCCTGCCTCCTGGTGACACACCTCCTCCCACAAAGCCACACCTCCTAACCCTTCCCAAACAATTCCACCAACTGGAGAACCAAGTCTCCAAACACATGAGCCTATGGGAGCCATTCTCAATCAAACCACCAGAGTCACAGGAAAGAGAGGGGAAAAATGTAAAGCCAGAGGATGAAGAAAGGAGCTATGAGATTCTACATTCTGCATATAATATTGTTGATGCGACTCTGAGCACACAGCTGCTGTGACTATGTACACAAGGCTGGCAGAAGACTTTTTTTTTTTCTTTTTTTTTTTTTTCCTCCTTTTTTATTTTTGATACTTTATATACATTTCCAATGTTTCCCCTTTTCTGAGTCTCCTCTTTGTATAT
>CM052716.1:26689997-26724498 GCA_028551405.1 Uromys caudimaculatus | reverse complement strand
ACTGTACCAATACCATGCAGTTATTATCACTACTGCTCTGTAGTACAGCTTGAGGTCAGAGAAGCTGATTCCCCCAGAAGTTCTTTTGTTGTTAAGGATAGCTTTTGCTATCCTGGGTTTTTTGTTGTTCCAAATGAATTTGAGAATTGCTCTTTCTAAGTCTATGAAGAATTGAGTTGGAATTTTGATGGGGATTGTATTGAATCTGTAGATTGCTTTTGGCAGGATGGACATTTTTACTATATTAATCCTCCCAATCCATGAGCATGGGAGATCTTTCCACCTTCTGAGGTCTTCTTCGATTTCTTTCTTCAGCGACTTGAAGTTCTTGTCATACAGATCTTTCACTTGCTTGGTTAGAGTCACACCAAGATACTTTATATTGTTTGTGACTATTGTGAAGGGTGTGATTTCCCTAATTTCTTTCTCAGCCTGTTTATCTTTCGAGTATAGGAAGGCTACTGATTTGTTTGAGTTAATTTTATATCCAGCAAACTTTCACATATCTTAGTATCTCTTCTAACTCAAGACTACTACTCAGAGTGGGCTCTTATTTAATATCTCTCTCTCTCTGTCTGTCTCTCTCTGTCTTTTTCTCCCTCCCTTCTTCCCTCCCTCCCTTCTTCCCTCCCTCCCTTCTTCCCTCCCTCCCTTCTTCCCTCCCCCTTTCATCCCTCCCTTTTTCCCTCCCTCCCTCACCTCCCCCCTCCATTCCTTCTTTCCATCTTCCTTCTTACTCTCTTGTCCCCATTGGCCTCATTCTCCTAGGCTCAAGCAATCCTCTTGCCTCAGCCTCCCTAATAGATTGAACTATAGGCACTTACCACCAAGCCCACCTTTTAATGTTTCATTTTTAAAAGTGGGGCCCATTGGCCAACACCTGCAACCTCTTGGAAGAGAGGTCCTACATCACAGAAACTTTCTCCTCCTCTGTGGCTCAACCAATTAGGGTACAAACTCAAATGCCCCATTACTGTCTTCACAACCTCCTCCAGCATCAAAGCAGCTTGTGAAGGAAGCTTCATTCTGAAGAGGGATGGGGTGAGGAGGGGGGGCAGGGAGGGATGTAGGCAGGTGTTTCACTGCCGCTTCAGAAAGGGAGGCCATGCATGGCCAGGGTCTGCCTGCAGAGAGGACTTCCCCAGCCACAGACACCTTCTCCCCAGAGAGCTTCTGACTCTTGCCTCTAAGAACACTATGATAGTTTCCTGGCTGAAATTCACCTTTGAAATATATATATATATATATATTTTTTTTTGAAATGTGAATTCTGAGCTCATCACTGTAAACTAGTTCTTATTTTATGCTGTCAGGACCCTTTGGAAGCTCAGTGTACAACAGCCACGTGCAATCCTTGATTTCACACTCCCCACATGTGAAGGTTGGTGTATGTTCCGTTTATGACTGTGTGCCGAGTACCTGGCATAGTGAATGGAGCACTGTTCTATTGTTTCAGAATGGAATGGAAAGCACAAAGAAATGAACAATTAATGAATGGATGGATGGCAGGATGGATGGGTGCACGGGCATTGGTTAGTCCTACTTCATCCTACCAAGGAAGAAGCATTGGTGTTAGATCCCCCAAAGCTATGTCAGAGGACAACTAAGGGACACACTCCAGAATTTTCCTACGTTTGATTTGGGACACACAGCTCATTAAGTATGGTCATCTGATTTCTAAGCCACTACAGAGCAGAAGTAAATTGGAGACAGAGAGGTAAGGTGCTGCTTTGGAAGATAGAAAAGAACCCACTCAACTGGGTGTAGTGGTGCACGCTGGAGGCAGAGGCAGGAGCGTCTCTGTGAGTTCAAAGCCAGCCTGGTCTACATAGTGAGTTCTGGGACAGCCAGGGCTACATATTGAGACCCTGACCCTGTCTTAAAACAAACAAAAACAACAAACAAACCCCAAACCACCCAGAGTCTGACTTGTGTCAGTGGAGAGTAAGGCTGTTGAATGCAGAGGCAGATCCCACTAACTGTGTGAGCCTCGAAATCATCCTTATGTTACATGAAACTGATTTACTGAGTTGGCAGTGAGACCCTCAGCATCTGGAAGTCCTATTGACGTAAGTTAGTCTCTTTCCATATGGCGCTGGACCACTGAGCATCAGCTCCCTTACACATGCCAGTTTAATTTCTTCAGAGCCTTTAAGAAAACCCACCATTCTTTTTGACATAGCTAGCGGCTATCCTGTCTCATTCTGCTTCTGTTTCACAAGTCATCAGTGACTAACCTGCAATGCTCCCTTTGAGGAGAAGACTCCTTTTCTATTCTCGGAAGATCTTTCTGCATGCAATCTGGCAATATTGGAGGAACAAAGAAGGGTGGAGTGGGTGAGGAGATGGATGAGAAGAAGTAAACTTGAGAACGATAGGGACATTGAGAAATGCAGTTCTTATTTAGTCACAGTTAATGGAGACTCACACAAGGGAGACAGAGCTACACAACCAGGAAGACTGTGAGAGTCTTAGTCAGGCAATGATTGGCAGGTGTGAGCCAACAGGAGCATTCGTGTTCCAGTTCTTATTTTACGTTTGCAGCACATTGACTGTATTTACTTCAGCTTTCTCAGTAAGAAGGATAATGCATAGGCCAGGAAGACGTCTGTGTTCTTAGAACTTAATACTTGAGTCATATATATATACATAGTATTTTAAGCAGGAACTAGGTTGTCCAAGTTTGGAGATGTCACTCAGTAAACACCTAATAGAAAACTTTATGCCAAGCACTAACCATATAATGTGAGATTCCAAAAAGCTATTGCATTCAAATTATAATCAGGAAACAGTTTTAGATTTAAAAGCAAACAAAGAGATGAAACTGGCAGAAATGATCCTCCTGAGGTCCGGCTTATACTGAGTGTGAATTGAAGACTGTGAAGAAAAGCTGCCACAGGTGGAGATGTGTGCAGTCCCAGGGCTTGTGGGTGGTTGGAGGAAGGTCACAAGTGTGAGGCCAGTCTGAGCTACACAGTGAGACCCCATGGCAAAGACCAAACAAAAGCAGCCCTCCAAAAACAAGAAAAGGAAAACCAAGAGGAATTTTAAACAGAAAAATTCACTCTAGAACTTCATTCTAGCTTTTTTTGTATTCTTTTACAACCTTTGTCAATATATTTGTATTTTTAAAATTATAATTGAAGTTGGACATATTTGTATTTGTTTACTGGCTACTGATTTTTATTTTTCCCATACTCTCTGTGTTAAAATTCTTTGCTTAATTTTGCCTTCAGGTTAGTTCATAACAACTCTGTATGATAAGAAACTAGATTCACTGTGAAGAAGATTTTTCTTTCCATTTTGCTATCTTTTGTCTAAATTGCCTTTCTGCCTATGTCTTTAATGTTAATGCAATGTCTGACAATGTTTCTGTCAACTGTGCTCCGTATACACAGTGGTTCTATGTCCCACACACAGTCCCATATGATTCTAATGGGACTCAAAAATTCACATCACCTGTTGCTTTTCCTGTGTTTTCTCTCGGTCAAATAGTTAGCTGCACAAACACTCAGGGTTGCATTTAGTGTTTGTTGCTGTAACACGCCACATAGGCTTATAGCACAGGGGCACTGGCTAGTCTGTAACTGTGGTTCTCAACCTTCCTAGTGCTGTGACCCTTTAATAAATTCTTCATGTTGTTGTGACCTACAAACATAAAATTATTTTCATTGCTGTGTCATAACTGTAATTTTGCTACTGTTGTGAATGATAATGTAAGTATCTGATATGCAGGATTGTCTTAGCCTCTTGATAAAATTAATAGACATGTTAAATAGGAGATATTGGAGAACTGTCAGAACACAGCATACTATTTTGTAGTAATTTTTGATATCGAAGGAAAACATTCTAACAAGAAAATGTATGGCATAGAAAATACATAAGCTACTTTGTTTTTTTTGAGTCAGGGTCTATCAATGTAGTCCTGGCTGGCTTAGAACTCACCATGTAGACCAGGCTGACCTTGAGCTCACAGGTATCCACCTGCCCTTGACTTTTGAGTCCTGGGATTCAAGGTGTGTGCCACCAAGTCGAAACTAGTAAGGTGGTTGTTTATTGGTGATTACAAATAATTGTTTATTTATGCTTTTAAATCACTGGCAGAGGAATCAGGTTGTTTATATCTGCACTTTGACAGACATGAGTAATACATTTTGTTATGATGTCATGACAGTCGTTACTAGGTAACAGGAAGTTTCTAGCCTTGTTATAACGTTATGGAATACCAGCACTGATGCTCTCCCTCACTGACCAGAATGATGAGATGCTGTGCAAGACTCCAAGTATCATATTCTTTTACCTATTCATCCATCAGTGGACATTTAGATTGAATTTTTATCTTGGCTGAAGTAAATGCTGTGAACACAAGTGTGCAATGTATGTGTGTGTGTCTATGTGTGTGTTGTGTGTGGTGTGTGTGTGTGTGTGTGTGTGTGTGTGTGTGTGTGTGTATTGCATGCCCATGGGTGGATGATGCAGATATATGTGCAAACAAAGGCTAGAGGAAGAAGCCCATTGAGTGACTCTACTACGCTCTGTTTTATTGCCTCAAGAGACAGAGACTCTCACTGAACAGGAAACTTGCTAGCTTTCAGGATCCTATTGTCTCTGTCTGTCAATGCTGGGGTTACAGGCAGGTTTAGTTTTTTTATGAGTTCTGTGGATCAAACTCAGGCCCCATGTATACACAGCAAACATTCTTATTGAGTCATCTCTAGCCAGCGAAACCTGGGGCTCTGCCTATCCACCCCTCCCCCTGACAGTGTTGAGCTTGTAGGCATGTATATGGTACCTGACTGGCTTTTTACATCGATGATGGGGTTTGAACTCAGGTCCTTACATTGGTGGCAGGCAACTTACTGCCTGAGCTGCCTCCTCAACCCATTTTTAAAAAGCTTTAATATGATGTTTTCCCCCTGTCTAGATGATTTGGTTATTGTTTTAATTATACATTTTATTAAGATATATAGTACAAATACAGATTACTTTATTCCAGAAGCTTAATCATTTATCCAAGTTATGTCGTGAGTTGATTATATTGTACCAAATTTGTCTAGTATACATTTTGCTGTGATGCTTTTTCAAGTATGTAAATTTTATATTTTCTTCATTTTAGGATTCTTTTCAAAGACACCAATATATATTTAAATTGGGCTGTTATTATTTTTATGACTAAAATTGCTACAGCTTGGATTTTAAATGTTCACCAAGATCATGTACTAGAGATTTGGGCCCCAGCTTGTGGTGCCACAGGGAGGAGGTAGAACCTTTAGGAGATGGGACACAGTAGAAGGAAATGTCCTTGAAGGTTACTCTGGGACAGCAGTCTCTCTTTCTCTTTAATTCCTGGCCACCATAAAGTAAACAAGCCTCTTTTACCATATGTCTCTGGCAGAAACACACACACACACACACACACACACACACACACACACACACACACACACAGAGGGGGGGTGTGAGAGAAAGAAAGAGAGGGGAGAGAGAGGGGTGAGAGAGAGAGAGAGAGAGAGAGAGAGAGAGAGAGAGAGAGATATGAGATGATGCCTGGACCATTGGATGAGGTGACCTAAGGTTAGAGATAATCCCATTTAGAATATCTTCCCAATCAAAGAACCAAAAAGGAGAGCAGAAGAAAGTTTAAGATTTTTAGAAATAAAGTCAGAGGATAGCAAAAGGATTGCAAAGTGGGCAAGGTTAGCCAATCAGGAGGTTGTTAATGAAATGAGAATTAGGAAATAGAACACCAGGGTAGACTGAGAGACTCTATTGGCTTATGTTTTTTATATCGTGGCTTATATTGAGGATTAATGTGGAGCCAAGGTGGCACAGACCTATGGACATAAGAACATGCATCTACAAATTAGACAGTTTCTGCCTTTTGTGCAAACTGAGGAAGAAATAACTAACCACATCCTATTATTGTTGGTTTAAGTTCTAGTCAGGTAAGATCTGCCCTGTGTTGCCCAAATCCAAGATGTTTGTCTAAGACAGAAACGTGTTAACCATTCTCATTGTTTGTCAGTTCACCTGTAAGCTTTGGATAAGCCATAAAGGGTCCTGTGCTGGCTTCTTTTGGATTTCTCAATGGCATTGAAGTGCTTAGATATGTTTCACACTATTTGGGGATTTTCCATTACTCAAGGAAAGACAATAATTTGAAAGAATTAAGTGTATCTTTAAAACATCTGCCTCATTTCCAATTCTCTAACTCTCTAGTTACCTCAGAACATGAACACCCATGATCTACTATACTTCCACAAGCTCAAAGCAACAGAGCCAAGGGACCGTAGACTGAAATCTGTGACCCCTTGACCCAAAGTCAACATGTCCTACTACTGTCTTGCCCCCATGGAAGGTGGTGCATTATCTTCCCACTGTTCATTTACCTCCTTGTCTTCTGCCTCTGTGTCTTTGTACTTCAAGAAATGGCTCTCTCCTATCACCTACCTTCAGCATCACATGAAATACTGTTTTTAATCCCCACCTCCTTTTTGTTGTTATTGTTAGACGTTATGTTATTCTATACTGTATACTCAACACAGACTTACAATTTTTAATCCATTTGTCTTATAGATCATACAGGAAACCAAGTTTGAATGTGGAGTGACTATAATTTTGTTTTTGTTTTTGTTTTTTGTTTTTTTGGTTTTTTGAAACAGGGCTTCTCTGTATAGCCCTGGCTGTACTGGAACTCACTCTGTAGACCAGGCTGGCCTCAAACTCAGAAATCTGCCTGCCTCTGCCTCCCGAGTGCTGGGATTAAAGGCGTGCGCCACCACTGCCCGGCTGAGTAACTATAATTTTATACTTGGATTCTGCTTTCCAGGTATAGGTGTCTAACTTCTCTCTGTGTGCTTCAGTTCCTCATTGTAAGTTAGAGATAATAATTTGTTTGCAGAGAAGAATGTTGTGAGAGTTAAATGGCAAAATCTATAATGTGAATTTGCATTATAAGCATATCGCTATTTGTTTTTGTGGTTATTGGCAACATAGAAGCAACTTTTCTTCACTTCTGGTTTATAAAAATAATTATTGTGACTCAATACAGAATATTATCAAGTGAAGTTTTAGCATCTAATAACATGATCATAGAGTTTTCTATTTTTAACTTATGAAGAGAAATTGGTTACATATCTACCTACTATTCCTGGGATAAAGCTAATTGTATATCACACATTAGTTTCTTATGATATGCTATTAATCCTTATATTTATAATATTATTATTTTGAATTTTGCAGCTACATTTTGAGTTATGTGACACATTTGTCAATGCTTGTTGCCAGGTTGTATTAGCTCAATAATATATATTGAGAAACTAGCTACATAATTTTTCTTTTGTTTTAATGGCATAGAATATTGCTTCTCTGTATCAACAGTTGAAATTTATTATCAGATTTTTGTGGGATAATATAAATCATCAATCTTTATAAATGTTTGATTGCCTCACAAAATAGTGATGCATTTCCTGTAAGAAATAAAAATAGTCTCCCTTTGTGAGTGCAGCTAGTCAACTTTGCTGTATTATATAGGTACTCTCTATTCTAATTTATTTATTTTATTATTTCATTTGTCAAAGGAAAACAGAGGTTCATATGTCCTTATTAATGCTGTTTCCTGGTACTTGTCAAAGTTTGCTATACTTACTATTTGCTTATTTTAATTGAATGCTCTTCTATTCATAAAGACTCATTATTACATTTTTTTAAAATTTTCTCTTCTGACCCCATTTCTGACCCCATTTTTAGTGGTGGTGATGGTGGTAGTGATGACGATGGTGGTGGTAGTGATGATGGTGGTGGTGGTGGTGATGGTGGTGGTTGTATGTGTGTCTATTACATCATGTCATTGAATAACTTTAAGGTGTCCCTTTATCATGTCCTTGACTACCTTGTTATACACAAACTTTTTGTATCATTCACAATATGGTGACCAGGCAGAATATGTCATTTAGCTCCAGGTAAAAATTTCATAACCATTTTATTCTGAAAAGTCTTGCGTTTTAATGGTGACGCTTAAACTGTTTGTTTTGATTGTTTAGAACCACGTGGCTAAAATGTCCTTTGTCTCAACGTTTCTCAGGGCTTTGGAAAGCACCTGTCCTGTATCAGTGGTTTTCCATGGGGAAGCTGTAGTTGTTTTAGATGCACCCTCTAAACCATACTCTCTAAACCATACTCACAAACTTGTCAACATGAGAGTGAAAGTGCCGCCATTTTGCATTTATAGCCACCAGGCTCTACCCATATAGGTGCTTCTTCCATGATGCAATATGTTTAATGAAATCAATAAACTACAGAGCATCAAATGATTAACTTACAGTTGTGTTTTTGACTGTTCTTCCCAGATAGAGAACTAGTGCAACACGCAGACAAGGCAGAACAGGTCAGCAGCAGTTCAGCAGGTCTTTGGGGAAAAATGCCCTCATGCAGTGAAGTTGGAAAAATTTCCCTACCAGTGAACTGTGCAGGGGAAATGCAGGCTCTTTATCTTCCTGCGGCCAATCTAACCTGTACAAGACTCACCTGACAGGTCGGAGGAGCTGATAGTCCATGTACTCATGAGTTTTCAGTTTCTTTTGCAAAATTCTTTTCCTCCAAGAAAAGACTCTTTTGAATATTATCCCTTTCAGTGCTCTTCTCCACAGATGACATCAGGGCCAGTGGACACTAGTACTATTGTTGAGACTTTTGTGAACTATGGCCAAGATTCTCATAGAGGAACGGGAAGCTGAAAAACCCTGCTCTCCAAGTTGAAGCAGACAATGAAGCGTGGAATCACTTGTTCTAGGAGGAAGTTTGGACTGGAGGTCGCAGAGCATCTTCTAAGAGCATGGCGGTCCCAGGCTGTGAGATGTTGGGACCAGAAGTGTCTGGATTGCATGGACAAGCATATTAACTTTCTCTCAGTCACAGGTAAAGTCAGTCTTCCTTTAAAGGACTTCTTTTTCTTCCATCTTAATATGTTCAGGATTTTCTACATTTATCTGATTTGTCTTTTAGAATTTTTTTTGTAGGTCACTGCTGACTTTTTATCTCTCTTATCTCTGGTTGTCTCAAAATACTACAGATGGAGTGAGTGCAAGAGCATGCATCTATTTCTCACAGACACATCAACCTCTGGAGACTGAGAAGTCTGAAATCCAGGTGCTAGCAAGTTTCACTTGTGGCAAGACCTTCTTCCTAGTTGGCAGGCAGCTGCCATCTTGTTTTAAGTTCACATGTCTTCTTTGTGCACATACAAGGAGAGAGAAAGCAAGAGCAAGACAGAGAGAGAAAGAGATAAGGAGAGAGTGTGAGAGAAAGAGCACACCAGCTCATGTCTCTTCTGTTACAATAGTGATGTCGTGATGTGTTACCTTTATGATCACATTTAAATATAATTTCTCAAAGGCTCCAATTTTAAATACTGAAATACCTGTAGGTTAAGACTTTAGCACATGTGTTTTAAGGGAACACAAACCCTCAGTCCATAGTGGTGCCCTTGCATTTGATGTTCCCTCTATAGTGTTCCTGATACTTGCTTAGATATATGTAGAACTACCCTGTAGACATATACAAACTACCTAATTCCATGGGTCTTATAATTATGGGCTTTTGTTTAGCAGGATAGTTATAGATAAACAACTAGTTGTAGACAGGATGAAGTTCCCAGACCCATCATTTAAAAAGTTTCTCCAATCTGTAAAAAGGGAACTGGTAGCAAAAATATTCATGTAAATACTATGAAAGACATGGTGCCAAGCATCTTCCTCAAATACTTACAATCCATAAAAATTCCCAGTAAAATGGTATTATTATGATTATGTCATTGATGAACAGATTGAGACTTAATGAGATTAAGTTACTTGAAGAGTACATTATTCCTTAGTCAACAACCCTGAATTTTAACCTATCCAATTTAAAAATCCTAAACTATATAATAAAATATAAAATAATATTATCTATGTGAAGTATTTAAGTGTACCTGTTCTATCTATCTATCTATTTATCTATCTATCTATCTATCTATCTATCTATCTATCCTTTTTTTTTCCTTCAGTTTTTATGACAGGATTTCTCTGTGTAGCCCTAGCATCCTGACACTTGCTCTGTAGACCAGGCTGGCCTTGAACTCAGAGATCTGCCTGCCTCTACCTTTCAACTGCTGTGATTAAAGGTATGCACCACCACCATCCTTTTTTTTTTTTTTTAACAGCTGGTTCTTGTGACAGTTAATTTTAGTTGTCAACTTTATGGGACATAGAATTACCATGGAAACAACCTCTGGGATGTGTCTGTGAGGAATTCTTTAGATTAGATTAATTCAGATGCAAAGACCTACACTAGATGTAGGTGGCATGGTTCCATGAACTGGGGTCCTTAGCTGAATAAAAAAGGGGGAAAGAGCTAAACAGTAGAATTCATTGTTTTTTGCTTCCTGACTACAAATCAATGTGACCAGGTGTCTCATGTTCCTGTTGCCATAACCTCTCTGTCATAATGAAGGGACTCTCATACTGTGAACCAAAATAAATCCTTCCTTAAGTTGCTTTCCCATGTGTCGATACCACATAGAGTAGCAAACACAATCCTCTTTTGTCTAACTCTCTCTTTTATTTGTTTGCTCATGGAGTCCTTGTTCTATGCTGAGCTCAGCATGCAGGCGCAGCGCTAGCTCTGGCGAGCAAGATAAGCACCTTGTCCTTAGGAAGCTTGCCTCTTCAGTGCAGACAGATTAAAAATGGTTGGATTGTTTTAGAAAATGGTGGATGATGGAACTGAGGATGACTAGTATGGTGGTGAGGAGTACTGGGTGCATTAGATTAGATGTTTAGGAACTTGTAGGTGTGTGATACAAAGTGTAGGAGCCTCTAAACATGTCCTTATCCTGATACGCAGAACCTGAAGAATTTAGAGAGATTCTGAGATGACAGATGTCATTAATACAGGAACATAATAGACTGTCTGGGTCCAACCTATTTACAAGGGTTCCCAAAAGGGAAGCAGAAAAAAGTCAGAATGATCATAGGACTTGGTTCATCGTTGCTACCTTTAGGGAGAAGAAGTAGTCGAAGAATAAGGGAGGTTTTCAGTATCTTGAAAAGTCCAGGAAATAGATTCTCCTTAGAGTCTTCAGAAGGATCACAGCTCTGCCAACCTTTTGACTTCAGTCCTGTAAGAACCATTTTGTACTTGCAAACTCTAAAACCGTAATACATTAATACGTTTGTATTGCATTTGTAATACATGCATATTACATTTGTAATACATTTGTATTATATTTACAATACATTTATATTACTTTTGTAATACATTAATATTATTCAAACCATTAAATTTGCGGCGATTTGTTATAACAGCAAAAGAAAAAGAATACAGGAGGGAACATTGGGTTTGTCATGTGAGTGACAAGGACTCAGGTGGGTCAGAGCATTCCAGACAGATGGAACAAAAAAGAGACCCCCCCCAAAAAATGTTAACAGGGCGAGAGGGAGTGGTACAAGATGAATCTGGAGAGCAAGCAAAGGTCTCTGACAGCAGTTCTCAACCTGTGGGTCACGACCCCTTGGGTTATCCAATGACTCACAGCACATCAAATATCCTGCATACCAGACATTTATGTTGCAGTTCATAACAGTAGCAAATTACAGTTATGAAGCAGTAACAAGATAATTTTACAGTTGGGGTCACCACAACAGGAAGAGCTGCGTTAGAGGATCACAGCATTAGGAAGGCTGAGAACCACTGGTCTGTGATGTAAAGTCTTTGTTGTCTATGATAATAAGCTTGGGTCTTATTTTAAGCACACCTGGAATACTCTAAAGAATTTTAAGTACACGATTATCTATGATGAATTGTCCGTGTGGCAGATTGGCTATAGAGAATAAAAGCAGTGTCAAGAAGACTTCCAAAAAGGTGGAATGATGCTTTTTGAAACTTGAACTTGGAGAAAGCAATGCACAAGCCGAAGTGTGGCTAGGGGTGGCACAGACTTTGGATGTCGGCATCACCGACAGATTCATTATTAAAGGGAAATTAAGACAAGGTTTAATAATCATGAATCTAATAAGGATTAAGTCTAAAACATTTTTTACCTGCTCATGCTCCTTCTACATATGTATATCTAATTCTGTTCATTATTTTGTAATTTTTTTCCCAAAGAGGACTCTTGAAATTGTATATACTTCAAACTCCTACAAAATCCAAGTCTTCCTATGAGCTTAGGTAGGGCATCATGATTTACTGGGTTAGGCTACATGTCTTTAAATCTTCCTGCCTAGGGTAGAAGTGGGTAGAAGTGATCCATCACAGAACAGGACTGGATTGTAGATAGAAGTTAAGAGATCTTGGCAGGAGAGAGAGAGAGAGAGAGAGAGAGAGAGAGAGAGAGAGAGAGAGAGAGAGAGAGAGAGAGAGAATGGAGTTGACAAGCAAGTCAAGTATAATACTTTGGGAGCATGGAAGTTCCAAGTCATCTGGTAGACAAGACTCTCCTCTCTGATACAAAAATATAGGTTAGGAGGCACTTCCCCCCCACCCCCCCACCCTAGTTTGAAGGTCAAACAGGCTTAAAATCAAGTAGCCACAAATTCAGTTTCTAATGAGGACTTGTGTAGATCTGAAAACATTAGAAATTCCTTACCTTGGGCACCAAATTAAACTAACCACATTAAAGATTCCTCCCATGACCTCAAATATTCCTTCCATGGAGCACCGAATTGTGGTTGGTTTGAATACATTAATAATAATAATAATAAACACATAGTCATCAGTATGAGGAATTAAGGAAACAAAACACTGTCTTAGTCAGTGTTCTATTGCTGTGAAGAGACACCACGACCAAGGCAACTCCTATCAGAGAAAGCGTTTAACTGGGGACCTGCTTACATTCAGAGACTTATTCCATTATTATCACGGCAGGAAGCATGGCAGTGGGCTTAGTGCTGGAGATGTCGTTGAGAGCTACATTCTGATCCACAGGCAGAGGGAGGGAACTGAGTCTGGCATGGGGATTTGAAATCTCAAAGCCCACTTCAGTGACATACTTCCTCTAACAAGGCCACACCTAGAAAGTTCATTCTTATAGCAGTGAAATTGGTTACTAATGGAGAACGCCTGCTTATCAGAGTGTCACTAGCAGGGGCCAGTCCACAGACATGGGATGTATTTCAATTGGTTGTTGACCATTATCCAAAGAGTGATGGATTTCCCACTGGTACTATCCCTTCTGCTGTCTCTCATCTTTCATCTTTGTGCCTTTCCTATTGGCTCTGTTTTCTTCACCCTTGGCTATTCTTTACAGCTGACATTTATCTAGAGTGATGCCCCGTTACACTCTTCATTTGCCTTGCCTACCTGGTTGTCTGTCTCAAGAGAATTGGCCTTGGACCAGCTTCCTGGTTCCCTAGCCAGATTCTGGAATGTTGAGGCTATTACGGCCTAGGGGAGTTTATCTTATATCCTCAATAAATATTGGCTCCACCATCAGATGCTGGGCAGTATCTTGGAATGTCTGTATTCAAGGACACATCCAGACCCGTCTTTATTGCACTGGTTGAAGAACTGGCTCTGCTCCCACATTGCCTTCTCCTAGCATCCGGTCCCCCAGTACCAAGCTTTGGTTCCAACTTCTGTATTCAGATCTGGTTTGCAGTTTCTTCTCATTCATTTCCTTGCTCTCTCCATAGATATTTGATGCAGGCAAAGCTCTGGAACAGAACTAGTTCGTAGACTTAGTTCATGAGACAGGGTTTCTGAGCAGAAGCTCCTGCTATGGCTGAACCAGATACAAGGACTAGAATAGTCTTTGGGTCTGACTCCTTGGAGAGGAGGTGATCTTAGGGATACGGAGCAGTGGGCATCAAGATAAGAAAGCCTGATACAAAGATGGAAGTTGCTACTGTGGGCATCAGAACTGGATTCTGCTGGATCCCCCAGAGTCTAGTCACACTGTCTCCCTGAAGACAGGGATATTGGTGTGTTTATGTCTTCTCCTGTATCCTCTCCTCAGTTGTGAAGACACAGACAAGATTAGTGTGGGTCCTGCCCAAGGA
Organism: Uromys caudimaculatus; assembly: GCA_028551405.1. Taxonomy (NCBI): domain Eukaryota; kingdom Metazoa; phylum Chordata; class Mammalia; order Rodentia; family Muridae; genus Uromys; species Uromys caudimaculatus. The sequence goes on along the minus strand of CM052716.1, from coordinate 26,710,462 downwards.
TGACATGCAAATTTGTGACGTTTTCTGTATTTAAAAAATCCAGATAATGCTTGCATGCTGTATGAAGGCTCTGGGCAGAATGCTAAAGGTTCCACAGCATGCAAAGTGGGTCTGATCCATCCAGTGCAGTAGTAGTTGAAATCGAGGTGGGCTGCCAGGGCAAGACAAATCATCCATCTCCTATAGAAGATTTCTATCTCCCCTGCAGATCCCAAGTTCCAGTCTTTCTCCATACTTCATCTCACTAAACACTATCCAAGGGGATGGGACTCAGTTAACTGGTGTGCCACTCACAGAGTTTACTTTACACAGGTGGCAGTAGTGAGACAAGTCTGGTGGTATATTTTGGGTAATGTCTGAGGTCATGAAGTTAAAGAGAAAAAAAGTTCCCTGATCCAGAGGATGTCCTTAATGAAGGGCATTACACAGGTCTGGAAGGTGACTCCGTGGGTAAAAGGCTTTGTTTCACAATTATGACGAGCTGCATTCTGACTTCCAGAAATGGAAAGCCAGCTGGAGCTGTATCTGTAACCCCAATTCTGGTGGAACAGGATTCTGGGAGTTCACTGACCAGATAGTTTAGTTGCATCAGAGCTCCAGGTTCAATGAGTATCCTATGTCATAAAACAAGATTGAGGGTAATAAAGAAGACATATGACATTGACCTCTGACCTCCACACGTGCATGCCTGGGTGAGTACAGTCACATCTACTGCACACAAAAGAAAGCCTTTCTCCCTTAACTCCAATCAAGCTAGAGTTGGTCCTTCTAGTAAGAATGCCAACTGATTGACCTCCTCGACACTGGATAAGTGATGTCTTGCTTTATGCTATTTGGCTTCTGTTATTACAAATAATTAATACCAGATAAAGTTGGGCCATGAAAAATGCTATGATAATCTATTTAAGGCAAAGTACTGAGTGCTGTGTGAAACATTCAAAATTGAGTTTTTATTTTTCTACTAAGACTCTGAAACTTCAAAGGCAGCCTGATCATTGTACACGGAAAAGAGTTTTCTTGGAGTGTGGCCAGCAAGACCTTGTCTTATTCAATTGTTTTTGAATTAATCTTACTTAGTCATCTCTGATGCCCTTGCACTTGGGCCTCCCTGTAGCATGAACTGAGTGCCTCTTTTGTCAGACTGTCCCAAGCACATTGCAGGAGGTAAGACATAGCAAACATAAACTGAAATGCGGTAGCTGTCCTTTGTGCACAACCATTATTTATGCCGGATTCTGACTGATTTACTGAGAGCCCCGAGTTCCAGACAGCGTTCAGATAGCCTTAACTAAATCTGTCAGCACAGAAATTAAAAAATTAAAACCCAGAGTCTAGAATCCCTCAGCACATGGAGAAAATGAGTCTATGGGAGAGGCTGACTTATGTGAGGGTCCACTACGAATTAGAGACAGGTCAAATCAAGCCAAAGCCCTGGGCAAGAAAAGCCCAGGACACCCTTGGCAGACTCAAGTTTAAAGAGAGACACAAAGACCTCCACGCTTTTCTTTCTAGTCCTGGGTCCCAAATCAGAGGTTTTTCTGATGAAATCAACGGGCAGAGACAGAATTTAAAATGGTCTTCCTACCAGGAAATGAGCATATTGGGCTTTGAGGATAAGGCGATTGCCTAAAAGTTACCCCCACTTGTGAAGAAGTCTCTCCCCCTTTCATGGTTCGTCCCTGAACTCCAGATTCAGTCACATTTATTTCTCCCCGGGGTCCCTTTAGTCTTTGCTTAATGAGACTGGTGGTTACCGAGGGTGTGATTGACATTCAGTTATGCACAGCTTGTATTCATCTTCCTGAGAAAGGACATTGCACAATAAAGGATTGCCAAGGGCAACCGTGGTGGCATTTCTGAGAGAGCGGTGGCATTCCCCACAGTGAGAGGAAACTGCTCACTGGCGGATGGAGGTTGTGGAGGCAGGAGGCAGGACTCCCAGAGGAATTATAATGCTCCTACACTGCCAGACCTTAGGTTCTTGTTTTGTAATCACCCCGGGTTCTGGTTTGCAGGATACCAGAGCCAAGTTTAGGTTGGAGGGAAATTTGTGGGGAGTAAAATTCGCTGGGTCGCAAGCGAGTTAGAACATCTCAATTGCCTTCATGGACCAACACTTTCACTGCCAGCTTTAGACACCCAAACGGATTCGTCATTGAGTCCGAGGCTGAGAAACCCACTCTTTGACTTGCAGGGAGAAAGGGCCCGAACAATGCGCTTAAAATCTCAGCATACCGTGGCTTGGACTACAACTTGCCGAGCGTGTGGCCTGGCCAAGGCGGGGTAGCTGGCAAGCTGGATGGAGCCAGTCCTCATGCCTCAGACCAGAAGCAAAGAAAATGGATGCTCCCAAATCTCTAGTCTGTGTATTGCTCGGGGAGACAGTGGGCAAAGAAGCTGTTGTTCTCTTTTGGTGGCTCCGGCTAAGTTCCAGCCATGCTTTCCTCCCTAACTCAGTGCTCCCTCTTTTCTCCTGGAAAAGAAAGGCCTCGTAGCTATGCATGTGGCAGGATACACATTGTTTGTTTGGGGTGGGTTTCTTTTTTTTAACCAAGCTGGATCGTTCTTCAGCTTCAAACTTTAAACACAGAGTCACAGGTTACAGAACAGCCCTCCAAATTAGAAAGGAAACCTCACATTTTGGTTGAGGTCTAGTTGACATTAAAAATAAACGGTATGTTTTTAAAGCGTGCAGTTTACTGTGCTTTGACGAGTGTATCCACTACTTGATTGTGGTGAAATCATCACTGCCTAACGAACATATTCATCACTTCCTCCATGAATTTCCCTCGTGCTACTTTGCAGTCAACCCTGTCCCCCTTTCCTGACCCAGCCTATGCGCCCCCAACATCCCCAGGCAACGTGTATCAGTTTCTCTTCCTGTTAGTTTCCATTTTCTAGAAACTTATATAAGTAGAGTCATGCTCTTTCTTTGGTCTGGCCTCTTTCAACGAGCTTTATAAGTTTCTTGCTTTCAGAGAATTGGCTCGCTTAGTTGAAGCTGCTGAAATCATTGCTATAGAGTTGCACATAACACATCCTTACTGTTGCTTTACTCTCTGTAGATCTGGAGACACAGACTGTGGGACCACGAAAGGCAGCCTGGTTTCTGGTTGAGCTAAGGTTTAAAACCCTGGGACCCACTAGGGATAACCCTACAAGGGAGGTAGGCATTTTGCCATGCTTCTGGGTCCCAGGCTCCTGACAGGAGGCCGCAGTTCTCCTCCATAGGTCTGTGACTATCAGTCACGAAAGGGCAATGCCCAAGCCCCTCCACAGGTAGAGGTGTGGTCACAGCCTCAAGACATTCCTATCTTAATGAGGTACCCAGAGGCTTAGCCAATAAACTCCCCTTTCCCTTCCCAGCCACTCCTCCCTGCAAAAGATATTTAAATCTCAGGACTGCCCCGAGATTGTGGGCTACGGATTCACTCATCGCCACTCTCTGCCATGACAATAAACGCCCTAAAACCATGGACTGTCTCCCTCTTCCTTGGGATCCGGAGTGGAGAACGATGGAACAGGCTTTTGTCTAAAGAGCTGTGTCTAGTCTCCCACAGAAGGCCTCTCAGTGCTCTCAACCACAGCCTCTACCAAACCAACCTAGCTAGCCGACGACAAGCCAAGGACCCAGTCCCCACGGGACTCAGCCAGGCTCCTTCCTGCTTTTCCCCCCTCAGCCCCGGGCTAGATCTGGCCTGTGGTCCCCACTCCGTTCTCAGCTCTTCCGCGGCATCCAGTGGTTCCTGGGATACCCAAGAGCCTGAGAACCAGACGGAGCTGGCTTCCCTGCGGTCCCCGGGATCTCCCAGGCTGTGCTCCCCCACCTCCAGGTGGTGTCCCGAGGCGGCTTCACACAGCCCGACACCCGCCCGGTGGTCAAACTTCCTGCCTCTCCCAGAGGCCCGAGCCTGGGGCGGACGCAGGACACTCACACTACCAGTTAACCCAACAACAGACGTTTTATATTCCTATGTCAGTGATCTCTGCCTTCTCCATTATTCCTCTAGTTTTTCTGGATAGAGGGTTGTCAGTATTACTGACTTTTTCAAGCCAAAAAGCTCCTGATTTCACAGATTTTTCTCTTCTGTTTTTCTGTTAGTTGACCTTTGTTCTGATATTTACTGTTTTCTTTGGCTTAATTTTCTTTTCTTCTTTCTTTCTTTGTTTCTTTCTTTGCTTCTTTTTTTTCTTCCTTCCTTCTTTCCTTCTTTCCTTCTTCCTTCCTTCCTTCCTTTCTTTCTCTCTCCAGTTTCTTAAGATGGAAGCCAAAGTCTTTGATTTGAGGACTTTCTGCTTTCTGATGGAAGTAGCTACTGATGCATGCCAGGAGAAAAATGGCTCGTTTCCCTTTCTGATCTCTACCTCTGTGACCCTAAAGGTGTGGGTGCTTGTTTCCATCTGTGAGTAAGCACCTGATGCTGAGGGAGACATAGGCTATGTGTGCTCTGAACCAATTCAGTCTGGACCTTTCTACCTAGTGATGGTGCCAGACCCCACCAGCTAAGGCCCCATTTCAGATGCCAATTTCAAGCCTGAGTTCCTCATCCACCAGCTACAAATCAGGGTTCCCTCACCCCATGGTTGAACTAGATTAACTTGCCTGAGTGGATCACACAGCTCAAGGAAACACATTTGCTAGTTTATTATGGAGTGTTATGAAGGATACAAAGGAAGAGATGCATAGGATGAAACGTGGAGGAGGGGGAGGGAGAAGGGGGGATGCCTCTGTGCTCTCTGGACACACCCCTCCACCAGGGATCTCTCTGTTTTCAATTATGCGGAAGCTTTATGCATCTTTCTGAGTTTCCCTTTGAGACTCACTGTGAGGACTTCATTGTGTATGTGATGCTCTAGGGTGTATAGGGAAGCCTGCCAAGGCCTATCTGCTTCTTGGCCTCTGTGCCACTTATATACAGGATATTAGTAAGGGCCCTGTGGATGGAGGAAGGGCCTAAGACTTATTCTCAGACAAGGATAGACTAGAGATTATCTTAAAAAATTACTTGATGTTCATTTTTATTTTATTTTTTATCTTATATGTATTTGTGTTTTGCCTACATGTATTTTTGTGTACCACTTGTGTGTCTGGTGCATACAGAAGCCAGAAAAGGATACTGGAGTCTCTGGAACTGTTGTTACAGGTGGCTGTTAGCTGCCATGTGGGTGCTGGGCACAGAATTCAGGTTCTTTAGAAAAGCAGCTAGTGCTGTTAACTACTAAGCAATCGCTCCAGCCCCTTAGAGATTTTCTTTATGGCCAACTCCAATACAGAAAGGTGTGTGTGTGTGTGTGTGTGTGTGTGTGTACATGCGAGTGTATGCACACACCTGTCTGTCTGTCTGTCTGTTTGTGTGTATTTGTATTAGAGTTTCTATGACTTGCCTTATAGAAGAGAAATTTTAGTTTCTCTGACCTGTCTTGGGGGAGGGAATTATGTACGAGGAGCCAAAGACAAAACACAGCTTTTTCTCTTGAGAGGAAAAAGTTGCAATCTGCAAATTTAATTATTAATTTTGGATTTATAAAATTTCTTCTTGAAGTTCTGTCAGTTTTTAAAGTATATTTTAAAGGTTTTCCCATTAGCTGTTTATATTTCAGAATTGTCATGTCTTCTTGAATGACTGGCCCTTTAATGATACGATGGCTTCCTCTCCCTTCCTTCCTTCCTTCCTTCCTTCCTTCCTTCCTTCCTTCCTTCCTTCCTTCCTTCCTTCCTTCCTTCCTTCCCTTCCCTCCCTCCCTCCCTCCCTCCCTCTTTCTTTCTTTCTTTCTTTCTTTCTTTCTTTCTTTCTTTCTTTCTTTCTTTCTTTCTTTCTTTCTTTCTTTCTTCAGTTCTTTCTTTTTATTAACTCATATACAACTACTCATCTTGTAGTTTCTTGAAATAGTAAGTCAGAAAACACTTGCCATAGTAATGTCTATCAAAGTGAAAACTCCAGCCCCACATTCATCAGAAAGACACTGTCTACTCAGGTGACCAATTCTGCCCTTTTCATCCACCTGATGATATTGCAGCACAGCCAGCTTAACCTTTTTCCTCTTATGCTTATTCTTCTTGGGAGTGGTGTAAGACTTCAGCCTTTTCTTAGCACCACTGCTAAGTCTCAACACAAGACGAATGGTGGACCCCTTTGAATGTTGTAGTTAGGCTATGTATGACCATCTTCCAGCTGCTTATGTGTAGAGAACAGCCTCTGCTGATCAGGAGGAATTCCTTCCTCATCCTGGATCTTGGCCTTTATATTTTCTACAGTGTCCAATGGTTCAAGCTTGTGCATGACACTCTTCCCCATAAGAGTCTTCATAAAAGGGCTGGAGAGGTGGCTCAGTGGTTAAGAGCACTGACTGCTCTTCCAGAGGTCCTGAGTTCAAGTCCCAGCAGTCACATGGTGGCTCACAACCATCTGTAATAGGATCTGATGCCCTCTTTTGGTGTGTCTGAAGACAGCTGCAGTGTACTCATATAAATATAATAAATAAATCTTTAAAAAAAATGAGTCTTCATAGAACTCTCCATCAAGGAGGCAGCTCCATTGAAGATGGCAGATCAGAAAGTGACATCTCTTTCTTATCCAATATTCCTTATTCCAAAATCTACCTGTCCTGTCCAACATTAAATAACATACCAGCTTTATTCCGACTCTTAACAAGGTATATTTTCTCCCATCTATATCAATTTCTTGTTGGTTCTGTAACAACTTATCACAAATCTCTATCCTTTCAGATGAAATCTGGTATGTAAATTATGTTTTAAATCATATAATTTAATATTTTTGAGTTTTGGAGAGCAGAAGTCCATAGTCATACTGGACTGAAGTCAGTGTTGATTGCTTCTAGAAAGCTCTGGGAGAAGATGCATTTCATTGGGTTTTTTGTTGTTGTTTTTTTGTTTTTTGTTTTTTGTTTTTTTGTTGTTGTTGTTTTTAGCTCCTAGAGGTCTTGCCTGGGGTCTCTTCATCCCTATGGCTGATGTGGAAAGGAATCAGTGGCAGCTTGATGTGTCATGGTTCGTGAGATGGAAAGCTTTGCATAAGCATCAAGTGGAGCTTCTCTAGAAGCTACTAAGGTATCTGGGGATATTCAACCTGGAGAAGTGAGGACTCACTAAAGCAAGAGAGTTATAGTATCTGTAGTGATATGACTAAAGATGACCCCATAGACTCGGAGGGAGTGACCTTAAGATGTATGGTCTTGTTGGAGTAAGTGTGTACTGGGGGTGGCCTTGGAGATTTCAGAAGCTCAAACCAGGTCTAGTGTGATACTCTCTTCCTCCTGCCTGCCAGTCTAGATGTAGACATCTCAGCATCATCTTGCCCTCGAAATTCTTTGTACTTGAGTCCATCCATTAGTCCAAACTAAGCAGGCACAGGACAAAAAAGATACATATATGATTTTTTTTAAAAAAAAATCACATTTGAAGTACATATCCCATTAAAACAAGAACATCAGAAAGAAAGCTGCAGGTTCCTTCAACAAGGCTGTGGGGCTGGACTGTCATGGGATTCCTGGCAAGGAGAATGTTTTCTAAATGTCTCGAAGGACGGGACTATGAGACCATCAAAGGATTAAAATGCCCTAAAAGTCATCATCAAATACTTGTTCAGGGCAGGGAAGCAGATGTACTGAGGGCCTCTCAGTTAGGCTCTGTCTAGAGGGCTTTGGCAGCTGTAGCTTTGTGTTTTATTTGCTGGCAAGGCGCAGAGGCTTTGCCAGAGAGCCTGGGGCTATTATAGTTTTATACACAAACTTTGCATCTGCTGTCTCTTGTGAGTTGATAGGACGAAGTTAGCTGCTTGTGGATGACAGTGCTGGGGGGAGGTGGGTGCTCTTGCTGGGGAGCAGGTTTGACAATGAGCCTTGTATAGGTCAAAGAGCACAGTGTGCTGGAACTGGCTAGCTCAGTAAGTGGAATCACCCACATGTGTTCACATTCCCCTTTATTACTTGCTTCTTCTAGAACTCTCTTCTCTGTCAGCATTTCCTCATTCTTCTCCAGATTAGTAGAACATTTAAATCATATGAAGAAAGTTCCCAGATGCCACAGATATAACCTACCCATCATAGTAGGTTAACATCATTTGAAGGTGGGTTACCCAGGGTCATTTCACATTGTTTTGTGTGGCTCAACCAAATCTGAGGTGTAGTTCAGAAGCCTGTCATTTTATTTCCCCAAAAGTGCTCATTCCACATTGGGGTACTACTGTACATACACAAAGTGTCAACTTCCATGACAGACACAAGGGATGTGAAGATGATTAGCAGATAGCCCTAGAACTGGAGAAATGGCACAGTGGGTAAAAGCATCTCTTGTACAAGCAGGAGGACATGATTTCAAATCCCAGCACCCATGTAAAAGGCCAGGCATGGCCAAGTGCACCTATAATCCCCATGTTGGGGGTAAGGTAGAGGCAAGAGGATTTGGGGGGCTCCAGCATCCAGGTTCCTGCCTTGCCAGAGTTCCTGCCCTGATGATGAACAGTGATATGGAAATGTAAGTCAAATAACCCTTTTTCTCCTCAACTTGCCTTTCCGTCATGGTCTTCTGGCACAGCAATAGAAACTCTAGCTAAGAGCGTCATAGAGAGGCAGTATGAGCTATCCATTTGGCAAATGCTTTTAGTTGAGGGCAGAGGTCCAATAAGAACTCCTTCCCCAGATTCATAAATGGATCCTCTGTTACCTTATAGGGAGAAGGTGGTGAGAGATATCGAGGAGGTAGCAGTGTCTTCTTTAATGCAGTAGAAAAAAACCCCATAATCTTTTGTCTAGCAAGAATTTAGGGGAAAAAAGAAAATTTCTCTGCTCTTTTACTCTGATTTGGATAATCATTTCCCGAAGGCCAGTATGTGAACCTTGGGTCCTATGGTAATGGTGTTAGGAGGTACTGCGGACCTTTGAGAGGTGAGGTCAAGTGGAGATCCTTATGTCTTTCAGAGCATGCTTCCCTCCTGTCAAGGGGAGGGGACTGCAACACCCTCTTCTCCCCCTCCCTTTCTTCCAACACACTCCCTCCCATCCCTCCTTTTTCCAGTCTCCGGGTGTATTTGCTATGGTACACAACATTCCTTCACATCTTTCATAATTTGTGGCTCCAATAAGGACTGTATATTCCAATAAGGATAATATCACATAGCCTGAGAAAGAGGCCTCCATCCTTAGATGAGTCTGTTAATACTGTAGGGACAAAGTCCAAGATGTCTGCAGAGAGGATCTGAGAGGATAGATGTCAAAAACAATTGCTTCCTAGACCAACAGGTGATGCCAACACAGGAGAGGTTTCCTTTGGCCATGGCGTACATATGTTGGCTTATAGATTAAAGAGCATGGAGCCCAAGGAATGCAATCTTCCTAGACTCTAGCTACCCTTTCCTTGTCTCATGACCTGGAACCCTTTAGGGTTGTCCTATCTCAGAATCAGCCAGCTTCCTCACCAGCCATCAGGAAATTCAAGCTTGAATGTCAGGCCTGGGCATGGGAAGGAGCGACTGGTAAGCCTTGGGATTTATGCTTCATTCCCCCGAAGTAATTCCAGTAACAAGTTACTAGCTTGCTTGTTTTTCTGAGACAGGGTCTTGTGGTATGGCCCTAGTTTGCCTGGTACTTGCTGTGTAGCCCAGGGTGACCATAAACTTGTGGCAATCTTCATGTTTCATGTCTGGGGGAGGTTCTTTATCTCTGGCTGCAGTAAAGCAAATATGTACAAAGAATTAATGAAGGGACCTTTGGTTAAGACATTGGGGGAGGTTGATATGGATCTTATCTGAGTAAAAAGTTAGGGTTTGGGGAGAGAGGAGAGAAGCATGCTGTGCTGGTGATGTCCGTCTTCTTCCCCACCTCTCCCCCTCCCCTTGCTTCCCTTCCCTTCACACTACTATGAATAGTGGCAGGATGTTCTCTCTGGAGTCTTCTACCCACCTGCTTCCCAGGATCAACATGACCTACGTAAGTATACACTCTGCAAGCAGAGCAAGTCCAAACTCCACAGACCCTGGTTAAGGCTGGAAGTGAGTCAAGGCCACATAGTACATCTTCCTCTGTGCAAAACCCACAGGTCTTTTGGGGACTGAACCTTGACGTCACTAGCAACAGCAAGTGCAGTCAAGTGAACCTATACACCCAGACCATAGCCACAGCGACATAATAACCAGAGGCATATTTCAACTTGTCAGATGGTCCAGAGAGCTGGAAAGCTTTGGTAGCTGTGGACTTCTTTTTCCCATGGGTATTCATTTCAGTCCACATCAAACAATAGTTAGAGAAGTATTCATTGGATGGGAATTCTCTGAGTGAGGCCTGGTACCACATCCGTACTTATACTCACCAAGGGGCAAGTAGATCTTTTAATCTTAATTAAGACCAGGTCACAGTGGGCCTGGCCTTGTACTCTTTGCAGGAAAGCAGCTCACTATTGTGCCAGCCAAGAGAGTCCTGGGGAGAAGCAGCGGGTCTAGAGAAGAAAGATGGAGGGATTAGTGCTCAGGATCTGTGTGTTTGCTGCTGTCATGAAGAGAAAAGAGGAGCAGAGACCACAGAGTGCTCCAACGGTGGCCCGTTCCCGAGATGCTTTGATTACATTGGCCCGTGTTTTTTTGGCTGCCAACTTATTTGGACCCAGAGATGGCATGGGACTGCTGGCACTAGAACTTTCTTTACTGAAACTGAGACAGAATTCTAAACACTGACAGCAAGATGTGTGCTTGAGGTTTGGCAAGATAAGGGGGATGGAAGGAAAAGATCGATGCAGAGCGATAAAAACATGTAGTACTGAGGAGGATCCACCTCACAGTCTCTTCCACCAGGACTCGTACTGGCGTGGGAAAGGGAAGAGAGAAAGTAAATCCATGGTAAGGAAACACCAGAGGAGAAAGGGAGAGAGAGATGGGCATACACGTACACACACAGACACACATACACACACAGACACACACAGACACACACACACAGACACACATAGACACACACAGACACAGACGCACAGACACACCCACAGACACACCCCCACAGACACACACAAACACACACAGACACAGACACACACTCACACGCACAGACACACACTTTTGCTAGCTCTCAAGTTAGCCAGAATTAATTTCAGACTTTTCATCTTAGCTACTGTATTTCAAGAACAGTCACTATTAAAAATGCTGTGTCTTTAAACATCTTTTTTTTCCTCAAGCCTCAACCTCATTAATGTGTTTATATTATATGAACAAATAATTTCACATTTGCTTATTATTTTCCTCACAGATACCTTCTGACCTCAAATTGAGCACAAATTTCTTTATGGTGGAGACACCATTATCTCATTAAATTCCAACTCCCCATCCTGAGTGATCACACAGAAAACTTGGTGCTTTATAAATGTCTAATGGGCCCTGTTCTTATAGGAGAGTGGAGTTCTGTCACTTTTCTGGGTGGTGTTGGAATGGCTAGACTTGACCATGGGGTCATCATTTCTTGTTCTGGACTTCGCTGATCTATAGCTCGGACCCTGCAGTGTGTCTGCCCTTGAGATTTCCTACTAGGCCCATATCCTCAGTGGCATTATGTTCCCATGAAGAACATCTGAGACTTTTACTACGCTTGTTTGGCTGGGACCCAGCGAGGATCTGTAGCCCTTTGCTTTGTGCCAAGAGAAGTCATGTTTTAGCAAAGATCCTGTGAAACAAAAATATCTGTGTGCTTTGAAGAAGAGTTTGGAGACCACTGTGGATCTTCCAAGCCTGTCTTCTGATAATATGTATACACACACACACACACACACACACAGACACACACACACACACACACACAGACACACACACACACACACTTGTCCCACTCCTCTTGATGAATGGATTTTGATATTTCAAAACCACATTCCACAGTCCTGAGCTCCTAAAGGAGAAACAACACCTATCTGTCACACCTACTTATGGCCACACCCTAAAAAGTCCCCAGGGAAAACCAACAAAAATGTAAGGGAAGAGATTTTTAGAGATTTATGGCTAGAACCTTTTAAAATCTTAACCAAGGATACTGAACATTAGCCCAGATGAGGAGTGAGGTCCCATTTGGTATCTCCATAGAGCACACAGAAAGACCTGAGGGCTTTAAGTTCTAAGACACATTAAGTGCCAGTGCTGATGTGAGAAAGCCAGTTCTACTGATCCAAGATGGGCCTGGTGCTGAGCTTGGCATACTTAGCATAACCACAGGGAAGTGGTCCATGTGCCTAGTAAGCCTGTAACTCCCCAGTGCACTTCTCTGAGGGAACATGCTATATACTGTTTTCTAGAAATCCTGTTGCACAACAGTTGGAGGCCTTTCCAACTGTAGGTTATGATTCCTGGCACCAAACTCCCATGGACTGGAGCTCAGTGTGGAGACTATGATGGGCATGTACAGGGCTTCTGGGTTAAAGAATCTTCTAGAGAATCAGGATGCTGTGACTTTAGCATGAATATTTGATATGGTACCACATCTTTAATTTATCATGGGTCTCATTGATGTCTGGGATATTTAAGGATTTCTTAAAGACTTTGATAAAAACGTGGAGTCCCTGGCACTTTTGCTAAGAGACTCTTACTGAGCAGGGCTTCGGTGCTGCTGGGAATCCTGTGCAAAGGGTGTTCTATGTTGTAAGAACGGAGCCATGACCAACTTCAAGGTCCTTAGTGCATTTATACCCATGGGACTACCATTGCTGCTGCCTTCAGAACCACTAAGAGAGTAACAAATATCTGGGAGATACCCATTAGTGCCAGGTTCATCTCAGTGCAATGTCTGCACATTCCTTACTGGAGCACATACACTTCCAAGGGTCCCAGGAACTTGAAGCAAACATGAAGGGTGCTTGGGTATCTGAACTGTGACATTAATACTAGGAACTGAAACTTTCTTTTCACTTTATCTTACAGATTTGAATTTACATTTAATGGTGACACAAGAACCGTGAACAATATTTTGGTCAAGGCAACTTAGCACTTGTTTGTAGACCCTGACACTTTCAGCTGACTCTATTGGAAAATCAAAGTCTAAGGATTGGGGACCTCTGGACATATCCTTAGAAAAGTTTGGCCAACATATAGGTACTCATTGTTGCCCCCATCTTTCCTCCTAGCCATCATGGTAGTGATCTTAAAAATTAGCAGCCTTTTTCTATTCACTGAAACCCTCTGTGGGAAGGGCTATTCTGCCTTTTCTAATAATGAACAAGAAAGTATCTTGTAGCATTGAGAGTGGGAAAAATTAAGGGTGATAATGAAGCTAATCCTGGTGCAGTTGGTTTTAGACTATTTAACTAGCTGTGTGATATACTATTATATTTATGTGATATGGTACAGCTCTACATTTATGAACCAGAGGCTAGGAGCCCTAGATCCTGCCTTTGCTACTTGTGTTTTCTGCATCATCCTGGGAGAGTTACCTGGCTTCTCTGACCTCTAGCTTCTGTTTCTGTATGAGGAGAATGACGTATGTTCCAATCTCATGAAAGTGTATAAACTCAGCAGTTCTTACAGTCTTTGCTCATGTAACCTCATTGCACTCTTGAAAACTGGTGACCCCCTGGAAACAATTTTTGTTTTTGTTGACTGAATCACTCAGTGTACATCTTGTGAGAAATTAAAAGTAAGCCTGTTGAAAAGTTGTGTATTTAAATGTATTTAGATAAACAAGTTATACATTAATATGAAGGACATTTTTTTTTTGTAAAAGTTACCATAGTATTCAAAACAAGTAATCATCAGCATATGGTGTGACACCGGTTCACATTTTTGCAGATCTTTTCATGGTCTGTCTCGATAGAAGACAACTAGTCTTATGTCTTGCTGCTTGCATTCCATCTGCTGCAATAGGTTGTTTTGGTAGAAGCCCATGCTGAGAATCTGGCATCATGCAGGTGTGTGCTTGGAAAAGAGGGATAGTTTTCATAACTGTTTTAGACATTCTCCTTTGATGCTGTCTGAAATTTGAAAAGTGAGTATTAATTTAAGGTTAATTATAATGCATCTTAAGAAACTTTTCATACTTTGTTACATTAACATCAGTTGGCTTAATGTGATCTTAGAATGATTTTTACCCATGAATAATTTTTGTGACAGCATCTATTAGTCATTTGGGAGATACTGGTTCATTGAGTTATGCTTGGTTTTCTAAATTCTGTCATATTTTATTATACAATATCAAAGCTATAGCTTTGTTACTATCAGTAATTTCATCAGAACACATTTTTAATTAGTGGGAAGTCTACAGGGACAACGGTATTTTCAAGTTTTTGATGGGACACAGGATTTCAGTTTATTCAAAGGATAAACAGGGTGGAAGAAAGCAAATAGCAGGTCTTCCTCTGACTTGTGCCTTTCCTATAGTTCCAGTACATATATATATATATATATACATTTGAAAAGTGTGTGGAGGGACCTATAGTCTTCATTTCAGTAACCCAGGACACTGAATTATTCTCTGCAATGTCTATAAAGCCAATATATGAAAACTTCATGAAGAATAATAAAATTCTCAATATAGCACATCTTAACATATAGCTAGAATGACTTTACTTCCATACAGAAAAGGCAGTAGGATGGTTTCTTTGGAAGCCTGTTCAGCACCAATGCACCCACACTTTGTGGTGGTTTAGGATTATTTTACTTATGCAGCACTGCATAACAAATCCCCTCCAAGCCAAGTTGTTCAAAAATGAAGCAGTCTTTTATATCATGTTGGATGAATTCTCTAGGTCAGACATTTATGTGTTATTCAGTTGGGCAGGTCTGACCAGAGACCTTGTGAGATTGCAGTCATAGTCTGGTTGTTGGCAGAAACTACCAGTTTTTCACTGTGTGAGTACAACCATGTCCCTTAGTATATTACTAAATATATAGTGGCTGGTTCCCTGAGAGATACAAGGGAGAGTAAAGTGGAAGTCATAGTGTGGTCGTCTCAGTAGTCACACGGCATCATCTCTGCAAAATCCTCTTGGTTGTCACATTAGATCTTTTTTTCAAGAAGAGTATCTACAAGCATGTGAATTCAAGGAGCAGAGAATCTCTTGGGGCCATGTTGGTAGCTGGTTACAACTGACACCTGTTTCAGGAATAGACCTACCTTTGATACCTGAGGGTTATCTAGCCTCATTATTTAGAAGATCAGGGAATACCTGACCTACAGGTAAGCCACATGACTTAGAATTTGTGTGGAATTTCATACAACTTAGAATTTGCCCAGGGGATGTAATCCATACAGGAGAAAGTATGGAGCTGAGACTTTGATAATGGGGCCTAGATTTGCAATCTTATTTTGTCATCCAGAAGTAGCTGGAACCTCGAACATGGTGAACAGCATTCTAAAACTGCAATGGCTTCTCTATGAAGACAGGGAACAGCACTCAGCATAAGCCCTGGTCATCTGGGAAATAGGAACCTCAGTTGAAAAAACAAAGGTCCATCATATTGGACTGTAGACAAGAGGTCGGGCGTTTTCTTAATTAATGATTCATGTGCGCATTAAGGACAGTACCAGCCCAGAAAAGGTGACCCTGTGTCCCAAAAGAAAGCAAACTATGAATTTCATGAAGTCATTGTTTTTGATAGCTGAGTAGTATTCCATTGTGTAAATGTACTACATTTTCTGTATCCATTCCTCTGTTGAGGGACATCTGGGTTGTTTCCAGCTTCTGGCTATTATAAACATGGCTGCTATGAACATAGTGGAGCATGTGTCCTTATTACATGATGGAGCATCTTCTGGGTATATGCCCAGGAGTGGTATAGCTGGGTCCTCAGGTAGTAAGTATTCTTTGGTTGGTGGTCGAGTCTCCAGGAGCTCCGGGAGAGGGGGGGTCTGGCCAGTTGACACTGCTGCTTCCTCCATGGGGATGCAAACCCCCTCAGCCCCTTCAGTCCAATTTTCTGAGGAACTGCCAGACTGATTTCCAGAGTGGTTGTACCATCTTGCAATCCTACCAGCAATGGAGGAGTGTTCCTCTGTCTCCACATCCTCACCAGTATCTGCTGTCACCTGGGTTTTTGATCTTAGCAATTCTGACAAGATTCAATTCACAGACCATATGAAGTCTAAGAAGAAGAAAGACCAAAATGTGGATGCTTCAGTGCTTCTTAGAAGGGTGAACAAAATATTCACAGGAGGAAATATGGAGACAAAGTGTGGAGCAGAGACTCAAGGAAAGGCCATCCAGAGACTGCCCCACCTGGGGATACATCCCATATATAGCCACCAAACCCGGACATTCTCGTGGGTGCTGGGAAGTGCTTGCTGATGGAAGCATGATAAGTTGTCTCCAGAGAGGCTCAGGCAGAGCCTGACAAATACAGAGGAGGATGCTCGCAGCCAACCATTGGACTGAGTGTGGGGTCCCAGATGGAGGAGATGGAGAAGGGACTGAAGGAGCTGAGGGGGTTTGCAGCCCCATGGAGGGAGCAGCAGTGTCAACTGGCCAGAACCCCCCCCCGAGCTCCCGGAGACCGGACCACCAACCAAAGAATACACATGGAGGGACCCTTGGTGCTGGCCACATATGTGGCAGAGGAGGGCCTTGTTGGACATCAGTGGGAGGAGAGACCCTTGGGCATGAGGGTGTTCGATGCCCCAGTGTAGGGGAATGCTAGGGAGGGAAGACGGGAGTGGATGGGTGGATGGGTGGGGGAGTACCCTCATAGAGGCAGGGGGAGGGGGGATGACATAAGGGGTTTCCGAAGTGGAGACCTGGAAAGGTGAAAACATTTGAAATGTAAATAAAGTGAATATCCAATCAAAAAATAAAAAATAAAATAAAAAATAAATAAAGAAAGCAAACTGTTAAAGCTAAGAAGAGCAAGCCAGTAAGCAGAGCTCCTCCATGGTTATTGGTTTGGTTCCTGTTTCCAGGTTCCTACTCTGCTGGAGTTTCTGCATTGGTTTCTTCAATGATGGATTGTGAGTGCAATGTGTAAACCAACTGTGGTGGTTTGAATATGGTTGGCTCATGGGAAGTGACACTATTAGGAGGTGTGGCCTTGTTGGAGTAGGTGTGGTTTTATTTGAGGAACTGAATCACTGTGAGGGTGGGCTTTGAAGTCCAATGTTGAAGCTCCACCCAGTGAGGAAAGGTCAGTCTCTCCTGGCTACAGTCAGATCAAGATGCAGAACTCTCAGCTCCTTCTCCAGCATCATGTTTTTAATGACATGATAATGGACTGAATCTCTGAAACTGTAAGCCAACCCCAATTAAATGTTGTCCCTTATAAGAGTTGCCTTGGTCATGGTATCTCTTTACAGCAATCAAACCCCAACTTAGGCATCAATAAACCCTTCCCTCCTGGATTGCTTTTGATCATGGTATTTATCACAGCAATAGAAAGCAAACTAGGAAGCAGTGGTGGCGCAGGCCTTTAATACCAGCACTTGGGAGGGAGAGGCAGGTGGATTTCTGAGTTCGAGGCCAGCCTGGTCT
Organism: Uromys caudimaculatus; assembly: GCA_028551405.1. Classification (NCBI taxonomy): domain Eukaryota; kingdom Metazoa; phylum Chordata; class Mammalia; order Rodentia; family Muridae; genus Uromys; species Uromys caudimaculatus. The sequence goes on along the minus strand of CM052716.1, from coordinate 26,693,028 downwards.
ACAGAGTGAGTTCCAGGACAGCCAGGGCTACACAGAGAAACCCTGACTTGAAAAACCAAAAAAAAAGAAAAAAAGAAAAAAGAAAAAAAAAAAAAGAAAAAAAAAAGCAAACAAGGATAGCTTTGATCTTTTTCAAAGTTGTATAATCTTCATGAACATTGATTATCCATTTGATTCCTGTCCTTCTGTTGCATAGCATGTTTCCTTGAGATAAAATGTCCATCTTGGAAGAAATCTAGTTAAGATGTAGAATGTTAAAAGGAAGGTGAAATAACAGGATGTTTTAAGGCAGTGGTTATCTATCTATCTATCTATCTATCTATCTATCTATCTATCTATCTATCTATCTATCTACTTACCTACCTATCATCTATCTAATTCTAAATACATAAATACAACCGTATTAGTCATACAGTGTTACTTGGGTATATGTCCTCAGGGCTGACCATTGGTTTGGGGTAACCAATTGGCATGCTTTTTCCCTGGAGAAGACTAACCTGTCAGCTCTCAGCATTTCTTAATTGCTTGTTGTTCTCTGTGTAGATCAGAGGCTTTGTGGACTTCACACATGAGCATGTCTGTTGTTGTCCTTGTCAGCTCATGTTTAGGCAGTCATGTTGGTGAGATTTTATGTGTGCAGCTTCTGACTTTCCTAGGAGACACAATCTCACGACAAGCCCTGCTTGTGTGGCTTTTACAATCTTCCCACCCCCACTTCATCAATGACCCCTGAGCCCCAGGTGTGGGAATTGTACTGTAATGTAGCTGTTGGAACTGTGCTCCAAAGCTCTGCATTTTGATCGGTTGTGGTTTTCTGTAATGATCTCTATCTGTTGCAAAGAGACGTTTCCTCAATGAGGCATGCGGACTACACTTATCTGTGGGTATAAAGATAAATATTTAGAGTGTAGTTAGGGATTATGCTAGTTTAGTAAAGTGGTGGTTGTAGGTTTGCCTCCAAGATCCTTGACTTCACTAGCTCTGGGTAGTTGGCTAGATTTCTAGTACCAAGAACAATTTCCCTCTTGAGTGGGTCTTAAGCCCAACTAGAAAGCTATTAGTCACTGCCAGGGTATGCAGGCAACTATTGCTCCTTCAGAGTTATTGTGCCATGCTGGCTATTGCTATGGCTCATTGGCATCATAGCTGGGTAGAGCTGGCGTTCACTTCGCTTTTTTGGAAGCTTGCATGCTACCTTCTGGTACCATTAAAGTCAGTTCCAGCTGTGGGGCCTCTGGGCCCTGTGTTTGAAGTACGAGGTGTCTTCAGCAAATAGAGACTTACCTTCTGCATCTAGAGGCCAACCAAGGGTTTCAGGTTAATAGTACGATTCTTCATACCTTTTGCAGACATCTTTACTGGTACTTTGCTGTCCATTTTCCTTTTCCTGTATTTAACCCTTTCCCATCCCTAACTAGAGTCCCCCATTTCCATCCATCTACCTGATCAGATCACTTGTATTAGTTCCTTCTCTACTGCTCCCCTGGCTCCCACCCTCTACCCTGGCAACGGTCCCATTTTATGTTCCTGGTTTCTGCAGTTATTCCAGGACTACCCCTTAGCTTGTCTGCAAAGGATGTGACTTTCTACTCCACAGATACTTAGCCATGTCCGTTGCTTCTCTACTTACAATATCTAGGAATGGAAGCCACTTCAATGTCCTTCAACTGAAAATGGATCATGCAAATGTGGTACATATGTATTATGGAATACTATTCAGCTGTAAAGAAAAATGAAGTCATGAACTTTGCAAGTCAATGGATAGAACTAGAAATGATCATATCGAGTAAGGTAGCCCAGACCTAGAAAGATCAACATGCATGTTCTGTCTCATCTGAGGCTCCTAGCTTCAAATATTCAGATATGAGTACATATCCTCTACTATTTTTTTGATATCTTAAGTCTTCGCTTACCATTGTTATTTCCTTTATTATTCTTTATGTCAGCTAGATTTTCAATTATTTACTTTTTGGATTGAATGCCATTTATTATATTTCAGCATCTATTCTTTTTTTTAATGTAACAAATCCTGGACCAAAAAAATAAAATAAAATAAAATAAAATAAAATAAAATAAAATAAGATAAGATAATGTTATTCTTACCCGGTTGGTGATGGACTCCTGTAGTTTCACCATTATTGTATTCAGTCAGGAAGTGTATTAATGTGCTCATTCTCCATCCAGATGACTGAAGGCTGGGCAGAGGTGAACCAGCAGGCAACTGAAGCGCACAGAAGATGCCCAACTAGGTGCCAGACTCAGAAACTTCGCTGCTACTCAAGCCATAGTAGATAAACCATCACCAGCAGGTGGCGCCAGCCTCAGCAGGGACTAAGAATTTAGAGTTTTTTTTAAAGAGTTGACACATAAAAATTTGTACCATTATCACTCACATATGCTGTTGTTAAATGACTAATGTAGATTGTCACCTTACATTTTTTATTTATTTGTTATAAGATTTTATATTTTTGGTTGTGAGCCTACCCTTTAACGGCTGAGCCATCTCTCCAGCCCGTTATAAGATTATTTTTAACAATACTGTTCCAGCTAGTTTAAAATAAAGTTCATCATTGTTAATGTCTTCTTACTATGCAAGAGAACATTGAAGTTATTACCCTCACTCGAAAGAACTTTGTACCTGTTTCCCAGTCTCTTTCCATCTGCCTTCTCCATCCCTTCCTGGTCTGTCAACTCACTCTTTTCCCTACCTCTGTGAAAACAGTTTAATAGATTCTACTTGCATGAGATCAAGCTTTTTCTGGCTTTCTGTATTTGGCTTATTTACTATAATGTCTTTCTGGTTCACCAACACTGTTGCAGTAGACAACATTTCATTATTTTGAACAGCTCAGTAGTAGTCCTCCCCCCCCCCCCCCCGTGTGTGTGTGTGTGTGTGTGTGTGTGTGTGTGTGTGTGTGTGGTTTGGTATTTTCTTTAGCCTTTCATCTAACTGTGAACACTTAAACTAAGTCTGTGCCTTATAAATTATGATATGTTCTAGTGTATATGGGAGTGCAGAGTTCTATCCATA
>CM052716.1:26612130-26689897 GCA_028551405.1 Uromys caudimaculatus | reverse complement strand
AGTTTCTGCACAGCTGAGGTAACAAACAGCAAAGCAAAGAAACAACTTGCAAAGCGTGACATAAAATTTAAAAACTAGGGGCTGAAGAGATGGTTCAGCGGTTAAGAGCACTGACTGCTCTTCCAGAGTTCCTGAGTTCAATTCCCAGCAACCACATGGTGGCTCAGCCATCTGTAATGGGATCCGATGTCCTCTTCTGGTGTGTCTGAAGACAGATACAGTGTGATCATATAAATAAAATAAAATCTTAAAAAAATCTTTGAAAATTATTCGTTGATCAGGAGTTAATATCCAAAAATGTGTAAGAAACATATATTACTCAACAAAATCAAGTCCCAAAAAACCAGATTGGAAAATGGCTAAGAGATTTGGATAGACATTTCTCAAAAGAAAACATACAAATGACCAATAGATCCCTGGGGGGAAATGCTCCACATCACTAAGCATCAGAATAACGCATTCTATGATCACACAGTGAGAGCCACATCACCCAGTGGGAATGGCTCCCGTGAAAATTAGACACTAAGCACTGGGAAGAATTTGGAGAAATTCATGGTTGTAAAGGAACACTACAGATTGGAATGAAAGTGGCCAGGCCGGTATGTTAGACAGCATGGATGCTTCTCAAAATGCTCAAGATAGGATGGTCATATGATCCTGGAATAAAGCTTAGAATATGATACCCAACAGAGCCTCCAAAATTCCTCGCTATGTCCTCTCCCCTTCTCTCCTCCTTCCTTCTCTCATTTCTAACTTTTATTGTGTTTCTTGATTTCATCATATTATTGGTTAAATTTTTTCTTCTATTGGCTTAAAATATCCCTTCTATCTCAAATATTTTAATAAATACAACAAAAATTGTACCATGTTTAGTTCACAGTTTATTCAATGTATCTTTGTTTTCCTCTCTCCATATATGTAATTTTTCCCTGATATTTTAATTTGCTGCCTTTGGGTTGGACAATTAACTATTTTTGCTATCGTTTGAAGCCAATATTTACTGATTTATTTCCCACCATTCCCTCTCCACACCCTGCTTTACATTGCTATGTCTCCCCAACCTCCAAAGTCCCTCAAATAAGTATTTTTTTTTTCAGATCTGAATGTCAATGGCAACTTTTTTATAAAAGTCTTGTTTTTAAAACATATTTGATCCCTCTTTTGAAACAGTAGTTTTGTGGATATGAAGAAACGTTGCCAGCCTAGAGATAATTCTGGGGGTGGCCAGATTGTCTTTTCTTTCTGGGTTAACGCTTTCCTGATACTTTTAAGAGCTTTTATTTGTTTAAAAATTTGATTCCAGTGTATAGTATGGTAATCTTGTTTGTTTTATTTTGGTTAATCCTACTTGGGACTCTTCTCCAACTTTGGGAAATTACCAGCTATTATCCTTTTGAAGTGTTTCTCATTTCCTTTCCACGTTTGTTTGTGGAATTTGTATTTGATTTCAGTTGGAGTTTAATCAGTTGAAAGTCTGTGTCTTTCAACCTCTCTTAGATATTTTCTGTGTTGCTGTCTCTCCATGTTTCATTCTGGCCAGCTACCTCAAGTTCTCCCAGTTCATTACTTAAGTGTATTTAATTCACATTTAATATAAATTTAAATACTAATGATTAGGTTTTTCAGTACTCAAGGTTACATTGGAAGGCTCTTCAAATCCTTTTTTACTTTTTAAAGATTTATGAATTTATTGTGTGTGAGTGAGACATGTACACACTTGTGTAGCATGTTGCATATGGAAGGTCAGAGGACAGTTGCCACTGTGTGGGTCCTCAGAGGACAGTTGCCACTGTGTGGGTCCTCAGGCTCAGCTGCAAGAGTCGTTTTGCGTGTTCCATCTCATATATATATATATATATATATATTGGTTTTTCAAGACAGGGTTTCTCTGTGTAGCCCTGGCTGTCCTGGAACTCACTCTGTAGACCAGGCTGGCCACGAACTCAGAAATCCACCTGCCTCTGCCTCCCAAGTGCTGGGATTAAAGGTGTGTGCCACCACTCCCCGGCCTCTTTTAAACCTCATCTTTTATTGTTTTATTCTACTATCTTTTCTTACATCCATGCAGTCGCATTTGCCTTGTAGTATATTTTCAACTATTCTTGCTATTATTATTTCTAGTCCTTGGGATAATTATTTGCTTACGTGTGTGTTGGCTAATACTTTCAGACCTTGCCACTTCCTTCTTAAAAGAAAAGAAAAGAACTCCCTTGGTTAGTGATTTTAATTATAACCCTCTCATTGGTTTTACAGTGGACCCTGAACTGTGAGTAATTTCTTACTTTCTATGTGTCAGTTTCTCTCCAGATCACTATGGTTTCTGTTGGTCATGGACCAGTGATTCTGCTAATTCCTTGCTTCTGACTCTTGCCAAATGCAGATAAGCTAAGTTCACACTCCAGATCGAGACTTGCAGTTTTTATAAGGTGGGTATATTATTCTAGTCAGAACCCAGGAAATTTGACTCTTGCTGCTTTTGTGAGCAGTAGATAAAGTTTTAGCTCTCTTTTTGAATTCTAGAAAGGGTTTTGAGAGTACCAGTTCTAAATAGCGACCTAGGCTCCTGCTTGGCCAGCCTGCAGGCTAGATTCACTGTGGCGTCCACATCAAGGCCATGTTCTTCCCTGGTCTCTGGCATGTCGGTTAGAGCTTACCTTGCTGATTTTGAATTTCCTTTTTTGTTTCCGTCACCTGGAAGTTTCTCAGCTGTTTGTTCAGAATAGCTATTTTTAAGCTGTTAAATACATAGATAGTAATTATTTGTGTTTAATTGGTGGTGGTGGCGATGGGGGCTTTAAGTGAAGCTGCTGTGACATCAGCATTGGCAGCTCTTTTGCATCCTGCTCGTCTCTTAATTGCATCTGACCAAATTCTTTCTCTCTTCCCTGACCTCAGATCTCAGGAAAGCTGGACAAGCCAGGTGCATTCAGTTGCATACCACACATTCGGTTTCTGTTTCATTTCCATTGTTTCTCATTAATAACTCAGGACAGCCAGGGCTGGAAGAGTTCTGCAACCCTCTTATCTGATACTTTATAGATCACAGGAGGAACCAGGGCCCAACTAGGGCTCTGCATTTGGGGCCCCCTACCTAGAATACTTCCGGATTCATTATCCTGAGCTCAGTTTAGAATCAGAAGCATCGTTGAGCACCTACCAGCTGCTTCGCATCAGGAGACCCCTCAGGGCTTCAGAGAGCTAGCGAACCACCTAGAAGACAGAGAATTAAGACTATGTGTCCCTTCTGCTTTAGTAGGTCTGAATGTCCCTGATGCCCAGTAGGCATTAACTAATTGTTTTCTTTCATTTTTGTAGTTAATGTCCTCCATGTTTCACCTTGAAAACATTTTTTACAGCTCTTCACTCCATCAAATCTTCCTACCAACAGCTCACAGAGTACCTGAAGATGTAGCTAATTAAAATGGGAAAGTAGATAATTTTTCATTTCTTTTTTCAAACTCAGTATTGAAAAAGTGTTCTCCCAGGAGAAGGCACTTATGTGTTACAGAATGACCCAAAGACCTTCTGATTGCGAGTGGGGTTGTTGTGGTCTTGAAATACTTTAAACCACTGCTCTCCTGTCCGCTGACCCACAGCTGTCTTGTCATCTAACCCATGGGTAAGTTCTAGACCAGTGGTCGGTGGCAAACTTATTTTTTAAAGGGACAGACAGCAAATATTTAAGGGCTATAATCTTTGTTTTCTTTACAAGTCTTTCCAAAAACAAACAAAACAAAACAAAACAAACAAACAAACAAACAAACAAAAAACAAGGCTTTTTTTTTCCTTGACTCTATTTTAAAAAAGGGCTCTGGGCTAGATTTGGCTAACTAGTATAACTATGGTTACTGACCCTTTTCCTAGACCAGTGGTTCTGAACCTTCCTAATGCTTCAACCCCTTAATACAGCACCTCAATGTTGCGGTGACCCCTACTATAAAATTATTTTATTGCTACCTCATAACTGTAATTTTGCTAGTGTTATGAATTGTAATGTAGATATCAGATATGCAGGACATGTGAAATCTCCAAGGGAGTCTGTGGGTTGAGAACCACTGTTTTCAACCTCATTGCCTGATCACGGCCGCCGTGCTGACTTTCTTCATTTTTGTGACCTTTAGTGTGAATCTGAGGACATTTGTCCTAATGGACTTGATGAGTTTCTTTAAGACAGCCAGCTCTCTTCACTTACTCGCTCTCACTCCCAGATTGTGATCTTTTAGCCCAGTTTTTTTTTTTTTAATCTAAAAACAAAAGGAGAACTGAGGAAAGAAGAAAAGCCTTTTGCACATATCACCCGTGTTGTTTCTACATACGCAATGATGTTAGCCCATCAGGAAGTAATTTTCCAGGTGGCTAAGTGACTGCTTCCGACACTGCCCATGTTATAGCTTATTTGGAACACAGTAACAGTTACTACAGCTCAGAGTTGTGGTGGGAGCTGAGCAGAAGAGGGTTGGACAGAGGTAACCATCATAGCCAGAGACAACTGAATGGCATAGAAACTTTGCAAACCCAGGAGGTTTGGTGGGACCAGTGTCTTAGCAAATCTATTAGGATCAGCCCATAGCAAATACGTGTAATAAATACTGGAGTCAGTTCATTCCTAAAAACTAACTTAAAAGTGTTTTGTTTATTCCTTGGCAATTTCATACATATACAATGTATATTGATCATATCAACCCACAATTCCTCCCTCACCCAGACCCCAGCACCTACCCCTCCTACCTTCATGTCATCTTTCTTTTTAACCCATTAAGTCCAATCAGTCCTCATTGTGTGAGCATAGGCAATCTACCAGATGCTACACACCCAGAAAAAAGTGACCCCCTCATACTCTAAAGTCACCAACCGCAAATAGCTCCTTGGAAGTGGAGTCTCATGAGTCTCACCCTATCCATGGTGGATTATTGACTGGCATGGTCTTGTGCAGGTAACCATAGCTACTGTGAGTTGCTGAGCACAGTCACCACATCACGTCTGTAAGACAGCCTCTCACAGAGCTCCTCTTCATGCCTTGCTTCGAATTCCCTTTGCCTCCCTGAGTCTTGCAGGATGGGTAGGGTTTAACATAAATGTCCCATTCAGGGATAAGTAGTCAGTAGTCACTTGAACTCAACAGTTTGATCAGTTGCATTGGTAGCTCTGCATTGGTAGCTACTCACTGTGAACCCTCTAACCAAGGTTAAGAACAGTACTAACCAATCAGGTATAAACACAGTTAAGAGTTGGTTAGAACTCCCAGGAACTAAACCACCAACCAAAGAGTACACATGGAGGGTCCCGTGGCTCCAGCCACATGTGTAGCAGAGGATGACCTTGTCAGACATCAATGGAAGGAGAGGCCCTTGGTCCTGTGAAGGCTAGATACCCCAGTGTAGTGTAATGCCAGGGTGGGAAGGTGGGAGTGGGTGGGTGAGAGAACGCCCTCATAGAGGCAGGGGGACGGGGATGGGATAGGGAGTTTCCAGAGGGGAAACCGGGAAAGGGGGTAACATTTGAAATATAAATTTAAAAAATCCAATAAAAAAACAACCCCCCCAAAAACAACAAAAAAGTAATAAATTTCAACTTTAATATTAAAAAAAAATAAAAGAGTTGGTTAACAATATGCCTGCAAAATGTCCTTTGATTCATACTAATGATATGACCATGGGCAAGATTTTTAACCTCTTCTGTTTTGATTGTCTCATCTGTAGAATGCAGATAATTTAAGTACATATTTTATAATTCCATTTTACAAGTATACATACAAATGTAGTATTTGTGCATGCTTCCAAAAGAAGTCTTTGTTAATTAATTCATTAGAGATCAAAGAACATTCTTTCTCCCTTTTAGTCACCAATTCTTTTGTATTAAACCAGTCTTCATAAAACATCTTATCATACTTCTTCATTATTTCTTCCAGGTGTATGTGAGCTTATGTCTGCATTCCACAGTGCATGTGTAGAAATCAGAAACTAACTCCTGGGTAGTAGTTTATCTCCTTTTATCCTGGGGGTCTCATCTCATCAAACTCAAGGCTTCAGGCTTGGTGGCAAGCGTCTTTAACCACTGAGCCTTTTTGCTAGCTACTGAATGAGTTTTCTTTTTGAAGTACACGCCCCTCCCCCAATACTGAATGCCTTCAGATGGATTTTTTCTTATATTTTTTTCTCCAAAATTTATTTCAAGATTTAAAAAATAAAATAGTCCATGTTTTTGTTGACAGTGTCTCAGTCTTTAGCTTAGGCTGGCCTGGAACTCACTAAGTAGACCAGTCTGGCCTGGAACTCACTAAATAGACCAGGCTGGCCTGGAACTTACTAAGTAGACAAGGCTGGCTTGGAACTCACTAAGTAGGCTGTAAAGACCTCAAACTTGTGGAAATCTTCTTGTCTTAGCCTCTTGAGTGCTGGGATTATAGACATGAGCACCCTGCTGGCTGAACTTGTGCTGTTTTGTAGTTCAAACACTCTATGCCTGCTATCTGTGCCAGAGAAGGCTGTGATAAATAGAACTGTACTTTTGTTTCAGACCAGTGTCTCAGCTTTCTAGAGAACACCTTACAGAAACTTGCATGTCCCAGTCTACCATATGGTATGATATTCTAGTCTAGCATATGGTATGAACTGAACACATACTTGACACAAACACTGGGCTGAGCTGAACGCCCTTCGTAGCAGCAATCACATCATTGATAACCACAGCCTGCTGATGGATCTGCTCTTGATTCCCCCTGTGAGTAATCAACCCTTGGCTAGGTCCACAGCAAGCATCCTGAGGCTGCCAGCCCTTCCAAGAATCTTGTGATGCAATGCAGGGAGCTGCAGTCAGACAGCAGCAAAAGTCAGGAAGTAAAGGATCAATTTACCAGTGGGAACCACAAGAATCTTGGGCAGGCCGAAAGCAATCATGAAAATTACGATTTGGCAAGGTGACATGGGTCAGCTCCCTTGGCCTCAACGAAGAACGTTCTGCAATCCATTGTGGCTTTAATCACATTAAACCACTGTGTGGCTATACAATGGCTGGTTTGCAATGCACTCAAAGTACAGTTTAGATTTATAATCAGTCCATGCCTAGTACTTTGTGGGCGTGAAGAAGAATTAAAAGACATAGTTTTTTTCACCTATGATCTTAAAATTAAAGACCCAATCTTAAGACCTTCACCTAAGACCTAAAGGATTCATAACCATTAGGTCAAACTTTACATATATTGAAACTTTAATTTTTTAAGATGAAAGAGAAAAATCTCTGGAACCAGAGAGCCCAGGTCCTCTATTTCGCTCTAGGCACACAATGGCTTGGGAACTTCAAGTACTATATCCTCATGTAGAGCGTTACAAAGTCATGAATATGTCAAAACAGGTCTGCAAAATCCTACCATAGACACTGTGGTTGCTTCATTTAATTCCAAGTTTAACAAACGAATTTAACCTTGGAGATCCCTTCCCTCTCCACTGCCCCAGTGATCTGGAGTTCTTTGATTCATCAGTTGAGAGCAGCAGAAACAAACTTTAGCTAAAAAGAAAAAAATGATTTCTTTCCTGGAAGAAGAACGGTGATTTGCAGAAGTCTGGAAGGCTGGAACCAGGCTGCCTCCTATATGGTTGACCTGAGAGCTGGCAGGACTTTCCTTCACTACTTAAAACTGGATCATTATGAAGGAAGTCTGGAGGGACTCTTATGTGCCAGGCAGGGAGACCTGTTATTCTGTACACTAGGAAGCTGAACTGACAGAGGAGGAAAAGACTTAATTCAAATCATATGGGTAGTAGTTGATTATTCCCAAGACTCTACCTCCCTCCTCTCATCCAAATCTCTTCTTTGTGCTCCTTAAAAACAAAACACCTGCCTCTCTCTCACCTGAGTTACATGGGGTGCCTTCTACATCCTAAGCGGTTGCTAGGCAACCATGAGCTTTGTATTGCATACTACTACATCGACCTAACTCAATTAGAGACCTTACATCTACAAAGAGATGAAATATATGTGCTAATTTGTTTTACACTTACTTCCCCTAATGTAATAGCATATCCATATGAAAGCACTTCTATCACTTTTTGGGGAACCTTATAGTGTCTCATGCTACTGATTCACATGAGGTTAATAACTTACTAGCTCCTTCTTCCCTCCTCATCACCCCAAGTATGAAGAGAAGCTTTTCTCCCTCATGATTCAACTCCATGGATCATATTCTGCTCATCCTTCATTCTTGTCATTCATTACGGTCTCTATGAAAAACTCATCACTACTTTTTTAGGATTCGCTTAACACCTCAGGTCCACTAAGTAAATACTGATATGATTGTGGTTGGTTTATTATATTCAAGATTCAAGCTCCTTGCCTATGAAGTAAGAAGAAAACATTTTCTAGCACTATGAGATAGTGTTCCTTCCTTGGCCAAAGAGGGGAAGACCACAATCCTGGTACCCTGGAGAATTCTCATGGGACATCCATATGTATCCGCCTCCTGATGGCTCTGTATCCCCCATTCTTCTCACTGATGCTGTGAGCCTTGTTTGCTCTTTTGCAAGCAGAGATAGACCTTGAGCTCTAGGGATTCTTTTAGTACCAGCAGTATTTATGCCTTCTTTTCCTCTTCCCTGTGAGAAATAAAGGCCAGAGGCATTGGGCCCAAATTTATATGACCCCTCTCTCAGGCAGTGAGAGCATCTTTATTCAGTAGTATCCCTGATTGTGCAAAGAGTTGAGTATATTCTTGGTGTTCTCTTTGATGTTGACCTCCCACCAATGCAGAAAGCTGGGTGTGACAGGAAATGGTTAAAGCTACAGATGTCTGTGGTCCTGATCTCAGCTTATATTTTAGCTGTATCTGTAAGATGGAGTAATAATAATGTCTACCTCATGGAATTGTTCCATTAATTGTTCTAAGACACATAAACAATCTGTACACAAGACACTCAATTGAAATTAGCTTTTCTAATTTGCGTTTTTTCCCCTATGGCTGAAGACCAGTTAGTAACCAGTGGCAACAAGTTTGATTCTGATTCCATTTTTTCTTCTTTTCTTCAGGTAGCCATGGCCAAAGGAGAGAGGGAACATGAAATTTGGGGCATTATCATTAAATCTTTTGAAATCATAACTCTACTGTTAATCGTTATATGATTAATATGGGTCAGGTTTCTGTTGCTTCAACAAGACAAGCTAATGTTTTTCTTAAGAAGCAGACTAAGGATAATCAGCAGATGGCAGTGCAGTGGCTCTACCCTAACAATGACCAGACTCTTTCTTCTTATTCTCTTATCCTCAATATATGACGAGTTGTCTTTGCTCTGTCACTTCCATATTCCAGCCCAGCAGAGGGAGAGAGTGTGGGCTTGTCCTCGAGGAAAGGCATGAGTTGGAGGTCATCCACATTATTACCTTCACCTCAGTTGCCACACTCAATAGCAAAGGTGACCAGAAATACAGTCTTTCTTCTGAGCAGCCACGTGCCCAGCAAACATGGGAAAGAAAAAAGAGACATGGTGATGGAGTGGCTGGGTAAGTAGCCCCCCCACCCCCAAGTCAGCTCAGTACCCTTTGTGCTGATTACTTTTTTGTTAATATGATACAAGACTGGTCATCTGGGAAGAGGGAACCTCAGGTGAAAAAAATGCCACCATCAGATTAGACAGTAGGCAAGGGTAGGTAGGGGCATTTCTTGTTAATGATTCATGTGACCACTATGGACAGTGCCAACCCAGAAAAGGTGGTCCTGTGTCCCATAAGAAAGCAAACTGAAAATGCTGTGGAGAGCAAGCCAGTAGGCAGCGCTCCTCCGTGGTTTCTGGTTTGGTTCCTGCTTCCAGGTTCCTACTCTGCTGGAGTTTCTGCTTTGCTGGAGTTTCTTGGCTTCATCAATAATGGATGTAAGTGCAATGTATAAACCCATAAACCTTCTCCTCCCTGGATTGCTTTTGATCATGCTGTTTATCATAGCAATAAAAAGCAAACTAGGATATTTCTGATCTTTTTCAAAGTTAAATTGATTGTCCATTTGAATCCTATCCTACTACTGTATAGCATGTTCTTTTGAGATAAAATGTCCATCTTGGAAGAAAGCTGATGAAGATGTAGGATGTTAAAAGGGAGGGGACATAATAGGACATTTTAAGGCAGTGGCTCTCAATCTTCCTAATGTTGTGACCCTTTAATTCAGTTCCTCATATTGTGGTGATCCCCAACCATAAAATGATTTTGTTGCTATTTCATAACTGTAATTTTGTTAAGGTTGTGAATTGTAATGTAAATAGTTTTGGAGATAGAGGTTTGCCAAAGCAGTTGCAACCCATAGATTGAAAAACCGGTGTTTTAAGGGTAGGTGAAACATTCTATCCTGCAGAAAAACTCATTAAGCACAGGAAATAAACAACTTCAGTGGTTCAGGAAGTCTCTGAAACTGACCAGATACACTAGATCCCCCCCTTCCCAAGCATATATAGCCTATAGTGGCTGTTGAGAGATGCTCTTAGACCAGCACTACTGTCCGGAAGATGCTCAGGCTACCTGAGATGCCTAACATAGCTTCCTGAATGTTGAGTTGCCCACACATCATGCAGTGAGCTCCAGTGCTCCCGCTTTCATGAGCTGTCACCCATGATGGCATGGGCTTTTGCTGATGTAGCTGTCTCTGAGTCATTTTTTGTTCTTGTAAGTCCCCCCTGACCCCATCCATCCATTGTCTTAGTTAGATCTTCTACTACTGTGATAAAACACAAAGATCAAAAGCAATATGGGGAGGAAAGAGCTTCTCGCAATTATTACCAGTAGTTTTGTTTGTTGTTTCAAATTTTAAGTACCACTGGAGAGTTGGGGGAGAGTCTACAGTTTGTTAAAGTTGTGGTTAAATTGAAGTTGGAAAACACAGGTCTTGGAGTTAGTATGCAGTTCATTCCCCTGAAGGATGAAAAGGGGGCCATTAAGATGCGGCTCAGCTGGGACTCTCTGGCAAGGAATGAACTGGGAGTTGAACGTTGGACTGCACGCAGACCATTCTAATAACTAATCCTCTTTGTAACGGTCCATTTACATGTTAGAAGATCTACAAAGCAGGAAGCATAGAAATGGGCTTTGAATTTTCTCCCTTAGATTTCATTTCCAATTAATCTTTCCGAGACAAGGACTGCAATCGCCACAAACTGTTCTGAAGCTTTCAAGAGAAGGCTTTGCTCCTTGGGACAAGATGTTAACATATTAAGGAGGAAGAAAACAACTTAGTGTTTGGCCAGATAATGTTTCCTTTCAAATATGAAAACAGTCTTTTAATAATAAAAAGTATAGAAATTTTACTTAAAGTAGACATTTGGCGGCTTATTTAGAGTTTCAGGACTGGAGAAGACTGCCTGGGATATTTTGAGGATGAGGGAAATGAGGTCCAGAGATGCTAAGCATTTCTCAGGAGTTGGTTCTTCAGATTAGTGGTAGAGCTGGGATTCAAACTCGGCCTCTGCAGCCCTTACCCACACCTACCCAGCCTAGATTTTGTTGATTATGACAAAATTGGGTGGCATCCTAAGCCTGATAAATACCTTGGAATTTTCAGACACTGCCTGTGATTTGTGAGTGGGAAGGTTTTGTGTTCTAAGTAAAGCACTTGCCCCTGAGAAGAGAAGAGGAGCTGCTGGTTTGTCCAGAGCAAGGGGCTGGTAGCTGTGATCTCCACGGCAACACGAGTGTGACACCTTGTCTCCTGCCCACATAGCCTTTCCTCCCACTTCTCTCTGGCCTGAACCCCTGTTTATTATATCTATTTCTCCATCTCACTGTGGTTAACAGGAAGCCTTGTCACAGTTTCTTTAACTTTACGTGGGATCATAGCCATATTTTAGAATATAGTGAAATGGAAGGCTTTTTTCCTAAAAGATAAGCACACACAGTTATACTATCTTAAGTCCTTCAAATCTCATATTTTTACTAGACAGAACTCCTGGGCTGGCCAGCCTCAACCAGGAGAGCTCAGTGGGAAAGGAATGATGTTTCCATGGGAGAAAAAGAACCACAGAGGAGCTTCCCCAAGGGGGTGAGAAGCCAAAACAGAGAGTCCCAGAGCCACAGAGAGAAGGGGGAGTAGGAGAACAAGGAGAGGGCGAGAGAGATTCTCAGGACAGTTTGGAGAGATGCCAAACACAGAACTTGCAACTTCATCACCTTGTCTAGGGTTGGCTGGAGTTGTGAATTCCAGGCCTTCCCAACTTACTTAACCAGCCTCTAATTATTCCAAAGTCACACACCTTCCTGGACGCATTCCCTGACATACGGAGCTCCTCAAAGGCAGCCCTGTGCTGGTGAGTAAGATGTCCAGAGGAGACCTGGGGCCTTGCTGCCTGGGATCTTGCCATCTGTCTTAGTCAGGATTTCTATTCCTGCACAAACATCATGACCAAGAAGCAAGTTGGAGAGGAAAGGGTTTATTCAGCTTACATTTCCACATCACTGTTCATCACCAAAGGAAGTCAGGACTGGAACTCAAGCAGGTCAGGAAGCAGGAGCTGATGCAGAGGCCATGGAGGGATGTTTATTACTGGCTTGCTTCCCCTGGCTTGCTCAGCTTGCTTTCTTATAGAGCCCAAGACTACCAGCCCAGGGATGGCACCACCCACAAGGGGCCCTCCCCCCTTGATCACTAATTGAGAAAATGCCTTACAGCTGGATCTCATGGAGGCATTTTCTCAACTGAAGCTCCTTTCTCTGTGATGACTCCAGCTTGTGTCAAGTTGACACACAAACCCAGCCAGTACACCATCTATGCTGATCACAATCTTTCAGCTCCTACGAGTGGTGGGAAGTTGCTTAGAATATGCTTTAGGTAGATGATATATCACCCCAACCAAGACATGATCTTGGCATGAATACTGAGTAGTGATGTATTGGTAAACATCAAAAGAAGTAGTGAATTCCAAGAAGTTTCCACTTTCCAAGAAAGTGAGCTGGGGCAACTCGAGGGAGTTAGATTTTTTTTCTTCCTGAGGACAGAAGGTGATTTGTAATGCTCTGCAGGACACTGCTGAGAGATCTGCATAGGCTGCTGTGAGCAGTGAGAAGGGCTGCCCCAGAGCATGGCCTGAGCCACCAAGACACATAAATTCCCTAGACTCCCTGGCAGCCCTGAGGAAATGACTCAAGGAAAGAGAGTCTGAGCCCTGGACAGCCCTTTCAAGAAACAAGAGAACCCCGTCCAGGCGGCGCTGTTTGTCAGGACTCTACTGGTGTCTTATCATTATTATTTTATTAATGACCCTGTTCTCTCAGAATGGGAATTTTTGTATCATGAGGGAGAATGAAAGAATCTAAGTTAAAAGCTGCTATGGAAGCCAGGTTGCTGGCTGCATCTACATAGACCTTACTCCAAGCAATTTGTTAAACTCTTTACTATTCAACAGGTATTTTAGACTTCATTTAAATTCAGTTAATTACATAGGTACCACATGCCAACAGCTGTGTGGAATGGATAAAGTCCCTAGTGAACATGTATAGTTGACGTGAGCACAGCTATGTCAAGTAAGTCAATGACTTGGACTCATGGGAATGGAAAGGCCTTCCCTTGATCTGAATATAGATGATGACAGATGGTTGACATTTAGTTAAAACTAGTAGATGTAGAAAGTACCAATCACAGCTTCCTCAGCCTAGTTGACTGCAGCCTGAGACTACAGAGACTCCCTTTGGAGATGAAGTAGCCTGCACTTGTGGGCTGCTGCTGGAGCCTCTCCACTCTAGCACATGGCTCACCAGATCCCAGCTTTACATTACATATGTCTGTCATTTCTCCAATCCCTGTAGGCTCTGTCAAGTCATGTCCAAAGATGTACAGGTCACGGGCAATGGTGACCATGTTGGACAGGATAGCTCAGGGCCTCGCATTTGGGCAAGGCAACTTGGCCTCTGGTGGACAGGTCTTTGGCTCACCTGCAGCCTGATCAGCTGTGCAGCCATGTGCCTGGGCTCACTAGGAAGGAGCTACACAATTAATCCCCTAGTCCCTTGAGGGACTCCCCTGAAGCTCATAGAAGTTGGCTACTACATCTGTGAGTTTTACTCCATTTTTTCACACCCAAACTTCAGAGAAAATAATGTTTGAAAAAAAATGTTTCTGAGGCTGGAGAATTGGGTTAAAAGCTCTTGCTTCTAAGCCTGGTCCCTTGAATGTAATCCCTGGGACCAATCTGGTGGAAGTAGGGAACCAACATCTATCTGTAAGTTGTCCTGTGATCTCCAAATGAATAAATACAGTTTAAAAGTGAAGTAGTATTTACCTAACATTCCCATTGGTTTAGGCTATTTTAAGTAACTAAGAGAGGCTTTAAAGCATCCTGACAAGTTGTGCAGGTGATGATAAACACAATGCCACCATATAATGTACAGGACTTGAGTTGAGCATCCGCAGATTTTGGTATGAGCATGGAATCCTTATCTCCGTCTGCTGTCATTCAAACATGTATCTCCTCTCTGCTTTTTTTCTTTAAAATGGGCATTTCTGGAGTCCCATAACAGGATAGGGAAGCTGGCAAAAATCTCTAAACCATTATGAGGACTGGGAGGTAAGAAAATTATTAAAAAAATTTTTTTGAGACAAATCTCAATATATAACCTTGGCTGGCCTGGAACTCACAGAGATCCACCTGCCTCCTCCTCTTTCACACTTAGATTAAAGGCAAGCACCATCACATCCAGCTAGGACATACATTTACATTTTAGGCCGAAAATAGTGTTACAGTTGAAATTAAATTCTTTTGTTGCTCTGAAGAGGACTTGGGGAACCAAAGATATGAGTTTGTTTTTTTTTTTTCTGATGTTCATTATAGAGAGGGGAGAGTCCCTCCAAACACCAAGGTTGGCAGAGTAGTGATTCATACACGAGGCAAGAAGGATGGTTCAACACAATTCAGTAGCTGATATTGGTTTAACTTCTAGAGTCTGACACTGGCAGTTTATTTCAGGCATACATAAATACAGCACAATTTTGGAAAAAAGCTTACTGATGATAATTAAACTAAGTCCCATGTATACAACAAAACTTAAGCAATATGAGAACACTGGAATTCTTCAAAGTACATGTGACACCTCCTGTAAGGATGGATGGTTCTATTTCCTGAGAAATGGTGCTCAAGATAAAAGTTCATGGAGAATGATTGAGATGTACATATCAGGAGAGGTCCCCAGATGGCCCAGAAAGTTATTTTAAAGAACACAGGGATGGCTTCTATTGCCTGAGAAAGATGCTCAAGACAAAGATTTGGGAAAAAGGAGTCTGGAATAAACCTGATAGTCTGGGGGATTCAGGTGTGGCCTGGCTCAGCAAACAGTATCAGGCTATTAACTATACCTATTTCCAGCTTGCTGGGCAGGAAACAGCCATCTATCTCTTTTGCTTTGTTTTTTGTTTTTTAATATTTATTTATTTTATGTATGTATGTACACTGTAGCTGTCTTCAGACATACCAGAAAAGGGCATTGCATCTCATTACAGATGGTTGTGAGCCACCATGTGGTTGCTGGTAATTGAACTCATAACCTTTGGAAGAGCAGTCTTAACCGCTGAGCCATCTCTCCAGTTCCCATCTCTTCTGATGAAGAGACAACTCTGCATTTCCCTAGAATTATCTGTGAGCACATGGACCTTGTGTCGTCTACAGTTTATCTACTGCTTTTCAAATTCTTATGTGCTGGACACTGATGTCCTAGTTGCAGGGTGACAACAAAACTGGAGTAAGTGGGGTAGACAGTCAGCTAGCAAACACCTATGGTAAAATGTTAGTGCAAGATGTGAATGCTGCTGTGTCAGACAAGATGACTAGGAAAATCCCTTCTGAGGGGTGATAGTTAAGACCTGAGAAAACCTAAGAACTGCTTCACATGTCTACTCGGGCAAAAGTTAATAGGAAGAGAATGTAGCCAAGGCCTGACACTAGAGTAGGTTTTACTTAATTGAGGAGCAGTAAGCAGGTATCTGAGTGAGTAGGAGAAGGGAAAGTAGTGAGCATGGAAGGGGCCCAGGAGTGCAGTGTCTAACGTCTTGTTGGTCATGAGATGGGTTTGGACTTATCCCAAGCTCTACAGAATGCCGCTGTGCAGCCTCCTGTAATGCCACGCTGGTTTACTCCCTAGATCAGGAGCTGCAAACTCATGTGGCCACAGTCAGAACCACCATTGATTGTCTTGTTGGAAGCGACTGGCCATTTCTCTGTTCCAGGGCACTGTGGTCATGCAGAAGTGACCAGTACTACCAGATGTCACTACCCATCAATGAAAATGTAGAGATAGATATTTCAATGTGAACACTTTCATTTTAAAAATATGAGCCAAATTTCAAACTAAGCACTCATAGACACACGGGAGAAAGATAGTCGGAGATGATGCTTAGCAGTTTATACCTTCTGCCAGAGTCTATCATTTCCAGAGAGTTTAGATTTTCATTTAGTTAAAGTGCTGGAGGGAGGAAACTTCCAAATGACACCCACACAAAGTCATCAAGAGCCATGTAGTAACAAGCAGCAGCACGTCCAGTACGTGATCCTAGCTGAGGAGGACAGAATCTACTTCTATGCAGTGACCCTTTTACTTAGGATATAGGTGCTGAGCTCACACTGTAGTAGAGGACAGATATGGATGAGCTTTCAAAACGCCGTGTTTAAAAAGATATCAGACATTGGTGGACACAAATATGTCCAAGGGGATCAAATTTCACAGACTATGAATTCTCCATGGACTATAAAAACGAGTGTTCTCTTGGAGGACATCTACAATGTGTGGATGTGGCAAAGATGTCCCTTCTAGAAAGGATGTCTTTTCTAGCAAGGATGTCCTACCTGGAGAGGCACTGGAGGGGTGAGGAAACCAGCAGATTTTAACACTCGCATGGGCTGGTATCAGGGATACACACAGACTGGGGTTTGCAGGAGTAACACAACTGGGAACTAGCCATCCATATTTGCTAAATTTATCCCATGGGATATTTCTGAATGAGTGATAGTGAAGAAGGCTAAGGATGGAGGAAGGAAGGGGGGGAGAAGGAGGAGGGGAGGGGGAAGGAGGGGGGAGGGGGAAGGAAGGGGAAGAAGAGGAAGGGAATCCCTAGGACATTATGATGCTTATATCTCTAAGTATGCAGAGTTCTAATATACCTATTGAATGTGTCTCAGTCAGCAGATTCCAGAACTTCTAGTCTTTACTAAAGAGCAGTATAAAATAGATATTAAAATAAACAACACTGTAGAGTCAGTGACGTGATATGTGATTCTTATATCAATTTTTTTCTCATGTAAGGAAAAAACAAAACATAAATCATGATCAAAAGTTTGAAAAGAAAAATCCAACTAAAATTTTCTCTTATCCCTAGAGGATGGTTTGAGAAAACAATTTAATAAATTTTGATGGACCAGCACAAGGGTCTATAACAAGTCACTAAAATTCTTTTTTTTCTGTCTATGCAGAAACATGTAAAATGTCAAATGAAAATTTAACACAAAATAGAAATGTTGCTCATGTGACCAGTGGGAAAACAGCTGCCCACGAGGCCAGCTGGAAGGAGGCAGCAGCCGCTGCCTCGGGGTGCTGTGGGTGAACATTGTTTGTCCACCGTGAAGTGCACACTGACATTTAATGCCGATGACGAGCTATTAGGAGGTGAAGTCAGGTGGGGATTGAAGAGGCAGTTAGGACTCTGTCATCATGCCTGAGTTAATCCACTCACTGAATTGCTGGGTCTTGAGAGTGGGTCAGCTATAAGAAGAGCCAGTTTGCTTGGATCTCTAACTAGATAATACCCTTTGCTACCTTGGAACTCTACTGCAATATGATCATCACGAAATGAATCTTCTTGTCCTTGAACCAGTACCATGGACCATACTTAGGCTCCTTTCTTTATAACGTGACAGTGTGTTATTTCATGTTATTTAAAATGTCAAGATGATAAGACCAGAGCAAAAAAAAAAAAAAATTGAGACAGGGTCTCACTATGTAGCTCAGGCTGTCCTAGACTCACTAGGTAGACCAGAGCCTCATAGAGATCTTCCTGCCTCTGCCTTGACAGTATTGGGATTAAAGGTGTGTGCTACCATCCCGGGCAAGACCAGGGTAAATGACGTCATCAGTCTTTGTTATATCACTCTACATATTGTATCTTAGTAAGACATTTCTGTAAGATATTTAAATATTATAGCCAAGGTTTCAGTGTGTGTGTGTTGATGTGGGCAGTTCCATGACCATAGCCCCAGAAGATAATACATAAGGTTTACTCATCACACACTGCATCAAACCCTCATCTCAGGGAGTCTTTTATAACTCAAAGACAGGTGTAGCTTTCTATTCTCCTTTGCAGTTTCTTTTATCATCCATTCACCACACCAGGCTCTTTGGAGAACAAACACCAAGAGGAAGAAGACCACATAATTTCATCAACTGTTACCTGTGGTCATCTGCCAAGTTTACTGGGGAAAAAGGGAACACCCCTGTTTTCTGACCAGCATCCCCCAAACCAATCCACAAGTGTTTGAGATAAAATCAGAAATTGCATAGGTAGGGGGTGTGTGCTGTCTGGAAAGCCCATGACGGAGACAATGCTGTGGCCGAGAGCACTGCTCTGAGTATTTCAAGACAGGACTCTGGAGGTTCTGCCTTTCCCATCAAAACAAATGAAAATAAAGCTGCCAAGTTTTAGAGAGAACAACAACGTAACTGCCACTATCAACACCACCAAGTGAGAGTTTGTTTTTGTTGGGTATTTCTTGGGCACTGACTATTCCAAAGCTGAAAGGCGTTTATAACTTCAAAGGTTGGTTTGTAATTTCTCTGTCAGCCTCAACGTAATGTAGTTTGAGGATTCATGTGAAGTTCCAGGACAGCCAGGGCTACACAGAGAGACTCAACAAAAACAAAACAAAACAAAACAAAACAAAACAAAACAAAACAAAACAGACAGAGTATTTATGTGAATTTGTATTCACATAATTTCGATCCCTGTCTTTTCTACCCTGGCCATAAAACATTGAGCATGCAGTCAAATTTACTAGTACAGTTAATCCTTGGTTGTCTAGTGTAGGAACGTTTAAGGCAGTGGCTCTGAACCTGTGGGTCCAGACCCCTTTGGGGGTTGAACAGCCCTTTTCACAGGGGTCACCTAAGATCAGTTTTCAAGTGGCAACAAAAATAATTTTATGGTTGGGGGGTCATCACAGCATGAGGAACTGCATTGAAGGGTTGCAGCATTAGGAAAGTTGAGAACCACTGGTTTAAGGAGATGTGAAGGGCTATTCAACATCAAGGGGAATAAACTCATGATTAACTGCAGCAGAAGCACTTTGGATGCCTCCCATTGATGGGGCCAGGTATTGAGGTTGATCCCAACCCAACTGAGCTGGAATTATGCCAAAGGGAAAGGAGTTGGAGTGGCCAATGGAGCCTTTGGGTATGTGTCTAGGAGTGGTATCGCCATGGTATCTTCTTATGGGCAGTAATCCCACCATGAGGACCCTACACCATTACCTCATGTAAACCCAACCATCTTCCAGAAGCCCCACCTTCAAATACCACATTAGGAGATAAGTTCTTGTATATGAATGTGGAGTAACATAAATATTCAGTTCATACAGAGTATGTCCTAATGTTTTCCTATCCTTTCTACTGGTTGGAATGGGAGAGATGCTGGTTAGCTCTGTTGGACCATGCAGATAAAAGTAATGTCTCTGGGATTGACAGAAAAATTAGACATAAGGAGTGTGGGGTCCTGACTCACTGGACAGAAGTCAGGTTCTACCCAGTGTAACCATTGCTCCCGCTGGTCTCCACTGTATGCATCTGAACCTGATCTAGCTCAGGATCTTGAAGGCTGAAGGCTAAGTTTGCCTGGAGGACAGGTATCTTCCATGCTATGCATAACATCTTCAAAGAAGTGACTGCCAGATGCTGAAAACTTCCATAAAATACAATCAAAATGACACTCTTGATGATTAATGTTCATATGTAAAATGAAGACATGTTCTAAGCACTTTCCCTGGACTAGTCTATTTACTGTGCCTTAAATCATGTGAAACCTTGTCTCAGATTAATTGCTTTTGAGCATGCCTGTTGGGGACAGCTGTCTCCTTTTTCACTCTGTAAATGTTTACCTCTGGTTTCAGACAAAAGCTGTAGCTCTCACTCCTTGGAGATCTTGCGGTAGAGTCTGACCCTTTGTCAGCTCTCTTAACCTTTTTGTCATTATCATCCTCCATGAAGCTTTTAGACAGGCTTTTCCCTAATCATCCCACTGGGAAATTTTAAATTAAAAACTGTTTTCCTATTATGGTGTGTGTGAAGGGGGTGGTGCACTATGCCACGGTGCACGTGCAGAGGTCAGAGGGCAAGTTTTTGGAGTGGTTCTTTCTTCCACCTTTATGTGGGCTCTGAGGGAAAAACTCGGGTTGTCTGGTTTATGTTGTGACTGCTTTTGTCTGTAGAGCCATCTCAGTGGCCCTCACCATGAAATCTTAATACTGTAGATATGGTCTGTGTATCCCCTCATGTATATCTGTGCTTTGCATCTAAAATAGGTGTGATACAGTTTTTGTCCCTCAAGGGTTGATTTTTTCCCCCCTATCAAGGAAGTGAGATCTAGAACATAAAATATCCTATGAGTTTATTGAACTACTGAGGTTGGCAAGAGAACTGAGTAGCTGTGATTGTATAACAAACTCTGTAGAACTGATTTTCTGTTTAACAAGAATTCAAGAATCTAATTATGTTGTCAGTTGATAAACTATTAAACCTAGCTCAGAAAGTTCAAAAAATTGATTGAATACATTGTTAGTGTAAACCCTCCCCCTTCTCTCTCTCTGTCTCTCTGTCTCTGTCTCTCTCTCTCTTCTTTGTTTAGTGTATATGAATACACTGTAGCTGTCTTCAGACACAACAGAAGAGGGCATCGGATCCTATTCCATACGGTTGTGAGCCACCATGTGGTTGCTGGGAATTGAACTCAGGATCTCTAGAAGAGCAGTCAGTGCTCTTAACCACTGAGCCATCTCTCCAGCCCCAAACCCTTTCATTTGTCATTCACACAAATAGGATTTCTCAGCTATTTTATATGTAAAAATAGAAAATACTATGATAATTGATGCCCAATTTTGATTCATTCCAAGAGTAAAAATTATTTATTTATATAAATAATTCGAATAATGACTACCCATTTAGACCTGCATTTCTGGTAAATTAAACTTTTCATGTCTTACGATTTACAATAACTTATGTTGACTTTCACTAAAATTATAGTAACTAAATTCAGGATACATTTTCACACTTTGGGGTCCTTTTATTTATAGGAACTAAATAAAGTCATACTAAGTAAAAAATGCTAATGTCAGACTATATGCATATATCTATAAATGAATGTATCTATATATAGATGAATATATATTTTTTATATATTTGTATCTACAGATGTATATTCCACATTTACCTTTCTATCTCTCTGTCTCTGTCTATCTATCTATCCATCCATCTATCTATCTATCTATGACATATGTGAATATCCATATAGTCTAGTTTTCTTTCTATTGTGATAAAATACTCTCACCAAGACCAATTTAGAAGAGAAAGTAGTTTATTTCAGCTTACATTTCCAGAGCAGAATTCATTATTGAGGAGAGTCAGGGCAGGAATGCAAGTAAAAAACAAAAACAAAAACAAAAAACAAAAAACAAAAAACAAAAAAGCAAACTTGGAGACAGGAACAAAGGAGGAAAGATGTTTACTGACTCATTTCCCTGTTTGCTCCCTGACTCATGCTCAGCTAATTTTTTTATACAGCCTAGGTCCACCTGCCTAGGGATGGTGCTGCCCACAGTGGGCTGGGCCCTCCTAAATCAACCAGCAATCAGACAGTGACCCAAACACATGTCCATTGGCCATTCTGAGCAAGGAGTTTCCTTAATTAAGGTTCCCTCTTCTCAGGCAACTCCGTTTGTATCATGCTGATAATAAAAACTAGCCCTGGGTAGTTGGTTAGGTTTCTAGACATGATGTTCCTCCTATTGAGTAGGCCTTAACTCAAATTAGACAGCTGTTGATTAGCCACAAACTATAGTGTCACTATTGCACGCTTAGGCTGTCTTCACTGTTGTGGTTCATAGACTTTACAGCCTGGTAAGACTGTTGATTGCTTTCCTCCCTTGTCAGCTTGCATAGCATCTTACATTGAGAGCAACTCCTCAGGGAGGGCCTTCAGGTCAGATCCAGCTCAGATCCTCTGAGTCCTGTGTCTGAAATGTATGAGGTCTTCAGCAATGGGGCTTACCTTCAACCTGTGGGAGACAGCCAAAGGCAATAGCAATAACTTATAATGTTTTGGGAGTCACCCAAACCCTGACCAACAACTTGAGAGAAGGTTTTTCATGCCTGGTACTGGAGATTTTGTTAGGTAGTTTAAAATCAATCAATTAATCTATCTATCTATCTATCCATCAATCTACCTATCTTCTATCTATCTATCTATCTATCTATCTATCTATCTATCTATCTATCTATCTATCCATGCACATACATACATATATAATGTATACATGTGTATTTGCATATACATGCATTATATGTAATTTTAAGTAAATATACAACAATATGATTTCTTATGGCTTTTTCAGACATCCTTAGTGATATTTTTCCCTCCTCTTTCTCCTTCTGTACTGACCTCCTTCTCTTCAGGTAAAATATCCCCATTTTCCTATTTCTCTCTATATTTTTAGAAGATCCATAATATAGTTTAGCTTTAAAACAAGCAAAATGTACTCCACACCTTGAAGTATACCCTTTTAACCATTTAATCCTACATTGTAAAATGCTAGATGTCAACTTAGAATTAGAAATAAGTGAGATTATCTTACAAACTGTTTTGAAGGTCAGTGCATAATAAAAGCTGAGCATTTCTGTCCTAGAACATGGTGTCAGAGACTTAAAGGCAGTGCCAATGACATTACCAAGGGATCAAAGCTGGGTGGTGTCCCTCTGCCGAACTTGTGGTTGCTAGCTCCTATGGTAGAAGTGGGACTATGATTATAGGTGACAAAAATGTTCCAAAGTATGACAGGTATAAGAGGTAGAGTCTGGAAAATGGGCTACAGATTGCTGTGTGGCAAAGTTCATTTTCTTTTCAGCCCTTCCTTGCATGGGGCCAAGTAGTAAACAGAAAATGAGGACATGCCTTGATCAGCTGCATTCTGGGCAGCCCCACCATCCAGAAAGGTTCCACAAAAGTGGCCAATTTTCCACACTGGTCTGAGTGGCCCACACTGCCACCTGAGGCCATGGTGATGTTTAGCCTATGCTGCCACAGAGGGCCATGACTGGGTCCTTGGTCCTGTTTCAGCCAGGATCTGTGTTGATGTCTGTGGCCTGTGTTACTACTGAAGATCATGTGCATATCTATCCTTGGACTGTACTGCAGCCTAAAGCCATGTTGATGTCTGTGGGCTGTGCTACTACCTGAAGTCATAGTGATATCTAGTCCTGTGCTGCCACTGAGGGCCTTGTCTGTGTCTGAGGACTTACTGCAGCTGGGGGCCATGTTTATGGTCTGTGCTGTTGCCAGAAACTATGTGGAGGCATGTGATTCAGGTTTCAGCTGACTGTGAAGAGCAAAGAAACTACTTTTGCAGTGATATCATTGATTGCAGATGTATAGCTGAGAAAGAGAGACATGGACAACTTTTCAGACAACCTCTACCTCCATCTCACAACCCACCCCCAAAGTAGCAGCCTAAACAGGAAGCCATCAAATAGAACTCTTAAAAAGTGTGACAGAGATGCTAATGTTAGCTCTCTATAATTGATGGCTGCTGGGGGGAGGGGGTTGGTGCAGAAAGTGAATAATACTGTTCTGTTTAGGGAGCAGGCCACTGAGAGTTTGACTATGTTTCAGTGAGTATAAAGATAACACAAATTGGACTTTTTTTTTTGAGTGGGGAGGTTACAAGGGTGGGTATAGTGGAATTTTAATGTAGCAATATGGCTGCTCTGGCAAGGGATCAAAAAGACCTTCTAGATATGTGTGATCTACTGGAATGCAGACACACAGGCATTGGTACACACATTTAGTCCTTAACAATGAATGTAAGGTTAGTCTGTAGAAGGAAGCAGCCATGTTTGAAAGTGATGTCTAATTGAGGGGCAGATAAAGTAATGAATCAGAGAAAGATTTGACAGAATGAGTCAGAGATAGGATATGCACAACTCTCATGAGAACAGACAGGAAAGAGAGGCAACTTAAAAGAGCATCACAGGGAAAGAGAATCATTGAGTTCTATTGACTTCAGTTGAGTATAGAGCAGTGGAGTGGAGTTCATTAGGCAGTTGAAACCAGAGAATGAGAAAAAGTGAGAAGATTAAAACAAATTGCCAGGGTTAGTTTGAGGCCAAGGAGAGCAATCCAGTAAGAAGCCAAGAGAAGTCAGTGTAAATCAGTCAGCTTGGAGAGGAGTTTGAGTCAGAGCAGCAGAGTTGAACCAGTCAGCTAGAGTTCAGAAAGAATTAGAAAGGGTGAGCTTCAGTAATAGTGTCAGGGTTTGGTGCCCACCCATGGGATGGATCCCAAGTTGGACTGGTCACTGAACACCTTTTCCTTCAGTCTCGGCTCCATTTTTGTCCCTATAGTTCTTTTAGACAGGCACCATTCTGGGTCAAAAAATTTGAAGGTGGGTTGGTGACCCCATCCTTCCACTGAGGGCCCTGTCTATATACTAGAGGTGGTCTCTTCAGGTTCCATCTCCCCACTGTTGGGCCTCAGTGGGAGAGGAAGCACCTAATTCTGTAGAGACTTGATGCCTCAGGGAAGGGGGATGCCTGGAGTTGGGGGGGCACCCTCTCAGAGGCAAAGGGGAAGGGGGAATGAGGTGAAGACCTTTGTGAGGGAAGGCAACATTTAGAATGTAAATAAATAAAATAATTAATTAGCAAAAGAGAAAGGGTGAGCTTCCTCTGATAGGACAATTACATCTGACAAATAAAAGTTACTTTTACCGGTGGGAAGAGGATATGGAAGGACTGGAAAAATGGTGTGATGGGGTGCATGATGTGAGATTCTTAAAGAATCAATACAAATATTACATTTAAAAGTGGCCACATTTGGTATGATGCGTTCTCTCAGACTCACTTATTCCTGTTGCTTTTTAGCTCTGAGTACTCTGAATTATGTCTCCCTGTCCACTTCTTAAAATGATGTGGAATTCCTGGTAGGTGCTTTTTTTTTAATTTTTGAAATTATAATCTAATTATCTTTCTCCCTTTCCTTCCTCCAAATCCTCCCCGTACCTTTCCCTGCTCTGGTGCTGACTCAGTCTCCCTGCGCACCCACTAACTAACGGCTCCGGAGTAAGACTCGGGACTCTGAGTGATAACTCTTTGCCATAAGAATTTCCTTTTCTGTTTCTTTTGAAGTATCAGAAATTATGCATACCAGACAAGTACTCTAACACTGCACTATATCCCTAGCCCTATTTGATAGCTTAAGTAGGCCTATAGTGAATTGTAATCCTCCTACCTCAGCCTCCTGAGTAGCTGGGGTTAACCTGGCCTAGCTAAGGATGGCTAGTTTAGGCCTCAGTGATTTTTCCCAAGTAGTAATCCTGAGTTTCTTTGCTTGGAACAGAATTTGAGCTTTAAAAGCAGTGTTTAGAACACTAAGCAGTAACATGTGAATCAGAACAGATCATTACCTGTTTTACTGTCCTGGGACTAGCAGGTAGGCACTCTGGGGGCTTGTTGACTTCAACCTGCAGGAGCAGAAATAAAGAAATAATATTCGGAGCAAGATTAAAATGCATTTCCAAAAAAGGGGAAAACCACAAAGCAAGCTCTCCCCCAGCTCACAGCTTAGAACCGTGACATTGAACAAATGTCTACGGATATTGAACGTTGACACAAGAGGAGACGCTTCCCAGCACAGTACCTGACTCAGAGTTGGACATCATCCCAGCCCTGGAGCTTGGATCAGAGTTTGAAGTAGAGCAACACAGCTCTAAGAAGAGGCCACAAATGGGTGATTTGTTCAGGAGAAGCTTGGAAAGGAACTGGGGGCTTAATGAGCTAATTTTCCATCAGATTAAAACTAGGTGATTCAGTAAGGGAACCTGAAGGAAAGGTCTGTGGAGGCAGAAGCTCCACAGGTGGGTCCCCTTGATGGCATAGCAAGGGGAGATGGGTGTCATGGGATGGGGCAGACTTAGAATCTCGGCTTAATTTCTTACTTGAAATCTACTAACATTCCCCTCCTTGACCAGCTAATTTGGACCATGTTTGAAGAGCAGTCCCAACCCTTGGTTTCCTTGTCTTTACTGCTCTGTGCCTTGGGCAGCTGGCCAGCAGAGTGATGTTTTCAATTACTTAAAATAATTTGAGCAAGGCAAAACTGTCCACCCTGTGCCAGCCCCAATAAGCTTGGCCTCTCTCATCCAGTGAGCTGTACCTCTTCTGCTTTGGAGAATCACAAGTGGGGAGAAGCAACCCAATAATGGGATATACATACATATCCACCCCCACCCTCACCCCCTTAACATTCTAGAGAATGTTAAGTTTCTCTTGTATTTTTCTAGAGTTGGGGAATGTGGAATTTTCCAGAAACAAATGTGTGTCTAGATGAATGGAGACTTTTGAATATTTATTTATTTATTCATTCATTCATAGAATTATCATGGCTTCTCTGATTTTACAGCATTTTTTTCTACCTTCCCAGTAATGTGGCAAATTAAGATGGTTGGCTTTGAAAAGTTAGGGAAGAATATTGTGATGCTTCTAGGGGTGAAATGGAAACTGGGGGTTAGCATCCCTAAACTGAAAATTTCAGAGAGAGAGAGAGAGAGAGAGAGAGAGAGAGTTATTTCAATGGTTTTGGGGAGGTCTGGGCCTTGGCTGTTGGTCACAGAATACTTTGGTTCTCAGCACAAATGAACAATTTATTTCTAGTCATGCTTTGGTTTCTTACTTACATTGGCAGCATTCTTAACGTTTATTATGTTGACTTAAAATTGATTTTACCTACCCAAAACAAATGGTAGATATCCATATCTGCCAGTATTTTTGATGTTGTTGTTTTTATTTGGGGTATGTGTGTTTCTGGCTTTTAATTCAAATCATTTGCTCATTCAGTTTAAGGACAGCATCTTGGTTTTTGTACCCATTTGCCCTTCCTCTCTAGTCTGAACAGCATAGGCACTATGTCATTCATTCATGTATCCAGTTGACAAACACATGATGACTACTTATCACGTTCTCAGAACTGGACTAGGGGCTGGGATGAGGGGTGTCGGGATTCCTGCCCTTGGAAAGCTTCCTCTGGACTGCCCTGCCTCCTCTGCACTGCCCACAGTCTCTGTGCAGCTCCTGGGAGTGATGTTTATTTAACTGTAGGTCAGCAAGGCTGGTGGGGCATTCTGGCTTTTTTCCCCCTAAGGATCAGGCACAGTGAGACTGGTATGAACCAGGCCTGTGGGATCTATACATTCTTCCCTGGTGCACCAGGCAGCTGCACAGAAGACTTCTGGGATATTTACAAGTTGATAAGGCAGCTGAAACAAATGAGAAGAATTACGGTTATATTCCTGGAGGAATGTCAAGGCATTGACCGGGGGGGGGGGGGGGGGAGTCTTGTCTGTATCTAAATGGATGAATATGCCTGTTGGGATTTAGCTGTAATCCATGGGATTTTTGAGCAAATATCTTTCCCTGAAAGAAATGATAAATCAAATAACATAGGGAGATAACATCTTACAAAATAGGTCTGGAAGCATCTAGACCAGTGTTTCTCAACCCATGGGTCGTGACCCCCTTGTGGGGTGGGGGCTGTCAAAATGTCCCTTTCAGAGGGTCGCATATCAGATATCTTACATATCAGATATTTATGTTACCATTTATAACAGTAGCAAAATTACAGTTACAAAGTAGCAACAAAAATAATTTTATGGTTGGGGGTTACCACAACATGAGTAACTGTATTAAAAGATCTCAGTACTAGTTATCTGATCTAGAATCAGATTGTGCATGCAAGAGCTCTGGGGAGGCGACCTCCGTTGCATGGGATGGATCTTGGGTTCTAGTGCTCATCCTCCCATGGCTCTGTTCTCCCACTACTGAAGAAGGGGAATCTTTTAACTGACTTGGAGATTTATGTGTTCTTTTTCAGGTGCTGAGAGTTGACTCAGTTATAAGTCTCAACTCATAGCTCCTTGTCCTTGGTTTGGCTGTTTGTCCATACTGCCTTTTTAACCCACTCTACTTCCCTTTTCCTTAGTAGGTAGATGTTCTTTTAAAATGTCTATTACTTGGGCTGGGAATGGTGCATGTCTGTAATAATAGTACTAAGAAGACTGAGGCAGGGGGATTTAAAGCTTGAGGATGACAGTGAGAGTCTGTGTCAGGACAGCAGCAAAGTATATATTGTTTGCTCTGTGTGTTTTTAATCTTTTAATTATTAGTTCTTTTCAGATATGTTAGAAAGTTTAGTGACAGCACAATGTGTACCTGTACTTAACATGAACCTTTTCTGACAGTTTGTCACACTTGCTTGAATTTACACTTATTGACCTAACATAAGCTCTCAACATCTTGATCAATGGTGCCCATCATCACAGTGTGAAAAGTGAACACATTATATGATTTTTTTTGATACCCAGTCCATGTTTAAATTTTATAGATTTTTGAAAATGTTTTCCTACAGAGCTTTAAAAATTCAGGAGTCAATTAAAATTTATATATTGTGCCTGCCTAAATATTTCAATTATTTTTTACAGAAAATTCCGCTTATTAAAAAAGAACCACATTGATATTTTAAAGGTATTTTTCTTTCTTTAAAAAAATTCAAATTTATTCTAAAATTTTTACTTATTTGTGGTATTTTTGAGACAGGCTGGCCTCAAATTGACTTCTGTATATGAAGATAACTTTGGACTCAGGATCCTCACGGAGATCAGATAGGTGCCATCTCAAATTTATTTTTGACTGATGCGCAAAAACATACAGGCCGTACCCCTGTGTGGCCAGCATGTAAAGTTTCAGTTCATGTACACGTGACTATTTAAGCCACGTTGCACACGTTTGTGCTTAAAAAACATTTCTTATTTGTTCATAGTGAAAATGATTAATATGTTCTCTATTCTTTCCGAAATGTATAGCCAGTTGCCATCATCTCTGCTGCGTGATCATGGTGCCCTCTGCTTTTGCTGTGGCTTCGTGCCATTGGTCAGCTGTTCTCCATCCCTCTTCTCACTGCTGCCCTTCTCTTCTAAGTACCTGAGGCTTCCATGGTAGTGACATCTCAGTGGATTCGTGTGGTGCTTGCCTTCCCTTATTGTATTTATTCACTTAACATTATGCCATCCAGTTCCATCTATGTCACTGCAAAGCACAGAAATCCATTCCTTTCAATGGCTGAGTTTTATGCCATTTTTATGGGTGTATAGGCATTGGAAAACCCACATTAATCAGTGTATGGGTAATCAGATGGTCACTCTTTCTCAGCTATTGTGTATGCTGTGATCAACATGTGATAGTAGAATTGCCAGATCATAAGTTAATTATATAATTATATAGTGCCATCTTCTGAGGAACTTGCATGGGGTTTTCCATAAAGGCTGTACTAATGTCCTTTCTTACCAGTAGTGCATGCACGAGGGCTTCTTTTTTCCCTACACTATTGTCAATGTGTGTTTTTTATTCTCTTTCTTAATAATAACCATTCTTACTCATAAGAGGTGACATCTCATTGTGTTTTGGTATTAAGACAGGGTCTCATCTATCCTAGGCTAACCTTGAACTTACTATATAGCTGAGGATACTCTGACCTCCTGGTCTTCCTGCCTCTATTCTCCAGGTGCTGAGATGACTGATGTATCTTGGTTTTATGGGGTGTTGGAGATAGAACCAACTCAGGGCTTCATGAACTGTAGGCTAGAATTCTAACAACTGAGCTTAATCCTTCCTGAGTCATACTTTTCTTTTGATTGCTCAACTACCCTAGGTTTCCCATGGCAGTCATGTTGCCATGTATTCTGTCATACTCTTATTGATCCCTGAGCAATCATAATCATAATCTTTTTTGGCTCAAGCTGATGAAGGCATGGAACTGCTTTCTGGAGAGCTGTGTTCCTTTCAGTACGAAACGCTGGCTAGAGGGATACTGGACACTCTCATGGCTGTGTGTCTGCTGCTGTTTCTATGTCCTTCCGTAGAAGAGCTCAAAGCAAACAAAATATTTGTATCATTTCCAATGTAAATTTTGTATTATTTGGTTTTACCTAGCACCAATTTCGTATTTGCCTTTTTTTCTCTTTTCATGATGTTTTTGATTTTTGAGGCATATTTTATTTGCTTGTTTTCCTTATTACATGTGAAGTAGCCAAAATAACAATAGCATTTTGACTACTGATAAATGACCTTAGTGAGTGACATTTAATAGTTAGATGCCATTTTTCTTGTCTTGAAATGTACTCATTGTATGTGTATGTGCGTGTGTGTGTGAGTGTGTGTGTGTGTGTGTGTGTGTGTGTGTGTGTGCATGCATGTGCATGTGCGCATATAGAATATTATATTTGAAGTTTCTTGGAATCACTTTTTCTTCTATGTTACTATTTTTCAAGTCCGATACAGTTTTATGAGAATTTGTTCCAGTTTGATTTGTATCCTAGGGCTTATTTACTGTTATTTCTGCTTGTTTACATTGCTTTTTTTTAACACATAAAACTCTTCCATATTGTATCTATCCTGTTCCTGAAAATTAGATCCGTGTTCTTTGTACATGTGACCATCTTAGGGCAGGGTCAGTATTTAAAACCACAGAGCTGTGTGTATCTAAAGAGTAGTTTTAAAGAAAAGTAACTTTTAGCTTTCCTTCAAATACAGTCAGACAATATCAATCAGTTGGCTTCCCTATTCCCTCCAATGGTGACAGCAAGGGTTGGGGTGAATGTCAGGTTAACTGGAGAGAGTATCTCTAGGCAGCCATTTTTGTGGTGCGTGGAGCAGTTTCTGATGTCTAACTCTGGAATCCCAGGGGCAGAATTAATGAGGAGTTTCATGTGTACCCAAAAGAACACCGTCCCAAGAACTTCGGCGTGTGTCTAAAAGCTCTTCAAATTGGTTGTCCATTTGGAAACTACAAAAGTTCTTTAAACAGAACAAAACAAAATTCTACTTGGTGCAAAAAGAAGTTTCGTTGATGAAGTGTGAGAGCCACACTTACCGTAAAGGTAAGTATTTAGAGCATATAAAAAGGTTATAAGATTTAGAATAAAGATAAAGATTAAACTCGAGTGCTGCAGGTCTCAGGAGAATGGTCCCCCAGCCCCACTCCCAGCAGCACTGTAGAGCTGGCCCTGGCAGAGTGGATGCAGGTGAGCCAGCTCCAAGGACATAAAAAATGGGAGAGCTGGCCTGCCCTTACCTGTGGCCAGCACAGAGAGAGCTGGTTCTAACTCTTTTGTGCTGCCACAGACAGGAGTGCTGGCCCTGCCCCTCTCCTGGGAAAAGCTGGAGAGCTGGCCCCAGTGGTGTGGATACAGGAGAGCTGGCAGACAGATCAACTTGGCTACTACCTAGGCCCAGTTACAGGACTTTGTGTTAGTTCACCCAAACATCTACCCCATCTGTGAACTACTGGAGCATGTGAAGGGGCCAGTCCTGCAGAACTAAAGCTGCAGGATCTCCACGACACAGGGCAACAACAGGATCTCTAAAAGGAGTCCAGATGAGGATCCAGGATTGATAGTGTAGCAAAAGCCAGAGACTTTGAACCATACAAATGACTCGTTGCATGAACACTCACGAGGAAAGCTGTTTGGACGTGGGTGTACTGTGTGACACACTGTGACACACCACAGCTTCTAGGGTACGATTTTGTTTTCGTTGTCATTCGGTTTTGTTTTCTTTAGTCTGGAGGTTGTAAGGGCAGAGGACAGATACGGAAGGATGGGGAGTTGAGTGGGATTGGGGTGCATGATGTGAAGTTCACAAAGAATCGATAAAAAGGTTAAAATTAAAAATGAAGGATTTAGAACCCAGTAGAGAATGTATTGGCTGAGGGATGAGTGTAGTAGGTTTTCCTCTAGGTTCCATGGTCTCACCGACCATGTGGAGTCGGCTAGATTACAGCATGGCTGTTCACTTGTTGAGCAGACCTTAAAGGTCAACTTGACAGCTGTTGGTTGCTCCCTTGGCAAAAGTGTCACTGTGCACTGTTGATATCTTGCTGTCCTATTGTGTTCCATGGACTTTACAACTGTGCAGGAGTGCTAGCTGGCTTACTTCCCTGTTAGCTTGCATTATACCTTATTATGAGGGCTAGTTCCCCAGGAGAAGGCTTTCAGGTCAGTTCTAAATTGATTTCTCCACCACCCAGAAATGCTTATCTGATCCCTTTGCTCCTGTTGTTTTAAAGGTCCAGGAATTCTACTTCCATTGCAAAGACTGGCATGTGCAGGTGAGATGCATTCGAGAAAATATAGAACTGCCTATGCCAAGCAACGCTGGCCCAGCGAACTCACATGTGGCCTGTTGTTCTCCGTTCAGGCTTGTCGTCCTTTCTTTAATACCAAGGATTTGGTCTGGGAGTATCCTTAAAGACTGAGTGCTGTAAGATTCCTTCATACCATTGCCCAAACTACCAAGGAATCCTAGTTGCAGGAAATCTTAATGTTTGTTCAAAACCAGGGTGAGGATTCCGTGGTTCTGACGCACACATATCAGCCTGATGGATGTTCTGCAGGGTCATATAGCTTAAAAATAAAAGATGACCTTCATTTACTGGCCCTACTTACTGAAATAGGGGACATTTTCCCTCCTGGCTATCTATTAATATTCTCCTCGAGTTCTAGAGAATAAAATATAAACGAGTGCTATCACCTCTGGAGTTTAATTTAATTTGTTCAAGGGCTTAATATGAACACAAAACATACATGGCATGTTGAGTTAATTTTTTTTTTTTCAAGGCAGGGTTTCTCTGTTGTAGCCCTGGCTATCCTGGAACTCACTCTGTAGACCAGGCTGGCCTCGAACTCAGAAATCCACCTGCCTCTGCTTCCCAAGTGCTGGGATTAAAGGCGTGCGCCACCACTGCCTGGCTGGGTTAATTTTTAAGTGTCAGTTCCTATTGAACTCTGTGCTGGCACACTCATATATTTGAAATAACCTCCTAACATCAAGGCACCATGATTAGTATTCTATTTGTGGGCCATGATCCTTTTAAACATATTTACCGTCATTTCATGGATGCACGTAGCTTATTTTGCTGTGGCATTTAGTAAGGTTCTATGTAAGCTTATCTGAGGAAGGGATAATAGTTACAGTGTTTCCATTGTGTCAAGAGTGTATCCTCTGCGGGATGAAGAGATGGCTCGGCTGTTGAAAGTACTTTCTGTTCTTGCAGAGGACCTGGGGTCAGTCTCAGAGTCCCTATGGTGGCTCACAATCATCCTTGTCTCCAGTGCCAGAAGATTTGATGTTGTCCTCTGGCTTTGCAGCACGAGACTTTCACAAGGTTCATGCACATCTGTGGAGGTAAAACATACACATAAAATAAAAATAAGTAAATCTCTAAAAAAATACCTCCTTTGTTTAAAAATATTGTATCTGCCAAGTTACCACACTTCTAGATGGATTATTCATGCCATGTAATTTTTCTGTAGCGCTGGGGATCAAATCCAGGCTTACACATGTTGGCAAACTAAACCCCGACTGCCAATAAGGTGTTTACTAAGCCCTGTTCTCCATGTTATGTCAACCACATTAACCATGTTGAATAAATCATGGAAAATAAAACAGACAAGACCATAGAGATGGCACTAGTATGCTAGGCAAAAAAAAAAAAAAAAAAAAAAAAAAAAAAAAAAAAAAAAAATCAGGAAACATTTGGATGCTGAGGCCTGAGTTTCTGAGAGAAGAGGAGGAGCCATGACAAAGACTACAGAGTTTGAGTGTTTGCTAGGACATGTGAGGTGTCTGGCAAGAAAGGCTGCCTGAAATAAAGGCCATTTAAATGGAGATACAGGCATGACAAAGCATTGGCCCTATTAGTTGCCCATGTGCACCTGTGACTAAAATACCAGGGAGAGGAACTTAAAGTGGTGGGGGAGTTCATTTTGGCTCATGGCTTCAGAAGGTACACAGTTGCTTGGCCCCGTGCCCTGGACAACACATCATAGCAGCAGAAGCAGGTGATAGTGGAGATCTTTCTTGCCTGACATCTTGAACTTAGCATGATCCTTCTGAGAGCCACCTGTGTCATCCCAAGTATCAACTGGTCATTCCTTTTTATTCCATTATTAATAAATTATATGTTATTATTATACATATATTATATATTACATATATTATATATCACATATATTACTTTCTACATATGTCATATGTTACATATATTATATATTACATATATTATATGTTACATATTATATATTTCTCTGTTTTGGTTATCCATGGTTCCACTGATGGACATTTGCATTCTTTCCAGTTTTTGTTGATTATAAATGAAGCTTCTGTAAACACACTTGCTTGAGTCCTTATGTAGAAAAATGCTTTAATTTCTCTTGGCTAAAGATCGGGAGCATATCGCTGGGTGTTAAGAGAAGCACGTGTTTAGCTTTGTCAGAAACTGCCCGAGCGCTTTCCAAGGGAGCTGTGTGATCTTGTACACCCACTGGTAGCATGTGAGAGGTCCTGTCTGCCTCCTGGCTAGCACTTGGCATTGTAAGCTTTTTAAAATTACTTTTCAAATTTAGACGTTTTAAGAAGTAGCAAGCTCTCTGTTATTAAAATACATAAAGTGAGGAAGAAAATTATTCTCATCAGCAATGAAACTCAAACAGGTTGAATTAAATCCAAAAACTTATACGATTGGGTAAAACGACAAGAAGAGTCATGGGTCTTTATTTGTACTCTTGTCCAAGGCCCATCATCACTACAAGGAGAGCAGTGAGGCAGTATCCATGCTCTCTGTTCCCCCTGCACTGAAGTGTACTCTTAGGAGTGTGTATTCACTCCTTGGAGTCTGTCTGAACCCCAGCTGCTCCAATGAAGAGAGATTTTAAGGTTATACTTACTGACCTTCCTAGCCAGTCTTGTCCATACTAGGTCTGAATAGAGAGTAATACGCTACAGGCAGAGCTGCCAGACTCTAGCCTAGAAAGAGGCATCTATATTTAGGTGGCGTCCTGTTGCGGCTCCATGGGCCACAATGGAGAGGGTGATTGGAGCTCAGAAGTAGCCTGCGCAGTCAGGTCTTCATTGTGCAGACTACCAGCGGAAGGAACTCCTGGGGTATTAGCAAATGGCAGCATACTATGCTTAAGTGACCATGGGGTAGGGCTGTGAGCTTGGCCTTGGGGTCCTTAGGCCCTGGGTATGTAGAATAAGAGAGAAGGCTGATCTGTGACGGACACTGGCATCCTTTCTGGGTAAAGAAGGGGACGAAGGTCACTAGATATCTCATAACCAGGACTCTTGAGATGGCTCAGCCCGTAAAGGGTTTGTTGCCTAGCTTGACAACCAAACTTGATTTCAGTCTGTGAGACCTACATGGTGGAAGGAAGAACTGACTCTGCCAATTTGTCCTCTGATCCACAGTTGAGTGCTGTGGCACATTCGGTCCCTGCCACGTGCACACTCCTCGAATCAGTAAGTAAATACTAAAGAACTTCAACTTTTCAGTAGGTTATAAAGGATGAGGGAAATGTACTTTCTCTGTTTCAGATTTGGTCCCTAGCATTTCAAAAAGAGGCTTTTTCCAGACAACCAAGATCCCCACGGAGCAGTGGTGCTCCTGGGCTGGGTACGGTTTCCTGATTCAGCATTTGGACGCTTCAAATATTTAAGAGCTCTCCTCTCTCCTCTCAGCTACCTCTTCCTTTGAGGTCCACGAAGCCCCGAGGAAGGTTAAGGGTGTTTAGATTTTTCTGCACTGAATGTGAGGTCTCTTTAAGCTTTTTGGATCTTCTAGTGAGTTTGGAATATTTTATGTCCATTACACTGGCAAGCCAGCCTTTCCAAATGGCCAACTCCATGTAAAATGTTAGCAACTGGGCCACTTATCGCACATTTCATGATTATTTAATATATTTTAGGAGGGGAACACAGACTGTGGCGTTGGATAACTTGAGTTCAAGTGCATGTCAATAATGTAAGAAGCTATCATACTCTTTCTTAGAATCTGAATGCCCCTCCAGTCTCTTTGTTTCCTTAGCTGGTGTGAAAGGTTTTGATTGTTGGTACCACAGCCTTCATAAATCTAAATAGCAAACAACTTTCACTATCTTCACAATTATACATACAATAGTAATTTTTATTGCAGTTTTGCCACACAATCTTAGGCAAGAAATTTATCCTCAGTGGTACTCTTTATTTCTTCTTTTTTCACTAAAAAGTTAGAATTGAAGTATAATAAACAGAATAAAGCATATTGATCTCCAGTGTATGCCTTGGTAATTGTATATACTCAATCATACTGTTATGATGCATTTTATGCTTAGAAAAATAAGCATGCATTCAACTTAAATGGCTAGAGGTGTGTGTGTGTGTGTGTGTGTGTGTGTGTGTGTGTGTGTGTGTGTAAGCACATGCATGCAAATGAGCATGTGTGGAAGCCAGAGGACTATCTACAATGTCCCAATCTCTCTCTCTCTCTCTCTCTCTCTCTCTCTCATTCTTGCTGTTTTAGTCTCTTGAGACAGAGTCTTTCACTGAACCTGGAGCTAGACTGGTAGCCAATAAGCTCAACCACACCTGGCTTTTTATGTCAGTACTGGGATTTGAATTCAGATCCTCATGTGTTCATAGCAAGTGTTTTTACCTCCTCATCTCATAGGATTTCAAAATGTGAAGTGCACAAAGAAATTTCATTCCAAGTTACACACAGGACACTTAATTATACTTGAAAGCAAATATTCAAATGTGAACAGAATCCTCACAGAACATATAGCTTGTAGGATCACACTGGTTTATTGATTATTTATGAGGCCACTTTACACATTTATTGTGATGATGGCCTCAATGTCTAGGTCAAGTATTCTATGTACTTGGAGTAACCATTTCTTTTCCTATTGATATATTACACTGTTCAAAGATGTGGTTAGCAAAGTCTTACATGGTAGTGCAGAGCCTTTACCAAATTAAGTGTTTAGTAGCTCATCCTAACAACGATAACACATAAAAGCCTGACTTCTAGTCATCTCTTCAGAAACCACCTCGTCAAAAGAACTTGAGCAATGCTGAAGATCTGAGCTGCCTGGAATAATATCTGGAAGGCTGATCTTATCACTTCTTGGTCAAAAGGAAACTTGTGGGGTTAAAAAAAAGGTTCCTTGCTTTTCATCTGGTGGTAGGGAAGATGCAGATGGAACTGGTCTTAAAGTTATCTGGAAACATTGTTTTTCCTAAGGACAAATTTCAACTCTACAGAGTCAAGATAGCCCTCTGTGAGTGATATCTATTGCCCAACTGACCGAGAAACTTTTCTGGAATGAGACTGGCTAAAAACACAGCATTGTATTGTTGTCTCGAGGAACCAAGTCACTTTGACACAGGGAATGAACATTTTCAATTCAGCTAGCACTTCAGACAAGAAGTGTCAGTATTCATCTACATATATCCTAACTCTGTTGTTACTAAAGAAATAGACCCAGGATCACTTTGTGATCCAGACTTAATATTTTTGTGTCTATCCAATTATTACTCTAGATACATTTTTCCTACCTTTACACTTTGTCCAAATAATATTAAAAAAACCTGCCTCTTCTTTTATTATGTGTTGTAGTCTTTGTAACGATTGATCACTTTACTTTGTTGCATGCTAGATTTGTTCCCAGCTGTTGGAAGTAGATCAGAATAAGACAAGTAAGTTTTGTTATTTCTGTTGTCAAAGATAAGGAAATTGTTCAATAAATATATAAGATATGATGGTTACTGCTGGCTACCACTTAGTTGATTTTGAGTGATTATGGAAACAAATCTGTGAAAGATTATCTAGAATAGGTTAGGGTGGTTCCCCACACCAAGTGTGAGTGGTCTCATCCCACAGGCTGGATTCCTAAATTGAATAAAGAGAAGAGGAGTTGAACACAAGCATCTTTTGCTGTCTGAATACTGAGCCCAGAGACATTGTAACGGGCTGCTTCCTATTTGTGCTGCCATGTCTCCCCTTCATGATGGACTGTACTTCCTGGAACTGTAAGCCAAATAAGCCCTTCCTTTCTTAAGTTGCTTTTGTTGTGTATTTTTGTTACAGCAATAAAAAGAACAACTAGTAAGAAGCAATCACAGATTTTAAAAAATTGGATATTTTCTTTATTTACATTTCAAATGTTATCCCCCTTCCCCAGTCCCCCCTCCTATCCTATCCCCCTCCCCCTGCTTCTATGAGGGTGCTCTCCCACCCACCCACCCACTCCTGCCTCTCTGACCTCGAATTCCCCTACACTGGGGCATCGAGCCTTCACAGGACCAAGGGCCTCTTCTCCCATTGATGCCTGACAAGGCCATCCTCTGCCACATATGTGGCCGGAGCCATGGGTCCCTCTATGTGTACTTTTGGTTGGTGGTTTAGTCCCTGGGAGCTCTGGGGGGGGAGGTCTGGTTGGTTGATATTGTTGTTCTTCCTATGGTGTTATTTTACATGACCACAAACTCAATCAGATCTTAAATGTCATGAAGCTCCATCCTCTCACAAGAGGTCTCTCTGACCTTCTGCCTTTGCTACAACTAGCAGCCAACTCTAACACAAGCCTCAGATTCTCAAAGCATGCTTTCAGTTGAATTACTGTCTTCCTCTGTACCGGGAATGCGAGCATACTATCCAACACTTTATTAAGAATTCCCTTCTTCCTCAGCCACATCTGCCTACAAAGATTCCTGAGAACATTCTAGATCTTCAGTTTCTTCATGCCTATCCATCCTTGTGCTAATGAGGGTCCTGAGAACTCCTTCTTGTAATTGTCCAAATATAACTATCTCCATTTCTGCACCGTTTCCCCCCTTTTTTCCAATCTACCAAAGTTCCTTGTAGGAACACACACACACACACACACACACACACACACACACACACACACACAACTATGGTGTCCACGGTGGCACCTGCCTTCACAACACCGTCATCTGCTCATTTCCTTTCATTGTCTGACTTCTCCATCAGTGCCTACTTCATAGCCCACTGCTTGCTCCTGAACCTTTGTTTCAGTGTCAACTTCTGGCAGGATCCAAAATAAAACAGTTGTCTTCTCTGTACTGTGGACGTCAATCACCTTTCACCTCTCCTGTAAGATTTTTATAGAGAGGGAGAGTATTTGCCATATATTTTTTAGTTTTTCTTCAGGCCCTTATTCATCACAGGTTCTAAGGAGGTATTCGTTGAATTTACTGAATTGAATTTAAAAAAACATGATGGTGAGACTGGACAGGTTTCAAGTTTATGCCACTGTATATCTATATAATTTAACTCTTTGGAAGAATTCATGCTCTGTGAAAAATAGGTTTTTAAAATTTTTTTTCTGGGAATTGATTAAAGGCAAGGCTTTGTGCATGTTAAGCATGGGCTCTACTACTGAGATATACCTCTAGCCCCACAGTAATTACTTTTGATGACAGTACTTATTAGAATTATGGGACTGAATTTATATGTCTTGTCCATGGGCTATTATTGCTTTAAAAAATGTCAACTATCTGGGAGGATTATGGCTTGTGTTCTCATACACTGGACAGTCTGGTTTCTCTCAGTCTTTCAGGGTTAAATAGCTTTCTGCTGTCCAGGATCTTTGTACAGAGCATTTTATTGGGCATGCTGGGGAGCCAAAGGTGTTTGCCTGACCCTGAATCTCTGAATCTATACAATGGGTAATTCCCTGTCCTACCACCATGCCCCACAGGCAGGAGTCACATCAGTGTCTTTAATTTGTTTCATTCTTGGTTTTTTTTTTTGTTTTTTTTTTCTTTTTTGAGTATATCCCAGGATCTTTGATCAGAAGACATACATTCAGCATGGGTTTGATGACTAATAACAAATAAAATAAAGGCTTAATATTATGTAACAGCTGGCAGACTCTGAATGGTTTGTCTGTGGTTCTCAAAAGAATGAAAGAAAGTTATGGTCATCAAACAGGAATGAAGTCTCAATGGAACCACTCAGACATGTCTTCGCTTTGTGGTAGACTGGCCTAAGGACCACAGGCATGCCTTCCCGAAAGCTGCCCGCCTCTGCCAGAACACTGAAGAGACTCTTAAGCTTCCTTGCATGTTCATGGATGGATCTTCACTTTTGCTTGGTCCATTCACACCCATAGAGTCAGTAGCACCATCTTGCTTCAGATCTTTAGGAGTAATCTCGTGATGGTCGTTAGTCACTACACCCGTTAGTTGTAACCACCTTATGATACCACTGGAAGCTGAAGGCTGATTGGTTGGTATATATTCCATAGATCCAATATTCTTACTTCTGGAAAGATCTGGATATCTGGTTTGTTAACTCTGTCTCTCACTCTTCTTCAGGTTTCAGAATTCTCTTATGCATTTTTCTTGTGACACAGTGATAAATTTCTGAGAGAACAATGTAAAGGGAAGATTTTAAAGTTTGGCTCACAGTTTCAGGGTGTTCAGTTCATAGCTCATGGATCCCCTGATTCTGCATCAGAGATGTGGAGGAGCATGTGGCAGAGGCGACTCACTTCATGGCGTTTAGGAAGCAGACCAAGCGAGGACGGGCAAGGCATCGGGCAGAACATTCAAGTATGTTCCCAAGCCTACTTCTTCATCCTAAAATATTTCCTGAACTTTCTACAACGTTTCCAAATAGTGATGCCAGGTAGGGACCGATTACCCGCAAATGAGCTGGTGAGGAACATTTCATATTCAAAGAAGCTCCATAAGTGTAAGGATATCCCCTGGGGAGTCTGGCACGAAGCAGTTGTGGGTAAATGTTGTCTAAATAGACTGTGCTTAGAATAGCCAGGGGTGAAAACCACCTCTATACCTTCCAACACTGACGAAACAGTATACAATGCAGTTAAAAGGGTGAGGCACTACTGATGTGGAATAATCTTTAAAGTTTAGAGACTGAGTAGAGAAAGATGCACAAGCATATGCACAGTTTACATAACACTTGCATAATTTCAGGGGCGTTCTTACATGTGCATGGCTTGTCCATAGAAACAGTCGCAAGAGATTAACAGGGAAGAATTAAGTGGCCTGTGAAAGAGAAGAATAGAGCATAGGTGGTTTTTCTTTCTGAAACCCATCTCCTTTTCTTCATCTATGCATCTGTTACCAATTTAAATGAGCGAAAGCAATGAGGAATAAACCCCGCTTCAGTGGGTTCTGCACGTGTAGATTCTATGAAAAGGATTCTAAGGCGAACAATCGCATTACATTGAACGTGTACAGACATTTTCTTTCTTGTCTTTATTCCAAACAACATCATTTAGCAACTGTGTATAAAGCACTGGCACCACGTTAGGCACTACAAGTAATTTAAAGATTATTTAAGTATACAGGAGGGCATATCGAAGTTACATGAATACTACGCATCAGCGGATCTTAGTGATTGCATACATCCTAGAATCTGTCCCCTCAAGGGCAGATGGAGGGCCATAGTGATGACTTTAAAAGAATTAAA
This sequence comes from Uromys caudimaculatus, assembly GCA_028551405.1. NCBI lineage: Eukaryota > Metazoa > Chordata > Mammalia > Rodentia > Muridae > Uromys > Uromys caudimaculatus. The sequence goes on along the minus strand of CM052716.1, from coordinate 26,648,307 downwards.
ACAAATTGTCTATAAGCAACAGGACAGAAGAATACAGCATTACACAGAGAGATCTTCTTGAGTGTTTTTAACATGACAGACAAAATGCTTTTGAATGCAAAGATAAACTTGGTCCAAAGATGTCAGTGTTTCTCTAAATCCATTTCTCCCTTTCAACTCTTGACTGCTGACGCCCCAGGCGAGTGATTTACAGCAGTCAAACTTGGATAATGGTACCTAATGATCAAGCTCACCACTGTCTTCTTAAAATCAATTACTTGGTGTTTGTAAAATGCTTTGAAGGGATAGAGTTCCAGGCTGCAAGGCAGAGCCTGTTTAGACCTGTATGCTGTCATGGGAACCGGAAGTCTGGAGTCAGGGCTTGTAGCAGATCTACCATCACTATCCAGTTAAGCAACTGCTTGTAAAGGGCCTGGGCTTCCAGTGTTTCATAAATGTCCATCTCAGAGAAATCTTCCTTCTAATTGTGTTTTCTGATTTCTGTCTTACTTTGAATCAACAGTGTCAAAGGTACAGTAAGTAAAACTTGGTTGTAGTGATTTCCAGAAAATGTGTTCAAGCAGGCTTGAGAGACATTATAGTACTTGATTCAATAAAGAAGCCACAAGTGCCTTCAGAATCAGTGAATGAGGTGTGCATGTTCACTTCTGAACAATATATGTTCTTCAGAAAATAATATGTTGAAAAGAAATGTATGGGCTAAGGTGGTGTACTGGCTGGTTTTCTGCGTCAACTTGACACAAGCTGGAGTTATCACAGAAAAAGGACTTTCAGTTAAGAAAATGCTTCCATGAGATCCAGCAGTAAGGCATTTTCTCAATTAGTGATCAAGGGGGGAGGGCCCCTTGTGGGTGGTACCATCTGTGGGCTGGTAGTCTTGGGGTCTATAAAAAAGCAGGCTGAGCAAGCCAGGAGAAGCAAGCAAGCCAGTAAGCAACATCCCTCCATGGCCTCTGCATCAGCTCCTGCTTCCTGCCCTGCTTGAGTTCCAGTCCTGACTTCCTTTGGTGATGAACAGCAGCATGAAAGTGTAAGCTGAATAAACCCTTTCCTCCCCAATTTGTTTCTTGGTCATGATGTTTGTGCAGGAATAGAAACCCTGACTAAGACAGATGGCTTGTAGAGAGTCCCAGGAAACAATTATACAGGGTCTCTCACATCCTTGCACACATGCCCTGACTATCCTGTGTCTCAAATCATGTCCTGAGGGTTGCTTAGTTCTTAACAGTGTTTGAATACAGAGTCAGGAGAGTAGGGAAGTATGTTTACTGCACTTAGAGAAGAATCACTCTTTCTAAGTTTGGAACCCCTCTCCCATTTGGTAGTTAGACCATGCGTGTGTCCTCAAGTGCACTGGGTCTTGGGGCTTATGCGTTGGTGTGAACATCCTATTACCCTGCTACTGCTATAGCTGTGAGTGACAACTGCTCCCACATCTCTCTCAGGAGTTGCATGTCTTCTATAAGTATCCATGAAACTGTGGATCCTTCTTAGCATGCATGTGGGTAAATTCTTAAAGAGTTTCTGGTTCTTGAGAGAGAAACATTCTCTTTAACATTAACAAGAAATAAGTATTGTAAATAATGTAAGCTATTTGTGTGAGAGATATATATGTATATATATGTATGTATGTGTATATATATATATATATATATATATATATATATATATATATACACACACACACACAGTTTTAAGCTTTGTGGTAGCTAAGTTAAAAAGCCAAAAGGATCAGATGAAATTTAGCCTAATGATATATTTTCTGGAAGTCCTGTAGATGCAAAATATCATTACCTCAATTTACAATAAGTTAAAATATCACTGAACAATTTTATTCTTTTTTTCATATTCAGTCATCAAGATTTGGTCCATTATTTTACATGCTTCTCTTCAAACTAGCCACATTTCCACCATTCAACAGCTGTATGTGACCAGTGGCTTCAGTTTTGAGCAGTGCAGCTCTAGTTTGTAAAATACGGTAGAAAAGAACGTAAAAGTTATCATTTCTGAAATGGATTTTCCGTTAAAAATTATATGCAGAAAGCCAGCAATATCGCTTACTGCTCCTGCCACCCCTGAGACTCTGAGTCATGTTCTGCGCGTTCCAAAATCTAAGGCTGACAGACCTGTGAGGAAATCGCTCGTGCAATATTTAATCCTCCTGTGCTCTTGAAGGCACATTTGGGATTGTGGGTTCTTCTGCAGCTGCCTGTAATAAGATAGGAATGTTGGATAAGAGTCATTAAAGACAAATTTGATACCAGCCCATCGAGCCATGCTTCATCCCGAGTCCAGAGGCTGAAAGTTAATGTGCCTGAAAATTTCCTTCCACTCCTCCTTGGGAAGGAGTCTGCCTGAAAGAGAGGGCAATAAGCTGACCTGCAGCCTGTATAGCTCAACCTTTAAATAAGAGGCTTCGAAGGCAGCTTTGCCTCAGTTTGCTCCTCGTCCTGACTGTGTTGCCAGGTGGCCATGATTGGTTGAAGGAGCAGTGGAATCCTGGCAAGGAAGAAAGCACATGAGACACAAGGTACAAAGATACAACTAAATACTCTGACCTAAAAGGATATATTTATGTTAACAGTAGACCCTACATGGAATTGATTACAGTAAAATAAATAATAATGCAAACTTTTCTCCATCATTTGGGATTAAGGGGATAGATGCTGCATTATGGCAAGAATTAAAAACAGGAACTATTAATTTACAGAGATCATGCAACCTGTTATTCTCCATATATGGCCAAACGGTACACACTGTAGGGATTTTTAAAAACCTTATAACCCACAAAGTCTAATACTTGGAAAGCTAATTTTTTTTTTGTTTATGAGAGTAAAACATTTCTATTTAATCTTTGAAAATGTCACATATGTATACAATATATCTTGATCACAGTCATCCCTCATTCCTCTTCCTCCAACTCCCCCCTATAGCCCAAGGAATGAGGGAAACCTACTCGACAGATAAGAACACAGTATAGAGACATATATGTCATATTGAATCCCCTTACTTTATATGCTAGTGTTAAAAGAGAAAATGAAATGTCATCTGTAGGAAAAGGTTGGAACTAGACTTCATCATGTTAAATGAGAAAAGCTGAACTTAGAAGGAAAATACCACATTTTAATCATCCAGAACATAAATTTAAAATAGATTTAGGCCATATATGTATCAATACATAGATGAGATATCAAAGAAGAGGGGGAATTGTTTTTGGAAGAGCAAAGGGTTGATTTTCCTTACTGGATCTGGATTTAATGTGCACTCAGAAGCAGACAAAAATTCAATTAAGGGCAGGAGAGATGGCTCAAAGTACCCAGAGTACCCAGGTTTCATTTCCAGAACCCATATAGTGCCTGAAACCACTTGTAACTTCAGTTCCAGGAGATTTGATGACCCCTTCTGTTCTCCGTGAGCACTGCATGCATTTGATGCATAAATGCAGACAAAAAACTCAAACTCATAAAAACCAAAATAAAAATATCTTTTAAAAATTCACCTAGGTCCTCTCCACCATATAAGGGATTTTGAATAAAAGTTCAGCCAGGTTCCCTCCACCATACAGGGGATTTTAAAAATATGCTCAAATGACCATCTTTATTATTGATCTGAATGCAATATGCCATTAATGTTTAACTCAGCTCATTAGACTGGTAACCAGTATGGACTGAAATTAAGGCTTGGGGATATTGTTTTGGTTTGTGTCAGTACAAGGAAATTCTAGAATTGGGTTGGCAAGACCCCATGCAAATAGTACAAGTGGGACCTCTGTTGGCATCCAGGGATAGCAGAAAGGCAAATATGGGTCCCTTTCACCACACAATGTGGTACACGAATCTTCCACCTTGGAGGCCACCTGGAAAGTGACAAGCAGGTGACTAGTTCCAAGCACACCATTTATTCAGCTGCTTTAATACTATTTTTCAATTCTGCAGCCCTGTAACTTACATTTTGATTTTTAAAAAAAAATTTGTGGGTTCTCCTTGGGACACCCCCCCCCCCCAATGGCACTGTGTAGTCTGCATGCTTTCTTTTGCTCCTCAGTGTTATGAAATTTGACGGGCCCATGCCAAAGTGCCCCCTGGGAAATTACGCCATGCAATACACTGGTTGTAAAAGAGGTTTATTGTGGGAGGGGAGAGGAGTGAGGGTCTGCGAAGGGGTTAGAGGCAGACAAATAGACATGTAGGCAGGCAGACAGATGAGAGCAGAGCCATGAAGGATTCTGCTGAACACTAACACTCAGAGGTACGCTGCTCTCTGAGATGTGCAGATGCTTACCCTTGTAGCAACATCTCTTCCCAGGCTGCTGGGAAGGATTAGTGGCCAGAGGGCTGCAGGCTTCAAAGACCTGGATGAACCGCCCTCACAGTAGGTCAGATCGTGGAAGTGCCTCTGATGGGAGCAGACACCTGGGAAAACACAAGGGTTGCAGCCTGGCTCTTTGTTCCAGCTTTTCATTTAGCTGAGCCGAATTTGCCAGGACTACCCTCTGATGTTGCTTACATAAAGTGACTTTTGTGCTGTTGGAGCTGGGGAAAAATAGTGGGTATCAGACAAGAAGCTTCTCAGAGCTAGGCCTTTTATCCGTGGATACTCAGCTGCTGCTGCGTCTGGACCTTGCTGTGCCTAACAAAGGTTGGCACCACAGTGGTCCCATAATGCTTTGCCTCATAGTCAGCTCCACTCACTCTGGAGAATTCACAGGTAAGTGCTCCCAGACCACACACATGTACTTAGTTTTTCCGGGTATAGCTCAGTGCCTGTTCCTGTGAGAGCACAGCATGCATTTTTGAAGGAATAAATGAGCTATTGATTGAATTCCTATGAAACTCTAGAACAAAGCTTTCTCTTTAAGAAGCAGAACTATTCCTCTTGGTTTGTCCCTCCTTGCTCCCAGAAGCATCCTTTGAGATTTGAGGGAAAATTTGAGTTGGAGAAATGATACTAGGAAATACCATTAAGAAAACAAGGAAGTGGACTGGTTAGTGATCATGACCAACAGGAAGTGCCTATGCAGCAGTCCCACTCTTGGCAATGGGGACGCTCCATAGTTCTGGCCTGAGGAGCAGCACTTCAGCTTTACCCTATCAGAAGGCAAGAGGCCAGAGTACGTGGGAGCTTATCCATCAGTTTGCAGTAGATTTTGGTAAAAGATGGTTTCTAGAGGTACTGACAATATGAGTGCCATATTTGCAAGTAGAGTTGGCTCTGAGGACCCCCAATCCCTTTAGGCAAGGGTGAGTATTGGCATTTGGAGGTCAGATTGGTAGGCACACAAGTTGTAGAGGAGTGTCTGCAGCATCACCCCACTGACTCCAGTGTCTGCTGTTTCTGTTTCTAATCTACCATTAGCTGAGATGCTTTATTTTAGTGCTGGTAAGATGGAGGAAACAGTGAAACAGTGCTTGTGCTTAAATTTGAAGAGCTGAGTTTAAAGAATATCGTTGTTATATGCTTCAGAGGAGTTGAATGGTAATGTATGGAATCTCTGAGTATCCATAGATAAAAGGCCTAGCTCTGAGAAGCTTCTTGTCTGATACCCACTATTTTTCCCCAGCTCCAACAGTACAAAAGTCTCTTTATGATAAGCAGCATCAGAGGGTAGTCCTGGCAAATTCTGCTCAGCTAAATATATATATATATATATTCCAGATTTACTCTTAGTTCACTGCAGCCTGTCTGTCTGTGAGAACCCTTTCTCTCACTCTATCTCCATCCCCTGAGGATTCCACCTTTTAGTGCTTGCCCAGGGTCCCCCTAGATCTTTTCCTTCTCAGTCCTTCTCAGTCTTCTTTTCTAGCCTATATCCACTTCTGTGTCACCCACCAACCCACAGAAACATTTTCTACTAGGAACCCCACCACCCCTACAGTTGCTTGGGATCCATAGTGGGCAATACCAACCAAACAGCAGAACATCCAACCAATAAGACAAGACCAGATAACTACACTAAGAAACACTGTGAACACCACAACTTCAGCTCTGTCTCTGACTCTTTCTCTCCCTCTCCTCTCTCTCTCTCTCTCTCTCTCTCTCTCTCTCTCTCTCTCTCTCTCTCTCTCTCTCTCTCCCCACCTCTCTCCCTCTCCAACTTCCTTCCCCATGCTCTGAATAGCCAAAACAATGTACCTCCTTCAGAAGCCTGCAAATCTATTGCAATGGGTCCTGAGAAAAGCAGTTTAGCAGGAGAAGAAACTGAAGTCAGACACAGAAAATATTTTACTTTACAACAAAGTTATAGAAGAAAAATTCTCCCTATTTAAAGAAGGAGATGCTTATCAAGATACAAGGAGCATACAGAATATCAAATAGGCAAGACCATAAAAGAAATTCCCTATGATACATAATAATTAAAATGCTAAATGTACAGAACAAAGAAAGGATATTAGAAGCTGCAAGGGAAAAAGACCAACTTGCATTTTAAAGACGAGCCCATTAGAACAACACCTTACTTTTCAATGGAGAGTTTGAAAACTAGAAGGGCCTGAACAGATGTTCTACAAACTCTGAAAGACGACAAATGCCAACCCAGATGGCTACACCCAGCAGCAAAATCATCAATTGGCAGGGAAAGAAGAAAATTACATAATTTCTTTCTACTAATCTAGCTCTACAGAAGGCATCAGAAGGAAAACTTCAGTCATGAAAGTTAGATATACCCAAAAAGACACAGGGAATAAATAATCCAAGAAAAGTAAATCAAAAGAGGGGCCAAAAAGCTTGAACAATGAAACATCAAAGATCAGTAAAGACTGCTCATTAGTAGCTCTCAATATTAATGCTCTCCATTCTCCAATAAAAAGATGCAGAATAACAGATTGGATTAGTAAACAAAATCCATCTTTTTGCTGCATCTAAGAAACACATCTCACCATCAAGGATAGATATTACCTTGGGGTAAAAGAATATGAAAAGATATTCCAAGTAGATCTACCCAAGAATTTTAATATCTGAAAAAATAGACTTCAAACCAAGACTAATGAGGACAGCTAGGGAAAGACACTAAATACTCATTAAATGAAAAATTCAAGAGACTATTACAATTCTAAACATCTATGCACCAAACACAATGGCTTCCAAGTTCAGAAAAGAAACACTTTTAAACACAATTAAAATCACATATTGACCCTCATACACTGATAGTGAGTAAAGTGAATACTTCTCCTTAACACCAATAATTAGGTCATTTAGACAAAACCTAACAGTGAAATGGAGTTATAACATCATGAATCAAATGGACCTAGTGGATCTCTACAGAGCATTCTACCCAAGCACTAAGGAATATATTTTATCTTTAGCAGCTCATGAAACTCTTTGTTTTCAAAATTGGCCACATATTAGGACACAAAACAAGTTTCAATAAGAAAATTGAAATAACATCCTGCATCCTATCTGACTACCATGAATTAAAACTGGCTACCAATAACTATAGAAACAACAGAAAGCTTACAAACTCGTGGGAGCTGAACAATGCCTTACCGAATGACAAATAAGTTGATAGAAATAAGAAGAAAATTAAAAACATTTATAATTGAATGGAAATGAAAACACAACATACCCCAAACTATAGAACACATAAAGGAAGTTCTAAAGAGGCAAATTCATAACACTTAGTGCCTACATTAAATAAAAACATAAAAGTAGAGCAATATCATATTAGTAATTTAATGACACACCCGAAAGCTTTAGAAAAAAAGGAGAAGAAACAGTACCCGAAAGAATATATGTGAAGAAAAAGTCAAATTTGGGGCTGAAATTAATGAAATAGAAACAACAAAAACAATACCAAAAAAAATAATAAAATGAAAAGTTGGCTTTTTGAGAATATCAAAAGATTGACAAATCTTTAGACAAACTGAACAATGATGGAGAGATAATGCAACTTAATAACATTAGAGATGAGAGGGGAGACATTATAATAGACACAAGCAAACTCAGAGAGTTATAAGGACATGCTTCATGGAAAACCTAAAAGAAACAGATGACATTAGATCAAGATCCAATAAGCAACTTATACAGGTCTATATCCCCACATGAAATAGTAACCCATGTGAATCTCCCAACCAAAAATCAAGGCCAGAAACAGACAAATGCAGTAAAGTACTATCAACCCTTCAAAAGAGAGTTAATCCCAACATTCCTCAAATCATTCCACAAATGAGAAACTGAAAAAACATTTTCTCATTATTCTTATTAAAGCCACTATTACCTTGATAACAAACCTACACAAAGACCCAATCGAGAGAGAGAGAGAGAGAGAGAGAGAGAGAGAGAGAGAGAGAGAAAATTATAGGATAATAACCCTTATGATCACAGATAAAAAAATTCTTGGTAAAATACTTAACTGAATCCAAGGACACCTAAAAAAGATTACCCAGCGTGATCAAGTTGGCTTCATCCCAGAGATGGAAGGATAGTTCAAAATATGTAAAACGAGAAACATAATCAACCACATAAAGACACTATTGACTGAAAGACAAAAACCACATGATCATCTCATTAGAGGCAGACAAGATTTTTGACAAGATCTAACATCCCTTCATGATACAAGTCTTGGAGAAACTAAGAATATAGGGAACATATCTCAACATAATAACAGCAATTCATAGTAAGAGTACAGCCAATATCAACCTAAAGAGAGAGATATTCAAAGAATTTCCGCCAAAATCAGGAACAAGACAAGGATGTCCATCCTTTCCTTTCCTATTCAGTATAGTACTTGAAGGCTCAGCTAGAACCATAAAGCAACCGAAAGAGATTAAAGAGATACAAACAGGAAAGGAAGAAGCCAGAGTATGTGTCTTGGCAGATAATAAGATTTTTATACATTAAAAAACTGTAAAACTCCACCAAAAACTTCTACAGCTTATTAACACTTTGAGCAAAGTAGCAGAATAATAAAAAGAAAGAAAGAAAGAAAGAAAGAAAGAAAGAAAGAAAGAAAGAAAGAAAGAAAGAAAATACAGTAGCCTTCCCATTTGCAAATGACAAACTTACAGAGTAACAAATCAGGAAAATGGTACCTTTCACAATAGCCTCAAAAATTATCTTGAGATAACGTTAACCAAGCAAGTGAAAGACTTTTACAATAAAACTTACAATAAGAGATTGAAGAAATACATTGATGAAATGACCTATACTTATAGGTTTATAGTACAGACACCATGAAAATGACCACCCTGTGAAAACTTATCTACAGATAAAATGAAAAATGTCAACACAATCTTTTTACAGAAATTAAAAAAGCAGACTTCAACTTCATATACAAGCACACACACACACACACACACACACACACACAGACAGACTGACAGACAGACAGACAGACAGACAGACAGACAGACACACACACACACACACACACACACCACAAAACCTCAGGATAGTTAAAACACTCTGGAACAATTAAAGAACTTACAGAGTTATCACCGACCCTGATTTCAAGTTCTATTACAGAGCTATAATAATAAAAATGGCATGGTCTTGGCATAAAAACATGATCAATGGAATTTAATTGAAGACCCAGAGATAAATCCACAGACCTATGGCAAAGAAGCCAAAAATGGCCACTGGAGAAAAGATTGCATCTTCCATGAATGGTGCTCACCAACCTGGATGGCTGCATGTAGAAGAGAGCAAATAGACCCATGTTTACCACCAGGCACAACACTTCACTCCAAGTAAGACCACATAGCCTGGATCTGGTGGAAGAGAACTCACTGGCACAGCAAAGGGCTTTTTGAACACTGATGACACAGGCACCAGGATCAACAATTAATTAATGGGACATCATGGAGCTGAAAAACTTCTGATGAGTGAAGGACATTGTCCTTCTGACAGAGTGACAGCCTATAAAATGGATAAAGATCTTACCAATTATACACCTAATAGAGGATGATTATCTAGAATATACAAAGAGCTCAAGACACTGAACATCACAAAAACAATCTAATTTATAAATGGGGTAGGTATCTAAACAGGGAGCTCTCAAAATATAAAGCACAACTAGCTGAGAAAGATTTAAATAAGTGTTCAATGTTTTTAGGTATTAGGGAAATACAAATTAGAATTATTTTGAGATTTCATCTTATACCAGTCAGGATAGTCAAGATCAATTTTGAAAAATGACAGCTCAACTTAGTGAGGATTCAGGGGAAGGGGAACATTTATTCACTTGATGGTCAGAGTGCAAACTCTCATCACCCTTGTGGAAATCAGTGTGAAGGTTCCTTGGGAAACTAGGAATTGATCTGCTTCAAGATCCACCAATATCACTCTCGGTATTATACCCAAAGGAGTCTATATCGTCCTACAGAGATATGGGTCATCTGTGTTCATTGCTGCTCTATTCATAGTATCTCCAAGTTGGAAACAGACTACATGTCAACCTGCCTGCAAGATGTACTGGTAGAGAAGTGGCACAAGTGTTATTAGTGTAACCAACCACTTCTTGATTGGATTTAAGACCCACTCAATGAGATGGAATCTGTACCTGACACTGCTAAAGTAACCAAAACTAGACAGGTCATGGGCCTGGGGTGGGGGTGTCTAATACTATTACTCTGATAAAGGACCATATACTAAAATGACTCCTAAAGATGTATTTTATATCCATAGATCAGTGCCGTGTTCAACTCTTGTCGGAAAAGCTTCTTCTTGTAGTATATGGGAATCAATTCAGAGACTCACAACTGGGCAATGTGGAAAGAGTTAGGAATCTTTGGAGAACTCAGTCCTAAATGGGCAGTCTTTATCAAAGCTCTCTCCTCAATGTTCATAGGTCTATGTGGAGAGAAGGCAGAAAGACTGTAAGAGCCAGAGGTGATGGATGACTCTAAGGACACAGTGTCTTCCAGACACAATGGGGCAGATACACTTAATAACTCACAGAGACTGTGGCAGCATGCAGAAGATCTGCATAGTTCAAGCCAGATGGTGTCCTCACAGAGTGGAGGGAATACACAAGGGCTTCCACCCATACCCAACTATTTGCAGTTGACACCTGCTGTCAAAGATAAAATCAGTTTTCAACAATGAAGTGTCACTGGCTATATGAAGCACTCTTCAGGACAGTTCATATGCCCAGAGTAGCCGGCCAAGATTATGTGAACTCCATGGTTTGCTTTGTGAACTTTTTGTTTCATTTTGTTTTGTTTAGACATTGTACTGGTTGGTTTTGTGTGTGGACTTGACACAAGCTGGAGTTATCACAAAGAAAGGAGCCTCCCTTGAGGAAATGCCTCCATGAGATCCAGCTGTAAGGCATTTTCTCAATTAGTTATCAAGGGGGAGAGGGCCCAGCCCATTGTGGGTGGTGCCATCCCTGGGCTGGTAGTCCTGGGTTCTATAAGAAAGCAAGCTGATCAAACCAGGGGAAGCAAGCCAGTAAGAAACATCCCTCCATGATGTCTGCAACAGCTTCTGCCTCCAGGTTCCTGCCCTGTACAAGTTCCAGTCCTGACTTCCTTTGGTGATGAACAGCAATGTGGAAGTGTAAGCTGAATCAACCCTTTCCTCCCCAACTTGCTTCTTGGTCATGATGTTTTGTGCAGGAATATACAACCTGACTAAGACAGACATTTTTGTTGTCTCTTTTATTCTTTTGCTTGGTTTGTGTGTGTGTGGGGGGGGGGGTTGTGAGTTTTTTTGTTATGTTTTGGTTTTGAAAGAGAGAGGGGGGAATATAATCAAAACATATTTTATTTATGAAAATTTTAATTAAAACAAAAAAAACATGCATGTTGGAACCAGGAGCAACTTAGGTACCGCTTCGTTGTACACACTTACTTTTACAGAGGATGGGACCATGGAGCCGAGGTATAAGTGCTTCACTGACGCTTCATCATCACGATGTGATGAAAGCTCCCAACTCATATGCCTGACTGCACCAGCCATTCTCAGGGGCTCAGAATATGGTCTTACGAAGTTTTTAGTCCAAACTATTAAAGAAGATGGACAAACTCAGGATAGGAATAAAGGATTCAAGTATGGAGCAGGGAGAGGCAGAAAAGCCTCAGGTTAATTCTAGATCAATGCTACAGCTTTAGAAGCATAACTAGCTTGATGTAGACACTGAGCACCCAGCGGGCATGCGCAAAGCAGTAAGCACAGTATCGCACAAGCACTAGTAATCTCCTAAACTCTCTGGGAGGAAGAGGTCAGACTTCTGCAAAACGTATAATTTATAACCTTTTCTTAAAGAAAAGGTTATTAGGGGCTGGAGAGATGGCTCGGCAGTTAAGACCACACAGTGTTCTTGCAGAGGATTCTCCTTCAGTTCCCATGCCCATGCCAGGGGGCTCACAGCATCCGTAACTCCAACTCCTGAGGAGTCGACCCCCCTGGCCTCTGAGGATTCTTCCACTCTCATGCTCACACCCATGCGCAGATACACACAACTAAAAATTAAAAATAAAAATAGAATCTTTCTAAAGGTCATTTAAAAATACTTGTATGACCGATTTCATCTCATTCTGAGTCTTTGTTCCAAGAAAACAGCAGGAAGAAGGGAAACAAAGCTATGCCACGATTTGTTAATTGAAAGTATCAGAGTCAGTGGTTTATGCTCTAAGATCAAGAATAGACAAATGGGACCTCATGAAATTGCAAAGCTTCTGTAAGGCAAAAGACACTGTCAATAGGACAAAACGGCAACCAACAGATTGGGAAAAGATCTTAACCAATCCTATGTCCGATAGAGGGCTAATATCCAATATATACAAAGAACTCAAGAAGTTAGACTACAAAAAACCAAATAACCCCATCAAAAAATGGGGAACAGAGTTAAACAGAGAATTCTCAACTGAGGAAATTCGCAGGGCTGAGAAGCACCTAAAGAAATGCTCAACATCCCTAGTCATCAGGGAAATGCAAATCAAAACAAGTCTGAGATTCTACCTCACACCAGTCAGAATGGCTAAGATCAAAAACTCAGGTGACAGCAGATGCTGGCGAGGATGTGGAGAAAGAGGAACACTCCTCCACTGTTGGTGGGACGCAAGCTGGTACAACCACTCTGGAAATCAGTATGGCGGACCCTCAGAAAAATGGACATAATACATAAGACCCAGCTATACCTCTCCTGGGCATATACCCAGAAGATACTCCAACATGTCATAAAGACACATGCTCCACCATGTTCATAGCAGCCATATTTATAATAGCCAGAAACTGGAAACCACCCAGATGTCCCTCATCAGAGGAATGGATACAGAAAATGTGGTACATTTACACAATGGAGTACTACTCAGCTATTAAAAACAATGACTTTATGAAATTTGCAGGCAAATGGATGGAACTTGAAAATATCATCCTGAGCGAGGTAACTCAGTCACAAAAGAAGGAACATGGTATGTACTCACTGGTAAGTGAATATTAGCCCAAAAGTTCAGAATGCCCAAGTTTCACTTTACAGTAACTGCTGGACTGAGAGTGAGGTACCAGGTAGAGGAGTTGGAGAAAGGTCTGAAGGAGCTGAGGGAGTTTGCAGCCCCATGGAAGGAGCAACAGTGTCAACGGGCCTGACGCCCTCCCCCCAGTCGTCCTGGAGTTTGGACCACCAACCAAAGAATACACATCTATGCACCCATGGTTCAGACCACATATGTGGCAGAGGATGGCCTCGTTGGCCATCAGGAGAGAAGAGAGGCCCTTGGGCCTGAGGGTGTTAGAGGCCCCAGTAAAGGGGAATGTCAAGGTGGGAATAGGGGGATGGGTTGGCTGGTAGGTGGGAGGTGGAATTCCCTCATAGAGATGGGGGAGGGGGAGGGGATAGGGGGTTTCCAAAGAAGAGACCTAGAAAAAGGGAAACATTGGAAATGTAAATAAAGTATCAAAAATAAATAAATTAATTAATTTTAAAAAAAGGATTTATAACATAAAAAAAAAAAAAAAAAGAAAATATCAGAGCTGTCTAGGCACTAACTGGGGAGGCCAACAGCGTTCCTTTTGTTAACAGCCCAAGACAGATTGCATGCATTTCCCACATGTTTAAAACAAAACAAAACAAACAAATAAACAAACTCTTCCTCTTACCCATTGCTCCACGGAAACCTGAACCCTGAAAGTCTAGCAACAGCCCGTTTGGGTCCCCGGCCCCTCTCTGACACTGTAGAGTTCTTTCAGTCCTGGTGGATTCACGGACATGAACACATGACATGTTATTCTTTGAAGGCATGACTTTGTCAGAGGGGATCTGACCGGGAACTGGCTCTCCACAAAACACAGGACTCATTTAAGAGACAGGGTGTTGACAATGAGAAAGGGAGGGAGGGAGGGAGAGACAGAGAGAAAGAGGGGGGGGAGGCAGAGGGGGGGGGACGGAGGGGAGGGAAGGAGGGAGGGAGGGATGGAAGGGAGGGAAGAGGGGAGGGGAGAAGGAGGGGGAGGGAGGAGAGAGGGAGGGAAGGGGTGGGTGGGCAGGCGGGTGGGCAGGCAGGCAGGTAGGCAGGCAGGCGAGGGGGCTCCTTCAAGTGGAAAAGGCTCCCAAAAAAGACAGGCATCATGGTCAAGTGTAACCAGGAATGGGAGAGCCAGGAACTGGGATTAGGGTTGGAATCTAAAGATCACTTGGAACACGTTCTTCCTTGGTACAACGAGAGGATGACAGAGCAATTAGTGAGACTGGTACCAGCATCTTAGGGTCCACGAGGTGGCATTTAGGTGCTGCCTGGCCTCCCAGAATCGTAGAGAAGGAGGAGTCAGAACTCTGCTCCCTCTCATCCACAGATCCCTGCGCCCTTAGTAGATTTCCGAATCCGTGAGTGTAGGGCCAAGGGTACATTTCAGGCCCCGTGTAGCCCTCTCTGAGCTGTTATTTCCTCTGATTCTGTTGTTCTTGTTCCACTGGAGTGGAGCCTCTGCTCCCATTCTGAAGGCCACTGTTAAGTCCAATTCCCTCTCAATGGCTCATTTAGTTCAGTGGGGGTTTGAATTTTTAGAAGTGTCTCCCTTTTAAACTGCTCCTCCTGCTTTCTTTAAGGGGTCATAAGGAGCTTTAAGCTGCCACGCATGAAAAGCCCCGGATAAACGCAGCTTGTACTGGATTGTAAAATACTGTATTGTTCTGACCTTAATTCCTTGGGTGAGACTGGAATAGCCAATTTCCTCATTGATGCAGAAGCTGGATGCCAACGGGCAGAGGCTCTAGTGGGGACAGAAGTCCCAGGAACCCGGCCTGCAAACACTTGCAGTATTTATGGGGAGGTCGGAGGGCCGTGTGAGAAATTCTTCTTTGGTTATAAATTATTTCTCCTGACTTTTGCATTAAGGTAACATACAAATTTTGTTGAAGAAATGCATCTCTACGCTCTGAAGAGACATTTGGCGTCTGAGGTGGCTTGCTGTCTGGGGTCATTCAGAGTCATGAATCACATAAAGGCTCTCCCCTTCAGTCCTGCTTAGACAACCCGCCTGGTCTTGCATGTGGTCACCTTTCCTGAGATGAAGATTCCTTCTGTCCTACATTAGGGAGACCACTGTGGCCTGAAGTGCCTTTCTCTTCTCTCTTGATATCAGGTCAAGGAATTTCCCAGTCATAAGGCAGCAGGACCAGTAGGCTTCATGCTCTTGGTATTGATCTCTGATTTTTGTCTCTGCCTGCATGCCTCCTAAAGTCATTTTCTTCTTCACCTCCCTGCCTAGCCAGCTCACACCTCTTTGCCGACAACCTCCAGCCTTCATAGGATCTCCTTACTTTTGACTCAGGCTCCCCGGTCTGTGTTCTTTGTTTTAATCAGAATTACAAATATGTGCTCCTTTTTGGCTTCGGTGTGGTGTCAAGATTAGCTTGGAAAGCCCTGGAAAGGCAATCCATGATCATGGATTTGGTCTACTTTCATGCGTATCCAGCATAAAACAAGATGCTTGTAATTCCTCACTAGTCAGGTTTGATTGGCTGGCTGATGATTGGTTTAGTATGTGGCCCCACTCGCTCAGATGTCTGAGACTTGCATTTCGGTGGACTTCAGGTGCGTTAAAGGAGTCTCTGACTCTTGTATCCATCAGTGGATTGCTTTCTCCCTCTTCATTTCATTTCTGCTTCAGTCTTCAGGGGACAAAATGGACTGCCACCCAACATTTCGTTTTGCTTTCTTTTTTTTTTTTTTTTTTTTTTTGGTTTTTCGAGACAGGGTTCTCTGTGTAGCCCTGGCTGTCCTGGAACTCACTCTGTAGACCAGGCTGGCCTTGAACTCAGAAATCTGACTGCCTCCACCTCCCAAGTGCTGGTATTAAAGGCCTGCGCCACCTCTGCCCGGCTCATTATCCTAATTTTTACAGTGTCATTTCCAGAACGAGTTGAGTTTATTCTTCCTGAATCCAGTCATTATTAAATGTTTCTCAGCAAATACAGCCACTAAGGGAACCTGAGTTTAAAGATAATCCAGAGAGTTCACAACCGCATAGTCCACAGACTGTCAGCCTGAACTGTTTGCCCAGACATAGCTGGGACACTAAAAGTGAGGCCTGGGCCCCCAGGAAGCATTGCCAAAAGGGCCCCTCAAAGTCTGGGCATGAAAACGTAAACAGATTTCCCAGACACAGAGCTTGGCAGCTCAGGCCCTTTCCTGCCCCCAGTCAGGAGCTGTTAACTTCATGTGGCTCTCTGGTCAGGGCTGACGCCCAATCCCAGCTTCCTTCCAGCACTGTTTGACGCCTCTCTGTGCCTTCTTCCTGTCTCATGGAAGTTGCAGGTTCTTTGTCGTACAATTCTGGAACACCAGTGATTTCATGTGAAGGACAAACAGGCTTGGCACATGGGTCGTTGCTATTGAAGCCCTAATACCATTTTGCTCTTGTTCAGAAAGGGCTCCCTCTCGACTCCCGCTCCCAGGCTCCCCCTTCTTGGTGAGCCCTTTTGTTCTGCTCCCCAGATGGGCACACATTTTCAATAACATTCCTTTCTGAGTTTGTCCCTTCATTCCCCCAGCCTCTGTGCTTGGGGACTCTCCAGCTCCCATCCCTTTTCTCAGTAATGGGCTCCAGCTTTTGATGGCATGCCAACTTCTTCGGCTTTAGCCTCCTCCTCCATTGCATCACGCATTTCTATTCTTCACACTCCTCCAAATTGACAAACACTGTGTGTGTGTGTGTGTGTGTGTGTGTGTGTGTGTGTGATGTAGAGGAACAAACCCGGTCCCTTTGTCTTTTGATGAGATAGGAGAACTGTACCTGTTTGTTGTCTGGAGTCTGTTTTGTTGCAAGCTGCTACAGCCATCTAGGAAACATGATTATCAGTCTACTTACTACTATGGTGAAACATATGAAGCCAGCTAACGTTATGAAAAAAAGAGGTTTATTTAGATTTGGCTCTGGCTGAAGGGCAATTGCTTTCTTGCGGTCAGAGTCCTGGAGTGGTTCAGGTCACCACATGGCAAAACTCAGTTAGCCTGTGTGTCTCTAACGGTCTCTGTCCCTCTTCTCAGTCTTATAAATCCATCAGTACTCAGAGTGGGGACTTCCTCTTGTCATTCCATCACTTCCCTAAGGTCTCAGCTCCAAACACCACAGGCTGTTTCCACTCTCGTATATTTCACAGTAGGTATTAAGTGGTCCCACACACATATATAATTATCCTGCTATTTTCTCTAAGGGACGTAAGCACCTGTGGGTGTGTGGGATGAAGACTCAAGACCAGTCTCTTGTGGATGCAAGGGGACAGCTATACTACCTTCCATTACCTTGCAGCAGTTATCATTCATTCTTTTCTCCTTCTTTAAAAACTTTTGTATTTAAAGTGTTGTATAGTATAAGAACTGCTATTGTGTGTATTTAAAATGTTTGTCCTAACAATGATTATTGAGTTTTCTATCATTTTTGCTGATTTGAAAAGTCCATTCTAATCAACTCTTTCATTTAACTATTTTCTTAACATCATCTGTATTTTCCCCAAATCATCAAAACTGTTCTGCACTCACCCTCCTGTGTGCACCGTCCTGTGCACACCCTTCTGTTTACTCTCCCACCTGTGCCCACCCTCCTGTGCATGCCCTCCTGTGCCCACCCTCCTGTGCATGCCCTCCTGTGCACGTTAGATCATTTTTGCATTATCTGCAATGCTGATGATAAATAAATTGTTGGTGCACTCTATTGCTTGGGAGGTAATGATAAGAAACAAAAAGTCTGCATATGTTCATTATAGATGCAGGTATTGTGTGTCTGGCTAAAAAAGAACATAGAATATAGGCAAAACGCGAAGTGTGTGGTACAATGAAAAGAGACTGAAGAGAGAGACTGGGGCCACCTAGGGTGTGTCTGCACATCACTTCATCCCCATGGATTCAACATAGTGATCCATACATGATGGAGTCAAGTTTTGTCCTTCGAAGATTTCTAAAATATTGTTTTCAGACATTTTTAACTTGTAGGACCCATGGGTAAGGAAGGTTGGCAGAACAGGCAATCATTTGTGTCATTTATATAAGGGAAATTCTTTCAAAGTAAGACAAACAAGCAAAACAGAAGAAAGAGAGGCTAGTGTTTGATTACACTAAAAAAATAACTTTGAGACAGGGTTTTATATAGGCTTGAATGTACTGTATAGTCAGGACAACTTTGAAGTTCTGAACTTTCTTCCTCTCCATTTCAGGTTCTGGGGTTACAGACATGCTTCTCCATGCCTACTTCTGATTGCATGGAATCTTAAAAGTTCTCTTTAAGTGAGAAGTATTCTCATAATCAACAAATAATTACTTAGCATATATTATATCTTCAAGCACTGTTTTAAACTCCGTGGAACAGAGCAGATAATGCCTCATCTCTTAAAGCCTCTACGCAGGGAGAAGAGACAGAGAGCACATACGCACAATTACGTGAATGGTTCTTAGTTGGGAATGTAAAGCTAGGGAAAGTTTCTCCTTTGTCCTCTAAAGAATTACTTTAGAACCAACGGACAAAGGTTATTTATAAAAAGCCAAACCCACAAATTTATCATGTACAGAGGCAATTTGCATAGTTCAATTACCCTGCAGCTCAACAGAAATTCACACACCCCTCAGTTTTTGATAGGGATGTGGAAACTGGGGATTATAGGAAAATTTAAGAAAATTCTTTGGTTTTTAAAGGAACTAAATAGGCTTCGTGGACGTTTGAAGGCCTGGGACAATGTCTGTTCAGCTGGCAGAACAATGACCTGAAAGTGGTGATCCATGAGCAAAGAGAGGCCGAGGGCGTGTGAGGAAGCTCTGCCCCGGTGTGTTGGTAGACAGCGATTTTAATTCCTATATGAGCTTAGTCTTTTTAAGTTAATGGTATATAGCAAGAAGACTGAAGACAAGTGTGTTCTTTCAACCTATCCTGTCAAGAAGGAAGAGGATTCGTCAGTAGAGCCTCCCCATGCCTTGTTAGAGGGATCCAGATTCTGAGTAGACTCCAATGCCTTAAAGCCTTCGTTCTACAGAGCGTCATTTTCTGAGCTCCATCAGGGGTAAAAGTCATTACGAAAACTATCAGGCTGGAGAGATGGCTCAGTTGTTAAGAGCACTGATTGCTCTTCCAGAGGTCGTGAGTTCAATTCCCAACAACCACACAACCATCTGTAATTGGATCCGACGCCCTCTTCTGGTGTGTCTGAAATATAGCTACAGTGTACTTATATAAATAAAATAAATAAATCTTAAAAAAAGAAAAAAAAAAAACCTAAAAGAAAACTCTATTAGGGTAAAAGCCAGGCAGTAGACAGCAAAGACTGAAGCAGGCACCTGCTCTGTTACATAGTGATCAGGGAAGTTCTATCTAGTAAAGTCACACTTGAGCAGAGACTTGCTGGAGTGAGGGGATGGATATTTTCAGAAAAAAATTTTTAGACAGGGAGAACAGTAAGCACAATCCCTCTGAATGGAGTGTCTGTTGGATATGTGTTTAGTAAAGAGTAAGCATGAATGATAATCAAGCATGATGACTGCAGAGGTAGCCAGGAGGTGACCTTGGGCATCTGGCCCTTTGTAGAAATGTTATATATTCGCTGAATGAGTAGGGAACTTGCTGAAGGAAGAAGTACAGTCCAACATAAGCACAGTGGGAGTCACCTGGGATGTAATAGTCCACTGGGGGCAGATCGTAATAAATTCATGAAGAGAAGGCTGGACATAACCCAGGTGAGAAGAGATAGTGGCTTGGCCAACGCCAATCACAGTTTATGTATTTTACGACAGCTAGTTCTTTTGCTCTTCTCTATATGTTTCATAATTAGGTTGTCTATGTTTACAAAATCCTGCAAATTTGATCTTCAAAAACCACTTAACATTTCTGTACCTATTGGTTTTAAATCCCCGCTTAACAAGGATGACTTCAATCTCAAGACTAATAGTAGTTAACTGAAAAGCTGGATGCTTTTCCTCTAAGGCCAGAAGCAAGACAAATATATCTGCTCTCACAACTTCTGCATTGTACCAGAAATTGATCCAGCAGAGAGAAAATAAAATAAATGACATCCAGATTGGTAAGAAAGAGGCAAAGTATCTGAATTTGCAGATACCATGATCTCATACACATAAAAGTATAAATTAATGAATAAGTTCAGCCAGTCTATAGGATACAAGATAAATCAAAGAGCTAACTATAGTTTAATTCACTTTTTGGCACCGTTGAATAAATACATTAAAAAATAAGGAATAAAGTTAGCAATCAAGTTGTAAGCTTATAGTATAAAAAACTATAAAGTACAAAAACACATCACATTTTCACATGTGAGAAAATTTAATATTGTTAAAATTATAAGACTTGTAATACCT
The DNA here is from genome assembly GCA_028551405.1 of Uromys caudimaculatus. Classification (NCBI taxonomy): domain Eukaryota; kingdom Metazoa; phylum Chordata; class Mammalia; order Rodentia; family Muridae; genus Uromys; species Uromys caudimaculatus. The sequence continues at coordinate 26,627,575 of CM052716.1, read as the reverse complement.
AAAGCAACACCAAGAAAAAGAAAAAAATGTTGGGACTATTACTGTCCAAGATTACAGTGACTTGTATGTTATTTTATTCCCATCTAATAGTTTTTTTTAAAAAAGGGAACTTATACAGTGACAGTAGTCAACATAATGTAAACTGTTGATTATATGTATGTATGTGTGTATTTTTAGCACAAGCACATGAAAACATGCTCCTTCTCATTTGTCATTAGAGGAATGCAAGTCAAAATCCCATGGAAATAACACTATGATGCTATTAGACTATCTAGAGTTTAAAACACTGTCCAAACGTTTCAGCAAAGATTAGAGCAACTGTAACTTCCATACGCTATGATGGCAGAGGAAAACAGTGCAAATACTTTGAAAAGTGAACTTAGTAATTTCTTAAGATATTAAACACATATCTGTCATATGATCCAGCCATTCCATTCCTAAGTATTCACTGAAGGAAAATAAAAGCATATGTCTATGCATGGACTTGAACATGAACATTTATAGCACTTTTATTTATAATACCCTCAAAGAATAAATAACCCCAAAGTATAATAAATATGGACATATTTAATCTTCGTCTTGGCATATAACAAAGTCTCTAAATCCTTGGGATTTCTGATGATAACATTGTCTTTTGTTAATTGTAATAAATATTTCTAGATTTTACCTGAGTTTATGCTAGTAAAGGGACTCTGGGTGTTGCCTCTAATATCTTCAGGATGGGACTGGTCACCAGAAAGTAAGCACATGATTAAAAAATTAGAAATTGTAGCCTACCACCAGCACCTCTGGAAAAATGAGAGACTAGATATTGTCATTCAGTTGCCAAGGGTTTCATCAGTCATTTCTATACACTACACGGGCATGAGCATTCCTGCCTAGTGGGGTATAGTTTGAATGTTGACTATTCCTCAAAGACCTGTATATTGAAGCCTTGTTCTCTAGGGTAGTGCTATTGAGAGGTGAGGAAACCTTTAAGAGACAGGGCCTAGTGGGATGTTTTTAAGCCACTGGGAGTGTGCCCATGAAAAGGATAGTTGGACTCTAGTTTCTGCTCCTTTGTTTCCTGGCTATGAAGTGAGCAGTTTGGTTTCTCTCTGTGCCATGGCTAGCTGGCAAGATGACCAGAGAACCAAAGCAGTGGTCCATTTGATCTTGAGCTATAATCCCCCAAACAGAGATCCAAAGTAATATTTTTCTTAATAAATTAATTATCTCAAGTATTTTATTATAGCAACATAGAGCTAACTAGTAAAAGCATGGATCTGAGAGCTTCTAAGTTGGTGACTACATTGAGTTCTGGGAAGAGTGACTTGTCCCACCCTCACTTTCCCATGTATATATATATTTCCTATTTAGCAGTTCCTCAGGTGTACCTTTATAATAAAATAGTAATGATTAATAAAATGTTTTCCAAAATTCTGTGAGGTATTAAATAACTTGCAGGATCAGAAAAGAGAATTGTGGAAAGTCCTAAAATTTTAGGTGTTCCCGGGGAAGTGGGAGTTACCTGAGGAGCTCATTTGTAACTCATGCCAGAAATTAAGGATACCTTATAAGGCTGAATCTTTGACCTTCAAGGTCTGTGCCAGCTCTAGATTAACATTACAACTGGACTATTGGACACAATTAGTGTCAGAAACATGGAGAATTGCCTGTAGAGCCAATGTATGGCTAAAAGAAAAGGTGATCCTCCACTTCCTAACAATTATAAAGGATGGTTTCTAATACTTATGTAACAAAAGACAGATTAAGAAGACAGAAGCATAGCAAATTCATTGATCATAGTTTTAGGTGATATGGAAGCCTGCAGAAAGAAGACACAAAGACCCAAGACAGACTCTTCACGTCTACTACAGTATAACGAACATGTGAAATTTATTACATGCCTAAGGCATGAGAACATTAGTCTCTGGACTATTCATTTTTATGTCTGTGCTTAATGATGCATGGACAGCCATGTAGAAATATGATTGGACAAAAAGGTGTGACCCAATAAACCAAAGAGGAAACTCTCAAAGCCAGAGGGTTTACTTTCTCCTTGACTTCTCAGCTGTAGAATTTCTTCCTCTGGAGTAATGGGAAAGGAACGCTCTAGTCTTCATTTCTTTATGGACAGTTCTTACACAGAAAAGAGAATGGAGTTAAGATAATATTTTTAAGTTTTATGGCTGCCTTTGGGGAAAAGAGATTCTGGTTTTTAGAATCTGCTGTAGGGGAGAGGAGTTCCTTCTCTATAGCTTGCCTTGGGGGACAATGAAGGATGAGAGCCAGGAAGGTAAGAAGAGACTGTCAGGAAAACTTCTTTCCTAAGACTTCTCTCAAGCTCTGCATTTTTGGTGATCATTTTATGGATCTTATACCAACTATCTACATGTATATGAATAGATAAGAACTCTATTTTACATTAATTTGACAAAATACTATTTAGCAATCAAAATAGTCTATTGATATAAGATACATGTGGATGGCTATCAAAATAAGTATACTGAATGAAAGAAGTGAGATTAAAAGACATTCATTCTCTACAGATCCAGTTAAATTCTAAAAAAGAATCAATTTAGTCTATAGTGGCAAAAGGCAGAGTATTTGTAACCCTTTGCCTCTAGCTTCCCCAGGGAAAGAGAAATGAGGTCATGATTTTGGATGCATGCCGATGTTTTGAGAGTCTTGATTATGGTGATATGACACTTTGACAGTTGTGTATATATGTCAAACATATCAAATTACATTTAAAGTATACTTAAAATATAATGCTATTCATATCACAATAAGTCTATTTAAAATTTTTAGATAACTAGGATAAATTGTATTCAAATTGAAACTCTAAGTGGATACTTGGGTAGTTTTTCTTTTCTTTTCTTTTCTTTTCTTTTCTTTTCTTTTCTTTTCTTTTCTTTTCTTTTCTTTTCTTTTCTTTATACTTTTCTCCATTTTAAAGTTTTCTCTCCTGAGCTTGTTTGGTAAGAAGTGAGCATAGTGGAAAAATAGTTGATGGTATGAAGATATTACACAAGGCTCAGACAACATGATGGATTTTACAGGAAGAGTGTGAGTTGAGCAGTCCTTTGTGGGCTCATCTGGGAACCCAATCACCATTCATAACTAGGCTGTTGTGAAAAAATGTGCTTTCCCTTCCAAACACCAATGTTAAAATGAACTTCCATAACAGTTGTGTTTTCTTTCAAACTCCCTCCACAGCAGGAACTTTATTTTTTATTTTTTTATTTTTTGCTTTAGGCTTTGCTCACAAGGATTCTCTTATTTCTCTGTGGGTATTTGTTTTTCCACAGTAAAGTAGAGGAACTCCCTAAAAACTGAAACAATATTTCGCGTAGGAAATATAGCAGATGAAGACTGAAGCTAGAGATGTGTTTTTCTCGGGGTGCTAGGAATAGCTTTTGATGTTGTGTTTACAAACAGGGCTACAAACATTGTGTCTTGTTCTGCAAATGATGCTCCCTAGTTTAGATGGCCCTGGTGACAGAGCAGGGTGGTGGATGAAGTGCTACTTCTTTTTATTTTTAATTATAAATTATTTGTCAAATGATATCCCCCTTCCTGGTTACCCCTCCACAAGTCCCCCATCCCATCCCCCCTTTCCCTTCCCCTGCCTCTATGAGGGTGCTCCTCCACCCACCCACCCACTCCTACCTCACCACTCTAGTATTCCTCTTCACTGGGGCATCAAACTTCCACAGGACCAAGGGCCTCATCTCCCACTGATGTCAGACAAGGCCATCCTCTGCTACCTATGTATCTGGAGCCATGGTCCCTCCATGTATACTCTTTGGTTGGAGGTTTAGTCCTTGGGAGCTCTGGGTGGTCTGGTTAGTTGATATTGCTCTTCCTATGGGGAAGCTCCTTCAGTTCTTCCCCTAGATCTTCAAGTGCCACTTCTGCACACAGTCTTCCTCAGCCCCTCAGCCTTCAGGGATCTCATTGTCACAGGAGATCTTATATCATCAGAAGTTTTACTAAGTCTATCCTATACTCACCAGACTTGAGCCAACAGCCATTTTCCACCCAAGTTCTAACCTTGTGTGCAGGGCAGTGATACACAAAGCAAAAAACTTTAAAAAGTTTCTATAGTTCAAATGTAGCCCTTACCATGTGCTAGAACCACAGTTTCTCAATGGGGCAGTATTGGGAGGTACAGCTTAGTGGGAAGGGTTTGGGTTACACAGGTAGAGCCTTGTGGATGGATTACCTGTTCCATTGTGTATTCTCATAGTTTCCTCTCCTTGGGTATCAACTACGAGAATGGGTCTCATATGTCATGGAGGGGACAGTAGCTAAGTCTGACTGAGTTTAGAATTGCTACAGTCAGGACAGAGATTCTTCTCTTCCATTGGAATAAGGGGCACTGGGAAAACTTAGCATGGTTGTTGCAATAGTTTTTACGTGTCTATAAAGATAAACTTATCTTTCTACTATTTATTTCCTTGGAAGTCTCACACTCAGCTACAACCTGTGCATATACTGATCTATTGAACATAACCCAACCTAAGAGATAGATCTTTGTCTCTGAGAACCCAGAACTGATTCAGTTTGTTTTTTTCTTTCTGTGATGTTGTTGTTGTTGTTTGAGACAGAATTTCTCTCTGTAGCTGTAGCTGTCCTAGAACTCCATCTAAAGACCAGGCTGGTCTTGAACTCAGCTATCCAACCGCCTCTGCCTGCCAAGTGTTGAGATTAAAGGCAGGTGCCACCATGCCAGGCTTCTGTGATATTCCTATACACACTCATTACACTGTGTATAGCTGTCTTTTACTACTTTGCAGGTTCTTCTTTCTTCTGCTCCTTTTCACCCCTCTCCATCCTTTTCAATCCCCTAACACTAGATAGGAGAGAAAAAAGGATAGAAAGGAAAGGGGGTGACATTGTGGTTAGACTACTTCCTGATGATTAGGGATGTCAAGTTCTTTGGGACAAGTTTGATGTTCACTGTCAGAATCTCTAATTTCTTCTTCATTCTTTTTTGCATATGACTACTTAACAAACTATGACCTACAGTAACCAACATCCAACCAATATCTCAGCTTGCCTCTCAGGGCCCTAGCATTTTTATACCCTTTGAAAAGTCCCCAGAATTCCAAATGTCACACAATCATAGAAATGTTCTGCCACTGGCAAAGTCACATCCCTGCTAGAGCATGAGGCAAATCATAGTCAGCTGCTGTGGACAATCTGAAGCAGCCCCATATCCCACACCAGGGATTAAAAAGAAAGCATATTCCTATAATATTTCTGTGGGATTTTTAGATTTATTTATTTATTTATTGTGAATACACTGTCACTCTATTCAGACACACCAGAAGAGGCATTGGATCCCATTACAGATGGTTGTGAGCCATCATATGGTTGCTGGGAATTGAACTTTGGGAATTGAACACAACCTCTGGAAGAGCAGTCAGTACTCTTAACTACTGAGCTATCTCTCCAACCCTATTTCTGTGTTTTTAAAAGAAGCCCAAAATTCCAAAATTGTCACTACAATTGTGCATCAGAGGCAATTTTTAGCTTTTTCTTGTTGAGCTTGCTCCACCATCTATCAGCTCTAGCTACCAAATGTCCCTTAAGTAAACACATCATTTAAAAGAAATAGATGGAGCAATCATGGAATAGCTCAAGAGGTTTGCTATAACTTTGAAAATTTCCTAAGGTGAAAAAGGAAAATCTAATATCATAATTATATTAAGTTGTGCAGTTTCACAATTCCCAGAAAGAAGACACAACCTTCAAAACAAAAGAAAAATTCAGCTATTCATCTGACAGAAGATTCATATGGAGAGTATAAAAAGAAGTCCAAAGTTTAAAAACACACACACACACACACACACACACACACACACACACACACACACATACACACACACTCACACATACACACACACATACACACACACTCAACCCAATCAATAAATGGGTAAAGTAGTAGAATAGACAACTCTTAAAATAAGTACATATGGCCGATAAATACATAAAAATGTTTAGCCTTCTCGGCCCTTTGGGAAACGTAGGCTAAACCAGCACTTGGATTTTATCTTAACCCAGTTGTAATGGTTGTACTTAAGATAACAAACAACAAATGCAGGCAAACTTCCTGGGGGTGGGACCTTTACATACACACTGTTGATGGTAATTTAAATTAATGCTGCCATTATGAAAATCACTGCAGTGTTTCCTCAAAAATATTAAAATTTGACCAACCACATGAGCCAGGTATACCTGGGTTGTCATGGTTAATCTTGGTTGTCAACTTGATGGGATCTGGATTCAGCTCAGTGACATGCCTCTGGGTGTGTCTGTGAAGACATTTTTTGGACGAATTAACTGAGAGGGGATGATCCCCCTCCAGAATGGGCAGCACCTTCAGTGGCAGCCTGTCTGTAGTAGTCTGAGAAACAGGCAGGGAAGAGTGGATAGGCAAAAGTAATGGGAGGCTGGGGAGTTAGCACAGTCATTCATGGCAAGCATGAAGATCTGAGTTCAATCCCCAGCACCCACATTTAAAAACAGACATGGTAGCATGTATTTGTAATCCCAGTATTAGGGAGTTGGAGTCAGGTAGATCCTTGGGATTTAGTGGCCAGCCAGTCTGGCCTAATTGACAAACTTCAGGCCAGTGAAGGGCGTTGGCACAAAGGACAGCTTCTGAGAGATGATACCTGAGATAGTTCTCTGGCCTCTGTATGCAAGTACTCACATGTGCATGCACTTCCATGCACACATATGCACACACACACACACACACACACCACACACACACACACACACACATACACGAATGAATGTATACCACCACCACCACCACACACACAGAGGATGGGGAAGGTACGATCAGTGTACATGATTCATATCTTTGAAAATGTCATAATGAAACCTATTACTTTATACAATGAATATGTGTTGATTTATTCTTTAAAATATGTGTGATTTTGACATTCTGGTCCCTCTTTACCAAACTACCATAACTGATTCCAAGAAGTTTCTTGTTGGAAACAACCCCTAAGATATTGTTCAGTTCGAAAGAGGAAAGTTTATATTACTTGGCTTTTTGGCTGCAAGTAACAGAAACTCTAGGTAATCACTTCTAAATAAATGTCTAGATAACTAACTCTAAATAAATATCTAGATAGAACTCTAGGTAATACCAACTCTAGATAATTCAAAGAGAAAGGGGATTGATTAAAGGATCCTGGCAGTTCACAGAATCATGGTGTAGTGGCTGGTTTTGTGTGTCAACTTGACACAGCTGGAGTTATCACAGAAAAAGGAGCCTCCCTTGAGGAAATGCCTCCATGAGATCCAGCTGTGAGGCATTTTCTCAATTAGTGATCAAGGGGGAGGGTCCAGCCCATTGTGGGTGGTGCCATCCCTGGGCTGGTGGTCCTAGGTTCTAACATAAGAAAGCAAGCTGAGCAAGCCAGGGGAAGCAAGCCAATAAGCATCATTCTTCCATGGCTTCTGTGTTCACACACCTTCTTCCATGTTCCTACCCTGTGTGAGTTCCAGTCCTGACTTCTTTTGATGATGAACAGCAGCGTGGAAGTGTAAGCTGAATAAACCCTTTCCTCCCCTACTTGCTTCTTGGTCAGGATGTTTTGGGCAGGAACAGAAACCCTGACTAAGACACATGGGGTCAATAATACAGAGAATTAGTCAAGCGTATGCCCACAACGCTTCAGTGAACTGGTCCTACGAAGAGACCACACCCCCTGGCATTGGGCCCAGCCCCTGAAGACCCTACAACAATCATCTCCAGTGCACACTGGGTACCTCTACCCACATAGCTGCCACTCCTGCCTCCAGACATGGAAAGGAGCTGATGGACTGAACCTGCTCTTGATTCTGTGCCACTAGCCTTTAGTTCTAAATCCAGGACAGACATAAAACTGTGATCAGAGCCCTATCTACAGTGGTGTGACCCATGTGAGCAGCTGATACACTTCCAAACAGAAGGCCCCTGACTCATTCAGAGGACGTGGGTCACAGGCCAGGGCCATGGATGTCAGCTGCAAGGATGTTTCTCATTATTTTCAGTATTATGGGTTTTCAGCAGTATTTACTATGTACTGTGGATTACGAATGCTCTATGAAAATGTCAAAAAAATCAGTGAGATTGAAAACTAATATATTAAGATGAGCACTGGATGGTGGTGTATGAAATCAGGGATTAGACACTCAGAGTCTGTATGTGGACTGAAGTTTCCGGTTAAGTCACATGCATTTCAAAGGCATCTAAAAGCTTAAGAACTTTATCCATTACTGTGTAGGATAGACCAACATACTAAGTCTCACAGAGTACTTTTTCAAAGATGCACAGTGGACTCTAGTAGAGGGAGATCTAGAACCCATATTTAAAAAAAAAACAAACAAAAAACACTCTTGTGTGCACATGTGCCTGCAGACCACAGAAGAAACAGTAGCTGCTCCCCTGGGGTAGCCAAGGGTGGCTGGGGAGGGGCTGATTCTGTGTCTTTTTTAGAGCTTTTGACTATTTCACCAAACATGAGTAAAAAACTTAATAAACCAATAATTTTAAAAGAACATAGCTCTCTATGTGCTCATTTGGAATTAAGTCCAAAATATATAAAGTAAAATAATTAAACACATAAAGCAAGCAGAATTTCTGAGCAGCTATCAAATTTCCCGTGTAGGAATGCAGAACTTGCAAATTTACGTGTTCTGGTTTTTCCAGAAAACCTTGAAATTTGAATTTTAGGTATAAACTTCTGTGTTTCAAAGGTTGACAAACTTTCAAGCATGATCTCTGGGCTTCTGCCGACGGAGGCTGTCACTTTGGGACATTCATGGTGTTCTGATGTGGTCCTGCCTCATACAGCTGGCCCAGGGTCATCTGCTCATGTGGTGAATCTGAGATAGGTTTCCTGCACCTCTCCTCATTCTCTTCTTCCGGGGCCCTTGCACTGATATGTGTGCTCCTGGGGGACAAGGAACAACGGTGCCATCTGTCCAAAAGTGCTTCATCAGCCGGCTCCCTGGATTTGCCCACAGGAGTATCTTCTAATTGAAGTCACCGAGTTAGGGTAGATAATCAACAGACCTGCCCCGTAAAGGTCAGAGCCTCCAGTTCTTTAAGATGCTCCAGACTTGGATCTGTTGTTTTTTCCTCCTTCCAGTCATAAGTTAGATTACTCTTCATTCTCTTGCCTGGTGAACTGTTTAAGGTGAAGGATTCGCTGGCTCAGAGGACCAGGCTGAATACAGTCACATAACCTCACAGAGCTCCGAGGTCTCATAAACAGTGCGAGCTCACTGGGCTGATGAAGACAGAGATGGCACTTGTCGAGTGGTCACTGTATTTGCCCTATTTGATAAAAAATAATCTGCCCACTATCTATTTATCCTTCTTTTCTTTTGATGAAGGCACAGCCCTGACCACCACCCACAAACCTACACAGGGAGTACGAGCTAGGCAAAAGCAATGCGTCTCGCTTGGAATGCTTTTTCTCCTGAGAATTAATGGATCCAAGTGTCCAGAGTGCCTTCTCAGTTAATGTTTACCTATTTTAAAATAAATTGCGATTTAGGATGCACATGTAAACCATTGAACATCTCTTTAGCTCGACAGGTTAGAAATAGAACTCCCTTTGCGGAGTGGACAGCTCTAAGCACATGTCCTGTGCTCTCAGCCGACTCCCCGTGCTCTTTCAAACCCAGGTCAGAACCTACAACTGCACTCGAGTTGTAGACTTCAATCTATATGCTCCTCTCTCCTCTGCTAACTATTGCCTAGAAAGGTGCCGGAGTCTGTGCCCTCAAGTCGTCTGCGTTTGACTGGATTACAGTGTAGCCGTAGCGGGAGAAGCAGCTGCCCAGAGGTGATGGATGTGTCTGGCCTGCAGGAATTGTGTGTCTTGAGATTGGACCCTGCAGCCACTTGTTCCTGATCACTGTCTTCCATGTGGAGCTAAGTGGGATCAGTAATTAGGTAATTTTGACAAAACTGTGGAGAGTCACAGGAGAGGAATGCGGATGTCATCAATTTCACTCCTTACTCTAATCTCCGGGTAGGTCAGTCAGTACTCAAGTAACCCGCAACTTGATTAACCAGCGACTTGATTGTTTTCCCTTTCCACCCCGGGTAGATGACCTGGCCCCTCTGGAGATCCACTGGGCTCAGAGCTGTCTCCTCGAGGTTCATGTATGAGCTTATTTTCCTTAAGCGAGTGAAGAAACGTCTCTCTTGAGGAAGGAAAAGTGATCTGGGTAGCATTTCTAGATCATGGGACAATTTCTGCCCTTCCTGCTCCCACCAGTGCTGGTTCTGAAGCGCAGGTTTGGGCTACAGTCTAAAGTTTTACTGAAAGAGGTGTTCTGATGTCATTTGGCTGCCTTCCTCTGGGAGGGTAGTCAACGAAAGGCCCACCTGAGAATTTATGCTTCGCACTTAGTCAAGCTGGAAACATACCTATTGTTATTCAAGAGTTTCGGTAATTTTCCATTACCTGGCTGGAATCTGGAGTATGTCTTATTCGCTTTTTCAATGTTTTCTGTGATTTAATTAGGGCTCCTGGCAGTGTTTGGAGATCACATGATTAAGGGTCTCTAACTCATTCATTTCCCTCTGAGCCAGGGAGCTATTTTATTTCGGGAACCATAAATTGGTCACCTCTGTGTGCTTCATGTGGAGCCAACTCATGACCAGAAGAATCTGCAGTTCTGTAGTCTATACATTCACCCAGCACAGCTAACCACTACAGTATGCAGATTCACCCATTTGCTGAGCATAGATTCCTCAGCTGAGGTAGGGGTTGAAGAGATGTCAGAATTTCCCTAGCATTCAATGAAAGGTTCCTTGGAGTGGCTTTCTAATAAGTGACTATTCACTTGATCATGCATCTAAATTGGGAGCTGACAAATCTCTCCTTTCTATGGGCATTGCTCCTCTTACCACCCATTGCAACTGTGAGGCTTAAATAAAATGCTACAGACAAGAAATGAGGACACGGTGAGCCCACAGTTGGGTATTAATTCCCTCTCTGCTAGGCTAGGGAGTTCTTCCTAAGCTTAGCTCAACTAGACCTGCCTCTTCCAGTGTTTATGATTCTGTGTTGGAGCTGACTCCAAAGAGTACACATCCCCTTCTGCATGGCTGTCCTGGAAATGTCTGAGATGATGCTCCGTCTCTAGCATCTGTTGGCATGGCTGTCTCCAAGCAGCTGACCCTGGTGAGGCTAGCTAGAAGATCATTAGCTTTCTCAGTTACACCCTCAATCACCCTCGGTGTTCTTCAAGCCCAGCACACAGACCCACATCGTCTTACTCTTGTATGTATCTGCTTATTTTCTTATTGTTGACTAGACTGTCATGACAGGGACTACCCCTGTGTTCTTCATAACTCATTCTTTTGGGCCTAGGAATCTGACTGGAAAGCACCCCATGATTATTGGTTTTTACTGAATGAGTGAGCAAATGGGTAACCGAAGCTCACTGACCACCAAATGTTTCTTAGAGATTTTGTTCCAGTCGGGTTCTTTTGCACAAGGAACCAAGTAGGCAGCAAAAACTGAAGGAGCAAGAAGATATACTATTTTCTGTTCTTTCTGCCCCTGGCCACCATGATCCTGTCCCCAAAGCAGGGGCCGTTAGAAATTGGCATTTGATATCTTCTGATAATTAACTGTGTAACTTTGGATACGGTCTTAACCATTACAGATTTTAATTTTTTTTTCCACAGGAAAACCAGAAACCCGGCATCCTGATCTGATGGTACCCTGAGACTCAGAAGTCCCAGCTGTACTCTTGTATCTTCTTGGAATTCTGTTTTCGAGGTTTGTCCGTGGGGTCACTTTCATTAGCAGTCTGTTGTATTTAGACACCTGAGAAATTCTCCATTCCAGGATGCTTCTTAACTATAGACTTACAAGTCCCAAAGATGTTCTTGGCCTTGGGGTCTCTAAAGCCCAGAAATCTGTGGGTTTAACACGCTTGGAGAGGATTACCAGGCAGAAGTTTCGTGTAATAGCCTTTTAAGTAGAGAATTCCTCTCTCAAGTTCAAATAGTCCTCACAGCAGAGCCCTGCAAAGCCAAGGCTAAGTTGGCTGCAGATCCGGCAGCCTGAGGACTCTGTTCCTGTCCATGATTCCAGCCACATCTTGTGGCCTTTCTTACGCCATGCAGCTTCTAGTGACCGTAACAAATTCCAGAGCGTCAACTCCGCAAATAGTCTGTCAGCGTTAAGGTACTTGTAAATTGAGTTACGGGTCCCAGTGTTCACAGGTACGTATACGATCGAACAGAAGCTCACCCTGCCACGGAAAGCCGAGGTGTCTGGAGCAGGCTCTCATTTCACCCCAGCTGCTGAAATCATTCCCAACAGATTTATAAGTTGTTTTACTGTCTGGGAAAGTTTTTCTTTCTTTCTCTTTCCTTCCTTCCCCCTCCCCCCTTCACAAATCAGCAGAGGGCTTTTTGAGCATAGTACACACATGCCACCTTCTGGAAGGAAATGAAAACATTTTGCGGGACCATGAGAACCTTTTTTGATTGAACACATTCCATTGATGTTGAGAGATATTAAGGACCAGGGATGGTTATTTCCTGTTATTTTTATGTTGGTGGTGGTGGTGATGGCGGCAGCGGTGGGGTGTGTGTGTGTGTGTGTGTGTGTGTGTGTGTGTGTGTGTGTGTGTGTGTGTGTGTGATTTCCTTGTTTTTTCTGGCATGGCATTACTTATTTCCTGTGTTTCCTTGATGTAGTTACCCTTCTTGTGTTGGAGTTTTCCTAAATCTTTGAGACTAAATAGTTGTAAGCAGAATGAGTAGGCGAAGGATAAGAGAGTGTACTGGGATATTATCACAATGCACTGTATATGTGTGTGAAAAGGAACCATCAAAAATTAAAAGAAAAAGAATATTATTCCAGTTTTTTTTTTAACAAAATAGTATTTCAGTCCAGTTTTAGGTTTAGAGAAAAATTAAGTGACAGGTACAAAGATTTGCCACATCTTCCTGTCCGTACACACACAACCTCAACACCGTCAGCATCCTTTCCCAGGATGCTACATTCACTACAATCAGTTCTCTAAGTCCAGAGTGTGTTCTTTAGTATTCCCCTTGGACTATCTATGGTTGTATGTTGAGTGTATACTGATACCTAAACAACCTTATAATGTCATGTAGAATAGGTTCGGTGGAGGAGAACCCCTCTGTACTCTGGCTGTTCCTGCCTCGTTCCTCCCTCACACCTGGCAACCACCCATCACCTAACTATCTCCACAGTTTCCCTGTTTCCAAAATGTCATGTAGTTTGAAGCACACGTTCATTGTGCAACTTTGTCCTATCGACCTCCAGCACTTCAAAATATGCATTTGTGCTTCTTCCTCCTTCTCCTCCTCCTTCTCCCTCCCCTCCCTGTGTGTGTGTGTGTGTGTGTGTGTGTGTGTATGTGTGTGCATGTATGTACGGAAGATTGAATCTCTTACATGGAAGCCCAGGGCCTCATTACACTGCAGTAGACAGGCCTTGGAGACCCTCTTGCCTCCCACTCCTCAGTGATTGAGACTCCAGCCCTGTGTTGTCAGAACAATCCACCACCTAGATTAATATTTATTCACCTACTGAAAAACATCTTGGGGCCTTCCAAGTTTTGGAAATGATAAAGAGAGCAAGCAGCAGCATTCTTGTGTGCAAATTTGGTGGGGAGATAACTTTTAAACTCTTTTGTTTCACATTGGGGTGATTGTTGAGTAGTCTGGTAAGAATATATTTAGCTTCATGAGAAAACTACCTTTCCTGCATTTATCCTGCAGTTCACCAGAAAGAAAAAAACAACTCTACCATTTTGGGCCAAATTTATAGCAAGCATTTTATTAAATATTAAATACTGACCAAGAGGTGGACTTTGGTCAGGACCATTTCCCTGGAGTTTCCTAACTGGAACAGCCTCAAGCCATGCATTGTAGGGGCTTATAAGGCCAAACTTGTAGGCCACTGTACTATGTGGGGGTTGTTATTTTCCAAGAACTACAATTCCCAGTATTCCAGGAAGTTACCTGGTTCCTGGGCAGGTGTGGCTTACAGATTAATTTTGGGAATTACACCTGGTGGCTGTACCATGTTGTATTTATGCTAATGAAGCATGAAAGTTCCTCTGCCAGCATTTTTATTCTAATAGTGTATCTGAGAGGGGTGTGTCCCGAGGTTCCAATTGACACGTGATAGAGAATAGGTATTTATTCATACCTTTGCACACTTTTACCTGATTTCTTGTTGCATTTAGAGTTCTTTGTACATTTGGGATGCTGGTTCTTCATCTATGCATCTTTTACATTTTTTTTTCTCCTAGACTGACATTTGCTCTTATTCTCTTCAGAATGTCTTTGTAAAGCAGATTTTTAAAATGTAGTGCAGTTTATCACTTATTTCTTTATGGTCATGACTCCTGATAGTCTAAAACGTTATCACTCTATTTAAGGTCACATAGGTTTTCCCCGGTGTTGTAAGAGTTTTATCGTTTTGAGTTTTATATCAGTACTATTATCTGCTGTGTTTATTGTTATGAAGAACATAAGATGCCTATTTCATGGCAATGCCCAGGTGTTGCACCACTCCATTGTACTGGATTTTTCCTTTGTCAAAGAACAGCTTTCTGACTTTGTGTGGGTTTATTCTATTTTGCTCTATTTATTGCGTTGTTTTGAGTACAAGATTTTTATACTAAATGACGAAGTAGGATAGTGGTGACCTTTGGGGTGCTCTCCTGCCTCAATATTGTATTACCTGAATTGATGTTGTACTGTACTATTGTGTCAACTGTATCAACGATTGTCTTAGTTAGGGTTTTACTGCTGTGAACAGACACAATGACCAAGGCAACATTATAACGACAACATTTAATTGGGGCTGGCTTACAGGTTCAGAGGTTCAGTCCATTATCATCAAGGCAGGAGCATGGCAGTATCCAGGCAGGCATGGTGCAGGAGAAGCTGAGAATTCTATATCTTCATCTGAATGCTGTTAGTGGAAGTGTGACTTCCAGGAAGCTAGGGTGAGAGTCTTAAGCCCACACCCACAGTGACACACCTACTCCGATAAGGCCACATCTTCCAATAGTGCCACTCCCTGGGTCTTGCATATACAATCCATCACAATGGTGTATTATAATACTGTGCCAACTGTATCAGTGTTGTACTGTAATGTGTCAACCATATTAATGTTATACTATAATATTGGGGAAGTATTTTGATTCTTCTGTGGATAGAGCTTGTGACTTTATGTAGGAGACAAAGGCTTTTGACCTTGGCATTTTTTGCTTGATCCCAGGTTTGACTTAATCTTGCTAGCTATCTCGTAGCAGGCATTCCTTTGATTCCTTTCCGCCTGATATCAGATTATCTACGGCATTGACCTTTAGGCTTGGCTGGATTAGCAAATCAAGGTGTTCCAGCAGGCCTCCCTTTGTTTCCTCCCCA
>CM052716.1:26589144-26612030 GCA_028551405.1 Uromys caudimaculatus | reverse complement strand
GTTTAAAAATATGTAACATTAAAAATTAAACGGAGCTTGAACGGAATTTCGTCTTGCTCCAAACGCATTCTTTGTTTCCTGCTTCTTTCCCCAACCGACGGTTTCTCTCTACAGCACGGAGCGGGAGCTTTGAACCTAGTCGATAGCTTTTCTTGGAAGGGCCCTCCAAGGCAAGGCGGGCAGCGAGCTCTTTGCAACTTTACATATAAACTTTAGAAACAGCGTATTGACATTCAGGTCAAAAACTTGATGGGGTTTTGTTTATATTGCTTGTGGAGGTCCAGTTGAGAGATCCAGCATCTTGACAGATTTGTATCTTCTTTCTCATGATGACAGATTAGCTCTCCACTTATTTATTTCCTCCTTAGTCATTTTCTCCAGAGTTTTTTTTTTTTTTTACTCATTTATTTTTTTAAGCTTTTTACTTTTATTTATTTACTTTTGTGTGTCTCTTCTCTCTCTCTCTCTCTCTCTCTCTCTCTCTGTGTGTGTGTGTGTATGTGTGTGTGTGTACCAGGAGTACTAAGGTGCCTGTGGAGACCAGAAGAATTTGCTGAATGCCCTGGAGCTGGCGTGAGAGATGGTTATGCACTGTCTGATCAGTACTAAGAACAATCTTGGGTCTTCTAGAAGAAGAACAGGTGTTTTTAACCAATGAACCACTCCCCCAGCCCCCATTCATTTTCATTTTATATGTATGTCTGTGTACCATGTGTGTGCCTGTGCATGCAGAGGCCAAGAGAGGGTGTCAGATCTCCTGGAACTGGAGATGCAGGTGGTTGTGAGCTGTCCAATATGGTTGCTGGGAACTGAACCTGGGTCCTCTGCAAGAACATCAAGTACTCTTAAGCATGGAGCCATCTCTCCAGCCCCTCATTAGAGTTTTATAATTTTCTCCATGTAGACCTTATACATATCATGTTAACTGTATACTTATTTTAGTACTTTGGCATATGCATATGTATATAGGAGTATTTTCTTATTCAAATTCTACCAATTCATTGCTAACACAATGAAAAGGATTAAATTTTGTGCATTAACTTTATGTCTTGCAACCTTGTTATAACCACTTATTAGTTTCATATATTTTGATGATTCTTTTAGATTTTATGTAAAGAAAATTACATAATCTGTGAAGAAAGATAGCTTTACTTCTTCAATTTGTACACATTTTATTTCTTTTTCTTTTTTATTGTATTAATGAGAATATTTTTTGAAAAACTGTAGGAAGAACAAACATGTTTGTTTCCTAAAATTACTGCGAAAATTCTTGTCTCTAACCATGAAATATGATGCCAATGAAAAGAAGGTTTTTTAGATGTTAATTGAAAATTATTGTATGTATTCACAAACATTACAAAATATTGATCAAAAATATATAATCAACTGGAACGTTGGACTCTCTGATACTTTTGGATGAATCAAAACATATGTCTGATAAATGCAAGTTTAATACCCATATGACTTACCATTATCAAGTTCTGGTACTATTATTTGTAATTTATAATAAAGTTAAATTTTCATATTTCTTTTGTTCTTTATCAAGCCCTGACCTCTGCACATTATAAAGGTCATATAAAGCATGTTTTGGTTCATTATTCATTTTCCTGGGTACTGTGCCCTCGAGGGAAAATCCTGGGAGGTGGGACTCACAAATCCCATTTTACTGTTAATATTTATTGTGCTGCACTTTCTTTTACCTCTGCTCTGCAGTTCTGCAGCAGAATTAATAACGGGACCCCTGTCTTCTTCTGAACCATAAGCAGGTCAAGCGAGTTTCTCAAGTCTCTCTTTTGTAATTAAAATTATTGATTGTGTTTTAACTCAGCTAATGACTAATTATTCATAAATAACATTCATTCAAATGCAGAAAATGTTTTCTGCCTGGGTGGTCACTTCATTTTCAACCTAGTTTTTTAGATTGTAAAGAAGTCCATCTAAGAGTTAAGACTGATACACTGGTCTTCTTTTCATCTATATATTGTTAAATAGATTCTTAACAATATTCTTTTAATCTATGTGCTGTTAAATGGATTCTTTTATAATAAACCACATATCATGTGAACATATGTCACACATATTAGTGTCAATTTCATGATTGTCCCAGTCTTTCAACAGCCTTTGAATGTCTAATACTGTAATGCAGTACTAAGTAATATAAATTAGTTTCTTTAGTACAGGGACATAGAGATCTATCAAGAGAGACAGTAGTAACAGTCAAGGATCAAAATGAAGTAAAACAAAAGATCATTACTTATCAGAATGAGTGACACTGGTTGCGAGTGTAACAGAGGTCTGGTAAATGGCAGGCCCATGTGGAATGAAAACATTCAGGAGGATCTTAGGAAGTTGGTCCTCAGGAAGGTTCAACTTGGAAGTAGTCTCCTAGTTAGCTGGAGCTATCAACTTGATACAGCCCAGAGTTATCTATGGATGTCTCAGTTGGGAGAATACATCTATCAGATAGGCCTTGTGGTCATATCTGCGAGACATTTTCTTGATTGCTAATTGTTGTAGAAAGATCCAGCCCACTATGGGCAGTACCATCCCTAGGCAAGGGGTCCCGGGCTGCATAAGAAAACTTTCTGGGCAGAGACTAGGGAACAAACCCAGCTCCTCCATGTTCTGCTTCAAGCTTCTTCCTTGAGTTTCTTGGATTTCCCTGAGTGAGGGACTGTAACCTGTAAGATAAAACCCAACCCTTACCTCCCCAGGATGTTTTCGGTCATGATGTTCATCACAACAACAGAACCTAAGCTAGAACTGGTAGGAAATGAGAGAAGGAAGAGTGACCAAGCTTTCAGCTTGCTACATCAGCATGAACAACTACCTGAAATTGTGAGTAAGGGTGTCACCAGTGAAAACAGTAAACAGAGCACCAGAGGAATGGTCACAAGGGCATGGGTGGATGTGGAGGGTGTGGTTGCTCATTTTACTCTCTGTAAGAAGGAGGAGGAGGAGGAAGAACTTTATAGTGTTATGCAAAAGCAGAGGTACAATGTAGTTCACACGGTATGTGGCTTATTTTAAGTAACTGTAGCTTTAGGGAGTCTGATAGAATGAGTCTTACTCCCCTCCCCATGAAGATGGTAGAACACCCTTTACTCTCTCGCTTCTACACCATTTGAACATGGTAAGGGGACGGACTTGGCTGTTGCAGCATAGTAGATAGACTGAGAGCACATCCTAGGTCTCATTCACAGTGCCTGGCTCTCTTGGACTGGTCTTTCTTAAATCCCATCATTCTGAAAGTAAGGGATTATTCCAGAGACTGTGGACCGTTTGTAAAGATAGACTTAGTGATGCATCTACACAGAAATGTCAAATGTGTGAAAATTGGGGACTCTGGATTTCCTAACCCCAGTCATCCATTTGTCCGGTAAGCAGTTGCTGTCTGGTTTGTGTGGTTATCATTATCTGGTTAGATGCTAGTAAGGAAGCCTGGACTACATTGCAGACTCTTGTGATACCTACGATAGTTGGTTCTTCCATCTCTGTAAGTAATAAGTTAATGCTGCTCTCTAGAGCCGGAGGATGAGGGTATTGATCACACCCTAGTTCCTTTTCTTCCTAAGGAGGTCTAATAGTAGCAGCATCAATTATTTATAAAAGCTACATGGAGGTTTCATCTAAACTTCAAATCTATATATTATGGATGCCATAAAAGCCCTTCCCCCACTCCATTTCTCCCTCCTTTCTCCCTTCTCTTCTGTCTTTACTCCATCTCTCTCTCTCCTTCTCCATTGAGCTGGCCATTTATAAGGTTTCTCACTCAGAAAAAAAATAAATATGTGTCCTCTTGAAGAATTTCTTGATTAGTTCTTGGTAATGTCAAACCTATCTACAATTCATTTATTCATATATATGAATATATATAAAACATTTCGTATTTATTTATTCGTAAAAAGTCCTTTACTCCAACCCAAGCACTTGGTAAAGGATTAACAGTAACCTCTGGATGACACAGACTTATTTGTTTGGTGAAAAAGCAAATTACATTTACCACATGACATTACTACTTTAGCTTGTAAGAAAATGATCACCAAACATAGTAAACAAACAAACAAAACAACCCATAGTATTTATTGAGAAATATAATCATTAGACAGGAAAAATACATAATATGTTTTATTGAGAAATATGATACAACCCCTTCTTATAATTGCAACAAAATTTAATCTGCTAACTATTAACTCTCTTCTTTAAGTTACTATCTTTTTGTTGTTGTTGTTGTTTTGATACTTTATTTACATTTTAAATGTTTCCAGATCTCCCCTTTGGAACCCCCCTATCCCCCCCTCCCCCCTGTCTCTATGAGGGGATCCCCACCCACCCACCCACCCACTCCCATCTTCCCTCCTTGGCATTCCCCTACACAGAGGCATCTAACACCCTCAGGCCCAAGGGCCTCTAAGTTACTATCTTATATTTTAAATGAGCTGGCCAAATTTGAGCATCTACTCACTAAGGGTGACAGAGTGACAAGGTGTCATTGAAAAATCCAAGATATTGGGGGCACCATAAATACTATCACAAAGACACTAAATGAAAGCATGAGGCAGTGAAACTCAATAGACTCTGGAAAAACCTTACGCCACAAAACTTGGCTTACTTCCCCATGGAAAAGATTTGTTTTTAGTGTGTGTGCGTGCAAGTGTGTGCTGATGCACATATGTGCAAGTGCCAGATACACTCATTAGATACTCAATCTGCAAGAAGCCCATATGTGGGGATGGCGACAATAATAAAAAACTGATAGCCATTATTCTCAGGGTATTGAAAATCTAATAGGAAAGACAAAAAGTATTGTATTGAAAGCTGATGATAGAAATTCAAAAGTTGGAAATTAACTAGGCAGTGGAGGTAAAACGTACTTTGGGAAAGGGACAGTGGTTGCTACTATGGAACGACATACAGGAGAGGGCAGAAGATGCTAAGGCCAGAGAGTGAGATATGGGTCTGGCCAAAATGGGCTGGATTTCTAAGGAGTGTGGATTTTGTCAAAAGGGAAATAAGAAGCCATCAAAGAATTTAAAGCAGATGAGAAGAAAAAAATATGTAATAGGAGTTAGTGCCTCCTACCCTCTACTGAAACAGAGACAGAGACAAAGGCTTCCTTAGAAACCGGAGCAAATGCAGACTTCAAACTTTACCCCCAAGTCTCCCATATACACAAATAGTCATCTGTTAGCAATATTTTTCATTTTGAGTAAGAGTGAATTGTGGGAAAGACCATGAAATACACTGTTGACATTTTCAGTCTGCTGGGGACCAGATTATCTTTAGAATACAGGCCAATCTGATCAAATGGGCAGTTCAAAATAGTGGAAGAAACTGTTTTCGTATGTTCAGATCGAAGCAGGTAGAAGGAAATGCTGATAGCAGCTGCCTTCAATCACTTGGGAGACACATCTGTGACGGTGTTTCCACATAAATTTAGTTGAGAAGGAAAGACTTGCCCTGAGCAACTGTCCAATGGAGCAGTCTTAGCCCAACCCACATCACTCCCCGGGGGCGGAGGGGATAAAGTGGGCAGAGCACCGGGTGTTCATCAGCATAGCCCCACCGTGCTTTCCTCCTCATGATAGACTATGCTTTCAAACCCTGTCCCCTTAAGCCGGGGTTCTCAACCTTCCTAATGCTGCAAGCCTTTAATACAGTTAGTTCCTCATGTTGTGGTGACCCACAACCATAAAATTATTTTCATTGTTACTTCATTACTGTCATTTTGCTGCTTTTATACATTGTAATGCAAATATCTATGTTTTCTGATATTCTTAGGAGACCCCTGTAAAAGAACCATTCGATTCTTTGGGGGTCGCGACCCACAGGTTGAGAACCATCGCCTTAAGCCTTTCCTCTCTTCGGTTATTTATTTATTTATTTGGTCAGGTATTTTGTCACAGCCACAAGTAAAATAACTAACACAATCACTGATTCTGAAGGCAGCTCCACTCCTGCAGCTCTCCTCCACTTCCAGCAAGATTCACAATGGAATCCAGGGTTTCTTCCCATCGGCAAGTCAGGCTATGCCTGACATGTGAAGCAGGCCCATGCGACTAACATAGTGTTCTTCCAGATAGTCCATGTTCTAAAGATCTTAGAAAACACAGTGCGTATGTGTGGGGGTGGGGGTGGGGGTGAGAACTGACTGTCATTAGATCTGTGCTTGTTAATACGGTGAGCTGGGTTGCTCGGTAAAGGCCTTACTTGACCTGGGAGATGGACTCCGACATTTAAGACCCAGAGAAGCTGAACCATTTAACCAAGGCCAAGGAGCTAGTGACTGACAGAACTAGATTCTGATTTACATTTTTTTGATCTCTATGCCGACACAGAAACGGGACTGATGTTGCAGGGGCCGGGTGGGGTCTTGGGAGGGACTATAAGGACAGGATGGCATCTCATAACAGGGGCAAAGAGGATTAGAGAAGTGGAAAGAGGGAGGGTGGAAATACACAGAGGAGGAAAGCAACAGAGAGAGACTGCCAATCCCCCAACAAGGCTCAAACAATCCAGCCTAATCCAAATCAGGCCAGGTCTTTGATTGGCCCATCCGGCTGAGTTCTCCAAGCTGTGATGCCTGTAGTGTGCCCAGCTGGCAGGATAAAAACCATTTGAAAAAACTATCCGGAAATTGCCACTCACCAGGGAGCATCTGTGAAAAACACTGGCCGCAAATGAGCTGGCAGAGGTTCAGAGATTGCCACTTGCCCCGCCTCGCTCCTGTCTGAAGGGGTTCCGGAGCTGTTTCCCAGATGGGCCTTTCAGCGGCTGGAGCTGCGTTGAGCCGTGTGGATATTTTTGCAGAATGCTTCCGCAGGGCAAGAAATGTGTTCAGAAAAAGCCACCGTCGAAGCAGTCTTCTACCTAGACATACAATTCTTAAGATATTTTATTTGTGTGAGTCCGTGTGTGTGTGTGAGTCCGTGTGTGTGTGTGTGTGTGTGTGTGTGTGTGTGTATACACATGCAGACCAGAAGAGAGCATTGGATCCCTTGGAGAGGGAGTTTGTGGGCTACCTGGCCCGCTATGTGCATGCTGGAATCTGAACTCTGGGCCTCATGATTGTTCAGCAAGAGTTCTTAAACTCTGAGTCATCTCTCCAGCTAAGCGAGCATAATTTTCAATGGACTTGTGAATAGTCCTATAGTGATGCAATGCAATTACTTAAGATAAAGGACTTTTCATAGTAATTTGCAATTTTATAAAATCTGGATTCTTGTAAAAAACTCCCAGAGTTGTGAGAACAAAGAACTTTGAGGGCTCTGAGAAGTAATTTGTACCTTTGGACAACGCTTTAGGGGAAGAGTAAACCAGACCCTCTTCCTGGGTGTATGGGATTGTAGAAACTGGCCTGCCTTGTAAGCTTCTGCCCAGAGTCTAACACGCATGCCACTGACACTTTAAGAATAAAAGCTAGGAAAAGTCTAAGCCAACATTTTATCCTTTTTTGTTTGTTTGTTTGTTTGTTTGATTTGGTTTTTCAAGACAGGGTTTCTCTGTGTAGCCCTGGCTGTCCTGGAACTCACTCTGTAGACCAGGCTGGCCTTGAGCTCAGGGATCCGCCTGCCTCTGCCTCCCGAGTGCTGGGATTAAAGGCGGCTGTCACTATGCCCTGCACTATCTCATTCTTTGTCATCCTAGGTTTTCCCCACATCATTCACACACACCCCCTTTTTTTTTCTTCAAAGAGTAGCTTTATTGAGTTCAGATGAAAACTATCCATTAGATTTAGCAAAAACAAAAAGAACAACCAAACAAAAAAACCCAGAGCAACAACAACAACAAAACCCTCAAAACCTGTCAGTGATCTTTGAACTAGATCTCAGCTTATTGTGAACCCTTTTTTCTTCATCTAGTTGTCTGAGGTTAGAATATAATCTGTTAAACATAAAATACTTAAATTTTTTTGCTTAATGCATTCTAATGGTAATTACATTCCTGTTGACAAATTGGTAACTTTTCACTGATTGATACTCTCTAGCCAAAGGTTGGTAGACTCTCAGTTGTCTTTGTGATTACAGAGTATCAAGGGGAGGAGTTGAAGTTATAAATAAGGATGGTAAGCTTATCTATTTTTTTTAATTGTGCATAAAATCAGCCATTCAGCCCTTTTTATTGCACCATAACATCTCTCACCAAGGGGCCAGCGATGGTCACAGGAAGATAATGTAAATATTTTAGTTTGTCTCAGAGTCCCGTCTCTTTCTTCTATTTCAGAGTGAGTCTGTCGCTGACACTTCCTTGTTGCCTGCTGCTCGGTGATCTTTCTGCTTACCAGGAATGATGGAGCAGTTCATGAAGAAGCCTGCTGAGTTTTCTTCAAATAGTTAAGGATAAAATATTTTCTTGCTATCTGGATCAAATACACAAACTGTCCTATTCATGAACTTCTATCCTTCTGGTGGCCTCTCTGGTGGCTTCTATCTATTTCAGACGATATGAAACCACAGAGATGACAGAGACAGAAATGACCTCATGAGGACTGTAAGACCCAAGTGCAAAGAAGCTGAAAATGCCTTGCTCAGGGCGGAACTTCCTCAAAGGCCTGTCTGTCTGGTGGTTCCTTCCTGAGCTCGCCAGCTGTCAGCTCCACTGAGTGGAGAGTTATGAGAGAGCAGTAGGAGAAGAGTTCTGAGCCGCGCTTAGTAAGAGCAATGGAATCTCTCTAGTTTCTTCAAATGAGAAGAAGTAAAAAAATTTTCCTGGAAATAGCCCCAAGACAGACCTGGATAATGCTAAGGTCCTACTATCCCTCTGGCCCATATCATCTTCCAAATCAAAGGGCTGCTCACCCTCCTTTATAAGTATCCACTAGGTGGGTGCCACACAGGGGAATTTAAGTGGGTTTGGTATAGTCACCTGGGATGCTGCCTGGGCCAGCCCTGCTATGTGTGGGATTCCATAGTCTTCTTTTTAAACCATGGTTTTATATGTGATCCATGTGAAGCTCCTATGGCTTAGTATCCTTTCGATTTTCTTATATTACAGAGATACGATCATTGTTTTACAAAATATTTCTTGTTTACGTGGACAGACCCCCATCTGCTGTGGCAAATGTGGAGTTTACTGAAGGACCACTGCCAAGCCTCCTGGACATGATAGGTTTTGTTGAGAGGATCACAAGCTCAAGGGTGCAACACAATTATGGAAGAGGAATGTCACTGAGAATCGAGAATTCTAAGATTTGAAGCCAGAGGTGGTGTCACAGGCCTATCATCTAGCACTCAGGAAGTGGGTGAAAGGAATATTGATACAAGTTCAGGATCAGCAAATCACACGTGCTCTCGGGGACATACACACACACACACACACAAACAAACACACAAACACACACAGGATCCCAGGGCTTACCCCAGTGATCTAATCTACAATTAGATCTCAAAGCTCTACATTTTAACTTGAAATTCCAGTGATTCTGTTGGAAGTGGTCCCTGACTATTCTTCGAGAGAATCAGATAGAAGTGCTTTCAGAGCTGAGCCCTTGGTGTTGTAAAGCCTTTCCAGAAAGTGCCCTGGAGAATCGGCAACCTCCTGTAGCCTGTGATCCATGGTTACCAGCACACATAACTAATCAAAAGGGATAAGCAAGGGCCAACCAGTTCCATCACTGAAGTGGAATTTTGTGATGCAGGCTTACATGGTGCTTTGCTGAGGCAAGACCCATGAGAGGACACGTGATGTTTGGAGAGAGCATAGGTAAGACCCAACAGACAGTGACGGGGCTGCATGCATAGCTAGCTCTGCTATGCTTCGTTGGTCTCCTGTCTTTGTTGACCTTCACTTTGTTGAGAGTTGCATGCAGAGAATTCTTGATATTCTGGCTGGTCCTGGTACTTCCTCCTGACTCATCCAATTTAGCAGAAGCCTAGCAGTTTCTGCTGGATCGAGCCACAGCTGCTGATTCATGTTTGGTGACACTTTTGAACTGGACTGTTAGTATCCTGAGACTACTGAACTGGACTGCTGGTATCCTGGCAAACTAAGACTGGAATCACCCAAAAGAACTATTTCTAAACAGGTCCACATTCCTTTGTCCTATTCACCATCTTTTCTCCCCTACTTTTTGGACAATGAACTAGAAGGGGGGTTGAAGCATTTGAGAACCCTTATTAAAGTAGGTTTTGGAAAATCTAAGCCTATACACCATCAGATTTCTGTGCATGAAGAAATGCCTAAAGATGGTCCCCTTCCCTGTTGACCAAGAGACGTTTGGCTAGATAGGTTCAGACTTCACAGCAAAGGGCTCTTGGTGTATGATTAAGATCTGATTCCTTTGTATCCTGTAAGCTGCTTGATCATAAAATCCTGGAGCAAGAGTTAGTTGGTGAGGGGAAACAGGCAGAATCTGTCTTCATAGGCTAATTTATAGAAGGAGTATGAATCGTCTTATGGCAGTGAGCCTTTAGGAATCTAAGTAGAAGATGCTGAGGATTGGAGTTTATCTCGGTGCTAAGTGATTAACAAGGCTGCTGGAAATGAAGTGGGATCTACTGTTTGGTTTTGAGTACTTTAGCATGTGAGACTCAGGGTAAAGGGGCTGTGATAATTATCAGCTAGTTTGTGGATCTCACGCTAAGTGACATAAGCCGGGATAATGGAAAGAGTTTGGGGCTTGTAATCAAGCCCAGATGCAAATACCAGATTCCTTCTTTGCTCTGTGACTCTAGGAGTGTATTTTAACCCTTGTAGGTTAATGAGGATCAAATAGATGGCTCATATCAAGTGCCTGTCATGGTATACTGTTTGAAGTGAAATCTGATGGGTTTGTTTTCAAATGTTCCTCGAACCAGTTTAGGTCCAGCTTACAAATGAGCAGAAAAATACTAGATTTGGTTAAGGCCAGCTAGTCTAGGTATTCCCTCCACTAAACTCAGCTAAGCTACCTACCCCAACCCAAAGTAATAGTTTAGAGTAGAATATTACTCACAGCCAAGCTTGTCTGTGAGGTTATCCATTGGTTAGGCTTTAAAAGAAATAGGGTGTAAAACAGAGACAAATCCATTGCTGCTGCTGTTGTTGAAATAAAAAGCCAAGGATAATTGACAGAAAGATAAGACCTGGATGGTGTGCAAGTTGTACCCTCCTGAGGAAGGGCCATGTTGTTATAGTTTGTAAAAATTCTTCTCTGACTCCATCAGCATTCTCAGCTGATACCTGACTTTACAAGACCCTGAAATAAACTGCTTAGTACTTCTAGTTCCCTATGTTCTTATGAAAGAAGAATGTGCTTACTGTGAAGTATGGAGCATTATTTCTCATAATAGGAGTTTCTGTATTTTTTCCTCTCTTTCTTTTTCCTTTGTGTTGAGTATTGTTTTAGGCAGCAGGAAAAGAAGGCTGAGTAAGGCTTAGGTTTCCTCAGAGACTAATAGGTGGAGACACCCAGACAACACTGAGAATCCAGGGTGTATACAGAGATGAACAGAGGAGCGGGGATTGGTGCATACAGCTTTCCCTGGGAGTTGATGCTTCCTATGAACTTGAACTTGATGCTGTTATGTGACTTCTTACTCACAGACTGAGTTGGACTCTTTTCTGACTCATCCTTGCAGAACGCTAAGAGTTCAGGAGAAATGCTACAAATCAATGTCACTTAGTCCCATTTTTCTTTGAACCTGTGAACCTAGCAAGCATTTGAGCATCTCTGGATCTAAGGAGTGAATGTCAGAGGATAGCATTTTGGGATGTAGATTTAACAGATTCAGTTCTTGCCCTCAATCTTTCTGTAGAAATAGGCAGGGGTCGGTATATGTGATGATTCATAGCACTTCAATATCCATTTCAACCAAGAATGTCTTCTTGTTTTTCCACATTATTGTTAAGTCTATCTTGGGCAAGTAAGCTTATTTTGGCCCAAATGGCATTCCCTCTTTTAATGGTTCTGAACACACAATAGACCTTTGAAGTGGAAGTTTCTGGATATGTCGGGTGATGCAGACTCACGTGGTGTTTTGCTAAGGCCAGACCGGTGGGAGGACACATGATATTTTGAGAGAGTCTGAATAGGACTCAATGGACAGTGATGGTGTGCTTGCATAGCTAGCCTTGCATCTCTTTGTTGGTCTCAAAATCTTCATCTTTGCTGATCTTCACTTCATTGAGAGAGGCACGGCAGAGAACTTCACGTGGCATCCATCCCTGCTGGTACTGGTTGCGGCTACTGACTCATGCAGATTCGGCAGAGGGCTGGCGGTTTCTGCTAGATTATGCCACTGCTGCTGATTCTTGTTTGGTACCCTGACACTATTGAACTGGACTGCTGGCATCCTGACAGAGATTAGAATCATCCCAAGGGACTACTTCTAAAGATGCCCTTGTCCTATTTGCCATCTTTTCTCCCCTACCTTTGGATGATGGGCTTGAAGGGAGTTCAAAGCATTTGAGAACCCTTATTAAAAGTAGATTTTAAAAAATCTAAGCCTACAGACCTTTGTCTTTCATGTCTTAGTTTTAAAACTTTATACTTAGTACTGTGATAGAAGAGTGACTAGTAATATTCAAACTATAAAATTTAACTCAAGTATATACAATTTATATACACTCCAACTATTATTAGTTAATTTCTCAAAGCATAATATATATCACAGGCAATACAAATGTTCATAATAATGTTTAAAAACCTGTATATTAAATTATCTTGACAGTTTCATTGTCACATGGTGTGGCATGCATTTTCTCGCATTATTTTTGAAAGACATATATTATGAGTAAATAAGTCTCTGCCAAGGTATTTTTGCATGCTTATTAGATTGTATTATTGCAAACAGTATCCTCACCCCACAGTCTCATGTGGAACTCCGTTACGTCAGAGTTAGTTTAGTTAAGACTGGGTATTTCTGGTCATTTCTGAAGTCATTCAACGGAGTGAAGGACTCAGGCTCTGTTCACACTTCTCCTAGGACACTTCACACTTCTCCTAGGAGACTTCACACTCCCTCACCTTTTCTATGAACCTGGCTGTCTGACATGCAAGCACAATGAAGCCATCTGCAGAATGTTGGTAGAACCCATTTTTTTCTCTCAAAATTTGAATAAACACAAGAATAGGAAGTTCTAATTTTTTGTTTAGGCTTCCCACCCGATGACCCCAACCTTCTTTGCAGTTATGTGCTACACACTCTCAGCCAGCACTCCAGTCTCTACTAGAGGAGCTTCATACCTGCACTGAACAGGATCACAAGCACCATGGAGCTCTGACAGGGGGTTAGGGGTAAGGGATGGGGTTAGGGAGGGGTCTCTACTCCTGAGGCACCTTGTCTAGCAGAGTAGCAACAAACAGAAACATGGCACATTAAAGTCTCAGTCACCTTTCACTGTGAAAATTCAGAAACTTCTACCCAATGTAATCATTAAAGACAAATTTCATAGCTTAGAAAATAATTCTAGAGATTTGAACACACTTTGTTGGAGGATGGGGAAGAGAGAGGAAAAGGAGCAGGAGACATTTGCTCAATTCAGTTTCAGGAGGAGAAAAAGAAAAGAGAATGTCATGGTTTGTATATGCTTGGCCAGGGAGTGGCACTATTAGAAGGTGTGGCCCTGTTGGAGTAGGTGTGTTACTGTGGGTGTGGGCTTTAAGACCCTCATCCTAGCTGCCTGGAAGTCAGTATTCCACTAGCAGCCTTCAGATGAAGATATAGAACTCTCAGCTCCTCCTGCACCATGCCTGCCTGGATGCTGCCATGCTCCCGCCTTGATGATAAAGAACTGAACCTCTGACTCTGTAAGCCAGCCCCAATTAAATGATGTCCTTATAAGAGTTGCCTTGGTCATGGTGTCTGTTTACAGCAGTTAAACCCTAACTGAGACAGATAAGCTTTATGCATCAATGACTGACATGAACCAGGTACTCCTTTTATTAAAATAGACAGATAGTCTTGCCATTTCAGTCTATATACAAGAACTAAAAATCTGTATTTCCACAAGAGAGTGCTATTCTATATATTCTTTTATCCATTTCTGTCCTTCCTGGAACACACCCAGCATGAACGTTTTACTGTCTGTTTGAAAGTCATAAGCATCTTTTCAGATAACCTTTAAAAGCATAAATAACATATGTCGAATCTTAAAAAAGATCCATAATAGTGAACTATTCAAAAACAGCTAATACATGATATGTTAGTAGATTTGTTTATTTAATAATGTATTAAATAATAAAATGTGGTGCAATTCTTTCAGAATTTCAAAGCATTGACAAATATAAATAAGCATAAATGTGATATTTGATAACTCTAGAGTGATTTAATATCCCTAACTCCTACTGTTGACATCAGCAGTACTACAATGGCCAGTTGATTATATTCATAATAAAAGAAAATGCTGGAAATCCCATAACATTCTATAGCAATAAAGTTATAATTTTCCATAGTTTCATTTATCCATGAATATTATTCAAGCCAGGAACCTTCTAGAATAAGGTTCCCGGAAACCTAACATACTGTTCCCAACAGGTACCTACCCTCCTGAGTGCTGAAGAAAGGAATTTTGAGGAAGTGTAATAGTTGTGTACTTTCCAGAAGGTGTCAGTCTTGTGTTACTGAAGAATCAAATTCTGTCGATTAGACCAAATTTAAGTGTCCTGCCTCAGATCACTGAAAATTAGATGGAAATGACCCCAAAGAGAAACAAGCACTCCAGGGAAACATCTGAAAGGGTTAAGACTATTCAAATGAAGAAATGTTATGGCCAAGAGTCATCAGAAGAAATTAAATTGTTCTCCAGTCTTCTCAGTCTCAAACAGGATTTATGTCATCAGACCAGACACCATGACATTTCTGATAATGCATCACAGATGACATGCATGGGAAGGTGGAGTGTTTATCTTTTCACATAAAAGGCAGAGTTATGGGTCAGTAGAGACACTGAAAATCCAGGCTATAGGGAAAGGTTTTTGATACAAAGCAGGGATTTGACTATGGTTCTTTTATCTGAGTTGGTATCCTGACAATTCTTCAGGCTTTCCTGGAAATCAAAGAATTTTTTGGAAAACCAATACTCTGTGTGTGTGTGTGTGTGTGTGTGTGTGTGTGTGTGTGTGTGTGTGTGTGTGTGTATACATGTATGTCACTGTTCTTATATGGGTCTCATAATGTGTATGAGACATGAACTTAATTTTTCATTGGATTTCCTTTTATCATATCTTTTTTATCAAGATTTATCAAAAATAGACTGATTCTATTTATAGTGACTTAATTCTCTTTCTCTCTGCTTTTCAGACTATAACTTTGTATTGATCTTCATTTGGAAGTGACATTTGTAACAATCTTCACTGCTGTTCCTAATGTTCCACCACTGGACAAATAGCAAATGTAGTACTAGTAAAAGTTTGCTTTTATTAATGGAATACAATCAGAAAGCGACAGGTGTCAAATCCAAGGAGATTGATTACCTGCTGGTTGGTTTTCCGTCTGTTTCCTCCTCTTCTCTGCCTTAAAAAATGAAGCATCTCAGATCAGAACTGTTCTTTACTGACTGAAGTTTGAAGTGGCCCCTATTTCAAATATCTGTCTTATTGACTAAAATAATATAGTCAGATAACAATTTTTGCTAAAATATAAAACTAAAAATAGTTATCTTAAGAAAAGTGTGGCTGGAGAGATAGCTCAGAGGCTAAGAGCACTGGATGGTCTTTCAGAGGACCACTCAGGTTTAATCCCAGCTCCTGCATGGTGGCTCACAATGGTCTATACCTCCAGTCCCTGGAGATCTGATGTCCTCTTCTGCCCTCCATGGGCACTGAACACCTGTACTGCACAGACATGCATTCAGGCCAAACACCCATACACATAGAAATAGATAAATGAAGAAATAAAAGCTATGACTCTCAAAAGATATGATGTACCAGAAGACGTAAACCTAACTCTCTTTTGCCAGCCCAGTGTTGGCGTTTTTTGAGAAATAATTAGATGATGATTGCGTAGGCATGAGGGCGACTGTAGGAATGGAGCCTTCAGTTCTGCCCTAGATGCATAGATGATTGTTTATGTTACGGTAACTCACGGATGCTCTTCAGTTACGATAGATCATTTATATATTTCACATGGTACTTCACAGTAAAATGTTTTAAACATGTGATAACCACAGCCATAGCCTGATCAGGACTTATAAAGGTTTCCTAAGCACACACTGTAACTCAGAATGCCCCTTTGCTGTGTAACACAAAAACTCCATGTCGTCTTTCTTGGCATTTTTGGATTAGAAAGCAAGCACATTCCAATTTAGCACATTTTAAAAATAAATATCTTACCTCGGGAAATGACACTACCTATGTAATTATATAATGATACAATTATGTAGTATAATAGTTAATTATACATTACATAATGAGTAGTCATGTAAATAATTAACTACAGCTACAATAAGTGCTATAAAGTACAAGGTTCTGGGTGTGTCTTCCTATCAGATTATTAGCAGTTCACAGAGGGACAACAGTCTAACATATTACAATCCCAGTCCTGAAGAGAAAAAGGCACAATAACTAATTTATTCATAAAATTATTGTTAAGTAAATTAATAAATGAACAATTCCAGAGGCAAAACCAATTTTGTCACAATAAGACTGTGCCAAAAAAATCTTGATTCTCCTCTTGCCCTGACTGCTGCCTCCATTGTCTCAGAAGTCACCCAGTTTGGCTAGAATTTCTGACACTGTGGAGGGGCCATACTTTGATCTTCAAATCTTTTATAGCTCTCTTTTCACAAAAAACTTTTTAGTCAGAGCTTCAGGCAGTGCCCTCAGCAATGACATAATTCTGCCCATAATCACTAGGAGTCTGACCTTTAGAGTTCTTTCTCAATCTGAACTTAGTCTCCTCTTAAATTTGGAGCAGATCTGCAAGGCCGTGTTATTCTATGACTCAGACAATTGGGTCTCAGGGCTCTGATGGTCAAAAGGAATGAAAGAACACAGAGGAAAAGGGATTGTGTATCCCACCACCCCAAGTCAGCCAAGTATGCATTCCTCAAGCCCATCCCCCACCACACAAGAATTTTTAAGAATTAACGCAACGCCAGGCAGTGGTGGTGCACGCCTTTAATCCCAGCACTCAGGAGGCAGAGGCAGGTGGATTTCTGAGTTCGAGGCCAGCCTGGTCTACAGAGTGAGTTCCAGGACAGCCAGGGCTACACAGAGAAACCCTGTCTCGAAAAACCAAAAAAAAAAAAAAAAAAAAAGAATTAAAGCAACAACAATCAGACCAAAGATGCTAAATTAATTTGGTCCATGACAGCCCATATGAAAGACCATCTTTCTAATTTCCTTTTCAGCTATATATACTCATGTGACTGAACACTGGCCAGTGAGGTGAAACATACAGATCATAATAAGAAAGCAGCATGGTTCTTCTCACCCCATCTCATTTCTAACATCTGCCCACTGAAAGATAGATATGATGGCAGACCAAGACAATACTCAACGGCTGGCAGCATAACAAGAGTGTGGGGCCTTGATAACTTGGCAAGGACTAGCTGCATTACCAGTTCTGAGTTTGATAGAGGAAAAACTCCTGCTATAAGCCCTTGTTATTTTCAGTCTTTGAGACACAAAGCCAAACTATGTTTCAACTGGCGCAGAGACCATCTGACTTAGTGGTCCTCACCAGAAACAGGAGGTGTGACTGTTTCCTACAAAATATTTGGTGGTCTGTGGAGATAGTTCTGGTTGTCATCCAAGAACAGAATGTGGAATATGCTGCCTGTATGTAGCTAGGGACACTGAATCACCCCAAAGCCAAGGAAGTCTCCTAACAAGAAAAGAATTGTGCTGTCCCAAATACCAAAATACCAAATATCCTCAAATACCAAAAATATCTGAGGTTAGTAAATCACTGAAGCAACCCTAAGGTCTAGAGATTGCAAGGCTATGTGCCATGCAGATGGCTGAGACTAAGGTCATGTGTTATTTTACAAATCACCACAACAGAGCCACTTTATTGTCTGTGTTTGATGTTTACATCACTCTGCATGGATCTAGAGCCAGCAGCGCTTCATCAGTAGACTTTTGCTAACTGCCTATTTGATATATAATCTCTAGACTAGTTTCCAGTTTTAAATCTACTTGAAGAACTCAAGTGTTGTATTTATTAAAAGATAGAGAGGGGATATGTTTTGGTGGAGGTGTAGTCAGGTATCGGGGAAGGGAGTGTCTCTGAGGGCCCATGCTGAGGTATCCCTTCCCCCTGAGGGACCAGCCACACAATGGAATAGTATAGAATAGTTTATTCAGGGCATGGGAGGGAGTTAAGAGGATAATAGAGGCAGAGAAAGGCAGAGAGGAGTAGAAGAGGGCAGCCATGGAGAAAGAAGGAGTAGGGGAATGGGGGGGAGGGGCGAGAGGACAGAGGGAGCAAGAAGACAAGAGCAAGAGAGAGCAGAGGGGGCAAGCAGCCCCTTTTATAGTGAGTCAGGCACACCTGGCTGTTGCCAGGTAACTGTGGGGTGGAGCTTAGACACAACGCTAACATCAAGCATATATGAAAAGGGAAGTTCGTGGTGTAATGGAGCAAAGGGCGGAGCCTAGAGGAACCCTGCTGTGGATGCCAAGGGAGGGAGATGGTAGAGGGCTCTGCTGGAAAGAATATTGGCTAGAGAGCCAAGTTTTTAGGCCAGAGACTTCTGCTTTGAAGGTAATGTTTTGAACATTACAATCTTCACAGGGTGGTGTAAATTATTAAGCACAGCCCCTAGGCATAAGCTCCTCCCCTAGGTGTTTGTAATGGTCATTTGTTAGGCTGAATGGCTCCACATCACTTTGTTCTCTTGTCACCCGGTAGCAATCTGCTTTCCCTTTGCAAGGTGGCTCCTCCTAGTGGCTGACCACAGTGGGGATTGCAATCACACCTTTTATTACATATATATTTTATAATATAAAATAATGTATTATTATTACCATCATTATTATTATTAATTTGCCACTTTGCTTTTCAAGCGTCTTTCTCTACCTACCTGGCCCATCCAGATGAGACAAGGTGTCTGATTCCCTCTGGCTTTCACTTGGGTTTAACTATTGGGCCACTGATTGGAAAAACAGAGACTGAGGCAGGGAAGTTTCTCACTGGTGACCTTGCTGGTGGCTGTGTTCCTCTGAAAGGCTTGGCTTCCATCAAGAGGGCTTTCTGTTCCACTGCTCCTCCTCCTCACAGGAATCCTCTCACTGACCATTCTGAGTTCAGAATGGTAAGGACTTTCTATCCTTGTTTGCTGTCATACCCCATGGTTGGTTTTGTTAATCACTACTATACCTTTATTGGTGTTCACATTGGTGGTGGCTTGAATATGCTTGGCCCAGGTAGTGGCACTATTACGAGGTATGGCCTTGTTGAAGTCGGTGTGACCTTGTTGGAGGAAGTGTGTCACTGTGGAGGTGGGCAATGAGACCCTTCTCCTAACCATGTGGGACTCAGTCTTCGCCTAACAGCCTTCAGATGAAGATGTAGAACTCTCAGCTCCTCCTGCACCATGACTGCCTGGATGCTGCCATGCTCCCACTTGATGGTAAGGAACTGAACCTCTGAATCTGTAAACCAGCCCCAATGTTGTCCTTGTAAGAGTTGCCTTGGTCATGGTATCTGTTCACAGTAGCAAAACCTAACTATGACAACATTACTGCACATGTAGAATTCTCCCTCTGAGTACACACCATCTGTGAATTTGACGGACCCAAAAACCTATCCACAACCACAAGAGTAGACATTCTAGTATTTCATGGAATCAGATGTAAGAGTTGCTCCATAGACTGGCTATTTCATGTATAACAGAACTTTTTGGAGCCCTTCCATGCATTTTTGAGGAAGATAGTATATACAGAATCACTTCCTTCCCAGTCAACAACTAGAATGTATGAGTCTGTTTTGTCAATGCTAGTTCCTTTCCCACAGATCGAAAGCCCAAGTTTAATGGGATAGGACAGAAGATGAGACTAGTCTAGATAGAATTAGAGATAGAGACCTGAGAAGATCATTTGAATCCCTGGTCCAGTCACACACAGTCTTTGTAGTTACGTGGGTCAACAAGTTTTGCTCATTTTGCTTTTTTATCTGGATATTTGGGATAATTGTAATTTTAGAAAGTGTCCATAATGAGAAGAATTTGAGACACCTTGAAGGTGGTGATGATGGTTGTAAGCGACTGTTACTTCCCTTGGATGGAAAGAAGAGGTCTGGGAAGGCCTTGGAAAGGTAAATGACACATCAACTTACAAGTCTAGACCACAGTTACGTTGACCTTCATTGTGGACCTGTGGTGAGGCAGAAACATCATGGCTGAGGCAGAATGGAAGAAATCTGTGTACCTCAAGAAAGGGAGGGAGAAAAGAAGAGGAAATAGAAGAGAGAGAGAGACAGAGACAGAGACAAAGACAGGAGAGAAAGAGAGAGAAAGACAGACAGACAGACAGACAGACAGACACACACACACACACACACACACACACACACACACACACACACACACACAGAGCACCCTTCAAAAATCTTCCCCCAGTGACCTTTTAGCCCCCGCCTCCTAGTAACTTATTTAGTTATGAACTCATCAATATGCTAATACTCTAACAAACTCCACACTCTTGTGATCTAGTCACCCCTCAACAGTGCAGGAACCAGCTCTCTAAGACTCGAACATTTAGGGGGATGCTTCATCGCCAAACTGAAACAGCAGCCATTGCTCAAACACAAGTGAGCATTCTGACCTGACATAGAGGGAAGCACAAGAGCTGGCGGCTTCAGAAAGAATCTGGATCGATCTCTCAGGACCATTCCTGTGCAGATTACACGGAAGGCATTTACTCTGTAACTGCACCGAATATGCTACAAGGATGGCCCTAAAATGGCCTCCTCCCACCCGTGGTCGCACATACTAGGAAAGCTTCTAATCTCCTCTTCAGTATCAGGGATCCCCATTAGTAGAGCAACACAAAAAAGGTCTAGATGAGTCGTAACGGTTCACAGAAAAACAGTAGAAAGTCTGATGTTTGACAAAATCTCCAAAGGTCAACCAAGATGGCGGGGCCTGCCGAACAAACAGGCGCTATCTGGATTCTATTTTTGTGTCGTTTTTCTCTGTTTAGACAAACTTCCTTTCTACAGTTTTATCTCAGACAGTGTTGCCAATAGTCCTGGAACAGACTCTTGCAGTTCCTAGATGCACTCTGTGATACCCACTCAACTGTGGTACAGCTGTGACCCTCTCAGCGTCTTCAGTGTCCTGGGGAAAAGGTAGACAGGCAGGGAGACATGCTAACTCACGTTGTACATGCTTGTACCAAAATCTGCAGCGTTTGTTTTAGTGAGTTTGGCTCACAAATAGAACTTTAACATGCAGTATTGGTACTTTTGCTCCCTAAACGCTACAGCTTGAGGGAGAGGGTACCTCAGCTACTTACTTCAAAGGCTGTTACTGTAGCAGATAATCGCTATTTCTATGACGTGATTTACTAGATGTCTTAGACAAAAGACAAGCTTTTCAGTTAGTTTTTGCAACTCCTCAATTTTGTCATTATGATAAAGGGTGAGGGTTAGCTTCAGTGCTACTCTGAGGTCCCTAAGGCTTTGAGCTTCCATCTTTCTCCACGCACTAATTACTTGCATTAATATTTATTTATTAAACAGCTCTTTCCTTAGCAATTATCATTCGTTCCAATGCTTTTGGAACGGAGATATTAATGGGTCTGAGAGGAAATGGGGCCATGCACAGAGGGACACATACAATAAACAAGCCAAGAGAAGGCCTCCTGGTGACTTCAGAGAACACTGGAAGACAACAAAAATTATAGGAAAACAATTATGACACAGCATTACGAAAGATCAGTGAGGACACACACACACATGCACGCACACACATAGAGTTTTTTTGCATGTGTGTAAACACTTGCACTCACGGAGAGAGCTCTTTGTACTCTTTCCACAACAAAGCAAACAAAGGAAATTTCCAGGCAGCAAAAGTCAGTTTCGACTTGTTAACTCCTGGCTTCTTGAGCTTGAGCACAGCTTTATGGTAGCTGCAGCCTACCTACAAACTTTGCCTAAGGAACTGCAAATTTTCCATGCCCTTCTGTATCTGATGCTCCCTCTACTTGCTTCTTCTGGGGAAACTTCCTCTCCTAATAATTAGGCTTAATTGCTATTGAGATTATAGTGAGATAGCTGGACAGATTCTTTTTTTTTTTTTTTTTTTGATACTTTATTTACATTTCCAATGTTTCCCCCTTTCCAAGTCTCCTCTTTGGAAACCCCCCTCCCCTCCCCCTCCCCCACCTCTATAAGGGTATTCCCCCTCCCACCCACCTGCCCACCCACTCCCCTCTTCCCTCCTTGATATTCCCCTTTACTGGGGCCTCTAACACTCTCAGGCCCAAGGGCCTCTCCTCCCCCTGATGGCCAAAAAGGCCCTCCTCTGCCACATATGTGGTCCAAGCCAAGGGTCCCTCGATGTGTATTCTTTGGTTGGTGGTCCAGCCTCCAGGAGCACGGGGGGGGGGGGTGTCAGGCCAGTTGACACTGTTGTTCCCTCCATGGGATTGCAAACTCCCTCAGCTCCTTCAGTCCTTTCTCCCACTTCTCCATCTGAGACCTCACTCTCAGTCCAGCGGTTACTGTAGAGTGAAACTTGAGTATTCTGAACTTTTGGGCTAATATCCACTTATCAGTGAG
Organism: Uromys caudimaculatus; assembly: GCA_028551405.1. Classification (NCBI taxonomy): domain Eukaryota; kingdom Metazoa; phylum Chordata; class Mammalia; order Rodentia; family Muridae; genus Uromys; species Uromys caudimaculatus. The sequence goes on along the minus strand of CM052716.1, from coordinate 26,589,381 downwards.
TATATACCATGTTCGTTCTTTTGTGACTGAGTTACCTCGCTCAGGATGATATTTTCAAGTTCCATCCATTTGCCTGCGAATTTCATGAAGTCATTGTTTTTAATAGCTGAGTAGTACTCCATTGTGTAAATGTACCACATTTTCTGTATCCATTCCTCTGCTGAGGGACATCTGGGTTGTTTCCAGCTTCTGGCTATTATAAATATGGCTGCTATGAACATAGTGGAGCATGTGTCT
>CM052716.1:26544510-26588644 GCA_028551405.1 Uromys caudimaculatus | reverse complement strand
CCTTTATTCTGAGGTAGTGTTTGTCTTTAACAAGGAGGTACGTTTCCTGTATGCAGCAAAATGCTGGGTCCTGTTTATGGATCCAGTCTGTCAGTCTATGTCTTTTTATTGGGGAATTGAGTCCATTGATGTTAAGGAATAGTGATTGTTGGTTCTTGTTGTTTTCGATGTTATTTTTACGTTTGTGTGACTATCTTCTTTTGAGTTTGTTGAAAGATTTCTTTCTTGCTTTTTCTAGGGTGTAGTTTCCCTTCTTGAGTTTGCGTTTTCCATCTATTATCCTTTGTAGGGTTGGGTTTGTGGAAACATTGTGTAAATTTGGTTTTGTCATAGAATATTTTGGTTTCACCATCTACGGTAGTGAGAGTTTTGCTGGGTATAGCAGCCTGGGCTGGCAGTTGTGTTCTCTTAGGGTCTGTATGAGTTCTGCCCAGGATCTTCTAGCTTTCATACTCTCTGGTGAGAAGTCAGGTATAATTCTGATAGGTCTGCCTTTATATGTTACTTGATCTTTTTCCCTTACTGCTTTTAATATTCTTTCCTTGTTTTGTGTATTTGGTGTTTTGACTATAATGTGATGGGAGGAATTTCTTTTCTGGTCCAATCTATTTGGAGTTTGGTAGGCTTTTTGAATGTTTATATTCATCTCTTTCTTTAGGTTAGGGAAGTTTTCTTCCATAAGTTTGTTGAAGATATTTACTGGTCCTTTAAGTTGGGAATCTTCACTCTCTTCTATACCTATTATCCTTAGGTTCTGTCTTCTCATTGTATCCTGGATTTCCTGGATGTTTTGGGGTTAGGAGCTTTTTGTATTTTGTGTTTTCTTTGACTGTTGTGTCAATGTTTTCTACAGTTATCTTCTGCACCCGAGATTCTCTCTTCTATCTCTTGTGTTCTGTTGGTGATGCTTGCATCTATGACTCCTGATCTCTTTCCTAGGTTTTCTAACTCCAGGGTTGTCTTCCTTTGTGATTTCTTTATTGTTTCTGTTTCTATTTTTAGTTTCTTAATGGTTTTGTTCATTTCCTTCGTCTGTTTGATTGTGTTTTCCTGTAATTCTGCCTGTTTGATTGTGTTTTCCTGTAATTATTTAAGGGATTTTTGTGTTTCCTCTTTAAGGGCTTCTAGTTGTTTACCTCTGTTCTCTTGTATTTCTTTAAGGGCGTTATTTATTTCCTTCTTAAAGTCTTCTATCATCATCATGAGAAATGATTTTAAATCTGAGTCTTGCTTTTCTGGTGTGTTGGAGTATCCAGGGCTTGCTGTGGTGGGAGAGCTGGGTTCTGATGTTGCCAAGTAGCCTTGGTTTCTGTTCCTTATGTTCTTGCCCTTGCCTTTCACCATCTGGTTATCTCTGGTGTTAGGTGGTCTTACTCTCTCTGACTGTGGCTTGTCTCTCCTGCAAGCCTTTGTGTCAATATTCCTTGAAGACCAGTTCTCTCTGAGAGGAATTTGGGTTTGAAGAACTGTGGTACAGGGTCAGCTCTGGGGTGCAGACAGAAACCAGAAGGATCTTGTCCCCAGCTATCCCTTGGTTCCTGTGTCCTGATGGCTCTGCATGGTCCCTCTTGTCCAGTGAATTTGAACAGAAGTGGTGGTCTTGCCTGTGCTCAAAGGTGTGTCGGCACTCCTGGGATACCAGTTCTCTCCTGGCACTATTTGAGTATGGAGCCCTGTGTCACAGGATCCACTCCCCGGCCACCAAAAGAAACCAGAAGACCACTCCTCAGTCCCTGTGTCCTGGGGATTCCAGGTAGATTCCTCTGAGCAGACAGGCTTGTCCACACTCCTGGGAGTCTAGCTTTCTCCTGGCACTATTTGGCTTTGGAGCCCTGTTGCACAGGCTGAGGTCTCCCGCCACAGATGGAAACCGGAAGGTTCCTGTTCCCAGCTGTTCCTCAGTCCCTGTGTCCCAAGGATTCTGGATGGGTCCCACTGAGCAGTGGTGCTCATCTTACCCCCACTCATGGGCTTTTCCACACTCCTTGGAGGCTAGCTTTCTCCCAGCGCTATTTGGCTATGGAGCCCTGGTGGCCCAGGCAGAGGTCTCCTGCCACAGATGGAAATCGGAAGTGATTTTTTAAAATTGCATTTTAAGAACACCAGTGTACAGTAGTGCCAAACGGCAAGGTCCAGACTGTCCCTTGATGCTTAGATCTGTGTCATCTTAGAAAAGAGAGTATTTTATGAATCAGCAAAGAGACTAGACAGAACTTTCAACATCATTATCCAGCCTGCTTACCCAGCAGTACTCCAGTGCTCAAGAGGGAGGGTGTCATTGAATTTCCCTCCTTCCAAATAACAGCTTGGGAGTAGAAATGGTCTGAACTTTGATTCAAAGAGCTCCTGGTTCCAGCTGCTAGTGTCAAAGTTTTATAACCACACAAATGATAGCAACAGCCACCCCAATACAAACTGGTAGAGTCAACAGCGGTTTATTGAGTACTTTATAAGATATAAGCTATTTTCTTCAGCCTCACTTTACATTTGAGAAAATGAAATTTAGAGAAGGCAAATAGCTTGCTTGAGATCAGAGGAATACAAGTTCAGATCTTGGATTTGAGTTCAGGTCATGTAAAGGCCAAAAATGGAGTTCTCTCTTTCTTTCCTTCTTCCTTCCTTCCTTCCTTTCTTTCTTTCTTTCTTTCTTATGTGTACTTGTGTATTATGTATATGCATATGATGTATTGGTAATGTGTATATGTATATGCATATAATATGTAAATGATGTATATGAATATATGTATATGATGTATATGAATATATGTATATGACGTATATATGTATGTGTGATGTGTGTGTGTGTGTGTGTGTGTGTGTATGTATGCAAGTGTCCATAGAGGCCAAAAGAGAGTTTTGGATACCTAGAGCTGGAGTTAAATGGAGTTGCTGAGAACCAGAATTTTGTCCTCTGAAAGAACAACGAATGTTCTTAACCACTGAGCCATCTCTCCAGCCCCAAAGCTGGAGTTCTTAACCACTACAAGGAAAGTTTCTTATTGGGGTTGGGAGCACTTACTAACTAAATGATTTCTTTATTACTCCTCCTTTCCCCCAGCACCCTAAGTCGCCCAGTTGCACTAAGGATGAGTTTTGTACCAGATAATCAATTCTGTCTTTGTTTATTGAGAGCCCAATATTAAGTGTATTCTTTTGCATCTCAGCTTTCTAGGTTTTGCTCCCAACCCTATGCTATCAAATGCATTTCAGAAGAAAGTTTAAAGTGGGATGGAAAGGGGTAGTGGCCTCTTGGCCCCTCAGTAAACAGACAATCAGAAGAGACAAAGTATGAATAAGAGGGTTCAGCTTGGGCAGATCAACTGTACTGTTCTGAGAACAGTAATGGAAACAAGGCATGCCCAACTCTTCCAGCAATAGAGCAGAAAAATGCCTTCTGCCATGGAACATTACTGGGTGAAAGCCAGCCCTGTGTTACTGACAGATGGCGGCTGGTGTGGGGGTTTGGGGGGGAAGGAAAAAATGGACCTAGGACATCTCCTGTAAACAAGCCCTCCTTTTGAAAATCCGTGCATGTGATGTTTTCTGGGGAACCCATCAGTGTGAAGGAGTCCCTCTAATGATGAGACATCTGAGAAATAGGGGGCTCTTTAATACTCAAATAGTACCACATTGCTAACCCCGATCTTACTATATTAGGGAAGCTATGGGTACAGTGAGAAATGGCAAAATCTTCAGAGTCCTGCAGAGTAATGTACTGTGGCATGTTGAGATGTGAAGATGGACGAAGACTGAGGTTCTTGTCATGTATTCCATCCATTATGAATCCTAGGGTCTTCCAGGGCCACTTAACCTTCTCAGGCCCCCACCCCCACCTATTCTCATTCCCATGCCAGAGACACTTAGGTCTGAGCACAGAAATGCAGCATCCTCCAAATCCCTACTGGTCCCTCTTGAGAGAATAAATGTTATACATGGATCCCAGGAGGGCAGAAGACTATAGACCTCCTTGCTCAGATCCCTTTCAGATCGCAGAGACAATTCGTCTTGTGCCTACCTGAGACCATGACCTTCTGACACCAGTCTGAGACCTCTGGATACAGCAGTGCTTGGCAAATTGTTTGCTTGTTTGTTTGTTTCTCCAAAGTCTGTGGGCATAATCGGGGTGTCAGGCGGTTCTGATATTGCAAAGATCACCTACCTCACTCTCAGAGAATAGTTAACAGCTGATGGGTGGGTAGGGTACCTCAGTTAAACCTCCTGCTCCATCATTTAGACTCTTGCTTCTTTGGGGAAGAAAACAATTCTATTGGGTTGTCTTAGTCAGGGTTTCATTGCTGTAGAGAGATTCCATGACCATGTCAACACTTATAAAAGAATACATTTAATTGGTTTACTGTTTCAGAGGTTTAGTCCATTATCATCATGGCAGAAAACGTGGTCGTGGACAGGCAGACATGGCACTGGATGAGCTGAGAGTTCTGCATCTTGATCTACAGGCAGCAGAGAGAGGCTGTCACACTGGTTGTGGCTTGAACATATATGAGACCTCAAAGCCTGTTTCCAAAGTGACACCCTTTCTCCAACAAGGCCATACCTCCTAATAGTGCCACTCCCCACTCCCTATGAGCCAAGCATTCAAACAGGTGATGGGGCGGGGGAGGGGCATACCTACTCAAACCACTACAGACAGATTCTCCTCCAAAACTGATTTATTTTTAAAAATTATATATATATATGTATATGTATATGTATATGTATATATGCATTGGTGTTTTGCCTGCATGCATGTCTGTGAGGATGTTGGATCTACTGGATCTGGAGTTACAGACAGTTGTGAACTGCCATGTAGGTGCTGGGAATTGGACCCCAGTCTTCCGGAAGATCTTTCAGTTCTCCTAGCCACCAAGCCATCTCTTCAGCCCCCAAAATTTATTTCTCTAATAGTACATATAAGCTTTCAAGCATTTGCTCTGATTCAGCTGCCACCTCAAACCTCCTCTTCCCTAAAATCACAAATATGGCCATTTTATTCCATTTTTCTTCCTGCAGTAATCCCTAGGGAATGTACCTATCCCCTGGGTGCTGACCCCACAGTGCATGCCTTGTATATTTTCTTTAGACTATATATTTAAATATCAACTTTGGGAACACCTTTTTCATCCTGAGGTGCTGCCCCACATTTGTTATCCGCATGCAGTGAAGGCACTCTGGCAGCTGCTGGGTGGAGAGGTGATGTCGAAGGGAGGAAGGAACAGGGTCCCTTCAGCTCTGAGAATTTCACATCTAGCCCGGAGAAGGGACAAAGGGAGTTTTGTTGTCATAGGAACAGACCTGACTTTAGGGTCAGGCTCGAGACTATTCTATGGACAAATTCAGATATGACTCGAACAGTCTTCCAGTTCAGGGGGGGGGCAGCCAGAGTGCTATGGGTAACCACAGACGAAATCTAGAGACCGGGTAGCACACTGTCAGAATTGGACCAGACATTACAGGACTATGGTGGAGGTGTGAAGGACTGGTGGAGAGGCAGGTCGTGGACTTTGGATAGTGGCTGGAGTTCAGAGCAGAGATATGACTGAGGAGGGGGACATGGAAGGGGACAGATGACGAAGGGAGGGGAGGTTACATGGAAGCTGGTGGGCATTGTGAACTGTGTCACCAGGGGTGCGATAGCTGTGCTTTGGTCCTAATATCCTGGCCCCCGCCGCTCTTCTAACACTGCCCCGTATGACGCCATATATTTAAAAGCCAGTCTCGTCTCCTGAGAGGCTCTGCCAGAGCCTGACCAATACAGCTGTAGATACACACAACCAATCATCCGACTGAGTTCGGGGGGACCCCAATGGAGAAGTCAGGGGAAGGACTGAAGGAGCTGAAGGGGTTTGCAACCCCATAGGAAGAACAATATCAACCAGCCAGACCCCCCAGAGCTCCCAGGGACTAAACTACAACCAAAGAGTACACATGGAGGGACCCATGGCTCCAGCTGGATATGTAGCAGAGGATGGCCTTAGCTGGCATCACTGGGAGGGGAGCCCCTTGGTCCTGTGGAGGCTCGATTCCCCAGTGCAGGGGAATGCTAGGGTGGTGAGGCGAGAGTGAGTGGGTGGGTGGGTAGGGAGCATCCTCATAGAAGCAGTGGGAGGGGGGAGAGGATCGGGGGTTTGCAGAGGGGAAACCGGGAAGGAGGATAACATTTGAAACGTAAATAAATAAAATAACTGATAATTTTTTTAAAGCCAGTCTCACCCGTTTAACCTCGGGAAGGAACCTCATTTTCTTATGCGAAGCAATGTAAACTTGTAAAAGCGGTCATCTCCCCAGATCTGCAAGTGCCTTAGTTCATCTGTAAACTGCACTAAAGGGAAAGTGCTAAGCAGCCAGCTCTGTGGGCATAAGCTTTTGTCTACCTTTCTTTTCCCGCGTTCTGCCTTCAACTCATACAGGGTATTGAAAAGAAACAGTCATCTACCAGACCTTCCCCCCACGTCCCCCCACCCCCGAGCTCCCGGGGCCTGGACCACCAACCAAAGAATGCACGTGGAGCGACCCATGGCTCTGGCCACATATGTGGCAGAGGGGGGGCCTTGTTGGCCATCAGTGCGAGGAGAGGCCCTTGGGCCTGAGGGCGTTCGATGCCCCAGTGTAGGGGAATGCCAGGGTGGGAGGATGGGAGTGAGCGGGTGGGTAGGGGAGCACCTTCATAGAGGCAGGGGAAGGGGGATGGGATGGGGTTTCTGAAGGGGAGACCTGGAAAGGGGGAAACATTTGAATTGTAAATAAAGAAAATATCCAATCAAAAAGAAAGGAAGGAAGAAAGAAAGAAAAAAAGAAAGAAAGAAAGAAACAAAGAAACAAAGAAAGAAAGAAAAATGAAAGGAAGAAAGAGCCATCTAGTGAATATGAGGCCTACCGGGAAAGGCAGACAGTCTTCTTTGGTTGGTCAGCTATAGTTGCGGTTCTGTCTTATGCACACAAACCTGACCCTAACAGGCACAAATCTCCATGGCAGGAAGCTGTAAGGGTCAGATGTACGTGGAGACTGGAGACTCAGAAGTTGGAGGAAAATCCAGCCAGTGTAACTAAGCTTCTAGCTTCCTACCTTGGGAACTTTGTCTCATCTTACGACTCTGTAAGGTGGGAGACATAAGTCTGATACACAGTCTGTTCCCAGATGATTAGCCCAAGACTTAGTGGGTCTGATCCTGGGAGCATGGTGCAGCTGTTAGTAAATCCAGTTTCAGGGAAGCTATTTAGGGAATAAAAAAAAAAAACACAAAAAAACAAAACAGAAAAACCACCCACATGATAAGGCACACAAAGGAGAGCAAAGTGGTCCATGGGGACTCCAAATGCACTTCTAGCAAAAACAGACTCTGCCTATGCCCTATCAGTGGGTGCGGCCTTAGCCCCTTCACATTTCAAGTGCACATTTTATTATTCATTTATCCATATATCCATCATCAGTTCATCTAGTGAATCTTTTCTTGATACCTGTAGAATATCAGGCACTGTAGTAGATGTTGGAGAAACACAGTGAATTAAATACACAGCTACAGGTCAAGTGTTTTTGTGTTCTAAATTCTTCAGGAAATCATGGCTAAAATATGAAGGGTATATTTGGGGTTATTTTGGGGAAAAGAAAAAGTGTATTGGATTTGCTATCATTTTGCATTCTCTGACTGATCCTGTAAAAATAACGTACATCGGGTCTGAGGAGATGAAGGAATACTTCCGATGTAGACTGAAGTGGAAAGTTACTGGTATGCTCAGAAACGAGCTTACATAATTATGGGCTGAGCTCAGACGAACTATAGTTGTTAATTTCTAGAATTTCCTCAGGCCATGAGTAAACTACCATTTGACCCAGGTAAAATATGATGCTTACTTTAAGTGGAAAAATACACAGATGGTGGAAATTTTATGTTATTGACCAGCAGGAAGCTGAGACCTCCTGCACCACTTTCTGACCAGAAGGTTGCTCAGTCCACCATTTTTCCCCAATAGCTCCTAGCAGAATGGCTTTAGACTCAGAGTGCATAGATTATGGTTTGGAGTTTGGTCACTTCTGAATTCTCTTTCCAGTCCTCACTAGCTTCTGAGAAGCTAAGAAGTACTGGGCACCACTGAGTGCCAGTCCCATCCATGGTGCTTGTCATAATACCTCTCACACAGGATTGGAAGATTTAAAAATGTATTATGAGAAAGACAGTAAGTGCTTGGTCCAGGGTTAGAGCTCAGAGCATGATAACTGTGGGGACCTGAGGCGGAAGTGCAGGGCAACAAATCCTTTCTCAGAGGGATTTCTGGACTGTAGTCAGTTAACCCTGACATGAAGTTGATATCTTCATGTCCAGACGTTCCTTATGCTCAACAGACTGAGCCAGTTCAACCTGCCTTCTACTCTCTCAGTCATCTGCAAGTAAGTTGAGAACATGCAGATCTTTAATTATTTAGCTAGAGATCTGCCCAATGGTAAAGTGTCCATTGTTGAGGATGGGCTGGGGGAGGGTGGTTCTCGAGGGTCTGTAAAAGAAACAGATCTGGAGCCTCACTGAGTCAATCAGCTATGTGAGGCCAAAAGAAGGTGCTCTTAGAAGGCACCTCTAGCAAATGTCATCTGCTCTTCAGCCTAAGTAACTATACCGACCTCATCTGATGCACACGGGAATCAAAGGAGCCCAAAGCACCCAGCAGGATTAAAGGGGAGGCAGGAGCTCAGTTGCTTCTTCTTTTGTTATGGCCCTGCCTTGATGCCATGATGCCTTGACCCAAAGGAGTTACACTGTCGATGCGTTCAGTTGCATGGAAGAGAAATCTTGCAGAGGATAGGAGAGTCACTTTTTTTTTTTTTTATGTATGGCCACTGCTTGGCTGTTCTGCTGTATCAGGAAGACAGGTTTTCTTGTAGTCATGCACTGTCTCTGGCTCTTACACTCTTTCTATGCCCTCTTCTACATAATCCTGAACCTTGGGAGAAGAAGGATATATATATATATATATATATATATATATATACATATCCATTCTATATAGGGCTGAACATTTTGCTACCTTATTTGTAATAGCCAGAAGCTGGAAAAAACCCAGATGTCTCTCAACTGAAGAATGGATGCAGAAACTGTGATTCATTTACACCATGGAATATTACTCAGCAATTAAAAATGGGGACATCATGAATTTTGCAGGCAAATGGATGGCACTAGAAAATATCATCCTGTAGTGAGGTAACCCAGACCCAAAAGACTATACATAGTATGTACTCACTGATAAGTGGATATTAGCCAAAAAGTTCAGAATGCCCATAATACAACTCACACCCCCTATGACGCTGAACAAGAAGGAAGGCCCAAGTGTGGATGCTTCAATCTCACTTAGAAGGGGGGACAAAATAATTACCAGAGGCAGAGAGAAGGAGGGACCTGGGTGGGAGAGGGGAGGGGGAGATAAAAGGGGGGCCAGATCAGGTATAGGGGCAGACAGGAAAGAAGCCAAGAGAGCCAGGAGAATGAATAGAAATATTCAGTCAGGGGGAACCTCTAGACAGTCCAAGACATCAGAGATATGAGTTGATCTCAGGACCCAGTGGGGATGACCTTTGGCAGAAATACCCAACAGCGGGGAGATGGAACCTAAAGAGACTACCTCCAGTAGATAGACATGGCCCACATTTGAGACATGAGACAGCCACCCATCTTCAAAATTCTTGACCCAGAATTGTTCCTGTCTAAAGGAAATGCAGGAACAAAAATGGAGCAGAGATTGAAGGAAAGGCCATCCAGAGACCAGCCCAACTTGGGATCCATTCCATAGGCAGGCACCAAACCCTGACACTATTACTGATGTCATGTTGTGCTTGCAGACAGGAGCCTAGCATGGCTGTCCTCTGAGAGGTTCTACAAGCATCTGACTGAGACAGATGCAGGTACTTACAGGCAACCATTGGACTAAAGTTGTGGACCCCTATAGAAGAGTTAGGGGAAGGATTGAAGGAGCTGAAGGGGGTTGCAACCCCATAGGAAGAACAACAGTATCAACTAACTGGACCCCTCAGAGCTCCCAGGGACTAAGCCACCAACCAAAGAGCATAAATGGGCTGGTCGGTGGCCCCCGATACACATGTAGCAGAGGACTGCTTTGTCTAGCCTCAGTGGGAAAGGATGCACCTAATCCTGTAGAAACTTGATGCCCCAGGGAAGGGGGATGCTAGCTGGGTGAGGTGGGAGTGTGTGGGGGGATGGGGGAGCACCCTTTCAGAAGGAAAGGGGAGGGGTGAAGAATTTGTGAAGGGGGACCAGGAAGGGGAGCAACATTTGGAATGTAAATAAATAAAATAATTAAAAGAAAAAAAAAAAGAACAAGTGTTTTTCTAAGCCACAATATATATAGGTCTGGAAAACACTTGCAGCAAAAGACATGTATTGTACTAAGACCTTCTACTACCATTCTTTACACTGGTTTCTTTAAATTTATTTTTATTATCTTTTTTTTTTTTTTTTTTTTTTACAGTCCAGTCATTATCCCCCTCCATTCTGCCCTCTGACAGTTTCTCATCCCATTCCTCCTCCCCCATCTCAAGGAGGGTATCCATACTCCCCTCATCCCCCCACACCCTGCCAGACCTCCCCATTCCCTAGGGCCTCAAGTCTCACAAGGCTTAGATGCGTCTTCTCTCATTGAGATCAGACCAGGCAGTCCTCTGCTGTTTTTGTGTCGGGGGACCTCGGACCAGCTAATGTATGCTGCCTGGTTGATGGCTCAGTGTCTGAAAGATCCTGGGGATCCAGGTTTTGTTTTGTTTTGTTTTGTTTTTATCTCCCATGCTGTTTCATTCCTAAAATAGGAACTCACAATGGTTGCAACAGCATGTACAAGATCTGTGGAAGCCCAAGCCAAACCAAATGCCTGCATGGAGAAAGGAGTCAGGCCCCATAGCCATAAAGACACTAGCAATGGTGAGCTGCTGGGGTGTTTTTCTTAAGAGTATCTCCTTATGGTTCACCACTCTCTAGTGGAAAGATCACACCTTTAAAATCATTTGGGTGGCATAAATTGGCCTTGATAGGTTTTTTAAAATGATAATGAATTAGCGCATAGGGAAGAGGGACTAGATCTGGGAAGAGTTGGAGGAAGGGGTAAACATGATTAAAGCACATTGTGCATAACTCTCAGAGACTAATACAATTTTAAAATACCTGTTGAGTATAAATTATAGAACAACTGGGCCCAAGTGTGGTCATCCCTTGGCCTGGGAAAAGGATTTAGGAATCATAGTAGCTGTCAGTCACTAAAAAGTACAATTTAAATCCACAAGAAAGTATGCTATAGAAGAGTTAGAGTAGAGCATATGGTAGAACCAAAGCTGAAGAGTGAGCCGGAATGAATGCTGAAAGAAAACAGTGTGCGTGGCAGAGCGGGCAGGGGGGAAGGAATTAGAAGATCTGAGGAATGATGACAGCTAAGGACCTTACACTGGCCACTAAAGGTTTGACAAGGGTTAGGGGAAATATCACAAGTAAAACCCAGGTTACTGGAGACTCTGGAGTGACAAAGGAAGTGAGGAGATGTAGATGGGGCCAGCAGCTCATCTGTGGGATCCCTGAGATGACGGTCTATATGGATGTTGTACAAAGCTTTTATATCTTGCCAAATTGCACACGTTTCTTGTGACTGACCTGCTTGGGACAGGAGGTTGAGAAATGATCAAATCTGATCCTTTGGTTTGAGGGAGTGTTCAAGTAGCAAAGCTTCCCTACCTAGATTCTTTGACCACTAAATGCATTGTACCACCCTTTAAGAATAAGGTTTTCGTAAACTTCCTTCACTGCAGTCCTGGCTGGCAAGAATAGGTTGGCATCCATGTCCTTTGCAAAGTAAGCTTGGAGCCTCCACAGACATGGGTCTTCCAAAGAGCCATAGTAGTAGGGAAAGAGGCCAGATATTGAGTCTTACAATGCATAAATCGCAAAGGCAGGGAAAGGGTCTCTTGATCTTCTATGTAGAGACATGTGTTGCTCTTTGGGTAAATGAAGAAGATAACTAAGCTTCAGTTCTACAACAAGGTCAGAGGCTCTGCACAAACAGAAAAGCACCCTGGTGATGTTGGAAAGCAGATCTTGCCTCCTGCTACATAATCACAGCTTCAAAGTTGTTCATGCAGATCATCCATACAAACGCCAAGAAAAATATTTCCATGGTCATTTGTTCTATTTCACAAAGCCAAGAGTCTGGGGCTATCACAACAACCTAATGTTTTTATACTTTGTTAGTAGTAAAGTCTTTTCCTGTGACCGAACATAATCACTGTCCTTGTGTGTGTGTGTGTGTGTGTGTGTGTGTGTGTGTGTGTGTGTGTGTGTGTGTGTGTTGTGTCTGGATGTGCATGGTATCTTTTACAAACATCCCAACTGGTTTTAGTTGCTGCCCTAAATCTACATTTTACTAAATAAAACCTCCCATTTGTCGTAAAATCCCCTTTGAACTAATGACTGGAAGAAACAGTGATGTTGTCTAATCAAACCTGACTACACTTTCTTGGTACTACTTTTATCAGAAGATAACATCAGTTTTCCTTTCCCCCTTGGATCTGGGCTAGTCTTGAGCCCTTCTTTGACCAACAAATGCAGTAAAAGTTATATTGTGCTAGTCACAGGCCTAGGTTTTAAGGATGCCAGCATCTTCTGCCTTTGTTCCCTCATAGGATTCAGCCATTTTAAGAAGTGGTCCAGATGCCCTGCTGTGGAGAACACAGGGGAAATGATACATATGGCTGTTCCAGCCATTCTAAAGAATGTATACATATATGGACATAAACATATATATGCAAGTTATGCCTGTTTAAATGCAGCCTTAAGACTATTGTAAAAGGAAGCTCATATTGGCTATGTGGAATAGAACTAAGGAATCATAGCCAACAGCCTTGGATCACCTTCTGGGTGATTGCAAACTCATGACTAGTAGAAGACCCAGGCTACTGCAGAATCATGAAGAAAGAACATAGTTTTCACTTAAGTCTTAAGTGAAATAAGCTTTAGAGATGTTTGTTACACAGCAAGTGTAACTGAAATAGAAGATGAAGGAAATGGAGAAAACATGCAGCTGGTTTGCATAGTTTGTCTGAGGTCCCAAGAGTGGCAGAGGCTGCTCGTCATGGAGATGGAGAAAGTAGTGAAGGACTTGCTGTCAGAAGGCAGAGGAAGCACAATTCCTACTGGGTAAAGCCAAATTATTAGGCCACACTGCTGTCTGTGGTGATTTATTAGTTGATGTGTAGATCTGGCACAGGGAATGCTCAGTGGAAACCCTGGGAATGAAGCTTGGCTTCCTTGAGTGGACCACAGACGCTGGCCATAGGAGAAGTCTTCCTTCTAAAAACACAACTAAGAGGAAAGGTTCCAGTCTGATCTGAGGCATCATAGACATAGACCTAGACAGAAGTAAGACTGTTTTTGTTTCTGGCCTCTAAATGAAGAGGGCTGGTTCTCGAGACAAAGACTGAATTCAGAGTCTCCAGTAAAGATCGACATGAAGTTGTATGATTTGGTTTGTGGCACACAGCCTTAGTTAGATGCAAAAACTTCAAAACATTTCTTCCAACACCCTGATGAGTAGTTTACAAAAAGTCAGTTGTATCAGGGGAGTTTGAACACATGACTTTCATCTAATGAAGTGAATTAAGAATATAATGTTCAAAAATATGCAAAAAGAAGTTCTAACAAGAGCACCATCTGCCTGAATTAAAAGAGATAACATTAGGGAACAGAGAGATGGCTCAGTGGTTTAAGAATATTTGTTGCTCTTGTAGTGGGCCCCAAATTCAGTTCCCAGCACTCACACTGTGATTCACAACCTTGCGTCACTCAGTTTCAGGGGGATCTGTCACCCTCTTCTGACCTCCTCAGGTACTGGTCACACATGTAGTGCACATACATACATGTAGACAGACACTCACACACATAAAAATAAAATAAACAGGTGTTTAAAAATATAAGCAGGACATAGTGTAATAGTACAAAATAAAATAGAACTGCTGGGATCCAAACTTTACATAAACAAAAACCAGGCAGGAAAATCTGCTCAGCTTTAGAAGCAGAAAGGTGGGTATTATTTTGGAAAAGTATGAGAGTTTTCTTGTGGGGGATGTTTTGGTGATGAGTGTGTGAGCATAAAAACAAGATAAAGAGGGCAGAACCAAGAACAATATAAAAATGAGCCAAAGAGTGAAACGAGAAATGGGAGTCGCCAAAGTGGGCACTGATCTAGAAACACAGAAACACTGGCACTGTTGCATTGGATTTAAGACTCCCGTGTCCATACAATTCACAGACCACATGAAGCTCAAGAAGAAGGAAGACCAACGTGTGGGTGCTTCAGTCCTTCTTAGAAAAAGGAAGAAAATACTCACAGGAGCAAATATGGAGACAAAATGTAGAGCAGAGACTGAAGGAAAGGCCATCCAGAGTCTGTCACACCTGGGGAATCATCTCACATACAGTCACCAAACCCAGACACTATTGTCGATGCCAAGAAATGCTTGCTGAAAGGAGCCTGATATAGCTGTCACCTGAGAGGCCCTGCCAGAGCCCTACAAATACAGAGGCAGATGCTCGCAGCCAACCATTGGTCTGAACTCAGGGTCCCCAATGGAGGAGTTAGAGAAAGGACTGAAGGAGCTGAAGGGGTTTGCAACCCCATAGGAAGAACAACAATATCAACCAACCAGATCCCTCCCATAGCTCCCTTGGTTGGCTTAGTCCACCAACCAAGGAGTACACATGGGTCCAGCACATATATAGCAGAGATGGCCTTGTCAGGCATCAATGGGAGGAGAGGTCTTTGGTCCTATGAAGGCTCGATAGATGCCCCCGTGTAGGGGAATCAAGAGAGGGGAGGCAGGAATGGGTGGGTGAATGGAGGAACACCTTAATAAAAGCAAGGGGAGGGAAACTAGGAAAGGGGATAACATTTGAAATTTAAATAAAGAAAATATCCAATTAAAAAGAAAAAAGACTCCATGTCCAAGTAGACTAAAAATTACTATGGGCCAGTGACCAATCAGCACTACCGTTCCATCACTTTTTGAGTGAGACTGTGTGCTAGTGTTCATTATTCCTTGTGCCATCTTCCTGTGTGGATCTTTGGGAAGGCACATAGATTGCCCTTTAAGTTCAGACGTCTGTTGGTAGCACACTTTGTGGCTGTACCCAGGGAATGGTACTTTTGGACTTGCATTCAGATCTGGATCTGATTCCAATGACAAAATGCTGGCTATTAAGCCTGACCAGATGATGAGGCACCTGAGGGTCTTGGATGGGATATTTTGTACTGAGAGTGTCTTAGTTAGGGTTTCCATTGCTGTGAAGAGACACCATAACCAAGGCAACTCTTATAAAGGACAACATTGAACTGGGGCTGGCTTACAGGTTCTGAGGTCTAGTCCATTATCATCATGGTGGGAAGCACGGCAGTGACCAGGCAGGCATGGTGCTGGAGGAACCGAGAGTTCTACATCTTGTTCCAAAGGCAAAACTTGGTGGCATGATCTGAGGCAGAAACCATGGAGGGATGCTGCTTACAGGCTTGCACCTCATGGCTTGCTCAGCCTGCTTTCTTATTCGCCCGCTGGACTACCTCCTCAGAACCACTACAATGGTCTGGGCCCTCCCACACCATCAATCTAGAAAATGCATCACACAGGTTTGCCCACCGACTCAACCTGGTGGGGTGTTTTCTCAGTTGAGGTTCCTTTTTCTAAAATAACTCTAGCCTGTGTCAAGTTGATGAAAACTAGCCAGAACAGTTCTCCAAGGAAGAAATATGAATGGCTAAGAAGCATTTTTAAATGTTAGATTTCTTAGCAATCAGACATATTCAAATTAAAACTGTTTGAAGTTTTATCTTATGTCAAACCGAATGACTAAGATTAAGAAAACAAATGACAATACATGTTGTGAGGATGTGAAAGAGGATTCCTTGGTCCTACTAGAATGTGAACTGGTGTAGCCACTGTGGGAATCAATGTGGAAGTTCCTCAAAGGGCTAGAGGTAGATGTATCCTATGATCCAGCTGTTCTCCCCCTGGGCATTTATTCAAGAGATCTATATTGTACTAGAGAGACTCTTGCTCATCTATGTTCATTGCTACTCTATTCACAATAGCTAGGAAATGGAAACAACCTAGATGTCCATACTGAAAATGTGGTCCATTTGCACAATGTAGCATTATTCTGTTAAGGAAAACAAAGTCATGAAATTCTACAGTGCATGGATGAAAAGCAAATGTGGTGTATCGCATCTCATTTTGGATGATAGCTTCAAATGTTTAGATATGTGTATTTCATTTGGAATACCAAAGCGGTTGGGCAAGGGGCCATGAGAGAATTTCAACATAGGGGAGATTGAACACAGTGATACAAAGGGCCAAATAGGAACAATGAAATCAACTATTTGATTGTTTTTCAATGTTTTGTTTTTAAATTTTTATAGCATCTATTTATTTTGTGTATGAATATATGCATTCCTTTGTGTATGTGTCTTGGGTGGGGTTTATGTGCTGCGGTTTCCACATATTGGTGCCAGAGAACAACATACAGGGGTCAGTCCTCTTCCTCCACTAGGCGGGTCCCAGAGCCTGAACTCTGGTCATCAGCTGGAGAGTAAAGACCTCTACCCACTGAACCATATTGCTGGCTCCCTCTTCTTCCAGTTTTACTGATCTATGCTGTAATTTTCTTCCTTCTGTTTGTTTGGGATTATTTTGGTCTTATTTTTATAGTTCCTTAAGGCTTTTTATTCTTCATAAATATTATTTCAGTTAAGTATAAATATCTGTTTCACTAAATACAGTATACATCAAATATTATCAATTGATTATTTAGTGAATGTGTATTTTCCCACAGTACATACAATATCCCTCCCACATATTCACAAGAAGCCATATGAGTATCCAAAAATAATAAAACTTACAAAATCTATGTGGGTGAGGAAAACTTAATCACACAGTGGCTATTGTGTCTGGTGTGTTGGGAGTTGCCAATCAACACGGCTCACACAGTATCAAGAGAAAACCATTAATCTTTTTCCTACTGCTCTGAAATTTTCCCCTAGGCAGTAACTACACAGTGGAAAATCCCCAGCATGAAGGTTCATAGATGGAGTGTGTAAACATATGCTGGCCACTAGATTTGTCTGTCGATGGTATTTCCTGTAATGAGAAGCTCTCAGAGAAAGGGTCTGAGTGGGACAAGACTCAGCAGTGGCCAGCAGCACAAAGAACCAATGAGCTTCAAAAGAAATGGCTGCCATCTTTTCTTTATATATATGAATTCTACAATATTCCAGATACTAGGTTGCAGAAGAAAAACATCCTTGATCTTGTCAAACCAGAGTAGGGGGAAATAATAAAGTATTACTGATGAGTGTTTTATAGAATGATGTGTATTAAATGTGAAAGAGAAAGCAAAGCAGAGGGAGGGAACGGGGGTCTGGCAGTGGTGGTGAAATGCAGGGATTCTAAATAGGGTGACCAGGTGTCCCCTGGGTTCATGGGATTGTGTGGGAGACAGTGTCCCTGAAATTTCTGAGATGCTCCTGTCTTGTTTGAGGAATAGATTCACCTATGATACCTTCTGCAATATGTCATCCAAAATCACAGAAGGGCAGATTTATAGTGTTGGGAAAGCCTGAAAACCTATCAAGCCCAGCTTCTTAGCTGAATGATGAGGGCTCAGCATGGAGCATGGAGCATGGAGCATGGAGCATGGAGCATGGAGCATGGAGCACAGAGCACAGAGTGCAGAGCGCAGAGCGCAGAGCACAGACCTGCCTCTCAGTTAATGCATGAGTATTCAGCACAGAGCACAGAGCACAGATCCATCTCTCACCTGCTGCATGAATGCTCAACACAGAGCACAGAGCAGAGACCCACCTCTCAGCTGAAGTATGAGTCTCAGCACAGAGCACAGGCCGCACTTACCCTGATTTTCAGTGAGTGGGCCTGGGCCCAGATCACAGGGTCTTGTACAGCAGCTAAACCCTCCATCTTTATTGGGCTACCCATGGTGGCTCAAAATTCTTAAAGTGAGCAACTCCTCCAGCCTCCTTCAGCCCCACCTTGTGATTCAGCCTCTACTCTTTGAAGCAACACAAAACTGTGTTCAAACATTGTTCATCGTTCCTTTGGCCAGGGTCATCTCTGAGATAGTTTGCACAAGGTTATGAATGGGCCTGAAGTTAGATGGGACTGAGTTCAGACATGCTTAGACAATTCAAGATTGAGATAGCTACTTAATCCCTTTGAATTTGGGAGAAATTCTCATCCCACAGGCTGCTGAGAGCATCTGAGACCATATCTGAGTTCAATAATTGTCAGTATTTTTCATCTGTCAGGTAACATAACCTTTCCTTGTATTCTCTGTACTATTGAAAGCCATTTTATCTATGGCCCCATAAGCAGAGCTAATTTAGATCAGAAGCTTAGAGCTCTTCCTGTCTGTGCCCTTGATACAATGGCCTCTTTGGGTTTTATCTCTCGATTCAGTCCTAAACAAAAGACCCAATAGCCCTGGCTAGCTGTTGTCTGGTTTTACAGTTTTTCCCATCACAGATCGTCTGCCTCATTAATTGACTCTCTTTCCCAGAGAAAAGTAGTGAAGAAAGAAAAGTCTTCATGGAATGGAAAATGCTCCAGTAAGCACTCTGTTACTAGCAAACAGTAGGAATTAAGGGGGGGAGGCAGGCAATATATCTGCCTTAGTCACTGTTCTGCTGCTGGGAAGAGACACCATGATCAAGGCAACACTTATAAAGAAAAGCAGTTAATTGGGGCTGGCTTACAGTTTCAGAGACTTAGTCCATTGTCATGACAGAGACATGGCACAGGTAGGCATGGTGCTGGAGAAGGAGTTGAGAACTACTGAGATCTGCAAGCAGAGGGTGCCACTGGGCCTGGCAGAAACCTCAAAGCCCTCCCCCAGTGACTCACTTCCTCCAACAGGGATACACCCCCTAATTCTTCTAATCTATTCAAATAGTGCCACTCCCTGGTGATGATCATACAAATATATGAGCCTATGGGGGATATTCTTATTCACACTACTACAACATCTAAAGTACAGTGAGCTAGAAGCACAGGCATTTACTCAGATGTAATGTTGCATCTACTCAATGCAACATGCCCAGAGCAAAGTTCTGGAGAGTCTTGGGGTCATCCTGCTGCCTAATCAAATTGCCAAGAATTCACATATGGACTCCACAGAGCCTCTTTGACACATATTCTCAAACTAGCTATGATGTAATATCAGATGTAATTACCTTTTATTAAATAGTACATGTGTGGCAGTTTGAATATGCTTGTTCCAGGGAATGGCACTATTGGGAGATATGGTCTGATTGGAGAATGTGTGGCCTTGTTGGAGCAGTGTGTCACTTTGGAGGTAGGCTTTGAGACCCTTCTCCTAGCTGCCTGAGGATCGTCTGCTCCTGGCTTCCTTTGGATGAAGATGTAGAACTCTCAGCTCCTCCTGAACCATACCTGCCTGGACACTGCCATGCTCCTGCCTTGATGATAATGGACTGAACTTCTGAACCTGTAAGCCAGCCCCAATTAAATGTTGTCTGCCTTGGTCATGGTATGGTGTCTGTTCAAGCAGTAAACCCTAAGACACTGTGTACCAGGTACTGCAGAAATAAATATTGTATATCCTTGGAAAATATAAAATAAACAATATAATTCATCCTTGGTCAAATTTCCCTTCAAAAAGCAGCCAGAAGTGCAAAATTAGAAGTGCCACTGACCACTGCTCTTCCTCTTCTCCTCTCTCCAAAACCTCACCCATCTCCTTGGCCCTTCTTTCCACTGGGAAGGTAATCAAATCAATTCAGGCAGAATTAATCAATACTTGTAAAAATCCTTCAATAGTCATGGCAAGCACTGTCTGTGCATGAACAGGTCCTTTGAAAGATAATTCTGGGTTTAAAAAAAAAAAACTCATTATAGCACTTGTTCTTTAGCAAGTGTGAATTAGAAAGCCACCAAGCAGTGCTGTGCAAGCGTGGTTCATGCTGTATGTGCATTCTCTGTGTGTGCATTATTTAGACTGACTGGTGTATTTACCCAGCAACAGGGCAACTGAATCTGGACAATTTAGAAAACTCGGACAACACTGTCAAATTTTCAGCATCTGAAACATTATCTCTGTCAAATATGTACTCAGAAAATCTAGTGTTATCATCTTTACTCATTATCCATTTTCATCTAGTCCAATGCTCCCTGAGACCGTTCACCATTCTTCTCTCTGATTGTTAGCCTCTCAGGACTTTTGTCTGTTCTTGACAGTTCAGCATCAGAGCAGAGGCCTGGGGACTCCTAGTTGAATGTTGGTGTTGGGAAGATTCTGTGTCTGGCGTGGGCTCCATCTGTTTACTCGCTGATTTTGAGGGGTAGTGTTTAGTGCAGTTCATGTGACCTTCTGCACAAATTAAGGGGTGTCTTAGTTAGGGTTTTACTGCTGTGAACAGACAGCATGGCCAAGGCAACTCTTATAAGGACAACGTTTAATTGGGGCTGGCTTACAGGTTCAGAGGTTCAGTCATTATCATTAAGGCAGGAACATGGCAGCATCCAGGCAGGCATGGTGTAGGAGGAGCTGAGAGTGCTACATCTTCATCTGAAGGCTGCTAGTGGAAGACTGACTTCCAGGTAGCTATGACTAAGGTATTAAAGCCCATGAGCACAGTGACACACCTACTCCAACAAGGCCACATCTCCTAATAGTGCTACTCCTTTGCCCAAGCATATACAAACCATCACAGGGGGCATGGACATTTGCACAAAAATCCACTTCTTCCCTTTATCTCCAGGACCCTAGTCTCATTCCCTCAAGAGCTTACCATTTACCAGGCCACATGGGCTGAGGAAGAAAGCAACTTAGATGACTCACGCTGAGCCCTTGGAAAGTTCACATGTCTTGTCATACCCTATAGTGGAACATGGACTGTCCCTACTCAGATGTGTTGGCTGACATGGAACTCTATTGTAATTCATCAGCTAGGCACAGATGAAGGCTCCTGATGAGAAATGCATCAACCCTCCCTTCCAGAATGACCTGTCAATATTCATTAGGTGGATTCCCTTAGTGCTTCTAAGTCAAAGTTAGGGATAAGATTTCTGTTGCTGTGGTAAAACACTGCAGAAAAAGCAAGTGGAGGAGACAAGGGTTTATTTGCCTTACACTTCCACATTATAGTCCATCACTGAAAGAAGTCAACTTAGGAACTCAAACAGGGCAGGATCCTGGAAGCAGGAGCTGATGCAGACGCCATGGAAGGGTGCTGCTTACTGGCTTGCTACTCATGATTTTCTCAGCCTGCTTTCTTATAGAACTGAGAACAACCAGCCCAGAGATGGCCCCACCCACAAATGGGCTGGCCCCTCCCCCATCAATCACGAATTAAGAAAATGTCCTACAGCTGCATCTAATGATGGCATTTTCTCAGTTGAGGTTCCCTCCTTTCAGATGACTCTAGCTTGTGGCAAGTTGACATAAAACTAGCCGGGTCAGCAGGCTTTATGCCTGCCATTTTCTTTTCCTTTCACTTTTTTATATTTTGAGATGATGAAAATATTGAATTTTTATTGTTTTAGAAATATATGAATATCTTTATTTTTTACAATATGTTAAACTTTTAGCCCATTTTTGTGGTTTTAAGCTTAAAATTATTTGTACAGGATGAATATCTGTTCTTTTTTTTACAAAATATTTGCAGAATTTTTTAATAGTCAATAATATTTTTTGATGTTGCCATAAAAAATTAAATGTAATAAATTTTTCTAAAATGCTGGAAGGCTCTATAATCTTTCACCTCTCCAGAAATAGCTAGTCTTACCTCGTCTTGCCTTTTTTACATACCCTGATGGCAGAAGTCATGAATAACATCTGCTGGTTTCGTCCATTGTTGTCCAACACTTGACAAGATCTTCACTGAGCTTGCCCTCTGATAGCATCAGCCTAAGCTTCTTTCTTCCACAGTCATGATGGAATGCTGGAGGAAGCTGGGGAGTCATGACCAGGATACAAAAGAACCTTGCTTTGGTAACTGGAGTCACTTCTATATGAAGACATGGAGTAGCCCTCCCTTTCACATACCTGCTATCTCCTTTCTACAGGGTAGTCATAGACTGGCCACCCCCTGTACCTAAATAGTCTTAAGAGATGATTCCCCTTTCTACAGGACAGTCATAGACTAACCACTCTCTGTACCTAAATATTTTTAAGACATGATTCAACCCAGATCCCTTAGCTTAAAAGAGAAAAGGTTGAATCTATAGCTAGGAACATAACGGAAAAATGCATTATCTTCCTTAGCTCATTCATTCATGCCTGAAACTCGGAAACTATTCCCAGGGGAAGGAAGTGGGTTCTAGCTTGATTAGCACCATCTCAACTGCAGGAGGATCAGAAGTGCAGACCAAGCTGTCATATAAACGGGTTGTTCTCAAGCTCCTGAAACAAATAAATTTACACTTAAACATGTTTTTTTCTTAATTCAGCTGATAGAATTTTTCATCAGAAAATGTAGATGATCTTCAACTTACGACGGGTTCGTGTACAAGCAAGCTTATTACTGCAACTCTCTGGCACGGTAAGATGAAAATACATTTATTAAGCCTAAGACATGAAGCACCGTGTACTCTTGTCAGCACTGTACACCACTGAGTGCATCAGCTGTTCCCTCTGTGGTTGCAGGAGCCATCAGGAGCTGTATCACAAGGGAATGCTGTGCTGTATGTCACAGGTAGAAAGCACGTCACTTCTGAACCACTGCAGAGTAAATGAAATCATATTACCCTGTTATAAATTGGGAGAAGGTGCACTTGGAAATCAGCTCTTCAGGAACACAGCTATCCTTGTATGTAGAAATACAAAAATGGTCGTGTGTTTTATTAGCATAGTGGCATGGTTAATTTTATGTGCCAACTTGATATCTGTTTTTCTGTGAATGGATGACCTCATTTAGTATGATTTGTTCCATCCCCACCAATTCACCTTCAAAATTCATAGTTACTCTTAGCTGAATAACAAAGCAGATTTTCACTACCCACACATCAATTGATGGACATCTAGGCTGTCTCCATTTCTAGCTACTATGAATGGACATAAATGAGCAAGTATCCCTGTAGTACAGTATAGGCTCCCTTGACTATATGCCCAGGAGAGGTAAAGCTGATTCACAGAGCATATCCACTTCTAGGTTTTTGAAGACCTTCTCCACTGATTCCCATAATGGCTGCAGTAATTCACATCTCTATTAATAGTGAGTGAAGGACCCTCTCTCTCCACAACTTCATCAACATGTGTTGCCATTTGTTTTCTTAATCGTAGTCATTCTGACGGAAGTAAGATAAAATTTCAGTTTTAATTTTCATATGCTTGATGGCTAAGGATATTGAACACATTTAAAAGCATTTCTTAGCCATTCATATTTATTCTTTTGAGAACTCTCTGTTTGAATCCAAAACCTAATTTCATTGTGTTGTTTTCTTGATGTTTGTTTTGTGAGCTCTCTGTAGAGTCTAGACACTAGCCTTCTGCTGGATGGAGAGCCGGTGAAGAATTTTCCACTCCATGGGCTTTCTCTTCACTCAGTCTACTGCTTCCTTTGGAAGATTTTTAGTGTCATGAGGTCCCACTTGTCAAGAATTGGTATTAACTCCTGAGAATCTTTAACAAATGGTTTTGGGGAAACTACATTTTTGCATAAAGAAGAGTGAAATTATACGCTTATATCAATGTAAAACCTAAAACCCTGAAACCACCATAGGGACATTTAGGGAGCATTCGGTAACACGCAGGCACATGTATGAATTCCTGAATAGGATTTCCTTGGTAACAAAACAAAACAAACAAAAGAACAAAAACCCTGCAGGACTGTGGTGGCTCACCCCTTTAATCTCAGCACTAGGGAGGCAGAGGCAAGTGGATTTCTGAGTTCGAGGCCAGTCTGGTCTACAGAGTGAGTTCCAGGATAGCCAGGGCTACACAGAGAAACCCTGTCTGGAAAAAAACAAAACAAACAAAAAACAAAACAGAAAAAAAGACCCTTTACCCTAATCATCCATTTTAAAATGTAATCAAAATCCAAGCTACTTACTTTTCCTTGTTCTAGCAATTGTGTCTGGCTATAGTTTACAAATAAATTTCAATAGTCTGTAGAATTATTTCCCATACATTCAAAATATGTGTCTAACCCACCTGAAATACAACCACCTGTTCCTATAGTCAAGGACCTTTCTGGGAAGGATATTATCATAGGACATCGGACACTGCTCTCAGTTATTCTTTTGTTTGTCTGTCTACATTTTTCTCTTACAGTTGTTGTCTACCTGTGGTATTTGGGGAAAGCGAATATGTCTCAAGCCCTCACCTAAATAAACCGGACTTCTGCATTGAGCTGTGCATCCTTTCTGCAACCCCAGAGTTGTCATAACTGTAGTGACAACTGGCTTTGCTGACAGAGTTGACTTGCGAAGGATACAATTTCATTTTTGTTATGCAGTTAAAGTTTACTGACTGTGGGCTAAGGATTTAAAGAGAAGAGAAATAATCAGTCGAGCACAAAACAGGGGACAATTCTAAATCACTATGTTTAGACATTATTCTTGTAAAACTGGCAACTTGCTTGTTCCTAGAAAGTTTCCAATCTTGGATTGATGCTCTGTTTTTCAAAATGGACACTTTTCTGGTTGCTTTGCCACAGGCAAGGAGTGGTAGAGGGGAAAAAAAGTGTTAAATACACTTAAAAAGACTGGCTACCTAGGATTTATATGTGAGAGTGGGAGCCTAGATTGCACATAGTGGTGCCTGCCTCTTGCAGTGAGAGACCTTGACAATGTGATTGTTGAAGTGAGACAACATCCAAGCAGAGTGTTTCTACTCAAGCTCTAAGAACCAGATTCTTAAACCCCTCCCCGCATCCCTCCTCTTCCAAACGAATATGTGTATCCCTCCGAGATTCTTCTTCTTCTTCTTTTAAAGATATATTTATTTATTATATGTAAGGACACTGTAGCTGTCTTCAGACACTTTTTCTTCTTGCTCCAGCCCTGCTCTCTTGCTGTAGCATCAGATCTCATTACAGATGGTTGTGAGCCATCATGTGGTTGCTGGGATTTGAACTCGCGACCTTCGGAAGAGCAGTCGGAGCTCTTAACTGCTGAGCCATCTTTCTTAGAGATTGTCCTAGAGATGCCCCTTAGGTCCTCACCCCCACCAGCTGCAGATTTCCATTCATTCTCTTAGCCCTCTGGCCCTCTCTCCTGTCTCTCCTTACACATGATCCTGAGCCCCCTAATTCCCCTCCCCCTCCCGTGTCCCACCCACTTCCCTCTGCTCATCCGCATCCTATGACTGTTTTATTCCCCCTTCTAAGTGACATTCCATTCTGCTTTGGCCTTCTTTCCTGTTTAACGTCTTCTGATTGTCCTCCAAGCTTCTTATGCTGGAGTTTGACCTCCAAGGTGCTGATATCTGGGAGCAGAGGCTTCAATTGCTAGTTAGGTCAATGAAGATAGATCTCTAACCTGCCCCGGAAGGAAGAAGCATCAGAGAGACTGCATCTTCTCTCGGATATGTGAAAACCAAGTGAGAACACAGGTATGTACACCATCCTCACCAGACATCAGGTCTGCTAGCACCTTGGTATTGGACCACCTGCCTCCAGAACTTTAAGAAATAGATGTTGTTATGGTGTTTCTATTATAACAGCTCAAACTGACTCACACGTCTCCCACAAACTGAAGAAATGAACCCTACTTCTCCCCACTACTGCAATGTTTATATTTGTGCGTCAAACTCAAGATTTAAGATAAAGGGCATGGGCTGTCTTTGTTCTTCTCACTGCTGTAACCTCAGTTCTCCTAATAGTTCACAAATGTATTTTTAAATTTATTTGAATACAAGATTATATAAGCAAACACCAAATCAAACACCTCGGGATTTACTAACCAGGAAAGATGTTATTCCAAGCAACAGGCAGTGAGTTCTAAGAGAGACAGCTGTAAAAATATTAAGAAGACCACGTCAACGTAAGCGCTGCTTTCTTATTTCTGGAATGAGCACAATTTGATAAACCCTTGATTTTTCATATCAAAGCATATCCCAAGGGAAACCAAAGCCAGAAAACAGCTTCGCTTGCATGCCTTCATGACCGAATCTGGTCAAAAGTAAACATCAAAGTGATAATATTTATTTGAAAAGTGAACTTTGTAAAGCATAGAAGTGATTCATCTAAACACTGTGTCTTCAGAGATCTTTGTAATTGTGTTGCCTTTGCCTCTCATAGACTGGATCTCTGAAACTCCTTTGAGAAGGTGTTCTAGAAACCTTTACAGATGAAATAAGAGTTTATTCAGTAGCAGTTTTAATCCACTTCCCCTCATCACTAAAGTTTAATATTTTTATTTATGTCATATATCTGTATACTTCCTGCTTCTGGTCAAAAGCAAGCAAATGGACCAACAGGCTATGCTGCTTTTCTTGAGTATTTATTTTACTTTTAAAAAATACCCTTATTCTTCTCTCATACATTGCATCCCAACAGTAGGTTCTCCTCCCTCTACTTCTCCCAGGACCTCCTGTACCTCCCCTCTTCTCCCCCAGATCAACTGCTCTGTTTCCCGTATAGAGAAAAAGAAGAAAAAGAAGAAGAAAGAGCAAGCCTCCCAGGGATATCCACCCAACATGATACAAGATTCAATAAGACTTGGCACAAACCCTCCTATTAAGGCAGGGCAAGGCAACCTCGTAGGAAGAAAAGGGCCCCAAGCACAGGCACAAGAGGCAGAGACAGTCCCACTCCTCCTCTTAGAAGTCTACAAGAACACCAAGTTCTACAACCGAAAGGCATAAGACCCCAGCTCGTCTCATACGGAGTCTGTGTGTGTTGCTTCAGTTTCTGTGGGTCCGAATGAGTCCTTCTTACTTGACTCTGTGGCCTGTGTTTTTGTGGTCTTTGTCATCCCTCTGACTCCTACAGTCCTTCCTCTCCTTCTATGGGGCTCCCCTGGCTCTGCCTAATGTTTGGCTGTGGGTCCCTGCATTTGCTCCCATTGGTTGCTAGATGTTATTTTCCCTGCTGAGAGCTGCCTTTACATTTTTTCCCAAATCAATTGTGTACACATATGTTAGTTTATTTCAGGATAATTCATTCCATATACAGATCTATTTACCTGCATCGGTATTGGTCTCTTCATTTCTGTAACTATAACAGATCTTCATCAAGTGGTATTAGTTCTCTGATTTTGTTCTTTCTCAAAATAAATCTGGCTGGTCTATGTCCTTCTGGTTTCCACTCATTAGTCAATTTGTACAGTTATATTTATTAAACCACCAATTTCCTTCTGAAATCAGTAATTTTCCAGCTAAAATTAAACTTGGACAGACTGAGACCAGAACAACGTGGAGTCTTCTGTCTTACAAACATAGGGCGTTTCTCCATCACTCACTTCCTCAATTTCTTAAACCAAGGTCTTTATAGGTTTCGGTGTTGGGATCATTCACACATTTTGTCAGATCTTCCCCCTAAGAGCTCAACCTTCTTGATACTGTTGCTAGTGATATTGTCTTGCTTCAGTTGGTGGTTCTGTGGCTACTACATAGAAGTACAGTCCAATTTCCACACCAGTTTAAAAATCTACCACTGTACTAAACTCATTTATGCATGTGGAGATTGTACCTATTATCTACATAGATGATTGTATAATCTGAAAAAAATCATTTACTTCTTTTTAAGTCTGGCTGATTTTATTATTTTTTTCTTGCCTTTTTACACTGATCAGAACATCCCATACAAATTTTAAAGTAATGTTTATATTATTCCTTATGAATTTCATATACTGTATTTTTAATTGAACTGTTGAAATAGGCATCCTCGTGTGTGTGTTTCTGGTGAGGGGAGAATAATCCGTTCTTTCATTATCAAGTCTGAGATAGGTATGAGCTGCATATTCATTTCCTCTGTAAAACTGAGGAAGTTCCTTCTTCATTTTTAAGGAATTATTTATTTATTTTACATATAGGACTACCCTGTAACTGTCTTCAGACACACCAGAAGAGGGCATCAGATGTTGTGCCATTCCAGAATGTTGTGAGCCACCATGTGGTTGCTGGGAATTGAACTCAGGACCTCTGGAAGAGCAGCCAGTGCTCTTAACTGCTGAGCAGTTTTTCCAGCCCGAGGAAGTTCCTTCTATTTGTAATTTGTTGAAGATTTTAAAATCATCATGAATGAGATTTGTCTTCTTACCTCCATTTTTATGACATAAAATCTATTATAATTATCATTGCTCCTCTGTATATATGTGTCTTGACATTGTTTTTATTATGAATCTTGTGCTTGAATTTGTGGGCTTATAATGGTTATCAAACTGAGCTTCAGGCTCAGTCTGAATGGGGATAAAGAAACTGAGATTGTGAAACTCTAGGATATTACAGTTATACACAAATCATACATCGGTGCTTCAAGCTAATAAAATATTAACCTTCGTCTTTCCTCCCGTGCTGATATCTGATTCAAATATATATTAATGCCACCAGTGGAGTCATCTAAGCGTTCACTGATGCTCTGTTTACTTTTAGAAGTAGGGATGATGAGGTTCCCATAGTGAATTCTGGGTACAGCACTATTCTGACCCTGTGGGATTGCCAGGCACCCTCACAGCCCCGTGTTCCAAGTAACTGCATTTCTGGCCTAGGGCCGCTTCCTGCTGTGCCTATCAGCTGAAGTCAGAGATTGCAGGTGTTCAGATAGATCTGCCCACACAGCTTCTTCTTGATCAGTGTTCTTCCCTGTGGACTCCAGGAACCTTGCTCATTCTGAATGTTTAGCTGTATCATCCCAGAGTATTCCAAGATCTGCATGGGTCGCCTCCATTTTCTGTAGACTTGAGCTGCTCTTAAGACATTCACTAGAGTAATCGTAGGTCTGACCCCATTTGTTTCCTCTCTTTCAGGAGTTAGTTATCTTTCTTGTATTGAAAACTTTGTTAAGTACGTTTTCTTGTTGAAGACTGAAGAGGCTTCTACAGGGAGAAATTTGGTCCTGCTTCTACATATTAGCTACTAATGTGACTTGTAATATGTACTAACATTTATTTGGAGAATAATACATATCCTTTGACCGAGATGCAGATAGATAACAATCGGTTTTAAATTTTAGGATTTGCAGCATTTTCCACAAAACATGACTCTTTATAGTAAGATGGTCTAGGTGCTGATGTTTGTGTTAAAAAGACTTTCATTTTGGTTGTGCAAAGTTGAAAAATTAGAAATTGGTAACTCATTTATTAAAAAAAAATACTTGGATATCAAATTTCAAAGTCTAGAAAACAGCAGTTGAAATGTCAAAGCTATAAACTAGCAAACTCCAGATGGCTAAGAAATCATTGATTTCTTGGATGACAAAACAAGCAAACAAAACCAACAACAACAACAACAAAACAGAACACTGTGAAGCTTGGCATCATATCCATCATTTTTATTTCCAGAGTCTAGAACATACTTGGTGCCTACTATCCGTTTGCTGAATGAATGTGTGAGGTTTGTACCAGTCATATCATACCCTAAGGCTGCTGCTCTGGTAGCCTTAGGAATTTTCCAGTCGAGCCCTCCTCCCATAATTGATCTACTTCATTAAAATGGAAGCAGTGCAGCTAATCGGCTTTGATACAGGTTAGCTTTCCATGACACTGATGTGACTGTCACACACTCCTCAGCAAAAGGAAAAAAAAGTCTGTTGTGCAAAGCACCTGAGGTCAAAGACGTAGTCAGCAGAATAAAGTGGAGAGTACTCCCAATGCTGAGACAAACACAAACAAAACCCAGCCAGATGCCTACCCCGTGGGCTAAAACCACGGGTGCCCGGTAAAATCACTTGATACATTAAAACATGGATGCAAAGCCACAGGCCAGAGCTTCAGGCTCAGTCTGATTGGGAGTAAAGAAACTGACATTGAGAAACTCTGGGGTAATACAGTTGTACACGAATCATACATCGGTGCTTCAACCTAACAAAATATTAACCTCCGTCTTTCTTCCTTTGATGATATCCAATTCAAAGTGCCCTATTTTCTAGTGAGGTGTTGTCAAAAAGTAGTATGCATCAGCAAAACTCAAATAAGACATGAATAAAAGGCCATATCTTTACTTTACCGTGTTTTTTTTTTTTTCAGTTCTCTTTTACAAGCCCTGCTCTTGCTATCCAATATTAAATATTAAAGCACACTTTGGTTTGCATTAGTCTAATTTCATATATCTGTAGTCAAATTTAATATTTTTATTTCAATGACTATCCAGTTCAAAACTCCCTTCTCAAGTCTCTCTGGATTTCAAGGGATGGAGTATCACATTTGAGGAAAAAGTTAAGAGCAAGCTACAGAAGTCCAGTGAGCAGAAGAAAGTGGAACACCTGCATTTAGAAGCTTCTCTGCTGACTCCAGCAGTGGATGTCATCCAGTCTGCTCTGTGGGTGTCTTCATTCCGGCCCAGAATCCCTCTGATGTCTTAGGCATCCTAGGACAGCCTTCTGCTTTATCCATTTTCAGGATGGTGGTTGTCTCTCCTGAGCCTCTGCTTGTGGGGTTCTTTCCTGTTTATCCACGCTATATGGGGTTTGGGACAATGGAGGCACATATCTTACATGTATAGATTTACGTGATTCTACCAGCTCCACTGAGGGGCGGGGATCAAATACAAGACTTCTTGTGTTCTAGACAAGCCCTCTACCACGGAGCTATAACTGACCCTGCACTTAAGGCCGTTGAGCCAAGCTAACAAGTAGGTAAGTGAAAGGAGTCTCAGTCTCTGACTTCACAAATATACCTTAAGGACAATAATTAGAAAAATACGTGAAGCCAAGTATCAAAGATTATTGAATTTATACTTGGTACATACTTAAAATCCCAGCACTTGGGAGGTGGAGGCAGGAAGACTAATGGTTAAAATGTAAATATATTGATATAAAACATGAATGCATTTTGAAGAAATTTTTATTTATTTTTGTCTTAAATTCTATTCATTTTTAAAAGAATTTCATACAATGTATTTTGATCAGATTAACCTGTTCCCCTAACTCCTCCTAGATTCACCCCTCCCCTGACTCCTCCTACCCTGACTCCTCCTTCCCTGACTCCTCCTACCCTGACTCCTCCTACCCTGACTCCTCCTTCCCTGACTCCTCCTACCCTGACTCCTCCTACCCTGACTCCTCCTTCCCTGACTCCTCCTACCCTGACTCCTCCTACCCTGACTCCTCCTAGACTCACCCCCCTCCCCTAACCTCCCAACTTTCTTTTTTTTTTTTTTTTTAACAGTTCTGCGTGGAGGGTTTATTGGAAGGGGGGGGCAAGGTAGCTGCAAGAAGAGAAAAGAAAAGAAAAGAAAAGGAGGGAAAAAGAGAGCTTTCTATTCTCTTTTTTTAATCCATCAAGTCCAGTTGGTATTGCTACTTTATGCAGTTTTGTTGGTTTGATTTGATTGCATTATTGCTAGCTTGCTTCTTCCCCTATTTGTGCTATGGGCTTTATGGTTTGCTGTGCTGGACATGAAGCGTCCCTCCCAATTCTCCTTTGTTCATCTATCCCTCTTATGAAGTATTTTCATGTACACTTGTGAATGTGGTTACCTCCCCACTTCTCTGTGCAAAAAATTCCTTTAAGCAATTTTTCCCCGGGCTGGCTTAGTTGTCATCAATTGCCTTAGTTTTTTCTTGCTTTTAAATGTTCTTATTTCTCCATCAATTTATCTTGCCTTATTTATTTATTTATTTATTTATTTATTTATTTATTTATTTATTTAAAAATGGTTTCTCTGTGCAACCTTGGCTGTCCAGGAACTTGCTTTGTAGAGCCAGCTGGCCTTGAACTCACAGATATTTGTCTGCCTCTGCCTCCCAGGTGCTGGGATTAAAGGTGTGCACCAATGCCCAGCTTCCTTAATCATTTTAAAGAGAGATAGCACTGCTGGGTATGAATAGTTTGGGCTGTTATTTACTCACAGGGCTTGACATATATCATTGTATACATCCCTGGCTTTTAGAATCCCACAAGCAATGTGATATTATTGTAATATATTCACTTTTACAGGCAATTGACACTTTCCACTGGGGTTTTTAATATTGTTTCTTCACTTTTTATTTTTGATGTTTTGATTGTGATAAATCATGGAGTGGTTTTTCTCTGGTCATGTCAGTCTGGAGTCCTAAAATGTGTTGGCTGATTTTGTGTGCCAGCTTGACACAAGCTAGAGCCATCTGTGAGAAAGGAGGCTTAGTTGAGGAAATGCCTCCATGAGATACAGCTGTAAGGCATTTTCTCAATTAGTGATCAAGGGGGGAAGTCCCAGCCCCTTGTGGGTGGTGCCATCCCTGGGCTGGTAATCCTGGGTTCTATATGAAAGCAGGCAGAGCAAGTCAGTAAGTAGCATCCTGTATCAGCTCCTGCCTCCAGGAATCTACCCTGTGTGAGTTCCTGTCTTGACTTTCTTTAGTGATGAGCAGCAACGTAGAAATGTGAGCCAAATAAACCCTTTCTTTCCCAAGTTGCTTATGGTCATGGTGTTTTATAACAGTAATGGTAACCCTAACATATATTCATAAAAATATGCATATATTTTCATATATTCAAAAGTATATTAATATATTTTCTTTATTCGTTCTTTTGTTGTTGGGCATATAGCTTGTTTCCACCACTTGGGTATTATGAATAATGCTAAATAAATAACAATTTACAAGTATTTCTGAGATGTGTTAACTTGGTTTCCTTTGGGTAAATACCCAGTGATGGCAGAGCTGGGTCACGTGGCAGATCTGTTTTCGGTTTTTTGAGGAAGCTGCATATTAATGTTCACAGTGGCTGAGCCAGTTTCCATTCCCACCAGCCATGTACCCTTGTTCCTTTTGTCCACACCCTTGCCAGCCTGTGTTGTTTGCTTTCTCAAACACTGCCATTCTGACTGGAGTGAGATGAAACCTTAACATAATTTTCATTTTGCACAGAAAAAATGGGAGAACACCCTGGCTAGCTACACATCTGATAGAGGGTTAGTATGTAGAACAAACAAAGAACTCAAAATAACCAAGCAGCAAGAAATGAAGGACCCCATCAAGAAGTGAGATAGTGAGACAATTATCAAAATATGGAATGAGAAAGACCAACATGGATATGAAATACCACATCACCCACCAGAGGAATGCAAATTAATTTCATTTTTTAATACAT
The DNA here is from genome assembly GCA_028551405.1 of Uromys caudimaculatus. Classification (NCBI taxonomy): domain Eukaryota; kingdom Metazoa; phylum Chordata; class Mammalia; order Rodentia; family Muridae; genus Uromys; species Uromys caudimaculatus. The sequence continues at coordinate 26,555,412 of CM052716.1, read as the reverse complement.
TACAACTATTCTAAATGCAACATAGTTATCATAAAAGTAACTGAGCATGAGAAGTAGAGATAGAGAAGAAAATTAGATGGGTCCAGAAAACCCAAATCACCCAACAACAGGATGAGAGACACTGTTTAGCATTTATTCCCATTAATGTAAACTTAGATGAAGTAACAAAAGTCTGATTTTATGAAGGTTTATTTGTATATTTACCTGTAAAAAGCTCTGTTTCTCTCCATTTCATTCATCTTGTAAGTGACTCCAACACCTGTAGACAATAACCAGACTCCAGGGATCAGTTTATCCTTCCTGGAAGGTAGACATTATGGGGTGAGGATCAATGTACTTTAGGTATATTTTCCCCTAAAACAATCAAAATAAAACAGCTTTTTTTACTCTTGAACTCTGGTTTTACTTTGTTTTATTGGAGCTCTATGAGTCTGAACCACCAACCAAAGAACATAGACAGTCTGGACCTAGGTCTCCTCGCTCATATGGAGCAGATGTGCAACTTGACCTTCATGTGGGCCCTGAACATCTGTAATGGGGGGTGGGGGACTATCCCAAAAGCTGTTGCCTGTATGTGGAATATATTCTTCTAGCTGGGCTGCTTTGTTTGGCCTCAGTGGGAAAGGAAGCATCTAATCTCAAAGAGACATGAAGTGTGGGGGTGGGGTGTACCCATGGGGAACCCCACCAGCTCAGAGAAGAAGGAGAGCGGGCATGGGGGAAGGATTGTGGAAGGGTGACCAGGAGGGGGAGCAGTGAGCAGGATGTAAAGTGAATAAGTAAAAAAATAATAATAATAAAAAATAAAATTAAATTACAAAAAAAAGACTTCAATAAAGATAGACAAAATGTGCAGCTATGGGACACTAAATCCCACTACATAGCAACCAGATTTCACACACAGGAGGGTGACCAGAGAGCTTTCCTACCTCTGCAGATACAGATTATAAACATCTCCTAAACTTGCAAACATTCCACTTGCAATCCTGTGGCTCTCAGGTACCCTGAGGCTGAGGTGATTCAGCTCACTAACCTTGGGTTCTGCTGACCTCCAGAGGGAGCCCTGGAGCAGCCAGACCTAGTGCTCGCCAGCCAAAGAATAGACATTACTCTGAACTGCCATTGCCTCGATCATAGAGCAAGATGAGGCTTTTGATGCCCAATACCTAAATGTAGCTAGCTATTCAATGGATTGGAGATTTCTGAATAGTGGGTATCTTTTATTAGTAGGCAATTCCAGGGAAGCCTCCTGTGTCCCTGGATAATAGGTATTCAAGTAAACCAGTTTCTAGTAAAGCTGTGTTTTCACAGAGGATAACAGTGGGAATTCAGGCAGTTGAATGTGTGTGTGTGTGTGTGTGTGTGTGTGTGTGTGTGTGTGTGTGTGTGTGTGTGTATCTTGTATATATTATTTACCATTGCAAGATCCTGAAACTCAAGATCTTATTATCATGTTATCATGATCCATAATATCTCTGGTCATATATTAAGGATGAATGATCTGGGCATAGGAACTACTACTGGCTTACATAAAGGACAAGGGTTCTGTTATTTGAAATGAACAGGAAGCCTAAAGTCTCAGCAGTAATTCATCATTCCTGAACTATAATAGCCTTTTATACATTCCAAGGTTTTGAGCTAAGATGGAGACTAGATCAGGTTCTCCGGCTTTCATACTTACAATCTGTCATGGGTCTTTTCATCTTATCCTTTGAGGATGAAATGATAAATGTCATGCTATTGCTTGTAGTCTGTGTAACATATTTCACCAAAGACTGTAAGAGCTGGAGGTGGTGAATGAGACTAGGAAAGAGTGTCTTCTGGACAGAATGGGTGCACATGTGACCTCACAGCAGAGTAGCCTCAAACCAGACTACACTGATAGGGGAAGGTAGGCAGGAAGACCTGGGAGTGGGAGAAGCAATGTTTATCAAGAGTGCTGCCATCATTCGGTTGACCATGCTGGATTGGAAAGCTGCATATCCAACTGTATATATTGTAGCACAAATACGATTTGATGGGGTGAAGGGGGGACAATGAGTTGGGTAGGTAGGGAAGGAGTGGGTCCGAAAGAAGGTGAGGGAGAGGGTGGATACGGCCAGAACTCATTGTATGAAATTCTCAAAACTAAACTACAACTAAGAACAGTAATTTATCCATAGACTTGATATCGCAAATATGTTTGAGACTATGCAAGCTGTGAATGAAGCAAGTAACTTGCTTGAGGACTAATGTCAAGTGTAATGCATTTCTGCTTTGTAAATAGGATTCAAACGAGAAGAGAGATTTCTCCAGTAAACGCAATACCATTTAGATTGTTCAACTGAATTGTCAACTCTAATCATGAGACACCAACTTTCTGGATATCTCTCCTAAGAGTAGCAGCTGACAGGCCTCTTACCTGCATATCTTTCCATTCTCCTCTTTAGAGAACACAAAGATGCAGGTTTCAGAAAGGAAGAAAGTATAAGATAGAGAAGGAAGAACCCAAATAAAAAAGTCTGTGGGGGTCTGGGAGACTGCTCAGCAGGTAAAGTGCTTGCTGTACAAATATTTTATTTTGAGTTTGGATCCCCACCTGGTCCTGCCCAAGCACTTATAATGTCAGTCCTGGAGGCAGAGCTAGATGGAGCTCTGTGGCTTGATAGCCATCTAGTCTGGCCAATGCAGTGAGCTTAAGGTTCATTGAGAGATCCTGTCTCAAACTATGGGGTGGGTGTTGACGAGAGAAGATACTTGAAATCAAGCTCTGACCTCCACACATGCATGCATGGACATGTACCCACATACCAGATACACACACATGCACACAGACACAGATGCGTGCACACACACAGACACACACATGCATGCATGCATGGGCGTCTATACCCACATACCACACATACACACACATGCGTGTGCACACACATGCAAACACACAATCAGTGTTATTCTTTGAAGTGGGGAGGTCACAGAAAAGGAAAGTGACTATGAGATTACAATATATTTTAATCAAATTGTAAATAACAAGGACAGTGGTTATTCACCTATTTCTTGAGCTGAGCAACTTTGCCATTCCAATGTCTTGCTTTTCCTCATAAGCAAAAAGTACAGCAAAGCATGGTTGTTATGAAATAACTTGGTGGCTGTTTCTGAAACATGAGGAAAAGAGGAGTCTGTGAAGGAAACATCCATTCGGCACCCTTGGTATGCTTTATTCAGTCCTGTCACAAATAAGACTCAGCCAGGCTGGATTCGCTCCACTGGAGCCTAGAACGCCTGACCCTAAAAGAGCAGTTATAAGTGCAACTCAAAGCTCAGGTCAGTAACTCAGGTGCATCCGTGGTGCAGATTGTAGGACCCAGGACTGCACAGTGGTACCCAAAGCAGAACCATCAGGGTCCTCAGGCATCGACCCTATTCTCTAACATTGTAGCACTTAAGCCAGACCTACAGGAAAGCTCGAGTCAATCAAGGAAGGCGACTCCAGTTCTGTTTAAGAAGCTTTGTGAGAATTAATAAGTACACGTGTGTGGGTGTTCCTGTGTGGGTGTTCATGCACACACATTTGGGTGTGCACACATGTGTGATTGTGTGCACTGTCACGCGCATGCATGTGTGCATGAGTGTGCCTGTGTGTGGATTCCATACTGAATTTATATCTCAGGTTGTGCCCAGGAATCCATTTCTTCAAGTCTACATCTTTATGACAGTTTTATCATATAAAACCTAAAATATAATACAAAATTTCATTTAATTAGTCACAGACATTCCAAAGGTGAAGTAATATATACAGTTCATGTGTTTTCAGAAATGAAAATATGCTTGGGAAATTGTGACTTGCCTTAGGATGAAAGAAGAAAACAGCAAGAGACACAATCCCGTTGCCCCCAGATATCACGAAGAAGCAACCTTATTAGGGTGTTTAATACTCAGCCTGCAGACAGCTCGGTCTCCTTAACTCTGCCTATTACCTCCCACATTGCGAATCTACAAGGAGTCACGCTGCAAGACAGGACCTACGATGTTGACTATGAGTTCGTTGAATTTAAGGAGTTTGGGGTTTGGTTCCAACAGTAATGGACTGGCAAGCACAAGAAAACTCACCAGCTGCCTTGTCTTACAACCCGGAAGCAGCCGTGGAGACTGTGCTGGGAAGCAAAGTTTCTGGGTAGTGGTTTGTGCGTTTATTTTTCTTGCAGAACTCTAAATAGTTGTTTCGGCCCCCTAACGGTCCTGTCCTGGAGCCTCAGAGCTGTTTACGGAACCCAAGAGTTCCAGGAGTACATTTCCATGAGCTCATGACCAACTCCAGCTGTACCTTTTCCCTTTTGCATGTGCACGAGAATATCTGTGCCGCTCAAGCCCTGCTTTGGGTTTGTGCTTTAATGACAACGCAGCAGAAGTAAGGTGGTTAATTACCGTGCTGTCAGGACATCTTTACAATCCCTGCTTTGATCACTACATTAAAGCAATCAGAATGCCCTTTCTTGCCTGCCTCTCTATGCTAATCAGCTAGTTTAGTCTCCTCCCTCTCCAGTCGCCCTTAAGAACTGAACACATCCAGCTGTCACAGGGGCGAACTCCAACCAGGCAGATTTAAACCTTGATTTAATCCTGCAGTACTTTCTCCATTTGCTTGGACGTTTCTCTAGCAGTCTTCTCTAGACTAGAGGGACTGAACTTCGTATCATAGAAGGAATTGAAAACTGCTAAAACTGACCGAGAGAGCTAGTTTCACCAAGAGACATCGTTTCTTTTTATATGTTCTAGAAGGAGAAAGTTTCAGGGCGCTTTGAAACAAACTACGAATTAAGTCATGTTTCCAGCCAAATAAGTTGGCATCTTTGTAGGCAGGAGGTGCAACACTGGTAAATATTTACTGCAGAATTCTTAACCAGGAGAAACTCTGGCATGTTCTTCGAGGAGTAAATATTTTACATGCAAGGGGAGGTCTGCGCGTGCCTCTGTGTTCTTTCCAAGTGACTTCTGAAGACAGTTTTTGATGTCTGGCTAAGACGAAATGCACTAGTGGTCCCCGAGCCACAGCCAGATCGTTGGTACCATGTCTACACCACAAAGGAAAGACGACAGCCACCTGTTCACCAGTTTGTGCACGTGTCAGCTGAAGGTGCAGGAGAATCAGCAACAGCAAGGTAGGTCTAGAGAGCAAAGTCCTGCGCTCTGTGGCTTTCTGACCGTTTGTATGTCTGGGAAGGAGTGGGCTGGTGACGCGCCTGGAAACTCTGGGAGGAAAAATAATAGGCTGGACAGTGGGTTCACGTGTTCTCACTGTTGATTTAAAGGATTATCAATAGTTGAAAGACTTTTGAGAATACATATTCCTTGAAAACATGTTCTCAAACTTCTGGCCATCGTCAGTTGTGTAGAGTGTGCTAGAGTGTGTATAACCTAAAACACACATTGAGGCAGGTTGACTTGGCTACTGAAGAAATGTAGCCAAGAACAACTTTGATAGCGTGGTACTATCCTTATGTCCCACATCTGGTAGGGGTTTTGTTTAAATCTAGCTTTGTGAGGATCTCTGGCTCATTCAGTTGTGGAAAATGCATATTTTGACACTCATAGTCCAAAGAGATCTGGAACAGACAGTGTGGCGTTTTACTTGATGGATATCTAAACACCACACTTCACCAGCTTTACATGAATAATTGTTAAAAGCATTTCAGATTGACTACCCTGCCAGAAGATGATTGTACAAATAGACCAACTATTACTCTAGTCGGTTGTTAAGGACAACAGAAGACACTAATGGGAAAGACTGTGAGCTGATGACATCAGCACCGTCCCTGGGCCCCCTGCAGAGGTTAAGAACTTTCCAAACTCATTAATTCCTTGCAGCTTGTCATGGATCTAGGCTATATGGTACATGAGCTCCTCATTTATTTTCCTGTAGACTCGGCTCTGGATTTCACTCTCGTGGGAGATAGCTGCTAATGAACTGAAACCTCCCACATTCAAGGTAGCATAGGTGTGCTAACATTTGGTGAATGTCTCAAGTCGCCTTCCTGCAAGAGTCCGGAGCTGAGCCCAGTGACCTCAGGCCACACAGGGCTTAGCAGAGCAGGGACAGGAGATGATTCCTGTGAAATGAGTAAACTTTTCAGAGCAAGCTGCAGCACCCAAGTTAAAAGAGGTAGTTTTGAACCAATAGCCTTAGACACGGCACTGTCCACGTGGCTCACATGTTACTAGAAAATCTTTGTTTTTGTCTATGTGTTTCTTTGCTGCTCTTTTTACTTAAAGTGTGCAAGGCCTCAGCTTCTCTCATTCAGATGTAATATTTATAATAGAAAATTGGTGAGAGGAGCCTAGAGAAGTAAAAGAAGTCCTGTAAGTGACTTTCTGAAGACACCTGCTGTGAATATTTTAATAGGCAGCCTAGTCTCTTCTTCAATGTACGTGTTGGACTGTTATTTTGCTTGCTTTTGAAAACAAAAAAGCTAGACTTATTTGACACATAGTACTCTGTAAACTGCCTTTTAAATGTCAATATCTGATGAACAACATTCTTTTTAGTGGGTAATGTCAGACACTTTTCACTAAAATTAACCCAGCTAAGCATAAGTTAATAGTTATAACTGTGCACAGACGGTTCATTTCATGGGGTAAATTCTTAGAGAATGATATGTTCTAAAGATTATGCAATTTTTAAACTTAATTTTTTTCTGGCCAAGTGGTTTTCCACTCTCCAGTACTGAATGAAAGGGTATGATCGCGGTAAGACTGGGCATTAGTTTTAAAATTTGTTTCCAATTTTATAAGTAGAAAATAATATCCCTCTGTTGTTTTAATTTAAGGATGGCTGCCTTGATGGTTTCTCCTTTACTGGCCATATCCAGAGAAGCCTGGAAATATCATTATGATGATATACTTCCCAAAATACCAAGAAGGCTAGCAGCCTGCTCCTCCTTTCCCAGCCTGAAGCTCTTTACTCAGAATGTTTTGAAAACAACCACATTCTTCTGTGGCCAATGCTGAAAATATATTCCCTCCAAAACCACAATCCCTGAAGTTGTGAGGTTTGCTAATGAAATCCAGACTAGCCATTGAGTGCCGCAAGAAATGTCATCTAGAGGCCTGACCAGTGACCTGTTAAATGACAGCCCAGTTCCTACAACCTGCATGTTTGCATCTATTGTAGTCTGGGGTTTACAGGCGCTCGTTCAGGGTGGTGACATGGCAGCAATGGTTTCCCCAAAGCTATATTTGTGCCTTGCTAGTTTGCAAAGTTCAGCAAAGGTCCAAGGAGGCAAAGCCATTCGTTGCCACTGTGGATTTGTACACTAGCTTCATTTGCCAGCATCCATATGTTCTCTCTCTTTCTCTCTCTCTCTCTCTCTCTCTCTCTCTCTCTCTCTCTCTCTCTCTCACACACACACACACACACACACACACACAATGACTAGTTCCCTATTTTGGATATCTGTTGCATGCATTGGTTGAGAACATATATAAACACGTATGACTATGAGCCCTATGGCCTCACTCCAGCCAGGCTGAGATTTTAGTTCTCATCTACCACGTGGACTCTGATTTATCAACATGTAACTCTGCTGCTGAAGCATGGCCAGATTTAGTATGCACTTGTATTTCTAGCCCTCCGCACAGTGTGGTATTTGAGTCTTCCTATCTAGTCACTCGTGAAAATATACCATTTTGGTTGATTGCATAGATAAACGTTATTTACTCTTTGACTATTTGGGCAACCACTGTGTATAAAGCATTGTGTCATATGCTTGGTAAATAAATGAGCTAAGCCAATTAAGCTAAGGTTCCTGTCCACCCTGAGCTGACTCTCAATGATACATACTACATTTTCCCAGAACAGAAATTTACCACCTTTCTCTTTCTACCTCCTCTCACCTTACACTTCTTCTTTGCTATTTTTCATCCATTTCTCTGTAATACAGACAACACTGGTCAGTATCAATGTTTACATCTGTCGGGTTCATTATGCATTACCTTTATCAAACAAGCAGCCATCCTCATGTTTTCTAGTGCTTTAAAATTTACAAATGGCCTCATGAACGTTCTCATCTACTGCATGCAACAAACATATAAAATAGTGTAGTGTACTAGTCATGGTGAGAGACAGGGCAATTATGGATGCTGGTAAGTCCAGGTATGTGCTTGAGTCCAAGACGAGACTGATGATAGAGACAATGACGATGACAATGACGATGACGATAATGCTGTTCCAGTTGGTGCCTGCTCCTTTTTGCTCAGTGGAGGTACTTCAGATGACTGGGGGAAGCCTCTGCACATTCTGGAGAACTATGTCCTAAGCCATACATTTTTTTTTCTTTTAATTTTTTGATACTTTATTTACATTTCCAATGTTTCCCCCTTTCCAGGTCTCCCCTTTGGAAACCCTCTATCCCATCTCCCCTCCCCCTGCCTCTATGAGGGTATTCCACCACCCACCCACCCACTCCCCTCTTCCCTCTCTGGCATTCCTCTATACTGGGGCCTCTAACACCCTCAGGGCCTCTCCTCCCCCTGGTGGCCAACAAGGCCCTCCTCTGCCACATATGTGGTCCGAGCCATGGGTCCCTCGATGTGTATTCTTTATTGGTGGCCCAGCCTCCAGGAGCACCGGGAGGTCAGGCCAGTTGACACTATTGCTCCCTCCATGGGGCTGCAAACTTCCTCAGCTCCTTCAGTTCCTTCTCCAACTCCTCCATCTGGGACCTCACTCTCAGTCCAATGGTTACTGTGAAGTGAAAATTAGGTATTCTGAACTTTTGGGCTAAATCCACTTATCAGTGAGTACCTACCATGTTCATTCTTTTGTGACTGAGTTACCTCGCTCAGGATGATATTTTCAAGTTCCATCCATTTGCCTGTGAACTTCATGAAGTCATTGTTTTTAATAGCTGAGTAGTACTAATGTCACTCAAAGTACTTGTAGACACGTTGACTAACTATATTGATACTGTGGCCCAGCCAAATTGAGACATAAAATGATCTTCTAAAACCCAGTGTAATTACCTTATCTTAAAGATGTGTAGAAAGACCCTCCAAGCTTAAATGACCTGCCTAAAATTACATCATAATTAAGGGCTATTTTGAATGTTATTTTTGTTCTGTGTAACTTTTACAGAGTGTATACCTTAGTGTTACAATAGTTGATCTTTTTTTCATAGGTTCATATCAAACAAACTTTTCCCTAAGCATCCAAAATGCCTTGGAATGCCTCTTGACTTTGTGTGTTTTGATACAATTCTGATATCAATTCTTTGAGTACCCTGTGATTCAATCCAATTCTGACACTACCAAGCAGCAGCAAAGACTCCACAAGTTGATCAGATAATCTCACAAGGCTGCCCCATTTCAGACATCCATCACTAATTCCAGGAGTCTGCAAACTAATTGCACCTCTGCAAGATTAGCACAAATTCTAAATGTCCCAATCCTCTCCCAGACTTGATAATTCACTGGGATGGGTCACAGAATTCTGTGTTAACTTGACTTGTGATCACTATTTCATTACAGAGGATGCAGATTATTTACCAGGTAAGAGATGCAAACTAAAGGTCTGGGAGGATTATGAGTAGAGGGGCTGGTCTCCATGGAGTCAGTGTGTGTCCTCCTCCTATATACTGATAGATCCATCAGCCAGCAGAATCCACTGGTCCATGTCTGAAGTTTTTATATGAGTTGCATTGTATAGGCATGATTGATGATGTGATTGATGATGTCATTGATCCTGTGACTAAGTTCAGTTATCATCTGTTCTCTATATCCCTTCAGTGGGCAGGAGCTGAACAGTTCTGCCTCTAACAATAGGTTTAGTCTTCATGATGTGGCCAGCTCTACCCTTAAAAATATCTAAGAGACTAGTTGCCATTTCATTCACAAAACAAAGACACATCAGCCACTCAGGAAATTCAAAGTTTGTGAAGCTTTGTGAAAAAAATAGGAACAAAGAACACATTTATCATATCTGGTAAATTTCTGACTGTGCTTTATCCACAATGTGCGTTATTCAAAGACGTTTTCTAAAAGTCAAGCACTGAAGACATCCTCAGATGCTGTTTGTTTTTTAATGAGAAACAGAAAGGGTTGGATTCCTTTGGGAGGGGTGGTATAGAGGAACTGGGAGATGTTAGGGGAGAGGAAAACATAATCAGAATACAGTGTTTGAAAAAAATCTATTTTCAATAAAAAAATATACAAATAAGAAAGAAATACAGACCAACACCCTCAGCCTTTAATTTGTAATCAACACATTTTAGTAATACCTACCATCGTGTAGATAGATGACTGTCAGAGCCTGAGAATGCAAACATGTCTTTTTCTCCCAAGATTTATTTTATATGTAGGTTTTCTGAGGAATTAAATATTAAGAACTAAGCTAATATTCTTCAGCCTTTTGGACAGACTTAAAATACACATTACATTTCAATTATTATGAGTATACTATTTTCTTATAGCTATGTGTGAATGCACTCCATTTATTACCTAGGGGACTTATGAAGTAAATGGAATAAGCACTGCATGAAGAGGGACTGCAATAGGCACTGCACAATTATAAATGTGTAATTCCTTCAGATGAGGCTATCGTGAGACAGTGTGATGGTTCTCCAAATAGATTTGTACCTTCCTTTGTGGTCCTGAAACACTGATACTGTACACACAGTATGACATATCAGTGACACATAGTCAAAATGGACTCTGACAAAAGGTGGTCCACACTTATTTCTATTTCTCTACAACCAAAAGGGAGCCTTGCAGAGGCTCAAGTGACTTTTGTTCTAGCTGTGAAGTATTACTTGTATTTATCTTCACATATTAATAGAGAAAGATATGGATTACTTTTAAAGAGTTGGGGAAAGGAGAGGCTTTATACCTGAAAACCCTTTGATGCTTGTGTTCAAGCATGTAGGAATCCTT